>CM041777.1:281743582-282423429 GCA_023374045.1 Limonium bicolor
AAATCAAAAAATTAGCCAAGATCGAGATGCTCTTCGCTCTAAAGTCGAACAACTCTCTAAACAGATTGTGAATCTACAATCCGGAGCTCGACCCACTCCGTCCACGCCCAAGTGGCAAAAAGGTAAGTTCGACATTCCAAAGAATTTGTCCAAATCTGACAACAGAGCCAAGCGATATCAAGAAAAAGAAAATTCGACTCCTGGTGGAAAGGACAACATAAATACGTCAATCTTCCACCAACCAAAATTTGTGGCTACTGCGGTAAACTGAACAGAGATCTCTCTTTTAATGTTAAACGTGTTCAATTGATACTTGAAGCACGAGAAAAATTGAAACAGTCTGGCTCGAAAAGGGAACCCAAGTACATCTGGGTTCCCAAATCTAACAAATGATATGTTATTTTGTAGGTGAAGGCGAATGGAGACAGCTGGTACTTGGATAGTGGATGCTCTCGTCACATGACTGGAGATCCAAATCAATTCAATTCGCTTTCATCCCTACCAAGGAGGTAAGGTTACTTTTGGAAACAACAACCAGGGTGAAATCATGGAGTTGGATCCGTAGGTAACCCCTCAAGATTTAAAATTGATGGAGTCCATCTGGTCACTGGACTCCAGCATAGTTTATTAAGCATCTCTCAAATTTGTGATAGATTCAATTTGGTACTATTCTCCTCTTCGGATTGTAAGGTTTATGATGATGAGCGTACAGGTTCACTAAAAGCTGTGGGCCGTAGAGAAGGCAACCTCTACAAAATGTGCTTAAACTCCATTAACCCAGACGACCAAGTCTGTCTCAATGTGCATTCCAAAAAATCTCTGCTGTGGCACTCCAGACTTGGCCACGCAAATCATAGGCTGTTGAACAAACTCAAAAGCAAGGACTTGGTGATTGGTTTACCAGATACTACCTTTGACACAGACTCCGTCTGTGAAGCATGTGTAAAAGGTAAACACACCCGGTCCTCCTTCAAAAGTAAGCCTACTCTCTCTACTAGCTCTCCTCTAGAACTACTACACATGGATCTCGTTGGCCCCATGCGCACACAAAGCAGGAGCGGTAAGAGGTACATCCTGGTCATAGTTGATGACTATTCCAGGTGGACCTGGGTGATTTTCTTATTTACCAAAGATGAAACTTTTACGGAGTTTGTCAAACTCCATAAATGCTTGTCAACAAATTTTCATTCACTCTAAAAGCCCTGAGAACGGACCAGGGTACTGAGTTTTGCAACAAGTCGTTTGATGAGTTTTGCAGGGACAACGGAGTGGATCACCAAATATCATCCGCACGGACTCCAGAACAAAACGGAGTGGTTGAACGGAAAAATCGAACCTTGGTAGAAATGGCTCGCACCATGCTCATCGACAGTCAACTCACTCCATCCTATTGGGCAGAAGCCGTTAACACAGCTTGCTATGTGTTAAATCGTGCGTTGATTCATCCATTCCTTCACAAGACCCCTATGAACTACTCCGTCAACGTAAACCAAGCCTTATCCATCTCAGGCGTTTCGGATGTAAGTGCTTTATTCACAATAATGGTAAGACAACTTGGGTAAGTTCTCTCCTAAAAGTGATGAGGGTATTTTTCTTGGCTATTCTTCTAAAAGCAAAGCTTATCGTGTTATCAATCTGAGAACTCAATGTTAGAAGAAAGCCCACATGTCAAGTTCGATGAGTTCCACAATGTTGGCTCATCTTCTGATCAACTTGACTTTGCCCCCGATGATTTTCTCACCGATCCACACTTCATCACTGTCCAAATAGGAAGACTCCCTGAGTCCCACTCCATCACTCCTCTTGATTCCCCAGCAAACACAACAATTCATCAGAATCTACTGACTCAGACAATAACCTGGAGACACCCTTACCACAAAACTTGAATTTTGACTCCTCCGACAAAGAAACACCCCCTCCTGCTTCACGTCGCCAGTTCCAGCAAAGATCTGCTCACCCTCCTGAAAACATCATTACAGACCCAAACACTGGTGTTCAAACACGCTTACAAGCTATGCAAAATCTCTGTGCCTTTGGTGCGTTTCTGTCTAGTACTGAACCAAGAAATGTCAAAGAAGCACTCCTTGATAGTGATTGGGTTACTGCTATGCAGGAGGAACTCAATTCCTCCAGCGCCATGCTGTCTGGGAGTTAGTTCCTCCCCCACACATCAACAAGCCATTGGTACTTGTTGGTCTTTCGTAATAAACTTGATACTGCAGGCCAAGTTTTCAGGAATAAAGCTCGATTGGTCGTTCAGGGCTATAATCAAGAAGAAGGGATTGACTATGATGAAACTTTCGCTCCAGTAGCTCGTCTTGAAGCAATTCGCATGTTCATTGCGTTTGCTGCTTACAAAGGTTTCCAATTATATCAAATGGATGTTAAGACAGCCTTCCTTCACGGCTACATTGATCGAGAAGTCTACGTCGAACAACCTCCAGGGTTCACAGACTCCGTCCATCCCGACTACGTTTACAGACTGTGTAAAGCCCTTTACGGACTGAAACAGGCTCCACGCGCCTGGTATGAAAGACTGTCTACATATCTATTGCAAAATGGTTTCTCTCGAGGTAACGTAGATAAAACGCTCTTTATTCTACACTCATCACATGATTTACTTCTAGTACAGATCTATGTTGATGATATCATTTATGGTTCTACAAGTAACACCCTCTGCGACCATTTTCTAACCTTATGAAGCAAGAGTTTTCCATGAATGAGTTAGGTGAACTCAAGTTCTTCTTAGGATTACAAATTCAGCAGGAAAAGGACGGGATCAAGATCCATCAACAAAAGTACATCAAGGAACTCCTTGAAAAGTACAACTTAAAAAATGCCAAGAGTATGTCCACACCGAGCTGTACATCTGCAAAATTGCATCCTGATGATGACGGAGTCGGCGTCAATGCCACTGAGTATAGAGGAATGATAGGGTCCCTCTTGTACCTGACTGCCAGTCGCCCAGACATTCTCCATGCAGTCTGTCTTTGTGCTCGCTTCCAAGCAGCACCAAAACAGTCTCACCTCAAAGCAGTCAAGCGTATCTTTCGCTATCTTAAAGGTACAAGTGCACTCTATCTATGGTATCCACGATCTCCTACTTTTACTTTATCTGGATATAGTGACTCTGATTGGGCCGGTTCTCTCCAAGATCGAAAGAGTACTTCAGGTAATGCACAGTATTCTTGGGTCTTGCCTTGTTTCATGGTCCTCCAAAAACAAAACTCCGTAGCACTGTCTAAAGCGGAGGCAGAGATGTCTCTGCTGCAGCATGTTGCTCCCAACTCCTTTGGATGAAACAACACTTCAAGACTATCATATCACCCAAGAACAAATCCCAATCTTTTGTGACAACAAAAGCACAATCAAAATATCCGAAAACCCAGTCCAACAATCAAGAACCAAACACATCGAAATACGTTTTCACTTCTTGAAAGACTGTGTCGAGAAAAAGCTTATCCAACTTGATTTTGTACCCACAGAAGATCAACTTGCAGATATTTTTACTTAAACCCTTGTCTACAGCAAGATTCGAAGCACTACGATCAGCAATCGGACTGACTCCGTCTACCTAGACGGTCGCATCTCCTTGCCCCTACCGCAATCTTCAGCAGGTACGCCCTTATGTTTCATAGAGTCTGTCTTTGTTTGCACTTGCATCAGTGAAATTTGTTTTATTACTTAGCACACCTAGTACTCTAGCGCTACTGTCCACGTCATCTATCTCCGCACCAGAACTTGCCTAAATCATCGCCCTCTATCTCGCCTTATCCTGACGTCGCCACATTAATAGCACCTGACACACACTATCTCTGCATATTCCCCTTTATATCCATCACCCGTCCACTCCATCTCTCTCACTTCAAAACTCCCTTTACACCCGCACATCTCTCAACTTCCAAATGGCCGGAATCAATTTCTCTGGAATCAATATCCCCGCCGAAATTTTCGCAGACCCCATTCGCCTTCAGGCATACTTGCAAGCGATGGCTAAACCTAATCCTCCTACACTCACCACCACCACCACATCCCCTACTAAAACCACCGCAACCTCATCCCCGACCCACTCCTCCACACCTCCCCCTGAAACCCACGACCCATCCACCCATCAAACACCGCCATCTGCTGCAAGAACAGAGATTCTTGACACCGACATTGAGGAGGTCACCCCCAAAAGCTGAAAACCCTACCGCCGAAAATCAACCATCTAATCAGCCACTAGCCCCGGCCAGCACAAAACACCCACCAAATCTCCCACACCAAACCCCGCCAGCATCACCCGCAAAATCCGCAACTCCACCACAACAACTTCCACCCAAAACCCGTAAGCGAAAAGGCCAAACCTCATCTCGTCCCACTGCCAAAAAGAATCCTCCGTTCCTCCGTCAAGGCCCAACATGTCTCCTCCGATTCCGGCGAATCGTCTCCCGTCCAAGAACTGCCCACCGCCAGTCATGATGCGTCTACAGGTGCCACCTCCGCCAGAGATCAAAAACCTCCAAAACCCCACCATCGGAGTGTGAAGGTCGACCCCTTCACTCAAAGGTACATGCTCGGGGACCCTGCCTCCGACCGTAACATAGTCAGGGGTAAGTTCCTAGACTTTTCTTGGGCTCAGTCTTCCAACTTAGGGGAGTTAGTCACTATGCTCGAAATTCAGGGGTGGAAACACCTTTTCTGTGAGATAACTGAATGGTATCCCACAGAGTCTGTTGACTTCTTCCAAAACCTTGTCATCCGTAACGGTGCTGCTCAGTCTGTTGTCAATTCCACCCCAATATTTTTGATCTTGCAAAGCTGTCTGAAATTCTTGGCGTTCCTGCCACTGGCCTGTCATTTTATGAAAAAGGAATCCTTCCCGAGATCCCCGGGGTACCACATACCAAAATCTACCGCTTTTTCTCCTCCAAGAAAAAGATTGGCTCCCCCATACCCCGTGGTGATCTCTCTATCCTACACCAACTCCTCCACATTTTGGTCATCAAAAATATCGTCCCACGAAAGGAAGGAAACCTTGTGGTCAACTGCTTGGACTCAACCATTATGTACTGCATCATTAATCGTCACTCTATCAATCTGGCACACATCATTCTCCATCACTTAGCCCAGTCGGTCGACACCCCGAAACACTCCTTGGGGTACGTGTCTGGCTGCCTCATATATTCCAATTCTTTCAGGTACCTTTGGCGTCTTCGACGCCAGAGTCCATCGAGGAGGCAGACACCATCAACCTACGGTATTTGAATCGGCTCACTTCAATCGACAAATCAAAGCTGCTGCCCCCTCCATCTACTCCAACGACGGCGGGGACATCCACTTCTCAAGAGGCAGTCCCTCAAGCTTCACTCCAACCTCTCATGGAGAAAGTGGAGCGCCTCTTTGCGCATGCAGCCGAGCTGATTCAGGGCCAGAAACGGATGATGGAACGACTAGCCGGGATAGAGACGACAATGGCGGCCTTGCAGGACCAACTCCTTGACATTCAATCCACCCTCACCCCAAACCCTTAGAATGACGTGGTTATGTAGTGTTAGAACTTAGGATGTTTTTAAGTTCTAAACACTTTTTATTGGTTGTTTGTGTGAATACTTGACTAACTCTGTGCTACTATGGGCTTCCCCTCTGATGAAAGCAAAAGGGGGAAGCGGTGAATCCCGTCTGGTGTACGGGTTATTTTGTTGCTGGTTTAAAACTGCTTTCCGGATTGCGCTGCTAGACCATGTGGTCTAGTATCTTTTGATCACTTTATATACTATCCTGCCTATTACACTGCTTTTTTATTGTTTGCTTGCCTGGAGTCCCTCTCCGATCAAGGGGGAACCTAAATAGAGTCCTTGAACTTAACTACTACTGCTGCTATTAAGGGGGAACTTTGACAGGGTCGGTTCCCCTAGTCTTCGTGTTTTTATTTTTCAGGATTGACTCCATCGGGATTCACGAAGGTTTGCTATCATCAGCAACAAGGGGGAAATTGTTGGGACATCGGAGTGTTGCAGAGATAGCCTTTCACCACGACAGAGTCAATCATCACCTGACAGACACAAAGAGTGAAGCCTCGGCGATGGAGTCCGCGTAACAAAGAAGACTCCATTGACTCTCCCATTCCGTTGCGGAAAAACAGGAGTCAACTCGGAACATCTTAAGTGCCACAACGGTCATGAAGGTCTTCCTCAACATCCGAAGATCGCGGCCCAAGCAAGAAGACCACTTCAGAGCCGTTAGGAGTTGCCCACTAAGTTAGTTCCGGTTTTCTCGGAACTAACTCCTTCGACCCGTTGCTGAACTTAGAGTATAAATAAGACATGTAATAGATAGTTTCAAGTGTGCTTTTTATTGAGTATTATTTTCAGAGCTTAGAGAGAGAAAGAGAATCGCATTGTAAGCCAAAGAGGAGAGAATACATACCTAGTTAGTTAGCACCTTAAGATAGACTCTACCTAGGAAGTTCCTAGTTTCATTACACTTACCATTGTTCTGATTAGAGAGTGTGTTGGGTAAGTGAGTGAAAACCGCTAAGTAGATCTCTTCTACTTAGTGGGCATTTGTAAGTTATTTTATTTGACCAGGAAATGAAATAGCTTATTTGTGTATCCTGCTGAGTTCCATAGAGTCCTTCTCTCTTTACATCGTTTCACTATAATTACTGCAAAAGTCTTCCGCACCCTTAGTTTAGTTAATTCGATAGAGTGCCTCTACATCACAGAGTGTTTCTCATTTACGAAGGCTGATTGAGTCAAACCAATCCTTAGACTAACACCTTTGATTGGTTTGAGTTGGCCACCCGATCCTACACAATGTCTTCTTTTCTTGCATAAAATCGGTAACTAGGGGCTGTTGTATGTAATTGATTTTTGTATGTGTTAGGCAAGAGATCATGCTAGTTAGGTTTATGTTTTGTTGACTAATTAATGAGACAATCAGTCCCCCTTATTCTTGCAAGAAATCAGCAGCACATGCCATGGGAATGGGTAGGTTTCATTGTTTATAGCCTTGTAAAAAGTAGATCTTGCTTTTCCTTATTTGATTGCATTGTGTTTTTCATTTCTTTTCTAATCTATTCTCTTTGCTGTTTTCTTGCAGGTCATACTGTAATGGATCTTCTTTTTACTGCAATTACTTGATACATTATCATATAGTATAGGTAGGGATGAGTCACCATCCATAAGACATGATTTAAAGCTAAACTAGTCAAATTATACCTAAAATGGCGCCTACAATGGAGACCAGATGGGATTGATTTTTAATTTGATTCATGTCACACTATATTGTATTAAGACCATATTATAACATGTAATAGGTTCCAGCATTTAATTGGTACATTTATACTAAGGATAAAGATGAAAGTTCTAAGGTAAAAAGGTTGGTTTTAGGTACCTTTTTGGCCCAAAAATAGGCCCTGCTTGTGCTATGTATTTAGAACTGGATTTAATTTATTTATATGGTCAACTTATCCCTTTTAATATTATCAACTCGTGGCTCCTCAAAAGCTTCAAGGTAATTGCGTAAAACGCGTTTTAATGACACCCGAAGGTGCGTTTTTGTGCTTTAAGGATATTTTGGAATATAAGTAGTCGCTATGAGTTCCAAGTGTTTATAAACATTTTTTATAGTCAATAATAATATATTAAGGTGTTACATTGAGTTATATGGGGTTATATCAACTCAAGGCACAATTTCCGGGCTACCGGGACACTCCCGAGCAAAATAGGAGCGTTAAGAAATTTCCCCAAGTTTGTTTATTTTTGAAGAAGTAGCTCGAGGTTTCTCTTTAGATTGATGAATAATGATATTAGGAACTCTAAGAATGAATTATATAGGAGTTTGTGCCACCTCGACACCTCTCTGGGGCATTCCCGGGGGTTTATGGGGCCCCCACCGGGAACTTCCGAGTACTTTGTGTTTAACTGGGAATTTAGCAAGCAAATTTCACCTTATATGTTTATTAAAGTGTTATGGTGTATTTGGAATGAAGTGTAACACTTTGTTTCATCTTATAAATTATTTCCGGGACTTTCGGGTCTTTCGGGCCCTTAAGGGAACTCCCGGATTATTGTACTTTTACTTTGTTCTAACTGAGGACCTGTGTTGTATAGGTTATATAATGATCCTTGATTAACTTCATATGAGTCTTATAGCTTATATAACTTGTTTGGCTTAAGGTCCGGCTTAAAGCCCGTTTATGACCTTAAGGAGTTTAGGTGCGTTTTAAATGCCTAAGTGTTTATATACTTTTCTCAGGGTTTAATAATCCCCCAAATAATATATATTTCCCTTTATTTAATTATTTAAAGGTTAGGGGTATTTCAGCTTAGGAGCCTTGAAAAATTACGAAAACGCCCCTGAAGATGACTAAGCTGAGAGCCTAGCACTCGGAATGTTCCGATCGAACTGGGAATCCTTGGTACTTGACCAAGATACCCTTTTAATACCTGCACCTTAAGAGACTCTCTTCCGGGGGTTAAAAATTTGGGTATAACAGATTGCCCCCCGTCAACTTGTCTTTGTAATGAGAATGAAAAGACTGGTTGATGCCTGGGTGATGCCCTAAAATTTTGACCAGTAGTGAGGAAGAAATTTGATTTCTGCTGTGCTATTATGAGGCGCTAGCTACCTGGGGAATGAGTTGCACTGAGAGAGAAAAAAAAGTGTAATAGAGGTGTCAAGAACCTATGAGTAGAATGTAGATATGAGAATTGTGTGTACATGACTACTGAAAATAAAATGCATATTACATGCAGATGAAGATGGTATGCTGATGATGCTTGGTGCATTGGGGACCGAAACTCGTGCCAATGCTCCTGGTTGGACCCTATGTGGACTTATTGCCATTGCCCCCCAAACCGGTGTGTAGGGATAACTTCTGGTATAAACCCTGGGGACTTATTGCCTATGCCCATCATTCGTTGATCCCGAAATAAGCTGACATAACTAAGGAGGATTTATTGCCATCACCTCGTCAACTTCTATAGCCAGGGTATGCGTGCTTGGGTTATGCAAATGGTATGGAATGTCTGGATGCAGTATGCAATAGGGCTTATGTAGGGATGATGAGTGAAGATGAAGGTATGTGTGATGAGGGGTGCTAGGGTGATTCTATGTAAGGTAGGAAATGCAAAGTAGGACTTATGTGTGCCTAAGGATGACTTTATGAAAGGTGGAAAATGCAGGATAGGGCTTATATGTGCCTAAGGAATGACTTTATGGAAGGTAGGGCTTATGTATGCCTAAATGGAAATGCTAGGTAGGGCTTATGTGTGCCTAAATGGAAATGCTAGGTAGGGCTTATGTGTGCCTAAATGGAAATGCTAGGTAGGGCTTATGTGTGCCTAAGGATGACTTTATGGAAGGTAGGGCTTATGTGTGCCTAAATGGAAATGCTAGGAAGGGCTTATATGTGCCTAATGGGGTGTCTTTGTGGTGGAAGGGCTTGTGTGTGCCTGAGGAGGTGTTGTTTGTGATGAAAGGGCTTATGTGTGCCTGAGGAGGTGTTTTTGTGATGGAAGGGCTTATGTGTGCCTGAGGAGGTGTTTTTGTGATGGAAGGGCTTATGTGTTCCTGAGGAGGTGTTTTTTTTTTAATGGTAGTGTTTGAGCTTTTGGGTTTCAATTGGAATTGTTCTTGCAATTGTTGGAACCAACAATTGCCCCCAGTATGTTTCCTTAAGGCAACCAGTATTTTGACTAATCGCGCAAAAACAAGTCTCACTCTCACAAGGTCAAGGTTTATTTTGATGTGGTGCTTTCTATCCTACACTCAAAGTGTTTAGTGCTTGCACTCGTGCTCTCCTCTTGGTCAAAACATCTCAACCATTGATTTTGACATTTGTTAATTTACGCGTTCAACCTGTTACTTTCAAATGATTGGATACACAACTACTAGGTCGGAAGTCTTTAAAGCTTATAACGTGGCCATGGGGTGTGATGAATGACAACGGGACCATGGAGGAATGTTTGGGATATGTGGAGCTATATGGGTGACCAAAGTTGCAACTTGCGGCTTCTCTTGGACTTCCCTTCTTTGTCTTGAAGTTGTTTGGCTACTTCGCATTGATCTTGCTTTTGGATGTTGGACTTGGAACTTTTTGAAGTCATCTCTCTCTTCTTTTGGTTTTGGATTGGGATTTCTTTTAGGCTTTTCAGTTTTGTCTTGCATCCTTTTCCTTTTTTGTGGTTCTTGTGGTTCCCGTTTTTGAACTTCGAGAGCTGTTTTTGATGTGAGCTCTTTGGATCTTGTGTCGCTTTGGGACCATTTGCGGATCGTTTCATCGTTTTGGTAGCGGCGTTGCTTCTTTGGACTTGTGAAGTTGTTGTCCAGAAGTCGGGCTCCTTGCTTCCTTTGGTCACCGGGTCGGTTACTCATCATTGGCTGGCTTGTTTTGTGGAGTTTGTAATGTTGCAAAAGAGGAAATATACGAAAAGCTCAGCGGGGGTGCCTAGGGTGTAATGTCAGGGTTCACAGGCTTTTGGCTGTGTGGTGCTGCACCTTGGTTCTTCTTCATCCCTAATAGTTGTGTATCCGTTCTTTGCTACTTTTCACAGGTTTAAGCTTAAATTTACAAAGTGTCTCCTTCGATCGGAGTTATGCCATTTACCTCAATGTGACCTCTCTGGAGTCGTGTAAGAATGACACGCTCTTTCACTCTTGGTTTTACCGCTCAAGGCACTCTCACGAAATGTTCACTCAGAGACTTGTTCGCATGTTTTAGACAAAAGAAATAAACGTTATCGATCCTTAACTCAGATTTCCCCTAATATTTTTTGAGGTTTTTTTACAAGCCCTTCGAATACCCAGATTATTTGTGGAGGGTGATTGTATGTGTGATGGTAAATGGTGATGGGGTGAACTTGTGAGGAGGTGATGGGTGATGTTATGACAGCATCTTTTTTGGCTTTTCTCTTTTTTGGTTTTATGTATTTGGTGAAATGGTGGAGTGGTGAGACACGTGGGATGCATGTGACGAAGGTAGTGTATGTGGGTGAAATGATGGTTCTGTGCACGAGATTTTATTTTGTGATGCTTAAGGTGTGCCTTATGAAGGAACTCTTCACTAAATGCCTAAGTGACCGATTGATTTAAAGAAAGAACACACAGTTGAAAGTTTGTAAGGAACAAGGGTCTGATTTTTTTCATTAATGCTTCGCACAATGTTACAGAACAAAATGAGGACAAACCCTAATGTAAATAAATTAAAAAAACACACGAAAATGCTCATGCAAAGAATTTCTTAAGCTTATCTAGATTGACCAATCCTGGGAGTTCTTCTCCGGTGCTAGCCAGAACTAAGCTTGCAGCTCCGTATGAGAAGAGCTGCTTCACTAGATATGGCCCTGACCACTTGGGTCTGAATTTCCCTCTTGGGTCTGGCAGATCGCTTCTGAGTAGTTTTAGAACTGAACCACCTTCTTGGACCCCCCCTCTGCTTGACCAGTCAATAAAAAACACGGGCCATTGGCTTCTGGTAGGCCTGGATACGCTCGAGAGCTTGCAATATCTTCTCATCTAAGAAAGCTAAATTATCCATCCTTTTCTCTTCCCACTCAGATTCAGGTATTTGTAGTTCACTCATGACTCGTAGGGCTTTATCTTTGTTTCAATGTGTAGTAATGCCTCATTTCCGTAAACTAGTGAGTAGGGAGTAACCCCAGTGGCCGTTTTTACCGACGTCCTATAACCCCAAAGTGCCATTGGTAGCTTAAGTGACCAATCACGGTAGGTATCAACCATTTTCACCAAAATCTTCTTGATGGTTTTATTTGCCGCCTCAACAGCCCCATTCGCCTGCGGACGGTACGTCGAAGAATGATGATGCCGAATTCCATACTTTCTCATGAGTTGCTCGGTTTCTTCTTTGAATTGAACACCATTGTCCGTAATGATTTCAAAAGGCACACCTTATCTGCATATAATCTCACTTTCGATGAACCGTGCAGTATGCTTGGCCCCTAGCTGGGCAAAGGATTTGGCCTCCACCCACTTACTGAAGTAGTCAATTGCCACTACGATGTAGCGATGACCATTCGATGCCTTGGGATAGATTTCACCGATGATGTCAATGCCCCATGAAGCGAAGGGCCAAGGCGATGCCATGTGATGTAAGGGTAAAGCTGGGAGGTGCTTCAGATCTACATGAATCTGACATTTCTGGCACCTTTTGACGTACTGCTGGCAGACATTTCCATGGTTGTCCAATAATACCCATGTCTCAGGATCTTGCGAGCCAGGGTATGCCCACACATGTGAGTTCCACATACCCCAACATGAACTTCATCCATTGCCTCTTTTGCCTCAACCTGTGATAAACACCTATGAAGAGCTCTTGATGGCATTCTTTGAAACAGTTGTCCACCCACCACTATATAACCAAGGGCCAATTTTTGAATTGCCAGTCGATCTTGCTTGCTAGCACCTTCCGGGTCATTCCCCTTTCGATGAACTCCTTAATGTCTCGAAACCACGGTTCTTCATCGGTCTGTACCACATTTATATGGAAAGAGGGCTCATGCCAAAGAGTTACCTGAAGGGGGATGTACTGCGCGCCTTCGGGTATCTCAAGGGAAGAGGCGAGAGATACTAGGGAATCTGCAAAGATATTATGTGATATGGGAACATGGGTGAAGCTGACACTTCTGAAAGCCTTATCGAGTTGCACTAGATGACGGTGATATGGCACGAGCTTCTCATCTCTAACCTCCCATTCATTGTTGATGTGGGACACGACCAAAAAGGAATCTCCAAAAACTTCAATATCTTCCACCCCCAAGCTTAGTGCCGTCTCGAGGCCCAGGATGTAGGCTTCGTATTCGGTCATGTTATTGGTTACTTCGTAACTTAGCTTGATTGAGGTGGGTAATTGCAAGCCTTCTGGTGTGAAATGAGCAAAATGCCCACCCCGCAACCATTCTTGTTGGAAGACCCGTCAAAATATAATTTCCATGCCCCTTTTTTACAACCATCACACGTTCATCAGGAAAGTCATCATTACAGAGCGACTCTTCAGCAATCGGATTGTCGGCCAAGTGTTCTACTATCACCGACCCCTTGATAGCTTTTTGCATGCAGAACTTAATGTCGAATTCTGACAGCAAGAGGGACCACCGCGACAGCCGGCCAGTTAGAACCGGTTTTACTATCATATAATTGATCGGGTCCATTCGAGAGATCAGATGAATTTCATTCCCAAATAAGTAGTGTTGAGGCTTCTATACTGCCCATATGAGTGCTGCACAAGTCTTGTCGATGGATGAGTAGCGGGTTTCAGCATCCACCCATTTCTTGCTCAAATAATATATGGCATATTCTCGAGGTGGGTCACCCTGGCTTGAGCCAACATGAGCCCCATAGAGAATTCATGAGCTGCTATGTAGAGGATCAGAGGTTTCCCTTCGATCGGAGGCACTAGAACGGGTGGTTCCTGTAGATACTCTTTGATTCTTTCAAATGCCTACTGGCTCTGCTCATTCCATTTATTCAGAGAGTCTTTCTTCAGGAGTCTGAAGATAGGCTCACAAATTTCAGTCTGGTTTCGAATGAAGCGGCTGATATACTGCACCCATCCTAGGAAACTCCTAACCTCTTTTTTGGTTTACGGTGGCTGCATATCCCTGATTGTTGCAACCTTGTCTGGATCAACTTCGATGCCTTTTGGCATTATCATGAAGCATAGCAGCTTCCCACCCGTTACTCCAAAACTGCACTTTTCCGGATTCAAACACATTTTATATTGCTGGATTCGCTCGAAAAACTTTCTAAGATTGACCAAATGATCGGTCCTTTGTTTAGCTTTTACGATCATATCATCCACATAGACCTCAACTTCCTTATGCATCATGTCATGAAGGATAGTAGTAGCTGCTCTCTGATAGGTGGCACCTGCATTCTTTAGACTAAATGGCATTACATTCCAGCAATAAGTTCCTCCTGTGTAGTGAAGGATGGCTTGTCCTGATCCTCCTTTGCCATCTTTACCTGATTATACCCTGAGAATCCATCCATGAAAGAGAAAAGCTCATGTTTTGAAGCTCCGTCCACCATGACGTCAATGTGTGGTAGTGGGAAACTGTCTTTAGGGCGGGCCTTGTTGAGATCTCTGTAATCAATACAGACCCTGATTTTCCTATTTTTCTTCATCACAACGACGATGTTAGCCAACCAGAGTGGGTACTTAACGACTTTGATGAAGCCCACCCGGAGCAATTTTCTATTTCTTCCTTCACCTTGACTTGCAGTTCAGGCTTTAAACGTCGCAACTTCTGAATTTTGGGTGCAATGTCGGGGTAGGTTGTGGTGTTGGTATATGATGTTCTGCTATCTTAGAATCTATTCCTGGCATGTCAGCATAACTCCAGGCAAAGACATCTTCGAACTCTCTAAGCAAACCAGTCAGCTTGTCTTTCTCATCTTTGTTTAATGATGCCCCCAGTTTCACCACCCGAGGGTTGTCAGATGTGCCCAGGTTAACCTCTGTAGTCTCCTCTATAGGTTGTGTCTTAGGAATCTTTACCTCAAGTTCACTCAAAATTCCTTCGTCATCAAGTTCCACAGAAGCTCCTAGGGATTCACTGTTAACATGATTGAATTCTTCAAGAGGGTTGACCATCGGAGGAGCTTCTAGTGAACTGGCCTTGGCTTTCAAATCTTCTTCCATGGAAGCGTACTTTGACTCCAGACCCCCCAGGCCAGCATTTGGCATCTAATCTCGCGAAACTGTCCTTGGGATTGACTTATTCGGACATACTGGAGTCCCCGGGATTCATTATGGTTGCCCTCCCCCTTATCACTGGATCCGATTTTTCCATAGTTAGCAAAGGTTTTTGCCGGATCCAAGGTTGGTTCTATCAAAATTCGAGGCTTAGTGATGGGTTGGTCATGCATACAGACAAGGTTTCACACAAGTTCAACATGTCCTCACTAGACGATTTTGACCAACTGGTACAGGTCGATCCGGAGAGGTGCTTGGGGCGTGGGCCCAGGTTACCATAAAGGAATAGGGCTTGCACGCTACTCTCTTTGGGCTTCCCCACTTTTTTTACATCACCCTAGGGTGTGTGTCTACGGTCGGGTCTTTGAATGACCAAACAGAGCTAGGTAAGGGCACTGCCAAGAAAATGCTTGAGGCTAAAGCTCAGGTATTAAGGGGATGTAGTTAGACGACATCCTCCTCTTTTCCCCCCACTTATTCACATCTCCTTAAAAGGTGTGAGTTCCTGACAGGGGACCCTAAAGCGGGTCCCGGGGTGAAATCGGTTTGCGTGGACCCTCGCTCTCATATGATGCAAAGGGTGCAGAAAATTAAATTGCGCACGAAAGTAAACAACAATGTAATAAAAGTCATAAATAAACAATTTCGAGTTAAGCCCACTTTCTTAGAATTAAACAATTTAATATTAAGAGTTTGTCCCTAGTAGAGTCGCCATTCTGTGAGCCTCGATTTTTGAACCCTATCCTATGTGATTAGATTGATTAAGATCAGATCAGTTTCTAGGTCCACTTATAACCTAAGATTGATTACTATGTCATATAACACTAATTATTAAATCCTAAGTTAGCTCACGGGAACCTATTATGAGTCACCACCTAATTTTGACCTAGATTAAATAGGAAAGGAGAGTTCGGGTTCGCGGGCTTGGTATACGACTTACTTAGGGTTCAATTACTTTCATTACCCCTCCTAGGTCATTTTTCCTCTACTTAGTTTAATTACAGCTTATTACAAAGTCGTTTTAACCTAGGTGCGCAAGTTTCTGATTTTTTGGATTTTTATCATTTTTTGACAGAAAATTAAAGTGAAAAGTGAAACTGCCGAAATTAGGGTTTCAGAGGAAGAATTGGGTCAAATTTTGTTTTCGTCCGTAGCAACAGACCTAATGTCCGAACCCACAGACCCTAGTTAACCTATGTGAAGATAAAAGCCGAATTAAACAGAAAACACAACTTTGAAAAGTCTGGGGCCACGGACAGGACGTTCGTGGGCCCGGACATGAGTTGAAAAACCCTAAAACATTTGAAACTTTAATTCCCTCCGTGGTCCGGGGGTGTCCGTGACCTCGGACAGGCCATCTAGGACCCCGGACAGGCTGTCTGTAGGCACGGACCACCCTCGGACGGGGGAGTTCTGGTGGTTCCCGATGGTGTTTTCGGCTCAAAGTTTATAGGTAGGTAGCCTGAAAGATTCTAAACATGTTAGTAATAAAAAGTTTTCAATTTAAGTACGAATTAAAGTCGAAACGTATTGAACAAGTAACAAGGCAGAAACAAAAACAAATAACAATTCAGAAGCCGAAAACAGTCTGTTTAAACCCAAATTTTGAGAGGAGGCTAATAAAGTCATGGGGAGTTATGAAAGTAAAATCCCCACCTGTTTTACCTTCGAATTCACGATGATTCTTCGCGTTGGGAGTTGTGAGCCTCGATTTTTAAACCCTATCCTATGCTGATTCGAGTTGATTAGGATCTGATCGGGTTCTAGGTCCACTTATAACCTAAGTTTAATAACTAAGTCATATAACCATAATTATTAGCACCTAAATTAGCTCACTGGAACCTATTATGAGTCGCCACCTAATTTTAACCTAGGGTAAATTAGGAAAGGTAGAGTTCGGGTTCGGGGGCTTGATATTCGACTAAATTAGGGTTCAATTACTTTCATTACCCTCGAAGTCGTTTTTCCTCTACTTAGTTAATTACGGCTTTTTACGAGTCTTTTTAAACTAAGTGCGCGAACTTCTATTTTTTTTTTTACATTTTTTGACAGAAACTTAAAATGAAATTGAAATTACCTAAACTATGGTTCGGAGGCAGAATTAGGACAAATTTTGTTTCCGTCCGTAGCCACAGACCCTAGTTAATCTATGTGAAAACAAAAGTCGAATTAAACAGAAAACGAAAAATTGAAAAGTCCGGGGCCACGGACAGGGTGTCCGTAGGCCCGGACAAAGTTTAAAAAAACCTAAAACATCTGAAAATTAAATTCCCGCTGCAGTCCGGGGGTGTCCGTGCTTACGGATAGGGTGTCCGAGACCCCGGACATGGCGTCCGTGGGTGCGGACCGCCCTCGGACGGTGGCGTTGAGGCTGTTCCCGACGGTGTTTTGGCTTAAAATTTATGGGTACGTAGCCTGAATGATTATAAACACATTAGTAATTGAAATAATTCAATTTGAAGTCAAAATTAATACGAAACTTAGCTAACAAATTAGAAGGCAGAAACACAAACAAACCATAATTTAGAAGCAAGGAAAATTCAATTCGACTAGAAATTTCAACCATAAGTGTATTGAGATTAGGGGGTTAGAGAATTTGGTTTTTAACCTGTTTTGGTTTTGAAAATTTGTTGTTCCTTCATGTCGGGAATCTCCGAAAGCTTCGTTCGTGGCGATCCGGTTCAACTTCGACCCGAGCATCTGGACCATTCTTCCTGGTGTTGCTAAGGATGTTTTTGCTTCTGTATTTCAGGTGGTTTTATGTTTGGAAGTCTGATGGGCAAGAAAAATATTGTGTTTTCAGTGGTTTTCGAGTGATTTCAGCAGGGTTTCGGTATTGATTTGAGGCTTGGAAGTGTAAAAACGTGGGGTGAAGCTTTGTGGCTGTGTTTCTGACTTTGTAAGTGTTCTTGTTTTTGCCCTAGGTCGTTTTTGGAAGGTCCTTTTATAGAAAGAGCATGACCAAATTGATAGAACAAATTTTTTTTATCTAAAATCCTGATTTTGTGCTCTAAGAGAATCTGATTTTTTAAAACGTGCTACAGGTCGATAAAATTTCTGAATTTTACCCAAAGATAAAAAACAATTTTTAGGAATTTTGAGAGTTGGATTTAGGTTAGTTCGATAAATAACCGATTAGATAAAAATATTACAATCTGGAATATCCCATAATTCATAACTTACGATTGCAAAGTCGCAATAATGAAACTCCAATGGTGTTAGTCTTTAAAAATCATTCTCTATCTTGTGTTAAAATTTCATGACATTTGGACTTGATTTGGGTATTTTCCAAAGGAGAGAGAAAATTGCAAAAATGATTGAATTTCTCTTTCATATTTTGGGCTAAGGTTCCAAATAAAACAATTCCAGGTTTACGACTGTATGTAGTCATGCTAACCATGTGAAAATTTTATTTTAATTTTGGAAACCTTTTTACTTCTATTTTGAGGCTATTTCATGTGTTAATTATTAAAGAAACTAGCTTATAATATGAATTAAAAGCTTAATTTCCAGAATAAATATTATCAGAAAATCATGAAATACCTTTCGTAATGACTATGATATTTGGAAGTGTTTGGAGATAATGAAAAAGTCATATGAAAATAGAAAATCCTGAGAATGTCCTTGGAAAATTTTGCATTGGTGCATTTTGCCCTTTGTAACACGTATGCTTTAGAGACTACTCCGAGGGGGTTGAAATTTTGGGCATAACTGATTGCCCCCCGTCAACTAGACTTTGTAATGGATATGAAGAGTCTAGTTGATGCTTGAGTGATACCCTAAAATTTCGGATCTTAAAAGACCCTGCATGCTGTTGAAAATTTGACAAATTGTGTCGACTATTCTAAGGCGCTGACTACCTATGAGTAAAGTGAAAGGATGTCGAGCGATTCTAAGGCGTCGACCACCTGAAAGGTAATAATGAAGTAATGTCAGACTATTCTAAGGCGTCGACTACCTATAAGGATGAATTGATGTCAACTATTCTAAGGCGTTGACTACCTATAATTAATGAAATGATGTGATGCTATTCTAAGGCGTTGACTACCTATAATGAATGAAATGATGTCAAGCTATTCTAAGGCGTTGACTACTATAATGAATGAAATGATGTCAAGTTATTCCAAGGCGTTGACTTCCTTTAATGAATGAAATGATGTCAAGCTATTCTAAGGCGTTAACTACCTATAATGAATGAAATGATGTCAAGCGATTCTAAGGCGTTGACTACCTAAAAGAGAAAATGAAGTAATGTCGAGCTATTCAAAGGCGTCGACTACCTAAAAGTGAAGACTAAATGGTATGTAGATGCGGGAATGCTGATATGCTAACGATGCTGATAGTGCTGATGATGCTGATGATGCTCGGATGCTTCTGGGGACCGAAATCCATGCTGATGCTCCTGGCTGGACCCCAATGTGGACTTATTGCCATTGCCCCCCAAGCCGGTGTGCAAGGATAACTTCTGGTAAAAACCCTGAGGACTTATTGCCATCACCCACCAGTCGTTGATCCTAAAATAAGTTGACATAACACAAGGGGGATTTATTGCCATCACCTCGCCAACGTTTCTGTTGCCAGGTCTTGTGACGCGCCTGGATAATGCAGATGGATGATATGAAGATGATGCAAATGTAGATGATATGAAAGTGATGCAAATGTAGATGATATGAAAGCGATTCAAATGATGCTCGGATGCTTCTGGGGACTGAAACCCGTTCCAATGCTCCTTGCCGGTATACTATGGGGACTTATTGCCTCTTCCCACCAGCTGGGGTGCTGGGATAACTTCTAGATCACCAAAGGGGCTTATTGCCACTGCCCACTAGTTGTTTCTCCCTTGAAGTTGACGTGAAGATGGGGACTTATTGCCTTTGCCCCGTCAACTTGGATTACACACTGTCTCGTACTTGTCTCGCACTGATGTTGATACTTGGTCTCATACTTGTCTCGCACTGGATGAAGGTGAGGTCTCGCACTGAATGAAGATGAGGTCTTGCACTGAATGAAGATGAGGTCTCGCACTGAATAAAGATGAGGTCTCGCACTCAATGAAGATGAGGTCTCGCACTAAAGTTGGGTTGGATTCTCACATATGAGATGATCCAATGATAAGAGCTAATTGTGAAGGTGCCAAACGTGGAAGTTATGAGGTGTGAAAATTGTCCAAAGCAAGAAATTGCTGGAAAGCACGCCAATCATGGCTATGAAAAAGTTTTTTCAAAACAAGAAATTGCTGAAAATGGGCCAAACGCGGCAATGCTTGAGAATTGAAAACCGTTCAAAGCAAGAAATTGTTGAAAATACGCCAAACGTGGCAATGCTTGGGAAAAACTCTACTGAAATAGGCAAGTGGAATAACCATTTTCTGACTAAGAACTTCATATTTGCAATTTGTTTCTTAGAAGATGAACATGCGGCTGGTGGAAGTGTGTGGTGTTTTTTGTGGTGTTAAAGGCTTTTGCTGGTGTTCAGGATTTATGATTGACCTGGGATTGGGTTATGATTTTGGATGGCGGTCAGGGTTATGACGGGCCTGATGTTTTTGTGGAGGTAAGGCTAATGATGGGCCTGCGACTGAGAGTGTGTGTGTAGAGGTAAGGGCTTACGCGTGCCTGTGGTGGGACGGTAGTGTTAAGCTTTAGGTTTCAATTGGTGTTGTCATGGCAATTGTTGGAACCAACAATTGCCCCCAGTATTTTTCCTTAAGACAATCTGAGCTAGAGTTCATGGCAATCGATTGCCCCAGTATTTTCTTTGATTAAACGTGCGAACGAGTCTTGTCCTCACAAGGTCAAGGCTTATGTTTTGATGTGGTGCTTCCTAACCTACACTTGACGTGTTTGGTGTTTGCACTCATTTCTCACTTACGGTCACAACTTCTAGACCATTGAATTTAATATTTGATGGATTTACGCATTCGATCTGTTACTTTCACGTGATTAGATACACAATTACAAAGTCGGAAGTCTTTAAAGCTTATAACGTGGCCATGGGGAGTGATGAAAGACAACGGGACCATGGAGGGATATTTGAGGTATGTGGAGTTACAAGGGGTGACCAAAGCTGCAACTTGCTCCTTCTCTCGGATTCGTCTTCCTTGTCTTGAAGTCGTCTAGCTGCTTCGTGTTGACGTTGTTTTCGAGCTTCTAGGCTTGGAATTTTGAAGTTCTCCTTTACACAATTCTCTTCTTTTTGTCATTTGGATTTCTTCGAGGCACTTCGGGTTTGCCTTTTTGTTTTATCCTTCTTGACTTCGCCTTCAGGGTTCTTGTGTCTCCCGATTTTTGAGTTTCGAGAGATGTTTTGATATGAGCTCTTTGGATCCTGTGTCACTCTGGGACCATTTACAGATCGCTTCGTCATGCTGATAGCGGCACTGCTTCTTTGGACTGTTGAGAACGTTATCTGAGAGTCGCGCTCCTCGTTTCCTTTGGTCATCGGGTCGGACATTCATCATTGGCTGGGTTATTTTGTGGAGCTCATAATATCTAAAAGGGATATATGAAAGGCTCAGCGGGGGTGCCTAGGGTTTAATGACAGGGTTTGCAAGCTTTGGCTATGTGGTGCTGTACCTACTAGGTGCTTCATCATTCCTGATAGTTGTGTATCCGTTCTTTGTTACTTTTCACAGGTCTAAGAGTAAATTTACAAAGTATCTCCTTCGGTCGGAGTTATGCCGTTTACCTTACCATTGAATGTGGTCTCACCGGAGTCGTGTAAAAATGACACGCTCGTTCACTCATGGTTTTACCACTCAAGACACTCTCGCGAGATTTTCACTCTGAAACTCGTTCACACATTTAAACGAAAGATGAAAGATGACGAACTTAAACTCAGATTGCCCCCAATATTGATTTGGGGTTTATGACAACAATTTAAAAGACGTGGATTTGGAACCGCTTTGTGGTTGTTTGGATGTCTTGGGATAAGCTGTGGGGTTTGGCAAGGCATGTTCAAAATTTTGGAAGCAAAATACAAGTCTTTGCATTCCATTGTCGGGAAACAATTACTTCATGAACCATTTTCTCAAAATAAACTTGTGCGAAAAACAATATCTTTTTTTTACCATTTAGACCTGAAAAAGTCATCCATTTGTGAACATGAGGAAGAAGATGATTTAACAAAATCAATGCTTCTTATTAGTGGTTTGAAAACGATCGTTCTTTGAAAACTTTGAGTGATGCATTTGAAAGATGAATGTTTTAGCAAGTTATGCAGTATAATGCATGTGAACCCTAAGCCTTCTATTGAATTTGAACTCTACGAACCATCTGACGCCTACATGTTGAAGACTTAAGCTCTCGACCGTTGGGATGTCGCTGAGATGACCGTGATCGCCTTCTTCTTGGACTCTTATTAGGCTCTACAAAATACCTGAACTAGGAATGCCTATTTGGGCCTGAATCTTTTTCAAACTAAATGTGAGGTGCATGAGTGGAAACGGTTTCATGAATGTTGATTGGCACTCGGGCCTGGATGATTTTGCGAATGTGGATAGGCACGTGGGCCTGGATGCTTCACAGTACTTCAACCAAATTGTGTGTGGATAGGCACTCGGGCCTAAATGAATTGAAAGGGAGTCGGCACTTGGGCAGGAATTGAGGATGTGGCGCTTGGGCCGGAGTGTTGTGAGAATGTGGCACTTGGGACGGAATGTTATGAAGATGTGGCGCTTGGGCCAGAATTTGATTGAGAATGCGGCGCTTGGGCCAGAATGTGTTTGGGCTAGAAATGAGGCACATGGGCAGGAATGATTTCTGGCCCATACCCAGATGTGGATTGGAACATGAGCCAAAGACTAAACGAATGATTCTGATTGAGCCTCGAAGATGATACCTATATCTAGGACTTTGGCCCAGAGCCCGAATGAAAAGTCTACCTATACTAGAGTGGGTATTGGGCCAGAATGGAAAGGCCTGATAGATTTTCATGTCTCATTGATTATTTTAAGTGGATTTGTTTTTCGTGGGCCTAGAACTAAATTGGTAATTCAAATTGGGCCGAAGGATAAATAACTTAAATCCAAACTTTGTGCTGAAACCCGAACAGATAACTCACACATTCAAATCAAGCAGGGCCTTTGGGCCGCAAACGATAAAGTCACAAATTCGGGGTGGGCTGAGTTGATGTAGGAAGAGTTCCTATCAATTTCTATGCTGGGTAGTGGGTCGATCATACAAGCAAACAAGGCCCACACAAATTCAGCATGTCCTCACTAGACGCTTTAACCAACTTGGGTATGGATCGATCCGGAGAGGTGCTTGGGGCATGGGCCCAAGTACCACAAAGGAATAAGGCTTGCACGCTATTCTCTTTGGGCTTCCCCACTTTTCCACATCACCTAAAGGTGTGCGTCTACGGTCGGGTCTTTGAATGACCAAACAAGGTTAGGTAAGGACACTGCCAGGAAAATGCTTGGGGCAAAATCCCAGGTATAAGGGATGTGGTTAGACGACATCCTCCTCTTTTCCCCCACTTATTCACATCACCTTAGAAGGTGTGAGTCCCTAATAGGGGACCCTCAAACGGGTCCCTGGGGTGAGATTGGTTTGCGTGGACCCTCGCTCTCATATGATGCAAAGATGTAGAAAATTAAATTGCACACTAAAGTAAACAAGCAACGTAATAAAAGCCATAAATAATCAATTTTTGAGTTAAGCCCTCTTTCTTAAAATTAAACACAATTAAAATTAAGAAATTTTTCCCAGCAGAGTCGCCAGTCTGTGAGCCTCGATTTTTAAACCCTATCCTATGCTGATTCGAGTTGATTAGGATCTGGTCGGGTTCTAGGTCCACTTATAACCTAAGTTTAATAACTAAGTCATAACCATAATTATTAACACCTAAATTAGCTCGCTGGAACCTATTATGAGTCGCCACCTAATTTTAACCTAGGGTAAATTAGGAAAGGTAGAGTTCAGGTTCGGGGGCTAGATATTCGACTTAATTAGGGTTCAATTATTTCTTACCCTCAAAGTCGTTTTTCCTCTACTTAGTTTAATTACGGCTTATTACGAGTCGTTTTAACCTAAGTGCGCGAACTTCTGATTTTTTTAACACTTTTTGACAGAAACTTAAAATGAAATTGAAATTGAAATTACCTAAACTAGGGTTTCGGAGGCAGAATTAGGTCAAATTTTGTTTCCGTCCGTAGCCGCGGACCTAATGTCCGTACCCACGGACCCTAGTTAATCTATGTGAAAATAAAAGTCGAATTAAACAGAAAATGAAAAATTGAAAAGTCCGGGGCCACGGACAGGGTGTCCGTTGGCCCGGACATAGTTTAAAAAAATCCTAAAACATTTGAAAATTAAGTTCTCGCCGCGGTTCGGGGATGTCCGTGCTTACGGACAGGGTGTCTGAGACCCCGGACATGGCGTCCGTGGGTGCGGACCGCCCTCGAACGACGGCGTTGAGGCTGTTCCCGACGGTGTTTTTTGCTTAAATTTTATGGGTATGTAGCGTGAATGATAATAAACACATTAGTAATTGAAAGAATTCAATTTGAAGTCAAAATTAATACGAAACTTAGCTAACAAGTTAGAAGGCGGAAACACAAACAACCTTAATTTAGAAGCAAGGAAAATTCAATTCGACTAGAAATTTCAACCAGAAGTGTATTGAGGTCAGGGGGTTAGAGAATTTGGTTTTTAACCTGTTTTGGTTTCGAAAAGTTGTTCCTTCATGTTAGAAGTCTCCGAAAGCTTCGTTGGTGGCCGATCCGGTTCAACTACGACCCGAGCTTCTGGACCCTTCTTCCTTGTGTTGCTAAGGACGTTTTTGCTTCTGTATTTCAGGTGGTTTTGTGTTTGGAAGTCTGATGGGGAAAGAAATATTGTGTTTTCAGTGGTTTCGGGGTGATTTCAGTAGGGTTTCGGTATTGATTTGAGGCTTGGAAGTGTAAAAACGTGGGGTGAAGCTTTGTGGCGGTGTTTTATGAATTTGGAAGTGTTCTTTTTTTTGCTCTAGGTCATTTTTGGAAGCTCCTTTTATAGAAAGAGCATGGCCAAATTGATAGAATAAACTTTTTATCTAAAATCCTGATTTTGTGCTCTAAGAGAATCTGATTTTTTAAAACGTGCTACACTTGGTCAAAATTCTGAAATGTTAACCAAAGATAAAAGACGAGTTTTAGGAATTTTAAGAGTTGGAATCAGGTTATTTCGATAAATAACCGATTAGATAAAAATCTTACAATCTGGAATCTCCCATAATTTATAACTTACGATTGGAAAGTCGAAATAACGAAATTTCAACAATGTTAGTCTTTAAAAATCATTCTCTATCTTGTGTTAAAATTTCATGACATTTGGACTTTATTTGGGTATTTTCCAAAGGAGAGAGAAAATTACAAAAATGATTGAATTTCTCTTTTATATTTTGGGCTAAGGTTCCAAATAAAATAATTCCAGGTTTACGACTTTATGTAGTCATGCTAACCATGTGAAAATTTAATTTTAATTTTGGAAACCTTTTTACTTCTATTTTGAGGCTATTTCATGTGTTAATTATAAAAGAAACTAACTTATAATATGAATTAAAAGCTTAATTTCCAGAATAAATATTATCAGAAAATTATGAAATACCTTTCATAATGACTATGATATTTGGAAGTGTTTGGAGATAATGAACAAGTCATATGAAAATAGAAAATCCCAAGAATGTCCTTGGAAAATCCTGCATTGGTGCATTTTGACCATTTTGCCCTTTGTAACACGTATGCCTTAGAGACTACTCCGAGGGTGTTGAAATTTTGGGTATAACAGGAGTCTTATGGTGCTTCACCGGAGTCGGTTATGGATCAAGTGCGAACCTGGCTTCTGACTACTGATTGTTGATGGTGTTCTTCACGTCTTGATGGTGTTTTGGTGGACGTTTAATGATTGTTTATGTAGTGGGATTTGAAAAACGTGTTTTCGTGTGGATTTTGGTATGAATTCGAGGCTCGGGAGTGTAAAAACGAGAGAGACTTGAGACGGCCGTGCTGGCTGATGTTCTAGGGCTTGAGAGCTTCTAATTTGATCAAGGGTTAAGGTTCTTTATATAGGCTTTCTTAAAGATAGAAAGATCTAGTAAAAACTAAGATTTTATCGACACTTTAGCTCAAGGGTTTCCAAAAGAAATTTGACCATAAAATTTTAACCATGTGTAAAGGATGATATTTCTGATTTTTCCAAGGTGGAATCGATTTTTTTGAATATTGGAATATTTTTAAATTCAATTTCTCGTCAATTTCAATCAGAAATTACTAGAAAATTATTGGAAACTCGAAAAATCAAAATTCTAAAGCCGTTATGCTCAAAATGTCATCCCGTATCATGGGTTAAAGTTTCAAAGCTTTCCGAGTTGATTTGAGTCGTTATCAGAGGAGAGAGAAAGCTCATAGGAGGCTTAAGAGCCTTGAAAAATTACGAAAACGCCCTTAAAGATGACTAAGTTGTCCCTAGCACTCCGGAATATGCCGATCAAACTGGGAATCCTTGCTACTTGACCAAGCTACCCTTTTAATACCTGCACCTTAAGAGACTCTCTTCCGGGGGGTTAAACTTTTGGATATAACACCTTGCTAAGATTGCACCAGCAGCTCATTAATCTGTAAGTTAATATTAATGTGGAAAGGGGTGAGCAACCACATGCTCAGCAGGCAGCAACCATCATCAATAAGGTCCCTCAACACAATTGAAAACAGAAAACGAAAGCATAACCAGAATAATGATAATAAGAGATGCAAAATAGATAGAGAGGTTATAGTCTCATTAAATAGAATGGAACTCAAAGGTTTCAAAATCAGAATAAACTCAGAGGTTTCACAAATCAAATGGGACACTAGCACAAAGCACAAGCACACAAAAAGGGTCGGAGACCCATGGATCTAACAGATCCCTCGACAACGTAGAAATGGACCGAGGACCAAAGGGCCCATCAACCCGAAAATATAGAAATGAGAATGACCCAACATATACAGAAACAACGTCTATGTAGCATGCCATGGGATAGCTCGACCCAGCCATCCACGGCTCAGAAGCAAAGCGACTAGGTCCCAAATAGAGAATTACACTTTTGGAATTTAGATGCGTAAGAACACGCCCAAAACATAGACGAATAGCTTATACAAATTTAGGGGATTACAACCTCGCAAACGGAATTCAAAACAGAGCTCAAACGAACAGTTTAGGCGAAGACAGAAGCTTGTCCTAACATGTGTCCGAACATGTATGTTCGGACACAAGTCGAGACTCAGAAACCGAAGAAATTCAAATATTTGAACATGTGTTCGAACATCAATTTTCTGACACCGGTCGAGATGGAAGGTCAAAGATGTTTGGACTTACCTCCGTACTAGTTCCGAAAAGTAACTCGTGGTGGCGTCCGAACATGTGTCCAAACATACATGTTCGGACACAAGTCGAACTTAAAACAGAGAGAAGAGGAAAGGGGTGTCCGAACATATGTCCGGACATACAAGTTTGAACACCTCCCGAGACTCGTAGTCCAGACTCGTCCTCGCATCCTGTCCGGATAGATGTTTGGACACGCCCTAAACTTCAAAAACTGAAGGTGCCTAGACGCAGTGTCCGAACATACATGTTCGAACAGACGTTCAAACATCACAAAAACCAGAATTCAGAAGCGACAGAAAACGCCGAAAACTTCCCAAATTTGTGATAAACTCACACTTACAATTCCATAGCAAAATCACAAGAAGCCATGGAGTTTTAACCATAAAAGAAGCCAAAACAATGTAAAAGCGACACAAAAACCATACACAATCAAAGGAGAGAAACCTTACAAATATCTATCCCCATGGGTGAACTTCCACACCAAATCTGAATTACCACCTACCTCGAATCAGTGCAGAACAATCCCGACGCAGCAGAAAGAGGAACCTCACAACAATCCACAAACCAACACAATTACACAACCACTGGATGATCAATTCACAAACCCCAACACAGCAAAGAGGAAAGAAAACCACAATTCTGAAATCAGCCCACAATTCACTAACCAAGCCTGGAAACGAGGAGAGGAACCACACATTAGAGGTGGTAGCACAATCTGGAGCAGAACAAACCCAACGGCAGCACATAATTCATAGTAGGGAAGAAGAACGCTAGAGGAAGAAGAGAGAAGAAGAAAAATTCGTTCAAACCACGAAGAAACTGGCGTTGGAAAAAGAACAGGGAAAAAGAAAGGAGGAAATACTTTTCCTTATAAATGCTTTCACCTTAATTAGAAGGGGAAAGGACCTCCTTGTCCTCGACTTCTTCTCTATTTCCGTGAGCGTCCCAACTGACATAATGTTATCCAACTTAGAAATAAAATGCAAAACCGACTCAAAGTAAAACGTAACGAAACCTGGGTTATAACATCTTCTGTTGGGTCTCATAATCATCATGCTGCCGGGTGCATTCCAACTGGACGCTACGTAGCTCCTAGTTTAAAGTCTCGGTCCGTCTTTTCACTTGGATCACAATTTCTTTGTTTATATTGTCCACGTACCTGTCATGAATGGACCGAGACACCTCCAGTTCTTCTTGAGCATTATTAGCTTGGCATTCTTCATACCGAAGTTTGGACTTTAAGCTTTGCGTATGGATATCAACACTTTAAGCAAAGGCCAACGTCTAAAGAAAAGGAAGAAAGACATGTGTGATAAAAAAAAGGGCGAGAAAAACAAGGGATAAAGCAACAAAAATAGTACTGACCCAAAATATCCCCTGTCAAATGAAGTCAAGTGCCAGGTCTAGAGGTATGGGATGACGCATGATGGCATCTGCGCCACCATCCCCAATTCTCTACTTCTCCTTAGCAGTTATTATAGTGCACAAAGGTGTAAAGATACCATCAAGAGAGTTGGACTTTCTAATAGCTTCCTTCCACAAATCAAAGTAGAAAGAATACTCAGATATAGGTAGAAGTGGCACCGGTTGACCACGGTGATAAAACCAACCCTCTTTATTTGAAGAACCACAGAACGAGCCGCTTGCACTGAAGGAGGTGACGAGGTGGATGCATCGATGTCTTCCCTGTTCTTCCTGTGGAGCTCTGGATTCTTAGGCACCGTCCGGTACTAAAAATCTTCTGCATTCTTTAAAGGGCCCTCAACAACCGTTACCCGGCTCTCGGTCCTCTTTTCTCCTCTCAGGGCTTCTTCAGGTCTAACTTTCTCTTCTAACATAGTCTCATCACCAGTAGTAGCATCAACATCTACTACTGAGGAGGCTTTAACTTTCTTGGCACAATGTTTTATCCTCCCTTCCTTTGGCTTAGAAGCAACACTTTTGTGGTACCTAGCCAAGTAAGGTTTTTGAGCAGCAGCAACCCTATTGGAACGCCTGGGCGCATCCACTTCTGTAGTTTCAAGGGCTGCAAAGCAAAGCAAAAAAGAATAATAAGAAACAGAAAAAAGAAAAGAAAAGTTGTGAACCAAAGTATGCACCTCAAGGAAGATAATCAGGAGCGGCTGCCCTCTTCTCAAGGATGTTTTCAGAGGCAGAATCTGAAGAAAAATAGCTCGGAAAATTAGGAAACAAAGCAAAAATAAGGGTCGCACATTTAGACTTGCCGCCCGTACAGGGGCTGAGGTTGAGGCCCGACCTTGGAGTAAGGGGAAGAAACACGCGGCGTCCGGAAGTCGGACTTGTGTGCCATGTACCTGGTAAGTGGGGGAAATCAGGGGACCCGGACGACACGTTGGTCGAGTATTGCTTTTCAAGGCATGATAATCTGTGGCATGTTGGCTGGGTGTTGCTTTCAAGGCATGACAGCCTGTGGCACGTTGGTCGGGTGTTGCTTTCAAGGCATGATAGTTTGTGGCACGTTGGAGGGGTATGGCTTAAAAGGCATGATAGTGTTTTTCAAGGCATTATAGCATGTGGCACGTTGGCCAGATGTTGCTTTCAAGGCATGATAGCTTGTGGCACGTTGGCCGTGGGTTTTTTCAAGACATGATAGCCTTTGACACATTGGCCGAGTGTTTCTTTCAAGGCATGACAGCATGTGGTAGAATTCTTTTTTCTAAAATGACTTTTCACTTTGATTGATACTTCAGTAAAATTTACACCTAATTGTTTTTTAGACATTTTGCGTGTCAGGAGTGTGGCAGCTAATATCTTTCAATATTCTTTAGCCGTTATGAAGCTCGCCCATTCTTTTGATGAATAATGAATGGTCCTTCTCACTGAGGGCCGAGTTTCTTTGGTTGCTTAATTTCTGGAAGAATTAGGTCCCCTGGAACGAAGGTTCGTTCCCTTATCTTCCGGTTGATTTTATTTTTGTGTCTTTTGTTTAAATAAGATATAATATGTTTTAAGAAAAGTTGATCGTATACCATTGAGACTATTTGCAGAGGCGTGTGGTGGAAGGGTAAAATGACATTATCTGAAATATACTATGTCTGAATTTGAACAAAGAAGCATTTCTTAATCAAAAGAAAAAATTCAAAGATACATTATAGTAAATTGAAAAATGTACGAGTATCTGGTAAAATTAACTAAAAACTCAGCGGTATTTAGTGAAATTTCTCATAAATGAATAAGTAGGGCCGCCATGGTGATGTTGTAGATGAGTAATTCATTGGCCCTCTACATCTAAGGGTTTACACACCTCATTCCTGGCTACATCACAGTAATTATAGAAGACTCATTGTTTTAGCTGTGATGATCGAATGAAAAGGAGAAGGCTATATATTTCAGATAGGATGACAGACAAGAGACAGAAGATGGAGGAGAAGAAACGGGTGAAGGAGGAGAAAAGGATATAAAAGAGGAAATTAAGGCATTTACTTCCTTGAATGAGAGTTCGAACAACACCTATGATGTTGTGGATGACAAACTACGAAGGGTCAATATCCACTTTTTCCAATCATCACGCTTTCTAATCATATTGCCCTGTAATACAATAATAATAACAAAATTAGTAAGTCGGATACAAACCTTCTCTCTCGGTCTAGCTAAGAGGGCCTAGTGAGTTATCTCCATTCTACATGTTTATGATTTTTATTTCAATGTCAAAATATCATCAATGCTTTTGAGTCTTTGTCACTGAGATTTATAAATGGATTTTCAATTTGTCATTTTCCCCGAAATCCCTTCTCCTTATCTCCCCCCCACAATCGACTCTCTATATTTACCTCTCCTCTATAGGCTGGATTATTCATCGACTAATGGCGGAGGAGGTTAACCGCTTGGTTTCGTGGAGATTAGATCCTTGGTTAGGGATAATGATTTCAGTTTTCCTATTACTTGGACAAGGTTTAAGGATTTCAACATGGATCTGACCAGGAGAAGTCTAGAGTTTACGGAGAGAGGCTTAAGGAATAGATATGAGGCTCAGGAGTTTGTTAACATCGGTGAATCAATTAGTGTTTTGAACATGCAATTATTTCAGGCTGCTTTTGGTATGGAGCAAGGTTAGTGCATGTTCCAGGCTAGAGTTATAGCAATCGATGCTGTCAATCAGGTCAATCACTGGGATGTTGTGCAATGCTTCATTATCTCCCTTGTATTCGGTGAGGATGAAATTATAGTTTTCTGTCTAGTGAAGCGTTGTAGGAAAGGTATGGTCCAACTTGAGACATGGCTAGCTCCTACTTCAGCAACTCTAGCTGATTGGGTGGCACATGAGGGTGCTATGGCTAAAAGAGCATCAACTTGGGGCAGCAGAAGCATGCGAGCAGGCTCAGCTGGATTGTTGGAGGAAGTAGATGACACGGTGGACTCAAATCTGGATAGTTTAGGTGGATGAATCCTTTTGAGCTGGATGGACGGTACTGGAAATCCTAGTTGGAGTGGTTTTGGGGTGTTCATCGTGGTCATCTGGGACTATACACTCCAGGTAGAAAGGGCTGAGGCAGAAGAAGGAATTCACCCACAAATGATGACTGTGGGTTGCACCGGAGGACTACGCAGGAGGAGAGTTGAGCAGACCCACCATGAAATACCCCAAACCTTAATGTGTTAAATAATTGTGTAACTATAATTTTCTAAGGCTAACTAAGTCCTTTAGATCGTGGTGAAGAATGAAAACCCAAAAAGGGAAAAGAAAATGCGTAAACGTCATAAAACGTGAAAATGCGTATTAAATTATTTTAGGAGGTACATAACCTTCATTAGGGTTATAAATATATTTTTATACCTTAATTACACATTAAGAACATGTGGGAAAAATTCCGGAAGAAAACGGATCCAAACAATGCGTTAAAACGCTAACGGAGTCTAAAGCGCGTTTTTCGAGAAAACCCGAAAACGTGACTTTAAACAGTTAAATGACCCCGTAAAAATAATAGTTGATTATGTAATAATAATTAAACACTAATGGGAGTTTAATAACCATTAAAATTAAAGGAATGAGGAAATTCCGGAAAACGGTCCCGGTTAGTGAATAGTGCTGAACCAGGTAAATAAACGAGCGTTTTCTGTTAAGAAAACAAAAAAACGCTCCAGCGTGTAAATAATAGTGGGCCGGTTTTATTAATGTAAACAGCTCACTCACACATGACTAGTAACTAATTAGTAGAGCAAAGAAATAATAACACCACTTATACTCACTCACACTCTCTCTCTCCTATCATTTCTCTCTTTTCTTTTCTCTTTCCTCTCTTATTTCTCCCAGCCGGTTCCTCCCTTCCTCTCTACCGATGGAGTTCTCCAACACAAGCCAACAATGGCTCATCCACTTCTTCTTCATCCCCAAGCTCCATTTGAGCTCCAAATCGAAAATAAATCACATATTCTTCTTCCTCTCATCTTCCTCTATCATCCTCTCTTTTCGAAATTTCAAAAGGATGAAGTTGACCTCCATGGGTTTTCCCCGTTTGAAGAGAAAATGGCACCAATGTGAAGCTTGGAGTCTCCTCTTCCTTCTAAGGTAAAGATTTCCAAGAAAAAGTCGTTTTTCCTTCATCTCATGGTGTAATCGATTTTTCACCATTTTGATACCTTGTTTTCTCCTTGTTCTTGAGCTCCAAATTGATCCTTCAATGGTGGAGAAGTTCCCCACTTGATTCAAGGGTGAAAATCCCTCTTAAAAGCTTCACAAAGGTAAACCCTAACTTTGTGTTCTAGCCCTTTGATTGAATTGAAATATTCCAAGGGTTTAGATAATTAATTGAGTATGTTTTAGTGTTCTTGGATGTTGGGATGGAGTTTGGAAACTCCATACCCTCTTAACTGATTCTGGAGAAGGTGAGGAGCAAGAGGTGAATTAAGGAGGCTTGTGAAATTAAGGTAAGGAATTTACCTTGAACCTTGTTCTAAATTGTTTTAGTGTTTGGGATGGGTAAACAAATCAATGAACCCAAATTGTGGATTGAAATATATGTTGGAATGTGTTTAATTGATGTTAGGAGAGGTTTGTGGATTAATGTTGAGTTGAGGGCCTTGAAGAGCCAAATGTTTTGAGGTTGTGTTTATATTGTGTTCATGGAGATTTATGGTGATTATGTTGATGTTGATGTAAAATTGATGAGGATGAATGTGTAAGGTTATGGGGAGGTCATGGCAAAATTTCAATGGAAAAGGAGTGTTTGAAGATGGTTGATGGTTGAGAGAATTTAGGTGTTGATTTGGTGATGTTTTTGGTTGATTTTAGGGTGGCTATGATGCGTTAAAACCCCGTGGAAACGTGTTTTCAATTGGCTATTTTGCTACTATAAGTGAAATACCCCAAATCTAAATAATATGATTAAATCATTATTTATTGGAATATAATCCAAATATAAATCATTTCACGTACGCATGCAAACCCATGCATGAAAATGTTACGTAAAAATAGTCGTTTTTCCATAAACGCTAAAACGCCTTAGAAACATGTGATCAAGCATGACCTTGTATGACCTTCTAAAACTCAAACCAAATGGTCATACACTCATTATATGAATATATAAATATATTCCCTAAGCTATATTCAGTCAAATACGCAAAATGCTCGGGAGTGCTCACGCCCGCTCCTTAAAGCAAGAAAAGCTCGGAGGAGTGCCGAGGTGGCACGAACTCCTATAAAATTAATTCCTAGAGTTCCTAATATCATTATTTACCATTCTAAAGATAACCCACGAAGTGGTTCACCAAAATTCAACAAAAAACCACAGGAGGATTTCTTAGCGCTCCTTTTTGCCCGGGTGTGTCCCGATGGCCCTTAAATTATGTCATGGGTTGATATAACCCCATATAACTCAATGTAACATCTTAATATATGTTTATTTACTATAATAAGTGTTTACAAACACTTGGAACTCATAAAAACAATTTGGTTCCCAAAGATTTCCTTAGAGCACAAAAACACACCTTCGGGTGTCACGAAAACGCGTTTTACGCAATTGCCTTGTAGTTTTTGACATGCCACGAATTGGTAATCTTAAAAAGGGTTAAAATGACCTTCTAAATCAGTTGGTGTGACTAGTCAACAAGGCTCTCTATAGGGGCCGAATTTTAGAGCAAAAACTAGTATAAAATTTGCCTTTAAAGTTTATAAAAGGCTTAATACATGGTGACTCACCTTCCCATGTGTTATATTACTTAATGCCAAAGTATGTAGGTCTCAATCGACCTTATAGCTGTCGAAATTATGCAGAAGAATAAGGCCATGTGAGCTAGGAAGAAAACAAAATGTAAAAAGGCAAAAGTAGATCTAGATTCCACCTTTTTGCTTTCTTAAGATTTAAGTGACCTTCCATGCTTGTTCCTTAGCTCTTCATGGCCGGTTTTTGAGCTCCATTCAGGCCTCCAATTCGTGACTCTACATGAAGAAGAAGACAAGCCAATTAGCATTGAAAAATCAAAGGAATATCCTTACCTTTTCTCACCTTGTCTTCTAGTTTGCATTATTTTTGCTCCACCTTGCCATGTTCTCCATTATGGCCGATTTCAATGCTGGAAAGGAGGGCATTTATTGAGCCAATAACTCATTGAATAAACTAAGAAAAAGTATAGTCATTTGACATTAAGAATTAAGAAAACAAAAATCAATATCAAAGTGCAATTCCTTACCTTATACGTGAGTTAGTCTCACTTTCCTCCTTGCACTCTTCACTTCCGAACTTGGTAAGCTCCCTCCTCTCTCTTCTAGCTTCATCTTCTTCCTTTGAAGCTCTTAAGTCCATTAATGGAGTTTTAACTTCTATCTTCATCTTTAAGGTAATTTCCTAGCATTTCTTGGCAAGTCTTGAAGCAAAACTCTTCCTAGCATAACAAGGTGTGTTCGGCTTCATTTAGTTCTCCAAGGAGATTGTCCAAACCAACATTAAACCAAGGAGCATCTTAAGGTAGGTTTTAAAGCTTGAAAATCCTTAAAGCACATTTTTATGTGTAACCAAGTCCTACTTCTTCTAAGTCTCTTTTCTTCTTCATTTTGATGAAGGAAAACTTGTTCTTCATTCACCTTAGGAGTGCCGAACTTATAAGGAGAAAAAGCCTAAGGTAAAGTCTTATAAAACTACTTACAAATCTACTTAAGATCTTTGTTGAAGATCTAACTCCTAAACACCTCCACCTCTTGCATAAAACCGAAGAGGAGCATCAAGTTTACCTAGGAGAAAGCTTGGAGATTCAAGAAGAAGTTCAAGCACTTAACCACCTTTGTTAAGAAGTAAGTTTACTAAGTAAATCTTTGTGTTATAAGCCTTGTTAAGCTTCTAAAAATTGTACAAAAATTATGTACACCTCCTAGGTTAAATAATACCGAAGCTATATGGTTTTATATGCCAAAAATATAACCTATAACATATAAGGAAAATATTTACCTTAAGACACATTTTTGTGTCACAAATTTTAGTTATGTTATATATCATTTCATGCCGAATTATCAAGGGCAAAAGTTCTCTATTTTGAGCTTAGAATTTATATAAGACATTACAATAATTTATACATGAGTTATATAACTCCTATGAATTTATTTATAATTATCTAGACATATAAATCCACTTTTATATACTATATGGTCACTAAATAATTATGGCCGAATGCTCTAATTGGAAAATAGGTTTTAATGACCTACTTAGGTATATAAAATTATATCATAAAGTTTGGTGAGTTAAAAATATTTTATTAGAGCTTAAATGACTAACTAATTAAGTTATGTGGCTTAAATATAATTTTTACAAAGTTTGATGCCTTTATTGTTAAAGCCGAGAACTAAAGGGGTAATTAGTGTAATTATGATATAATATAAGGTTAGGAATTGAGTTTATGAATTTTAGATAATTTAAACAAGCCTTAAAATAACTTTTATAAAGTTTTGGGCTATTATGTAATTTATAAAAGTTGATATGAAAGTTTGTAAATTATTAGTGGGCGAATTGATAATTAAGAGAATCATTGAGTTCACTTTCGAAATTTTGAAGAAATAAATATTTAGACTTTAGATTATAAGTTATTAAGATACTAATATAAAGTTTTGGGATGAAATTGTAATTAAGGAAAAATAAATGACATAGCCGAATTACTTTGGGGTTAGTTTGGTAATTTAAGAATTTATATATATATTCGGCATTTATGGAGAATTAAAATTAAAACTATAGTTTATAAGACATTATGTAAAGATTATAAGATTTTGTGGCTAAATCGCAATTATAGAAAGTATATAAATATATGCCGAGATTTTGAGGGGCTAAGATGTAATTTTTGAAAGTTATAATATTTATAAGTTATGTCCAAAAAGATTAGTGGTAGTTTTGTAATTTAATTAGATAAGGAAATTAAAACTATGTTATATAAAGAGATTAGAATTTAAATGTAAAGTTTATGAATTAATGTGGTTGTTTTGTAAATAACCGAAATACAAGTTTAAGAATTTAGATTTAAATAAATATAGGTCCTATATGGATATTTGGAGGATTTAGAAGAAAGAATTTTGACTAAAGGAATTATGGAATTAAAACTATGGCTTACATGGTTATAAGGAATTAAAAGATAAACAATAAATATTATTTATGGTTAAAAAGGAGAATAATAAAACTATAAGAATTTTATGTCTATGTATGACATATAAATATAGTTAAGAAGTTATAAGTTGTTATGTCACCTAGACAAATAAAATAAACAACAAATGCAATAAACACATATATGTGCATTAAAGGATTTATAAATAAATCAAAAGGAATAACAATAAGTTATACATTAAATCATGAGGTAATTAAAAAAATAAACCTCACACGAAATAACAAATACGAGATTTGTTAAGTGATCCAATAGAATTATTATATAAGGGTAACATAAATTAACCCTCTCAGTCAATCCTATTCTAGGACTTTGTTTGACCAGACGTTGACCGGGAATTAAACGAGTACAGTCTACGGTGAACGGTATGGGATTCTTGCAACCTGTTTTCTACCGGATTACACCGGCTTGTGTGCTATCTGTTGTTGAATAACGACCAAGATAATTAATGTAAAATGTTGTTTTACTCTTGTGCGCTGTTGTATTATTTTATGTGCGTGAATGATGCTGACTACAACGTGTATGTCCCACGCATAAAACACTACTATACCAGTGGATTAAATACCTGCGCTCAGTATACCGAGGGCTTGTACTCAAGTCTCTCACTAACTTCACTTTATAACAAACGTCTTTATCCTAAACGTGATAATTGACATTATACATTGGGTTCTTGTCAACATCTTTATATGACACCTAACAACTCTATACTACGAGAATGAGGAGCCCAGTTGGATCTGGCCATGCATGCTACAGGAGCTGTACCTGTCTCAGGTCGTCTCCTATTTACGTCGCGACAGAACTTTCAGTTGGGAGGAAGACTCTATTCCACCCGGGTTTCTAATGCCCTTCAGTTTGAGGAAGACTTCATTCCTCTAGTGGGATTCTATTTCTCACGCCTCTCAGTTCAGGGTTTAACTACGTTATCTCCTGGGGTTTTTATACCCAACCTTTCAATTTAAACGAGGTCACTATACCTCCACTATTTAAGATATTCAGTTATACCTGTCAGTCCCATTGTGTGGACCGACTATCATTAAAGAATTTCAGTTCAGCTAACACGACCTTCTGTGTCTTGTTCTTTGTGACATTATTGTCCTTGTATGGATACTTGTTATTATCCTACTATGCTTGTATACAGCTTTATAAAAAAAATGAACTGCATGTATTCGACAAAGTAGTTGGTGTGGCCCGGTAGACGATGGGCTGCACGTTTTCCATACCAGCATTGTTTGCTGAGCCCCTTTGGGGGCACCCCCATTTTTCAGGTACCTGAAGTTTAAGAAGATCACCACACTGAGTGTAGGTGGGGTAGACCAAGCTTTGGGAGTCTACTATTAGTTAATTATTTATTTCAGTATTGTACTTTGAGTTTGATTCCTAGTATCTCGGGTTGTATCTGTATTCCAGACCGTGACATTTGAGGATTGTATTTGGACTTAGCCTTGTTGGTCACAAGGGTGGCCAACGGCATTGTAATACCGCCCGGTTGTTGTATTTATTTCCGCTGTAGTTATATTTTATTTGGGAGTGATCGCCGTTCAGTTATGGATTGGGTTGGGTGGGGTATTACAAAAATGGTATCAGAGCGTAGTTACGCTCTGGATACAAGGATACACCGAGATTAGGATTTCTAAAGCTTTAGGTTAAGGGTTGAGAGATAGTATTGAAAGGAGTTTAAGTTAGTTTATACTTAGACTACTATCCAAGATCAGAATTGTGACCACAGTACCTAATATACCTCAACATCCTGCAGATGTCAGGAAGAGGAGGACGACGTGGACAGGCCGATGAGGAGCCATCCATCAGGCTGGCAGATATTGCTACTCTGATTGCTCAGGCATTTGCACAGGCGGGGGTTGCACAGCAGCAGCAGCTACCTCCACCACCACCACCCAGAGAGAGAGATTGGGTGAAGAGTTTGGCTGATCTCAGGCCAACTCCCTTCAAAGGGCAGATTGACCCTACACACTTAGAAACTTACATCATGGAGATGGAGACAGCGTTCGAGACGCTTGCAGTCCCACCTAGGGAGAAAGTAAGGCTTGCTGCCTTTTACCTGAAGGATGCAGCGAGAGATTGGTGGAATATGGTGAAGGCCGACCACCTGGATGACCCAGCTTTTACTTGGGGACACTACACTGCACTACTCAGGGGCAAATACTACCCGGCCCACACCAAGATGGTGAAGACTAGGGAGTTTGATGCATTGGAGCAGACGGGGAAGATGACCGTTGATGAGTATTATGCTAAGTTTACTTCACTACTCCGACTACTACCTGGGATAGGTTACTCGGACCAGATTTTGGTCGACCGGTTTTACGGGGGACTGAGCCCTCGACTTCAGTTTGGGATGGGACCAGTCATCCCCACCAGCTTGCAGGTAAAACAGGAGTAATGTGATCAGTTGAAATTTTATTACCTACTTCATCATGAGAGAATTGGAAATTGATACCTTGAGATTTCAGGAATGTTACCATGCTGCCTCCGTTGTGGAGATCACATGCAAGAGAAGGGATGCTTTGAGCTCCCAAAAGAGGAAGGACGGACCTGGTGGCGAAGATGCCAAGCAAGGGAACTCCTACAGAAGGAACAAACCCTATCAGAAAGGCCAGGGGTCCTATCAGGGAAAGGGGAACCAAACTGCTGGGAACCCCCAGTCAGGAACTTACGGAGCGGCAGCTCCACAGAAAACCTACCCACCTAAGGGTAGGCACTCTAAACGAACAGTTAAATTTGAAACTTTTGTGATTACTTCAGTACCGTTGGAATGTGTAATTGACCTTGATTGTATTAGGTTCTGGATCGGCTCAAACACGGGCCAGAAGTATGTCCGCCGTTTCAACTGTAGACAGTGTGGAAAGGATCACCCCGGCGTGGACTGCCAAGGGGAGAAAGTTCAGTGTCGCTACTGTCAGATACTTGGACATCGGGCCTTCGAGTGTATACGAAACCCGGAGAGCAAGAATTACCGCCCGGGAGCAAAGCCAAGCACCGGCCCTAAGAATGGAGCTAGCGATACTCGCCCTCCACCAACAAACCAGACTCAGGGGTATAAGGGCAAAGGCCCAGCATCGGGACCCGCCCTACATGTCATGGACCGCTCAGATGAGGCTGGTCCTTCTTCTAACCCAGGTATTTCTAAACCATGTGAACCGTTATTGAGCAATGAATGATGTGAATGAGTGCTTGCATGCCTTGATTGCCTAATAGAGTAGGAAAGAATTAGTAAGACTCACTAGAAAAATTTAAACCACGTAGGAAGCTATAAGATATGCTTTCCTATCCCCTCACCGCCCTCCCTGGAAGAAAACATTATCAAAGTACAAGAACCATAGAACGAACAATGTAAGGTTATCCAACCAGGGTTGATATTACTCAAAGGACACCTAACACCGGAGACACAAATTGCAATCATTAGAAAATGTCAAGAATTGGGAGCAGGACCAGGAGGGTTCTACACTCCAGAATTTCCAGGAGGATCAAAAATGAAGCTAAAAATGATGTGTTTAGGAAAGGATTGGAATCCTTACTCAAAGACCTACCAAGATACAAGAAATGGAGATGGAGCACAAGTGCCAAAAATCCCAGAAGAATTTTTACAAATTGTGGAACAAGCAGTTACTACAGCTCAGCAGCTAGAAGAAGATCCAGTTCCCAACTTAAGGGCTGATCTGTGTATCATCAACTTCTATGAAGAAGGAGGCCGCTTAGGACTACATCAGGACAAGGATGAAACACAAGGGTCCCTCGATCAGGGGATACCAGTATTGTCCTTGTCAATTGGAGATGACGCAGAGTTCCTTTATGGCGAGCAGAAGCGTGTGGACCTTGCAAAGAAAATCATATTGAATTCAGGAGATGTTTTAATAATGGGTGGAAAGTCAAGGTTGCTATACCATGGAATTAAGAGGATTAAAATGAACACAGCACCTTCGACAGTGATAAACACCACTCACATGAAACCAGGAAGATTAAGTTTAACCTTTAGAAAGTACTAGTGTTGTAATTGTTTTTGGACTTCAGAAAGGAGATCATCTCATCAATGAAGCATTATTGTTTGTGAAAGTGAATGTCTTTAGACCCCATCATGTATCAAAGTACTTACTCAGATTCTGTTATTAGGTTGTGCTAAGGAGACGGAAGGTGCCTTAAGTATACTTACTGAGGAGGAGGCCAGCAAGGGCGGCGCGATCCTCACTGGTACCTTTCCGGTTAATGGAGTGGATGCATTAGTACTGTTTGACTCCGGAGCCTCACATACTTTCGTTTCGCCTTCACTTGCGGGGAAGTTGGGGCTAGACGCTGTAGAGTTACCTGATTTTAAGGTGGCACTCCCGTCTAAGGAGAAGATCAGTTGCACTCGTCTTTATAGAGGAGCCACTATCAGCATTAAGGAGGAGGAATTTCCTATCGACCTTATTGAGTTCAGAGGTCTAGGATTCGATGTTATAGCCGGGATGGACTGGCTGGGGCGGCACAGAGGCCGCATTCTTTGTGCAGAGCGCAGACTGCTACTTAAGAGCCCATCAGGAGTGACAGTATCTTACCGCCAGAGCCCTAGAGCACCATCGATAAAAGTTATATCTGCTATGTCCATGTACAAGCACGTCAGGAAGCAGAAGGAAGTATACTTATGCTATGTTCAGGATGTGGAGCACGACCCTGATTTTGACCCAGCTATGCCAGTGGTGTCAGATTTTCCAGACATTTTTCCAAAGGAACTTCCAGGCTTACCGCCACCCAGAGAGGTAGAGTTCTCCATTGAATTACTACCAGGTACCGGTCCCATAGCTAAGGCACCGTACCGTATGGCACCAGCCGAGATGGCTGAGTTGAAGGAGGAGTTGAAAGATTTATTGGACAAGGGATACATACGACCTAGCGTATCTCCTTGGGGAGCACCAGTTCTTTTTGTGAAGAAGAAGGATGGAAGCCTTCGTTTGTGTATTGATTACAGGGAGCTTAATGCAGTATCGGTGAAGAATAAATATCCACTACCACGTATTGACGATTTATTTGATCAGTTGAGAGGAGAAAAAGTGTTTTCGAAGATCGATTTGAGATCATGCTACCATCAGATACCCATCAGGGAGCGAGACATAGAGAAGACCGCATTCAGAACACGGTATGGCCATTATGAATTTACAGTTATGCCTTTTGGCTTGTCAAATGCACCTGCGGTCTTCATGGATTTGATGAACGGATTATTCAGAGAGCAGTTGGATAAGACCGTGGTTGTATTCATCGATGACATCCTAATCTACTCAAAGTCTAAAGAAGAGCATGAGAGTCACCTTCGACATACACTTCAGATCTTAAGGGAGAACCAGCTTTATGCTAAGTTCTCCAAATGTGAGTTTTGGTTGGACAGAGTTTCCTTTTTAGGACATGTTATATCAGATGCTGGGATCGCAGTGGATCCAGCAAAGATAGAAGCAGTTCGCAGTTGGCCTAGGCCAAAGACAGTGACTGACATCAGGAGTTTCCTTGGGTTAGCAGGTTACTACAGAAGGTTTGTCAGAGACTTCTCCAAATTAGCAAAACCTATGACCAGTTTAATGAAGAAAGATGCACCATTCACATGGACTACAGAGTGTGAATCATCATTCCAGTTTTTGAAGAACGCTTTGACATCAGCACCAGTTTTGACTATACCTGAGGGCACAGAAGGTTATGAAGTTTACTGTAATGCATCAGGAAGGGGACTAGGGTGTGTACTCATGCAGAATGGGAAGGTAGTCGCCTACGCTTCCCGACAGCTGAAGAAACATGAGGAAAACTATCCCACACATGACTTAGAGCTTGGAGCTATTGTTTTTGCATTGAAGATCTGGCGCCACTACCTGTATGGTGTCCAGATGACCGTATACTCGGATCACAAAAGTTTGAAATATGTATTCACCCAGAAGGAGTTAAATATGAGACAAAGGAGATGGGTTGAATTTCTGAAGGATTATGACATTGATTTGCAGTACAAGGAAGGAAAAGCTAATGTAGTAGCAGACGCATTGAGTCGACGAGCATATTCTCTTAATGCCATTATGGCTAGCTCGAGTCTTATGGACGACATACGCAGAGCACAGCAGAGTGATCAGCGAATAATAGAGATCAGTCAGAAGTTGACTGACGGTACATTTGAGGGTGGAAAGTATGAGTTTCAGTTACATGATGATGGACTAATCAGGTTGAAGGGCAGATTGTGTATTCCCAGAGACAGCACAGATATAAAGGAGCATATTCTTTGAGAGTCCCATATTTCTACCACATCTGTCCATCCGGGAGCTTCTAAGATGTACAAAGATCTAAAGAGGTATTTCTGGTGGAGTGGTATGAAGGGCGACGTGACAGAGTATGTGATTCGATGTCTCACTTGTCAGAAAGTGAAATTCGAACATAGACGACCGGAGGTATGGTACAGTCTATGCCAGTTCCAGAGTGGAAGTTTTATGACATTTCTATGGACTTCGTGGTGGGACTACCACCTACGAGAGGAGGATTAAATATGATTTGGGTCGTTGTTGATCGATTGACTAAGGTTGCTAGGTTTATTCCGATGAAAGACACTTGGAAGGTGCCTAAGTTAGTAGAGCTATTTGAGAAAGAGATTATCAGACATCATGGAGTTCCAAAGACTATTGTTTCAGATCGAGATACTAGATTTCTCTCACGATATTGGCGAGCTACTCGCGAAGCACTTGGCACTGAATTGAAGCTTAGCACAGCATTTCATCCTCAGACAGATGGTCAGTCAGAGAGGACTATTCAGACCTTAGAGGACATGCTACGAGCATGTGCCTTGGATTTCTAGGGCAGCTGGATAGATAGACTACATCTCATCGAGTTTGCATACAATAACAGCTATCACGCCTCTATACAGATGTCACCTTTCCAAGCCTTATATGGCAGACCATGTCACACACCATTGTGCTGGGACGAGTCTAGTGAGACCGTCATCATTGGGCCTGAGTACTTAGAGCAAGTCCAGGCAGAAGTACAACAAATCAGAAGTAACATGAAAGCAGCACAAGACAGAGAAATCATAGCTGATGAGAGGCGACGAGACCTTGAGTTCGCAGTTGGCGACCAGGTATTTCTACGAGTATCACCCATGAAGGGTGTATTCAGATTTGGGCAAAAGGGCAAGCTAAGCCCGAAATTTGTAGGACCCTACGCTATCATAGAGCGGGTGGGCCTTGTGGCATATCGACTTGATTTGCCAGCCGAATTAGGCAAAGTACACAATGTTTTTCATGTGTCTCAGCTTAAGAAATACATGCCTCATCCTTCTCATGTTCTACAACCAGAGACACTCTCATTAGAACCAACAATGCGGTATTTGGAAACACCGCAAAGAATCTTAGACAGAAAGACACGAGACACTCGAAACAAATCTGTGAGCCTAGTAAAGGTTCTTTGGTCGAACCACGATGTGGAAGAGGCCACATGGGAACTAGAAGCTGATATGCGAGCGAAGTTTCCCTCACTATTTACCGACTAGACACTTTAGTCTAGGGTACGGGGGCGTACCCTCTTTTTTTTGGGGGGTAGAGCCTTTTTCGTTTGTGAGTTCAGTATACATTTTGTTGCACTTTGGTGCATTTCAGTGACACTTTGTCTTGTACGTGTTCTTGTGTAACACTATTCAGTATATTTCAGTGACACTTTGTCTTGTATGTGTTCTTGTGTAACACTGTTCAGCATATTTCAGTGACACTTTGTCTTGTATGTGTTCTTGTGTAACAATATATTTGAATGTACTTTGTGCACCATTAGATATGAAAAGTGACTGTGTTATTACATCACACTATATTGTTCCAAAGTATTCCTGTTGTGTTTGATGTACACTGTGAACTGAGGAATATAGAGACTTGGGGCTTGATCCCTAAAAATTAGATTGAGTTGTGGATACTTAGTGGAACTTGATTCCCCACAACCTTATAATTTAGATATGAGACTTCGGGGCGAAGTCCTTTTTTAAGGGGGGTAGATTGAAATACCCCAAATCTAAATAATATGATTAAATCATTATTTATTGGAATATAATCCAAATATAAATCATTTCACGTACGCATGCAAACCCATGCATGAAAACATTACGTAAAAATAGTCGTTTTTCCATAAACGCTAAAACGCCTTAGAAACATGTGATCAAGCATGACCTTGTATGACCTTCTAAAACTCAAACCAAATGGTCATACACTCATTATATGAATATATAAATAATTCCCTAAGCATATTCAGTCAAATACGCAAAATGCTCGGGAGTGCTCACGCCCGCTCCTTAAAGCAAGAAAAGCTCGGAGGAGTGCCGAGGTGGCACGAACTCCTATAAAATTAATTCCTAGAGTTCCTAATATCATTATTTACCATTCTAAAGATAACCCACGAAGTGGTTCATCAAAATTCAACAAAAAACCACAGGAGGATTTCTTAGCGCTCCTTTTTGCCCGGGTGTGTCCCGATGGCCCGTAAATTATGTCATGGGTTGATATAACCCCATATAACTCAATGTAACATCTTAATATTGTTTATTTACTATAATAAGTGTTTAAAAACACTTGGAACTCATAAAAACAATTTGGTTCCCAAAGATTTCCTTAGAGCACAAAAACACACCTTCGGGTGTCACGAAAACGCGTTTTACGCAATTGCCTTGTAGTTTTTGACATGCCACGAATTGGTAATCTTAAAAAGGGTTAAAATGACCTTCTAAATCAGTTGGTGTGACTAGTCAACAAGGCTCTCTATAGGGGCCGAATTTTAGAGCAAAAACTAGTATAAAATTTGCCTTTAAAGTTTATAAAAGGCTTAATACATGGTGACTCACCTTCCCATGTGTTATATTACTTAATGCCAAAGTATGTAGGTCTCAATTTACCTTATAGCTGTCGAAATTATGCAGAAGAATAAGGCCATATGAGCTAGGAAGAAAACAAAATGTAAAAAGGCAAAAGTAGATCTAGATTCCACCTTTTTGCTTTCTTAAGATTTAAGTGACCTTCCATGCTTGTTCCTTAGCTCTTCATGGCCGGTTTTTGAGCTCCATTCAGGCCTCCAATTCGTGACTCTACATGAAGAAGAAGACAAGCCAATTAGCATTGAAAAATCAAAGGAATATCCTTACCTTTTCTCACCTTGTCTTCTAGTTTGCATTATTTTTGCTCCACCTTGCCATGTTCTCCATTATGGCCGATTTCAATGCTGGAAAGGAGGGCATTTATTGAGCCAATAACTCATTGAATAAACTAAGAAAAAGTATAGTCATTTGACATTAAGAATTAAGAAAACAAAAATCAATTTCAAAGTGCAATTCCTTACCTTATACGTGAGTTAGTCTCACTTTCCTCCTTGCACTCTTCACTTCCGAACTTGGTAAGCTCCCTCCTCTCTCTTATAGATTCATCTTCTTCCTTTGAAGCTCTTAAGTCCATTAATGGAGTTTTAACTTCTATCTTCATCTTTAAGGTAATTTCCTAGCATTTCTTGGCAAGTCTTGAAGCAAAACTCTTCCTAGCATAACAAGGTGTGTTCGGCTTCATTTAGTTCTCCAAGGAGATTGTCCAAACCAACATTAAACCAAGGAGCATCTTAAGGTAGGTTTTAAAGCTTGAAAATCCTTAAAGCACATTTTTATGTGTAACCAAGTCCTACTTCTTCTAAGTCTCTTTTCTTCTTCATTTTGATGAAGGAAAACTTGTTCTTCATTCACCTTAGGAGTGCCGAACTTATAAGGAGAAAAAGCCTAAGGTAAAGTCTTATAAAACTACTTACAAATCTACTTAAGATCTTTGTTGAAGATCTAACTCCTAAACACCTCCACCTCTTGCATAAAACCGAAGAGGAGCATCAAGTTTACCTAGGAGAAAGCTTGGAGATTCAAGAAGAAGTTCAAGCACTTAACCACCTTTGTTAAGAAGTAAGTTTACTAAGTAAATCTTTGTGTTATAAGCCTTGTTAAGCTTCTAAAAATTGTACAAAAATTATGTACACCTCCTAGGTTAAATAATACCGAAGCTATATGGTTTTATATGCCAAAAATATAACCTATAACATATAAGGAAAATATTTACCTTAAGACACATTTTTGTGTCACAAATTTTAGTTATGTTATATATATCATTTCATGCCGAATTATCAAGGGCAAAAGTTCTCTATTTTGAACTTAGAATTTATATAAGACATTACAATAATTTATACATGAGTTATATAACTCCTATGAATTTATTTATAATTATCTAGACATATAAATCCACTTTTATATACTATATGGTCACTAAATAATTATGGCCGAATGCTCTAATTGGAAAATAGGTTTTAATGACCTACTTAGGTATATAAAATTATATCATAAAGTTTGGTGAGTTAAAAATATTTTATTAGAGCTTAAATGACTAACTAATTAAGTTATGTGGCTTAAATATAATTTTTACAAAGTTTGATGCCTTTATTGTTAAAGCCGAGAACTAAAGGGGTAATTAGTGTAATTATGATATAATATAAGGTTAGGAATTGAGTTTATGAATTTTAGATAATTTAAACAAGCCTTAAAATAACTTTTATAAAGTTTTGGGCTATTATGTAATTTATAAAAGTTGATATGAAAGTTTGTAAATTATTAGTGGGCGAATTGATAATTAAGAGAATCATTGAGTTCACTTTCGAAATTTTGAAGAAATAAATATTTAGACTTTAGATTATAAGTTATTAAGATACTAATATAAAGTTTTGGGATGAAATTGTAATTAAGGAAAAATAAATGACATAGCCGAATTACTTTGGGGTTAGTTTGGTAATTTAAGAATTTCTATATATATATTCGGCATTTATGGAGAATTAAAATTAAAACTATAGTTTATAAGACATTATGTAAAGATTATAAGATTTTGTGGCTAAATCGCAATTATAGAAAGTATATAAATATATGCCGAGATTTTGAGGGGCTAAGATGTAATTTTTGAAAGTTATAATATTTATAAGTTATGTCCAAAAAGATTAGTGGTAGTTTTGTAATTTAATTAGATAAGGAAATTAAAACTATGTTATATAAAGAGATTAGAATTTAAATGTAAAGTTTATGAATTAATGTGGTTGTTTTGTAAATAACCGAAATACAAGTTTAAGAATTTAGATTTAAATAAATATAGGTCCTATATGGATATTTGGAGGATTTAGAAGAAAGAATTTTGACTAAAGGAATTATGGAATTAAAACTATGGCTTACATGGTTATAAGGAATTAAAAGATAAACAATAAATATTATTTATGGTTAAAAAGGAGAATAATAAAACTATAAGAATTTTATGTCTATGTATGACATATAAATATAGTTAAGAAGTTATAAGTTGTTATGTCACCTAGACAAATAAAATAAACAACAAATGCAATAAACACATATATGTGCATTAAAGGATTTATAAATAAATCAAAAGGAATAACAAATAAGTTATACATTAAATCATGAGGTAATTAAAAGAAATAAACCTCACACGAAATAACAAATACGAGATTTGTTAAGTGATCCAATAGAATTATTATATAAGGGTAACATAAATTAACCCTCTCAGTCAATCCTATTCTAGGACTTTGTTTGACCAGACGTTGACCGAGAATTAAACGAGTACAGTCTACGGTGAACGGTATGGGATTCTTGCAACCTGTTTTCTACCGGATTACACCGGCTTGTGTGCTATCTGTTGTTTGAATAACGACCAAGATAATTAATGTAAAATGTTGTTTTACTCTTGTGCGCTGTTGTATTATTTTATGTGCGTGAATGATGCTGACTACAACGTGTATGTCCCACGCATACAAACACTACTATACCAGTGGATTAAATACCTGCGCTTCAGTATACCGAGGGCTTGTACTCAAGTCTCTCACTAACTTCACTTTATAACAAACGTCTTTATCCTAAACGTGATAATTGACATTATACATTGGGTTCTTGTCAACATCTTTATATGACACCTAACAACTCTATACTACGAGAATGAGGAGCCCAGTTGGATCTGGCCATGCATGCTACAGGAGCTGTACCTGTCTCAGGTCGTCTCCTATTTACGTCGCGACGGAACTTTCAGTTGGGAGGAAGACTCTATTCCACCCGGGTTTCTAATGCCCTTCAGTTTGAGGAAGACTTCATTCCTCTAGTGGGATTCTATTTCTCACGCCTCTCAGTTCAGGGTTTAACTACGTTATCTCCTGGGGTTTTTATACCCAACCTTTCAATTTAAACGAGGTCACTGTACCTCCACTATTTAAGATATTCAGTTATACCTGTCAGTCCCATTGTGTGGACCGACTATCATTAAAGAATTTCAGTTCAGCTAACACGACCTTCTGTGTCTTGTTCTTTGTGACATTATTGTCCTTGTATGGATACTTGTTATTATCCTACTATGCTTGTATACAGCTTTATAAAAAAAATGAACTGCATGTATTCGACAAAGTAGTTGGTGTGGCCCGGTAGACGATGGGCTGCACGTTTTCCATACCAGCATTGTTTGCTGAGCCCCTTTGGGGGCACCCCCATTTTTCAGGTACCTGAAGTTTAAGAAGATCACTACACTGAGTGTAGGTGGGGTAGACCAAGCTTTGGGAGTCTACTATTAGTTAATTATTTTATTTCAGTATTGTACTTTGAGTTTGATTCCTAGTATCTCGGGTTGTATCTGTATTCCAGACCGTGACATTTGAGGATTGTATTTGGACTTAGCCTTGTTGGTCACAAGGGTGGCCAACGGCATTGTAATACCGCCCGGTTGTTTATTTCCGCTGTAGTTATATTTTATTTGGGAGTGATCGCCGTTCAGTTTATTGGATTTCGGGTTGGGGTATTACAATAAGTTATGTATGTTTTGTGGGGGATTTGTGGCTTGGTTCTAGTTGTTTTCCGTAATTGATTTTGCAGTTTTCGGTATGTCCGAACATGTGTCCGAACATTGAAGTTCGGACATCATACGTCGGAAGATTTTCAGACTCTCGGCTTATGTCCGAACATGCAAGGTCGGACGCATGTTCGGACCAGCCTTTGTTTTGCATAACTTTTTCGTTTGAACTCCGTTTTGAGTGCCGTTTGCGGCGTTGGATTCCTCTTTTCGAGTACTATCTGTTTTGACATGTTTTGGCATATGTTTATGTATATTTATCTGAAAATGACCGATAATCTTTTGAACTCCATTCTTGCTCTATAAGTGTGCTTGAGCCTTCTAATGATGGGGGATTGGATTGGATTGGATGTATGGTTTTGGATGATGTTTAGGCCTTGTTTGGTGACATGTAAAGGCCTTAAGATGTGTAAACAAGTGTTAGGTTTGATGTGAGAGTTGTGAACTTAAGATCACAAGAGTAAAATTAAGTATAACAGGATAACGGGGTCAACTATGGGCGCAATAGTCGTTAAATAATTATATTACCCCGATGTTAATGAAGATAATTATAATGTTACCAGTTGTTCAAAGATTTTCAAGGAACATGTGATGGCACATTAGAGTGCACCTTCGGTGACAGGTATGGTTTTCTTGCAACCTGTGTCCTACCGGATTACACCGGCTTGTATGCCAATGTGTTTTTCTGTGTGTTCGCCACCTTGTAAGATAAAACATGTAATGAGTTTATAGTAATTCATATATGTGGCGTACCTAGTTCCGATACCGTTTAACCTCGAAGGTGTTAAACCTTAGTTAACTGTGTCTAGGATCACATAAGAGATCGGTATTCGGATTCAACGACCCGAACCATGGGGACGTACTAACCACGGCTATGTGTGAGTTAGTTGTGTGATGTTGTGTGTGATGTTTGTTGTAGAGGTATGAACCTCCTTTGTATGTTTTAATTCAGTTGCAATACTACATGGTGTGTTGATGTGATAGGCTCCACAGTGGAGTCTTTATCTGTGAATATATATATATTATGTGGGGAGTGAGGAATCCGGTAGTTCCGGTCGCGCTGTGTTTGGGAGTTGTTGTATACAGTTTCTTCAGCTTCCATTCTGTTGGTTGTCTTCCTTCATTGGTCTTCAATAACCCCCGAGCTTAACCAAGGCTCTTGACTCACGTCTTTTGGGGATTATGTATGATGAGTTCGGATCACCAAATCCGATCCATCTTTATGTTAAGTTATCCGTCCGCCTAACAGGACGGTAATGAGTTTTGTAAACAAGCTTAGCATGAGTTTGACAGCATCCTCTAGGCTCTCCCAGTGAACTAACTATGTTAGGGGCGGTTCCTAAGAGACCCGTACCGTTATGTTATATGTTATTGGTGTACTGCACTGTTTTTCGTGATATGTTGATTAAAGGTGAAATATGTGGATCATGGTTATTAATCCTAGAATGTAAAAGAGACGTTTATGGAAACCGGATAGTGGGTAAGTGTCGTCTATTAAGGAAATAGCTCCATTAGAGGAGAAGTACTCTAGGGTTGAAGTACTTAGTGAACGTATTGTCAAGTATAAATGTATGGTCTGTTGTTGTGCCCATTATTGGGAAATGTTGTATGTGTGTTTACAGTGTTCATGCATGATTTAAATATAATCAACCGCATGTCAAGACGACAATAGTTGTGCGTGGCCCGGTAGCATGCGGGCTGGGGATTACCATACCAGCAAGTGCTGAGCCCCCCTGGGGGGCCACCCTTTCTCTCTTTCCTGTTTCAGGTACAAAGAACCGAGAAGCCGTTCGAGAGTAGAGAGGACGGGGTATTGTTTGTATGTGGTAGTCATGCGAATTGTTAATGTGTTGTAGTGTAGTAAGACCGAAATTGTATCGGCGTTAGTTGGGAGATACTCGTACAGTTGTAATGTAAGTGTAAAATGAATGTTGGATATGGAACGGGATTAATGTGTAGATGCTCGGGAGATTAGTCTATCAGACCGGTACATGTATGTATGTTAGCCTTGTTAGCCACGTGGGTGGTTACGGCGTGTAACAGCCAAGGAGTAAGTGATGTTATGAGTTGTGATTCCGCTGCAGTTTTGCTAAGTGTATGTTGGTTAGTGGTGGGTGTTACAAAAAGTGGTATCAGAGCCAAGTATCGCTCTGATGACTGAATTACCGAGCTTAGGAAGTACCGAGTTAGGATTTCAGTACAGATGGGTTAAGGGATGAGTGATAGCGTGAGAGATACGCTAGTTAGGAGAACCAGTGATATTGGAAACCTACTATATACATCCCACCCTCCGCAATCCCTGGTTACAACTTGGGAAAGAACGCCAGAGAGATGGAAGTCCTCTCTTACTCGGGAATACCCGACCTGACTGTATTTAAATGTCCTTATAAGTACGGAGAACCTGTCATTCGGTAGATCCCGGAAGGTGTAAATCCTGAAGACGGTTCCCATTTTAACAATGTCTGCCGCATAAGGTAGCGAAAAGTGAAGAATCATGTGCACAAGAGAATAGAATTTCCAGCAACCTGGATCGACATGCCGAGCAGTCGAGAACAACCGGCTTGCAACGCACCAAGCGTGCAACAGGCAAGAAGTGAGGTAATGAAACCCGAGACAAGTGTCTATGGGACTACGAATGTTAATTAATACACCAACAGCTTACCAACCGATTAAGGAACTACAACGTAGTACGAGGAGGATACAATACTAAGTAGAAAGGGGTCTCCCAGAATGGGAAACACCCTAGTGAATGGTCATCATGTGAAGACAGTGGGAAGTACCCAGAAGATTTATTGTTAAGGCTGTAAGATCAAGCAAGGGCCAGCAAGGCCATTGATGTCAGTGCGGATGAAAGCAATACCGTAACCAATGTATGTTGAACCGATAACCAGTTAGCATGGCGCACTTGCCATGGCAAGTGCTGCTATAACAAGGTTGTACGGAAAATTTTAAACAACTATCGGTACTTAGTAAAGTACCGTGAAGTTAAGTGGGATTATCATAACCGTGGAAGGGCTAAATAGCCTGACCTCAGTACTTGGAAATACACCAGTCAGCAAGAAGCTAGACTTGAATAAGGCTTGAAACGTTGTGAAACCAGGAGAATTCCTTCTTTCAACTTAAATTCATTTTCAAAACCTTTTTCAAAACCAAATTTTCTTTCAACCCATTTTATTCTAACCTTCTTTTTTAAACTGAACCAGAAGACCTACACGGGCCTCAGTGCCACATGGTAGGTAAGTTATATCCAGTTACTTAAAATAACCGGATGGAAACCGGTAAACCCAAGGGTAACAACCCGAGGGAGTGGATGGAGTTCATGATAATACAACAGTGAATAACTTTCCTTGGTTAAGTTCGGGAAGCACGAGATGCATGTTATCACAGGATAATATAAGAGGAGTTGACAACAGAATACTTCACCTAGGCGTGTGACGGACACTACGAGTGTACCGACTGAGTTGTGGGACGACCGCACTCCGATAGGAGCTTGTGGGCCTGACAAACCTTCTTATAGGTTAATCGGGTAAGTAGCAATGTATCAGTAGGATACCCCATATATGTATATGAGTGGAGTCTGGAACACGGGAAGTAGTTGACTCCATACTAAGGTCCGAAGTAAAAGTCAGACAAAGTAAGGAATTACCAAGAATGGTGGAAGTAAAGGAACCAGTACAGTCAACAAAACTAAATGAATCAGTGAATTCATTTTAAGGAAACGTTTAAAGGTGAACAAGTGCGAAGTGCACTAGTTGGTAAGTAAGGACGTGGAATATGTCTTAAGAATCCTGAGGGATGAAAATAATAGCTGGAGTAAGTACCCAACCTACATATGGTGAGGCAGATGCCTATTATGGATACATTAATGTGTAGTGATCGGGATGAGACTCCCGAGATGATCACTAGAGATATCAATCTCACTGAAGAGGATATTTAACCAGCCAAGAATGTAAGACAGTGTAGTTAATTAAACGCACTCATAAGTGCAAGCCAGATGTAATGGCATAACCTAATAACACCCAGGGGCTGTCCTTAAAAGGGTGTTTGGATCAACAATGGTTCAACGAATAACGTGGCAGAAATGCAAGGGTTGAAACTAACACCCAGTTTAAACACAAGTCGTCAGAAGGAAGTCTAATATCCTTGAAGGGGCATCCCATGAAAGGAACCGTGATACAACGACCTTGTCATGGAGCCCAATACTACCTATAAGCCATGTAATATTATATGGGGAAGTAAATGTATGTGAACAGCCTACAATGAGCAGAGCTCGAGGCAATAGGGCTTATAAGCCACAAGTAAAATGTGTTAAGTAAATTTTAACTTGATTACAGGAGTTTATGATTATATAAGTGAATAAAGCGGATAACGAACCACTGCTTTAAGAGTGGGGATACCTCTTGATATTGTGAGACCGCAACAGCGGTAGTTATGTGAATTAAGTTCAGGGAATGTGTTAAGAGTTGATCATGTTGTTACTCCGGAAACAAGTATTCGTACCAGTTGTGGAGACCGGAAGAGTAATAAGTCTGATGGCAACCACCATAGGTGTGGGATGCTAAATGTGAAATGAACAACGCTCAAGGAGCATAAGGACTCGAAGAATAGAGTATTCAGCAACCAGCCAAATAAGTGGCGAAACACAGTGGAATAGCGGAAGCTAATATAATAGCGGATACAGTGTAAGTTGATGTTACACAAGGAATAACCGCACGGTGCGCGGTAAGCGACCGTTGCATAAGTATTGTTAAATAATGATGTGGCAAATAAGATCAGTTATGAGTTAAACTCAATGAATATACAAGATAAGTGACGATAAGCAGACTGAGCAACAAGCCAATGGTCGGTACTAAGAGATTTACTGTCAAGAGTTTACGCCTCTGCACTCTGTAGGACTGAGTGTTTTGGTATTACGCTTGCGCGGTAATGATCGAGTGAGATAGCTAGGAAGTTTGGCAAATGTTAAATGTAATATAAACAAGATTTATGGTGTGATACAACCGATGCATAAGGAAAGCATGGTCGTACCAATCAAAGGGTACTTGATTGGCATAAGTGACTACAGTAATACGAGTATTAAATATCGGTATGGAATATACCTCAAGTGTTGGAAATAACCAACAGAGTACTACACAATAGGTAGTAGCTCAAACGTAACCGACAGAAAGTCGGGAGAAATCAAGTAAATCATTGTGAAATACGTAACAGTTTACGCAGTAAGTTATTAGAGAAGTGCATGGGAAGTTTGAAACTCACCGAATTCGCTCACGGCGAGAAATACCACGCGTCGGTTGAGAATCCGTTATTACCAAGATGAAGGTGATAATCGGAGATGTACAATACAGTAAGAATAATGTATAGGGCAAACTAAGCTCTAAATTATCAAGAGTCGCGCAGCAGAAACTAGTGAGCCAGCGATTCAAGTGTTAGATGTGCGTTGTGAATATGTGTGAATGGCTAATTATTAAAGCCTAGAAGTTTCACAGGCCAGAATCGAAACTGGTTATGAATTAGATAAACTCTAAGGAGAATTCTTGGTTAGGGACTAAACCGCCAATATGGCTAAGATCCTCAAACCAGAACACATTGTATAATAAACCGGTGATTAAGTGATTGATTACGTGGGCGTAATCCCTTTTAAGGGGGGTAGAGCGCAAAGCCGTTTAGTGTGTTATACCGTACAAGTGTACGTGAACGTGCATAGCACAAAATAACCTGTTTTGATGATTGGTGTGTGTGTTACATAAACATACACATTCATTCATGGTTTAATTGTGGTAATTACGCACAAAAGATGCGAATACCATTGTAATAAGTGTGTTATTGTGTTAACGGATGTGTGTGAAAGTATAAGTGTAAGGGAGTAGAAAAACTCCCGGGGAACTAAACCCCGACAGTATATGTTGATACCAAATGTAATGTTGTGTATTATATTTTGATAAAAAAATATATGTCGATATGTATATATATACAGTGTTGTGATTTATGAGGATGTATGAAACCAACATGGAACCTAGCAAGAATTAAATTCCCTAGGTAACTGGATTTAAAATAAATCTGGAAGATGATTGATGGACAGAGTTCCACCCTTGGAGATGTAATGATTATGACTAGATGGATTAAAAGATAGAAAATGGTATATGCTTGAATTAATTGTTGTTTGAAAATGAAGTGGGAGGTGAAACTCGATTATCATGAGATCAAGGGAAGCCGAACACAAATTGGGGTGGAAAGAAAGTTCAACACTGATGCTGATCACATTAGGGTTGGATGATTCTTGAAACTCCCTATAAGTGGTCACAAATAACCACATCAAGAATAAGATGCAGTTAACAATAATTGGACTTGGAGTTGTATTGAGTTTTCAAAAAAATTTAAATGGGGTTTTTAAGTTTTCAAACTTCCATTGATATTTTGAATAGAGGATTCTCTTCTACTTAACTGTACAAACAATATTTTGTAGTACCTACTCACGAGCCGAGGACGTATGAGCCTTTGTCTTCGGACCGGTGACATGAGAGGTATATTTTAAAAAATGTATGTGAATGTTTTGACCTTCCAAAGGAACGGGGGCAATATGTGTCCATCGTGACCGAGTCCTGCGGGAGCACAGTGTATGAAAAAGGAATTTCTGGTTGATGTACATGCTAAGACATGTTGTGTGGTATATGTAATAACTGTTGTTTTTGACCTCGAGTCCTAATGTGATTAAGTTCCGAAAGTGTTATGGTACCTAGACATATGTGTCTAAAGGTTGTTATATTATCAAGACCTAAGCGTCTAAGTGATGTTATGTTATCAAGACCCATGTGTCTAAAGAATGTTGTGTTATCAGGACCTACGAGTCCAAATGTTGTTATGTTACCCAGACCTAAGAGTCTAAGGGTTGTCATGTATGTGCAAATGATGTTAAGATACCCGGACCATCAAGTCTGAGATCACTATGTAAGTATGTTATGTGCATGGATGTGGATGTGTTACCCGGACCGTTAAGTCCGAGGTTGTGATGTAAAATATGTTGTTATGGAAGTTTTATGTTACAAGTGATCCCCGTATTCTAACCAATGATGTGTGGGAAGTGTGAACTCCGAGGACGAAGTTCTTTTAAGGGGGGTAGATTGAAATACCCCAAACCTTAATGTGTTAAATAATTGTGTAACTATAATTTTCTAAGGCTAACTAAGTCCTTTAGATCGTGGTGAAGAATGAAAAACCAAAAAGGGAAAAGAAAATGCGTAAATGTAACACCCCCGAATCACAACCAACAATTAAACGTCGCGCCTAAGTTAGCAGGAGAAGTCTAAGCAGCGGTTCCTACTCTAGTCGGGTGCTACAAACACCAACCACCCACGTGGTTGACGGTCCACAATACTAACTCCAAGTTACGGTCTGAATGCTGGAATTTAAACCTTAGCCAAATCCAGTACGAACCGGATTACGAACCACCAAGTACGAGAGTCTAATTCATAAGTTCTTACATAACCAACACATAAACCGAAAGTACAACCCATACATTAAAAACATACTACTTAAAGTCTTGCCCTGATGGACTACCCCCATGGTAGCCATCCCGCCTACGCTCCGTTATCGTCTGGCACAAGACCTGAAAAAAATTGGGTGTAAAGGACTCAGCAAACTACGCTGAGTATGAACGTGTGAAGCCCGCATGTTACCGGGCCACACGACTAATTGGTCGAATATTATTAAGTCAATTACATGCTATTATAAAGCGGTAAAGCACACATCAGCACATCATGATATCATACACACTCATCGGTAGCATAACAATATCAGTAAGCAACCAAGCACAACTTGCAAGTAGCATAGCAATGTCAATAAGCAACCAAGCACAACTTGCAAGGACGCAACTCAGCACAATAAGCTGCTAACGTAGCAACAACAATCAAGTAATGCATAGGATGTGTGCGCAGGTATATTATACCGTCGATCCTCACTATGGGATCATTCAAGAGATTACGTATTGTTTTCTTGTTCTCATTACATATGTTTTTCCTTTCTTCTCTTGCACCGAGTCAGGGGATATAGGTTAGATCCCGAGACCTCGTTAAGTAGGTGCTATTCATTCCTTGTTTCTTAACGGATCACATTTGTGAATTGTTCTTCTTTGCTTGGTCTCGTTACACATGTTTTCCTCTATTCTCTGGCACCGAGTCAGGGGATATAGATTAGATCCCGAGACTTTATTATGTAGGTGCTAATCATTCCTTGTTTCTTCAAGGGTTACTTGTGAATTCTTTTATCACCGCACGTTGGAGGTCGTCGCCTCCATAGCTAATCCCTCATTCCCGGCGTCATGCGCCGAGAAAGCGGAGTCGCCTCTTGACTCCAGGATAAGCTCCCCCAATTTGTCACTCCCCCATTCCCGACGTCATGCGTCGAGAAAGCGGAGTCGCCTCTAGACTCCAGGATGTGCTCCACACAGAAGGGCGAAGGATCTGATGCAGATACCAACTCCCGAATATTCCATACCGCGCGGCCCGAGATGTCGTCTTCCCGGGTTATCCTCATGTTCCACCAGTTGGTACTTTTCATTTCATTATCATTATAATCTCGACACCATAGTGGGTGTCATTAGCGGTCCTCTAAAGTTAGAGAGGATTTGTCTCTTCGTATAGTTCTTTTTTTTTGTTTACGTGGTTCGTCATGTCTCACCAAAGGAGACTTGCTCTTCATTATCATTAATGAATAGACACCATAGTGGGTGTCATTGTAGTCCTCAATGGTTTAGAGAGGAGTTCCCCTTATAGAGTTTTCTTTGTTTTCATAATTCGTAGTAGTTCATCTCAAGGTCCATAAACGAGAAAGGGACTAAACTACTGTGTGCGCGCAATGATATATACAACAATGATATAGAAATCATACAACATGATAAACAAGCAATCCAATTTCATGCTTTGATCTTATGTCATTTTCACACACAAGGCACACAGCACACAAGCCGTGTAACACGGCAACATACGAACCACACATGTCCATACCTGGTTCGGAAGCCAGAGTTGTCTCCCACACACGGGATCCCGGTTGGCGTTCGTTACGACCCTATCGTTATTAAAACCACTTGTCAGTTTATGAATTTATGTGACGATCGTTATGACATCTTCCTAGGTTATCTCATTTTCTCGGTGTTGTTCCCTAGGTGCCTTTTTGGATGTTCAACTAGTATTATCCCTTAGAAACTTTCTTAGTATTAACTTTAAACTTTACCAGTTCCTTGGACATTTACATTGTCGTTTTATACGTTAACTAAGTACTCCCCTCTAGCTAACGCCTTAGAGTATTAAGGGCACTAACATGTAACAAGTTTATCTAGGTTGACCATTCACCCACATTTTCCTCATAATTACACCATAGCCCCCTTTCTTTATAAACAACACTTTAATTATTTAAACCTCACATTATACCTCTTTACTAATTTATATTATTACTTAATTTTCCAAAACCTTTCTAGGTTTATATACTAATCCCATCAAATATTAAAATCTCTATTTATGTCCAGATTTTTCGATAATTACATATACTCCCGTATTAGTAATTTTTTGTTATTCTTTTTGTCTTAATATCACTTTATACTTAGAATAATTATCCTCATCATTTTATTTTGGTCAACCTCCATAGGTGGTCGAGGTTGACCACTTAGATTATTCTCTGACCTATTTTGGTAGTACTACGAAGATACTTCCATAATTTCCTAGTTTTACAAATTACTCCTTTTATTTATAAAATTCATATGTTATACTTTTTAAAAGTCCAAGGGCTATTTCTTTCGGTCATCGTTACTATTTATTCCTTATATTCTCTTAAAGCACATTGACCGCATTTTTTTTATTTGCTTATTTATATAAAGTATACATACATATAAATATATACATCTATATACGATTTTAAAAAAGAAATTTGTTTGAGCCAATAAACAAGTTTATAAATATATCCACATTCTCTAAGGTGTTCCCAAACTACTATCACGATAGTCTTTCCACCAGAAATTCATATAACCTCATAATTTTAATAGAGGCTATTTAAATCACAAAGTAATTTTTATTAACAAGGGTTAGACCTATGGCCATAAAAAGCATAGTAATTCCTTTAAAATAGTATTCAAATATCACAAAATTATACTAACATCACGGTATAAACAGAATTTCCTTCCGTCTTTCAAAACCATTTTCCCACATTTTTAGCATTGATAATCATATACACTTAGCCAATTATCATTATTTTCTTTTCCATCCTAACTTATAGCTAACATTGGTTACGGATTATTAATTCAAAACAACTTACATATATATGTATATATATATATCCATTATTTATATACGCATTATAACTCAATATTGCATATGTATGTATATACATCAGTTGCTACGCACTGCAACTCAACACCACTCGTACATGCCCATATGCCTCATTCGCTTGCATTATTATCCAGCATGGCACCTACATATCTATATACTTCACTTGCCCGTATTATAGCTCAACAGCACACATCCCTTCTCGGTTTTGTTCCAGTTTTCTTCCAACTCTGCCAAGCTCAATTCTTAACTATCTCACCCGTATTTCGATTCAAGTCGTTTATCATTATTCTCTCCCCTTGCATCTGCCCTGGCCTATTACCAACTCAGTTAAGCATAAACGCCTATACTCACCACTTTGCGCAACTACTCCACAGATGATACACATATGCACACGTTTGACATTTTTAACAAGTCATGCATGCCTAAATTTATTTCTCTTACTTTCTTCCCATCCTAGTTGTGTGCGTATATTTTGACACGGTTGGGAGGACTGGTTACAGTGTTTTTTTTTTCGCATACAACATGCAGAGGAGAACATTTTAAGGTTGTCGTGGAACAACCGAAGGAAAGACAACTTACTTCATGCCGTTTCTTTGGTTTAAAGCTTTCCTGCAGCGAGTTTGTGGCACCTATAAACAGGGCATAAGCTCAGCATTTGGGTGGAGGAAAACTGAATGAACGAGGAGGCCTACAGCAGCCATACTACTTACAGTTTAGTTGGGAGTCTACCTAGTCTTCATGTCCCATGGTGTGCTCTGGTGCGGTACTTGTGCTCCACCTGTAGTTAGCAGAGCCTCTTGATTTGGTGATTTTACTGCAACAGTTGGAAGGAGCAACTACCGTGGCACAAAGCAAAGAGAGGCAGAGTTCACCGGATTCTTCTCGCATGGAAACGCAAGCTCATGGAAGGGTAGTTTGCAGGAATTTCCTCAAGGTGTTTCAGGCCCTGCATGCGTGAGATTACTTGGAGAAATCAAACAGTTCAAGAAGGGGGATCTGAGTGGGTGTCTCAGCATTTTCGAACACCAAAACAACCAGAAAGTTGAAGCTGAAACGGATTGCTTTAAGGCCTCACCTTGGCTTATGTTTAACGACTTACTAGCAGGTGTTTCAGGATAAGTCTTGGTGCATTCATGGAGGAGATATCCAGGGGAGTAGTTGCATGAAAATGAGGTAAGGTTTAGTCTCGAATCCGAATTTTTTTTTTGGACAGACACAATCAGAACAGAACCGAGAAATGACAGAAGAGACTTGCAGCACGACTTTACCGTGAAGACTGTAAGGAAATCAGTAAGAAAGAAAAGGGGTAGTTTGAGCACAATACCAGTTCCAGCAGAAAAGGTTTTGAAATCTTAAAGGAGAAGCATAGCTCTTCGTTAGCTTGGTTAGATCATCATGGAGTTTCTCTCCACCTTCACGGTTTGGTGGTTGTTGAAGTTTTCTTTTTTTTTTTTTGTTAGCCTCAGCCCAAAAGGAGAGAGCAGTTTCTTGTTGTTGGTCTGGTGGTATCTCGTGAGCTGGAAGAGGACTCAGGTTGGGCTCTTGCTGTTGAGCTCCAGCTTCATTGTTTGCAAACTGGAACAGAAGGAAGTGCAGGTGACTGCTGGTTCTTCTTATTGTTGACGTCTACCGCAACAGGAGGAGAAGAAAGGTGGGATGTAACTCTTCCTGGTGGTTGCTTGCGAGTAAGGAAGGAGAGCTCGAGGGCGATTCCCGGGTTGTCTCAGAAATGAGGCAGGAGAGTTAGTGCTTTCTACTAATGCAGGGAATATATGTCCCGTTGAGAAGGAGCGTTGATTGTTGATGGGCAACGTTCACGAAGAAATGGTGCCCGGTTGCAAAAAGGAGAAGAAACAAAAAGCTGATAAGCCTTCTGTTTGGTCTGGTGCAGGTTCCAATTTGCACATAGCAGGAGAAGGGTTCGCTTCATTCGTACTTGGGAACGAGAGTAGGAGAGTCTGTGCCCGGAATTAAAAGAAGAGAAAAATGTTTGTGGCTTGGCTAGTGCTAGTATGGAAAAAGATAAAAGCTGCTGTGTACAGGGTGTATTTGTTCGGGCGTGGTGCTATTCGAGACCAACCCGAGACAAGCATCTCTGTTGCAGCTGGAATCCGATGAGAATAAGTGGTGGGGTTGGCATCACCTGTAAAGAAGGGAAAAACCAGTTGATGTTGGGTCTGTTTGTTGTTGGCGAATTCGGGCAGAGGAAGAGCGTATTGCTCTGTTATATAAATGTTTGGGGCTTGGCTAGTGCTAGTATGGAAAAAGATAAAAGCTGCTGTGTACAGGGTGTATTTGTTCGGGCGTGGTGCTGTTCGAGACCAACCCGAGACAAGCATCTCTGTTGCAGCTGGAATCCGATGAGAATAAGTGGTGGGGTTGGCATCACCTGTAAAGAAGGGAAAAACCAGTTGATGTTGGGTCTGTTTGTTGTTGGCGAATTCGGGCAGAGGAAGAGCGTATTGCTCTGTTATATATTTTTTTCCAAGGCGCAACTGGAGGGTTTATGAGGCCAGTATAGTTGTTTGTTAAACCTCGACTTGGAATTATGCTACTGGTAGTGGAAAACTAGAGAACATGGTGGGGGATTATGTTTGTACCCAGTCGTTTACTTAGTAGGTGAAGGCAGCAGCAGTTTTTTTTTTTTGGAGTTACATTTGTAGATAATTTACTAGTTAAGTGGTGAAGTATTGTTACTGAATATGAGCTCAGCTAAATCGGTTAAGGCCTTTATAAGGTAAACGAGAGGTACGGGGATCGAACCTCAGTAAGAGCGTCTTTGCTCCCTTTTTTTTCTTCTTCTTTTTTTTTTTGCATAAGTTATACATGCTTATTTTATATAAGTAAGACCATATAATATATCGCGTTACTAGCTAGATACGTGACCACTTAATTTTCGTTACGTTATATATACGCTCCTTTTTATTTTGTAGCGTTTTAGTTATACATAACTATGCGACGTTATTGATTATTACAACGTTATAGTACCGTAACGTTACGTACATGTGTTCTCAGATTCGTACATATATAAGTACGTGACCGTATAAATACGTAACGTTGTCATGTTTCCGGACATGTATATACCAAATTTAATTGTTCACACATTATTATAATTTAAACTTCACTAATTTAAACTGCTAATTATTCGGGGTATTTCAGCCTACCCCCCTTAAAGGAACTTCGTCCCGAAGTTGTTACTTCTTTAACTGATGTTTTCCATTCTTGTAAATCCTAGGGATCAAGTCCCACATTTCATGATTCTCACTACCCGAGTGTGTTCATAAGCACTATGCCACAATAATGGCTTCTCACAAGTTTTCATAGTAGTCTAAGGTATTAGCAATGTACAAATCACAATCTGAGGTGTAAACCACAGTACACACATTCGTTCATAACTGAGCGTACATACACACACTTAACAATCTCCTACACACAATCTCATATACACAACCAACGTGGGAGGTAGGAACACACACAATGCAAAAATTAAGTCCTGAATACGTCTCTCTAACTAAGGGATCATGTCCCGCAAGTTCCACAGTTCTATTTCACCATTTGTGCTTATAAGCACCACGCCACATCTGTGGCTCAATAATACTGTAATGTACCAATAATATTTATGTACTGCACTCATAGCAACCAGATGAACAAGTCATTCGTTCGTAACCACTATGCATTCAAATCAACTCATACACAGATCACGCACATAGCCTCATAAACCAAACACGGTTCAAACATGCATAGCGTCACAAATCCAAACACATCAAACAACAACAGCACAGTCAAAAATACAACGCGCCTACCCCCCTTAAAAATGGATTACGCCCACGTAATCCTCACTTTGTCATCCATGGACATTGGTTCAAGATGTTTAATTCTCAAGGAGTATTCTAGTTCCCATGCGAAGTATCTCTCATTATAATGCCATCAAGGACTTGGCCATGCTAATGGCTTGGGTTCAGTATCAAAAGGCTTTTATTGGTATTTATACTGATCTACAAACGGATTCAGGTTCAGCCTCTCTGTGTCTAAGGTATGGGTAGGTAAGTCCCTTGTTAATCTACCAGGAGATGTGTGAAACGGTCCACCAGCTTCTGCTGTGCGACTCTGATTGCTTTAGGGTTTCGTTTTCCCTTTTCTATTATTTACATTGTATTATTTAGCTCCTTCGAACACTTATCATTTAGGTCTAAAAGGGCTCTTGATTGGCACTTAGCATTTTAATCTGTGTACGGTCTCGGTGGGTTGTGACTTGTCTATCGCTTTTCTCTGGAGGTCGGATGTTCATGGTTTTAGTGCGCTTTAAGCGTCTCAATTTTTCCTTCGGACTGTTCTTTAGGCTTATATTCGTGTTCGCTCTGTAGTAACGATTTAGTGATTTGTATTCTTTAATGCTACGACCGTGTCGTGGTTACAACATCCCGTTTAGTTTATGTTACCATTCATAATAGGTAGTTAGCTAGTTTGCTCTCCTAGCATTATCACATATTTGGTACCTTATGTGTACAGTGAAATTAGGCTTTCCTTCATCTTCAAGTACTCCTTTGTTTTCTGTCAACCTATGGCCTTCTCATCACCATTATGTTCTTATGTCCCGCCAGGAATCAAGGTAATTGACTACTATCGGTTACTATTGCACTAGATTACGGTAGTGTATACTTTATGTATTAACAACTATGTTATTGGTAGCATCACATTACTTCCAGTCGTCACACGTTTGTACGTCCTTGTGTTTATCCCCGAATTTTCGGGCCATGCATCCACGTATGTTATGTGGTTTCATCATCTTGTATCAATACCACTTTTTTCCGCATTTTTATTTATCCAACTTGTAAACTTTCACCCATTTGTAGTTTATGTGTCCACTTGTAAGGGGTTTCGAGAATCATCCAACACTGACGTGATCAGCGTAAATGTTGGGCTACTCCTTCGCCCCAATTTGTGCGCAGTGTCGCTTGACCTGGCCAGGGTCAAGTTCCACCTTGCACGTCCGGTTTAAACAATCAGTTTATTAGTCAAACTTGAGTTCTTATCACATTCGTTTCTAGTTACCTGGCAAATAATTTATGGACTAATGCCCAAGTCTAAGCCTTTAGGTTAACTGTTCAAGTTCTCCAACTGTATACACCTCTAGGTGTGTGCATAAATACATACTCATGTGTCATAAGGTTTGAGGTCGTATTTATATTATAATGATCCCTTGATTTATATACATCTTCATATGGGTGTTCCCTCCAATCTATATTTCCTTGAATTATAAGTTCTTCCCACTCCAACCCTCGTATCATTTGGGTATGTGTATGTGTCATTGCTACATAGTCTCAATATTTATTTTCGGTCGTTGAGTTGTATGTTAACTCAAGTTAGGTATGGTTGATTTACTAATCATGACCTTCTTTAATTGAACCCGTTTACCCTTTGGGTTTTATTTGTGACTTGTCTTTTCTTGTATGTATGTATGTACATTGTATATATATATGATTTGATAAATCCTGTTTAGAGTCCCTGAATATGTAGTGTTTTGGAGGGATTATTTCGCAATAGTGGCATTATTCATTGCCATTTCCTATCTGTTTGATTTGTGTTTGGGTGGGTAACTAGTGCCCCAAGGTAATGGCTATTTACAAGGTTCGAGAGTTCTTTTTATAATCCCTTTACCAATGTGTTTTTCTCAGGGAACTGTAATTGGTGTCTTAGAAAATTTGTTACGTCAGAGAATGAAGAGAAATGTAAGAAGAAGCAGGGAATTTATTGAGTCCCGAAATATTAGATTCAGTGTGTAAAATTGTGTCATGCTTTATTCAGCGTTTAAATTGTACCAATTTTATGGTGTAACTACGTCTAGAATTATATTCTCTGATTTCATTGTTTTACGAGAGGTTTTCTTAAATTACCCTCTCAGGTGTTCGAATTGTAGTATTTATCTCAATACCATCCTTAGCTTAATTAATTGCTTATTTGAGCTTTATTTATTACATAAATTTTAGGGTATTCGGTCCTCTCTCTCTTTTTGAGGTAGGGTCCTATCGACTGCTAAGCATGTCGACCCAGTTGTCGCTAAAATTGGTCCCTCTACGGATATTATCCTTTTGCAACGTCTACTGTACAATATAGTCTTTTTCTTTTCTTCCTTTGATTGTATGACATTAAGTAGGTGCCAGATCGGGTTTTCCCGAGTATGAGGAGGCTTTCTTCCTCTCTGGCGATCTTTCTCTGGGTTTAAGGAAAATTAGGGACGTGAAGGTTGGGTGTAAATGTCTGTTAGGCATCCGGTAGTCATTCGGAGAATCCTAACTAACACGCGCTCACTACTACCCACCCCAACCTTAACTCATTGTCAGAATTCCTAAACTCGGTATTTCCTTTCCAGTCATCAGAGCGCAACTACGCTCTGATACCACTTTCTGTAACACCCACCCCGAATCACAACCAACAATTAAACGTCGCGCCTAAGTTAGCAGGAAAGTCTAAGCAGCGGTTCCTACTTACTCTAGTCGGGTGCTACAGACACCACCACCCACGTGGTTGACGGTCCACAATACTAACTCCAAGTTACGGTCTGAATGACTGGAATTTAAAAACCTTAGCCAAATCCAAGTACGAACAGGAATTACGAACCAAGTACGAGAGTCTAATTCATATTTCTTACATAACCACACATAAACCGAAGTAAAGAACCCTACATTAAAAACATACTACTTAAAGTCTTGCCCTTGGAACTACCCCATGGTAGCCATCCCCGCTACGCTCCGTTATCGTCTGGCACAAGACCTGAAAAAAATTGGGTGTAAAGGACTCAGCACTCAAATCGCTGAGTATGAACGTGTGAAGCCCGCATGTTACCGGGCCACACGACTAATTGGTCGAATATTATTAAGTCAATTACATGCTATCATAAAGCGTAAAGCACACATCAGCACATCATGATATCATACACACTCATCGGTAGCATAACAATATCAGTAAGCAACCAAGCACAACTTGCAAGTAGCATAGCAATGTCAATAAGCAACCAAGCACAACTTGCAAGGACGCAACTCAGCACAATAAGCTGCTAACGTAGCAACAACAATCAAGTAATGCATAGGATGTGTGCGCAGGTATATACCGTCGATCCTCACTATGGGATCATTCAAGAGATTACGTATTGTTTTCTTGTTCTCATTACATATGTTTTTCCTTTCTTCTCTTGCACCGAGTCAGGGGATATAGGTTAGATCCCGAGACCTCGTTAAGTAGGTGCTATTCATTCCTTGTTTCTTAACGGATCACATTTGTGAATTGTTCTTCTTTGCTTGGTCTCGTTACACATGTTTTCCTCTATTCTCTAGCACCGAGTCAGGGGATATAGATTAGATCCCGAGACTTTATTATGTAGGTGCTAATCATTCCTTGTTTCTTCAAGGGTTATGTGAATTCTTTTATCACCGCACGTTGGAGGTCGCCTCCATAGCTAATCCCTCATTCCCGGCGTCATGCGCCGAGAAAGCGGAGTCGCCTCTTGACTCCAGGATAAGCTCCCCCAATTTGTCACTCCCCCATTCCCGACGTCATGCGTCGAGAAAGCGGAGTCGCCTCTAGACTCCAGGATGTGCTCCACACAGAAGGGCGAAGGATCTGATGCAGATACCAACTCCCGAATATTCCATACGCGCGGCCCGAGATGTCGTCTTCCCGGGTTATCCTCATGTTCCACCAGTTGGTACTTTTCATTTCATTATCATTATAATCTCGACACCATAGTGGGTGTCATTAGCGGTCCTCTAAAGTTAGAGAGGATTTGTCTCTTCGTATAGTTCTTTTGTTTTGTTTACGTGGTTCGTCATGTCTCACCAAAGGAGACTTGCTCTTCATTATCATTGAATAGAAACCATAGTGGGTGTCATTGTAGTCCTCAATGGTTTAGAGAGGAGTTCCCCTTATAGAGTTTTTTTTTTTTCATAATTCGTAGTAGTTCATCTCAAGGTCCATAAACGAGAAAGGGACTAAACTACTGTGTGCGCGCAATGATATATACAACAATGATATAGAAATCATACAACATGATAAACAAGCAATCCAATTTCATGCTTTGATCTTATGTCATTTTCACACACAAGGCACACAGCACACAAGCCGTGTAACACGGCAACATACGAACCACACATGTCCATACCTGGTTCGGAAGCCAGAGTTGTCTCCCACACACGGGATCCCGGTTGGCGTTCGTTACGACCCTATCGTTATTAAAACCACTTGTCAGTTTATGAATTTATGTGACGATCGTTATGACATCTTCCTAGGTTATCTCATTTTCTCGTGTTGTTCCCTAGGTGCCTTTTTGGATGTTCAACTAGTATTATCCCTTAGAAACTTTCTTAGTATTAACTTTACACTTTACCAGTTCCTTGGACATTTACATTGTCGTTTTATACGTTAACTAAGTACTCCCCTCTAGCTAACGCCTTAGAGTATTAAGGGCACTAACATGTAACAAGTTTATCTAGGTTGACCATTCACCCACATTTTCCTCATAATTACACCATAGCCCCCCTTTCTTTATAAACAACACTTTAATTATTTAAACCTCACATTATACCTCTTTACTAATTTATATTATTACTTAATTTTCCAAAACCTTTCTAGGTTTATATACTAATCCCATCAAATATTAAAATCTCTATTTATGTCCAGATTTTTCGATAATTACATATACTCCCGTATTAGTAATTTTTTGTTATTCTTTTTGTCTTAATATCACTTTATACTTAGAATAATTATCCTCATCATTTTATTTTGGTCAACCTCCATAGGTGGTCGAGGTTGACCACTTAGATTATTCTCTGACCTATTTTGGTAGTACTACGAAGATACTTCCATAATTTCCTAGTTTTACAAATTACTCCTTTTATTTATAAAATTCATATGTTATACTTTTTAAAAGTCCAAGGGCTATTTCTTTCGGTCATCGTTACTATTTATTCCTTATATTCTCTTAAAGCACATTGACCGCATTTTTTTTATTTGCTTATTTATAAAGTATACATACATATAAATATATACATCTATATACGATTTTAAAAAAGAAATTTGTTTGAGCCAATAAACAAGTTTATAAATATATCCACATTCTCTAAGGTGTTCCCAAACTATCACGATAGTCTTTCCACCAGAAATTCATATAACCTCATAATTTTAATAGAGGCTATTTAAATCACAAAGTAATTTTTATTAACAAGGGTTAGACCTATGGCCATAAAAATAGCATAGTAATTCCTTTAAAATAGTATTCAAATATCACAAAATTATACTAACATCACGGTATAAACAGAATTTCCTTCCGTCTTTCAAAACCATTTTCCCACATTTTTAGCATTGATAATCATATACACTTAGCCAATTATCATTATTTTCTTTTCCATCCTAACTTATAGCTAACATTGGTTACGGATTATTAATTCAAAACAACACTTACATATATATGTATATATATATATCCATTATTTATATACGCATTATAACTCAATATTGCATATGTATGTATATACATCAGTTGCTACGCACTGCAACTCAACACCACTCGTACATGCCCATATGCCTCATTCGCTTGCATTATTATCCAGCAGTGCACCTACATATCTATATACTTCACTTGCCCGTATTATAGCTCAACAGCACACATCCCTTCTCGGTTTGTTCCAGTTTTCTTCCAACTCTTCCAAGCTCAATTCTTAACTATCTCACCCGTATTTCTATTCAAGTCGTTTATCATTATTCTCTCCCCTTGCATCTGCCCTGGCCTATTACCAACGCAAGTTAAGCAACACACACGTTTGACATTTTTAACAAGTCATGCATGCCTAAATTTATTTCTCTTACTTTCTTCCCATCCTAGTTGTGTGCGTATATTTTGACACGGTTGGGAGGACTGGTTACAATGTTTTTTTTTTCGCATACAACATGCAGAGGAGAACATTTTAAGGTTGTCGTGGAACAACCGAAGGAAAGACAACTTACTTCATGCCGTTTCTTTGGTTTGAAGCTTTCCTGCAGCGAGTTTGTGGCACCTATAAACAGGGCATAAGCTCAGCATTTGGGTGGAGGAAAACTGAATGAACGAGGAGGCCTACAGCAGCCATACTACTTACAGTTTAGTTGGGAGTCTACCTAGTCTTCATGTCCCATGGTGTGCTCTGGTGCGGTACTTGTGCTCCACCTGTAGTTAGCAGAGCCTCTTGATTTGGTGATTTTACTGCATTGGAAGGAGCAACTACCGTGGCACAAAGCAAAGAGAGGCAGAGTTCACCGGATTCTTCTCGCATGGAAAGGCAAGCTCATGGAAGGGTAGTTTGCAGGAATTTCCTCAAGGTGTTTCAGGCCCTGCATGCGTGAGATTACTTGGAGAAATCAAACAGTTCAAGAAGGGGGATCTGAGTGGGTGTCTCAGCATTTTCGAACACCAAAACAACCAGAAAGTTGAAGCTGAAACGGATTGCTTTAAGGCCTCACCTTGGCTTATGTTTAACGACTTACTAGCAGGTGTTTCAGGATAAGTCTTGGTGCATTCATGGAGGAGATATCCAGGGGAGTAGTTGCATGAAAATGAGGTAAGGTTTAGTAGTCTCGAATCCGAATTTTTTTTTGGACACACACAATCAGAACAGAACTGAGAAATGACAGAAGAGACTTGCAGCAGACTTTACCGTGAAGACTGTAAGGAAATCAGTAAGAAAGAAAAGGGTTAGTTTGAGCACAATACCAGTTCCAGCAGAAAAGGTTTTGAAATCTTAAAGGAGAAGCATAGCTCTTCGTTAGCTTGGTTAGATCATCATGGAGTTTCTCTCCACCTTCACGGTTTGGTGGTTGTTGAAGTTTTCTTTTTTTTTTGTTAGCCTCAGCCCAAAAGGAGAGAGCAGTTTCTTGTTGTTGTTGGTCTGGTGGTATCTCGTGAGCTGGAAGAGGACTCAGGTTGGGCTCTTGCTGTTGAGCTCCAGCTTCATTGTTTGCAAACTGGAACAGAAGGAAGTGCAGGTGACTGCTGGTTCTTCTTATTGTTGACGTCTACCGCAACAGGAGGAGAAGAAAGGTGGGATGTAACTCTTCCTGGTGGTGCTTGCGAGTAAGGAAGGAGAGCTCGAGGGCGATTCCCGGGTTGTCTCAGAAATGAGGAGGAAAGTTAGTGCTTTCTACTAATGCAGGGAATATATGTCCCGTTGAGAAGGAGCGTTGATTGTTGATGGGCAACGTTCACGAAGAAATGGTGCCCGGTTGCAAAAAGGAGAAGAAACAAAAACTGATAAGCCTTCTGTTTGGTCTGGTGCAGGTTCCAATTTGCACATAGCAGGAGAAGGGTTCGCTTCATTCGTACTTGGGAACGAGAGTAGGAGAGTCTGTGCCCGGAATTAAAAGAAGAAAAAATGTTTGGCTTGGCTAGTGCTAGTATGGAAAAGATAAAAGCTGCTGTGTACAGGGTGTATTTGTTCGGGCGTGGTGCTGTTCGAGACCAACCCGAGACAAGCATCTCTGTTGCAGCTGGAATCCGATGAGAATAAGTGGTGGGGTTGGCATCACCTGTAAAGAAGGGAAAAACCATTGATGTTGTCGTTTGTTGTTGGCGAATTCGGGCGAGGAAGAGCGTATTGCTCTGTTATATTTTTTTTCCAAGGCGCAACTGGAGGGTTTATGAGGCCAGTATAGTTGTGTTTTAACCTCGATTGGAATTATGCTACTGGTAGTGGAAAACTGAGAACATGGTGGGGGATTATTGTTTGTACCCAGTCGTTTACTTGTAGGTGAAGGCAGCACAGTTTTTTTTTTGGAGTTACATTTGTAGATAATTTACTAGTTAAGTGTTGAAGTATGTTACTGACTTGAGCTCAGCTAAATCGGTTAGGCCTTTATAGGTAAACAGAGGTACGGGGATCGAACCTCAGTAAGAGCGTCTTTGCTCTCCCTTTTTTTTTTCTTCTTCTTTTTTTTGCATAAGTTATACATGCTTATTTTATATAAGTAAGACCATATAATAATCGCTTACTAGCTAGATACGTGACCCACTTAATTTTCGTTACGTTATATATACGCTCCTTTTATTTTGTAGCGTTTTAGTTATACATAACTATCGACTTTTATTGATTATTACACGTTATAGTACCGTAACGTTACGTACATATGTTCTCAGATTCGTATATATACGTACGTGACGTTTGTATAATACGTTTGTACGTTGTCATGTTTCCCCCCGGACATGTATATACCAAATTTAATTGTTCACACATTATTATAATTTAAACTTCACTAATTTAAACTGCTAATTATTCGGGGTATTTCAGCCTACCCCCCTTAAAGGAACTTCGTCCCGAAGTTGTTACTTCTTTAACTGATGTTTTCCATTCTTGTAAATCCTAGGGATCAAGTCCCACATTTCATGATTCTCACTACCCGAGTGTGTTCATAAGCACTATGCCACAATAATGGCTTCTCACAAGTTTTCATAGTAGTCTAAGGTATTAGCAATGTACAAATCACAATCTGAGGTGTAAACCACAGTACACACATTCGTTCATAACTGAGCGTACATACACACACTTAACAATATCCTACACACAATCTCATATACACAACCAACGTGTGGAGGTAGGAACACACACAATGCAAAAATTAAGTCCTGAATACGTCTCTCTAACTAAGGGATCATGTCCCGCAAGTTCCACAGTTCTATTTCACCATTTGTGCTTATAAGCACCACGCCACATCTGTGGCTCAATAATACTGTAATGTACCAATAATATTTATGTACTGCACTCATAGCAACCAGATGAACAAGTCATTCGTTCGTAACCACTATGCATTCAAATCAACTCATACACAGATCACGCACATAGCCTCATAAACCAAACACGGTTCAAACATGCATAGCGTCACAAATCCAAACACATCAAACAACAACAGCACAGTCAAAAATACAACGCGCCTACCCCCCTTAAAAATGGATTACGCCCACGTAATCCTTACTTTGTCATCCATGGACATTGGTTCAAGATGTTTAATTCTCAAGGAGTATTCTAGTTCCCATGCGAAGTATCTCTCATTATAATGCCATCAAGGACTTGGCCATGCTAATGGCTTGGGTTCAGTATCAAAAGGCTTTTATTGGTATTATACTGATCTACAAACGGATTCAGGTTCAGCCTCTCTGTGTCTAAGGTATGGGTAGGTAAGTCCCTTGTTAATCTACCAGGAGATGTGTGAAACGGTCCACCAGCTTCTGCTGTGCGACTCTGATTGCTTTAGGGTTTCGTTTTCCCTTTTCTATTATTTACATTGTATTATTTAGCTCCTTCGAACACTTATCATTTAGGTCTAAAAGGGCTCTTGATTGGCACTTAGCATTTTAATCTGTGTACGGTCTCGGTGGGTTGTGACTTGTCTATCGCTTTTCTCTGGAGGTCGGATGTTCATGGTTTTAGTGCGCTTTAAGCGTCTCAATTTTTCCTTCGGACTGTTCTTTAGGCTTATATTCGTGTTCGCTCTGTAGTAACGATTTAGTGATTTGTATTCTTTAATGCTACGACCGTGTCGTGGTTACAACATCCCGTTTAGTTTATGTTACCATTCATCATTATAGGTAGTTAGCTAGTTTGCTCTCCTAGCATTATCACATATTTGGTACCTTATTGTGTACAGTGAAATTAGGCTTTCCTTCATCTTCAAGTACTCCTTTGTTTTCTGTCAACCTATGGCCTTCTCATCACCATTATTGTTCTTATGTCCCGCCAGGAATCAAGGTAATTGACTACTATCGGTTACATATTGCACTAGATTACGGTAGTGTATACTTTATGTATTAACAACTATGTTATTGGTAGCATCACATTACTTCCAGTCGTCACACGTTTGTACGTCCTTGTGTTTATCCCCGAATTTTCGGGCCATGCATCCACGTATGTTATGTGGTTTCATCATCTTGTATCAATACCACTTTTTTCCGCATTTTTATTTATCCAACTTGTAAACTTTCACCCATTTGTAGTTTATGTGTCCACTTGTAAGGGGTTTCGAGAATCATCCAACACTGACGTGATCAGCGTAAATGTTGGGCTACTCCTTCGCCCCAATTTGTGCGCAGTGTCGCTTGACCTGGCCAGGGTCAAGTTCCACCTTGCACGTCCGGTTTAAACAATCAGTTTATTAGTCAAACTTGAGTTCTTATCACATTCGTTTCTAGTTACCTGGCAAATAATTTATGGACTAATGCCCAAGTCTAAGCCTTTAGGTTAACTGTTCAAGTTCTCCAACTGTATACACCTCTAGGTGTGTGCATAAATACATACTCATGTGTCATAAGGTTTGAGGTCGTATTTATATTATAATGATCCCTTGATTTATATACATCTTCATATGGGTGTTCCCTCCAATCTATATTTCCTTGAATTATAAGTTCTTCCCACTCCAACCCTCGTATCATTTGGGTATGTGTATGTGTTCATTTGCTACATAGTCTCAATATTTATTTTCGGTCGTTGAGTTGTATTGTTAACTCAAGTTAGGTATGGTTGATTTACTAATCATGACCTTCTTTAATTGAACCCGTTTACCCTTTGGGTTTTATTTGTGACTTGTCTTTTCTTGTATGTATGTATGTACATTGGTATATATATATGATTTGATAAATCCTGTTTAGAGTCCCTGAATATGTAGTGTGTTTGGAGGGATTATTTCGCAATAGTGGCATTATTCATTGCCATTTCCTATCTGTTTGATTTGTGTTTGGGTGGGTAACTAGTGCCCCAAGGTAATGGCTATTTACAAGGTTCGAGAGTTCTTTTTATAATCCCTTTACCAATGTGTTTTTCTCAGGGAACTGTAATTGGTGTCTTAGAAAATTTGTTACGTCAGAGAATGAAGAGAAATGTAAGAAGAAGCAGGGAATTTATTGAGTCCCGAAATATTAGATTCAGTGTGTAAAATTGTGTCATGCTTTATTCAGCGTTATAAATTGTACCAATTTTATGGTGTAACTACGTCTAGAATTATATTCTCTGATTTCATTGTTTTACGAGAGGTTTTCTTAAATTACCCTCTCAGGTGTTCGAATTGCAGTATTTATCTCAATACCATCCTTAGCTTAATTAATTGCTTATTTGAGCTTTATTTATTACATAAATTTTAGGGTATTTCGGTCCTCTCTCTCTTTTTGAGGTAGGGTCCTATCGACTGCTAAGCATGTCGACCCAAGTTGTCGCTAAAATTGGTCCCTCTACGGATATTATCCTTTTGGCAACGTCTACTGTACAATATAGTCTTTTCTTCACGGGTTGATTGTATGACATTAAGTAGGTGCCAGATCGGGTTTTCCCGAGTATGAGGAGGCTTTCTTCCTCTCTGGCGATCTTTCTCTGGGTTTAAGGAAAATTAGGGACGTGAAGGTTGGGTGTAAATGTCTGTTAGGCATCCGGTAGTCATTCGGGAAGAATCCTAACTAACGCGCCTCACGTACTACCCCAACCCTTAACTCATTGTCAGAATTCCTAAACTCGGTATTTCCTGTTCCAGTCATCAGAGCGCAACTACGCTCTGATACCACTTTCTGTAACACCCCCGAATCACAACCAACAATTAAACGTCGCGCCTAAGTTAGCAGGAGAAGTCTAAGCAGCGGTTCCTACTCTAGTCGGGTGCTACAGACACCAACCACCCACGTGGTTGACGGTCCACAATACTAACTCCAAGTTACGGTCTGAATGACTGGAATTTAAACCTTAGCCAAATCCAAGTACGAACAGGAATTACGAACCAAGTACCGAGAGTCTAATTCATAAGTTCTTACATAACCAACACATAAACCGAAAGTACAACCCATACATTAAAAACATACTACTTAAAGTCTTGCCTGATGGACTACCCCCATGGTAGCCATCCCGCCTACGCTCCGTTATCGTCTGGCACAAGACCTGAAAAAAATTGGGTGTAAAGGACTCAGCAAACTACGCTGAGTATGAACGTGTGAAGCCCGCATGTTACCGGGCCACACGACTAATTGGTCGAATATTATTAAGTCAATTACATGCTATCATAAAGCGGTAAAGCACACATCAGCACATCATGATATCATACACACTCATCGGTAGCATAACAATATCAGTAAGCAACCAAGCACAACTTGCAAGTAGCATAGCAATGTCAATAAGCAACCAAGCACAACTTGCAAGGACGCAACTCAGCACAATAAGCTGCTAACGTAGCAACAACAATCAAGTAATGCATAGGATGTGTGCGCAGGTATATTATACCGTCGATCCTCACTATGGGATCATTCAAGAGATTACGTATTGTTTTCTTGTTCTCATTACATATGTTTTTCCTTTCTTCTCTTGCACCGAGTCAGGGGATATAGGTTAGATCCCGAGACCTCGTTAAGTAGGTGCTATTCATTCCTTGTTTCTTAACGGATCACATTTGTGAATTGTTCTTCTTTGCTTGGTCTCGTTACACATGTTTTCCTCTATTCTCTAGCACCGAGTCAGGGGATATAGATTAGATCCCGAGACTTTATTATGTAGGTGCTAATCATTCCTTGTTTCTTCAAGGGTTACTTGTGAATTCTTTTATCACCGCACGTTGGAGGTCGTCGCCTCCATAGCTAATCCCTCATTCCCGGCGTCATGCGCCGAGAAAGCGGAGTCGCCTCTTGACTCCAGGATAAGCTCCCCCAATTTGTCACTCCCCCATTCCCGACGTCATGCGTCGAGAAAGCGGAGTCGCCTCTAGACTCCAGGATGTGCTCCACACAGAAGGGCGAAGGATCTGATGCAGATACCAACTCCCGAATATTCCATACCGCGCGGCCCGAGATGTCGTCTTCCCGGGTTATCCTCATGTTCCACCAGTTGGTACTTTTCATTTCATTATCATTATAATCTCGACACCATAGTGGGTGTCATTAGCGGTCCTCTAAAGTTAGAGAGGATTTGTCTCTTCGTATAGTTCTTTTGTTTTGTTTACGTGGTTCGCCATGTCTCACCAAAGGAGACTTGCTCTTCATTATCATTAATGAATAGACACCATAGTGGGTGTCATTGTAGTCCTCAATGGTTTAGAGAGAAGTTCCCCTTATAGAGTTTTCTTTTTTTTCATAATTCGTAGTAGTTCATCTCAAGGTCCATAAACGAGAAAGGGACTAAACTACTGTGTGCGCGCAATGATATATACAACAATGATATAGAAATCATACAACATGATAAACAAGCAATCCAATTTCATGCTTTGATCTTATGTCATTTTCACACACAAGGCACACAGCACACAAGCCGTGTAACACGGCAACATACGAACCACACATGTCCATACCTGGTTCGGAAGCCAGAGTTGTCTCCCACACACGGGATCCCGGTTGGCGTTCGTTACGACCCTATCGTTATTAAAACCACTTGTCAGTTTATGAATTTATGTGACGATCGTTATGACATCTTCCTAGGTTATCTCATTTTCTCGGTGTTGTTCCCTAGGTGCCTTTTTGGATGTTCAACTAGTATTATCCCTTAGAAACTTTCTTAGTATTAACTTTAAACTTTACCAGTTCCTTGGACATTTACATTGTCGTTTTATACGTTAACTAAGTACTCCCCTCTAGCTAACGCCTTAGAGTATTAAGGGCACTAACATGTAACAAGTTTATCTAGGTTGACCATTCACCCACATTTTCCTCATAATTACACCATAGCCCCCTTTCTTTATAAACAACACTTTAATTATTTAAACCTCACATTATACCTCTTTACTAATTTATATTATTACTTAATTTTCCAAAACCTTTCTAGGTTTATATACTAATCCCATCAAATATTAAAATCTCTATTTATGTCCAGATTTTTCGATAATTACATATACTCCCGTATTAGTAATTTTTTGTTATTCTTTTTGTCTTAATATCACTTTATACTTAGAATAATTATCCTCATCATTTTATTTTGGTCAACCTCCATAGGTGGTCGAGGTTGACCACTTAGATTATTCTCTGACCTATTTTGGTAGTACTACGAAGATACTTCCATAATTTCCTAGTTTTACAAATTACTCCTTTTATTTATAAAATTCATATGTTATACTTTTTAAAAGTCCAAGGGCTATTTCTTTCGGTCATCGTTACTATTTATTCCTTATATTCTCTTAAAGCACATTGACCGCATTTTTTTTATTTGCTTATTTATATAAAGTATACATACATATAAATATATACATCTATATACGATTTTAAAAAAGAAATTTGTTTGAGCCAATAAACAAGTTTATAAATATATCCACATTCTCTAAGGTGTTCCCAAACTACTATCACGATAGTCTTTCCACCAGAAATTCATATAACCTCATAATTTTAATAGAGGCTATTTAAATCACAAAGTAATTTTTATTAACAAGGGTTAGACCTATGGCCATAAAAATAGCATAGTAATTCCTTTAAAATAGTATTCAAATATCACAAAATTATACTAACATCACGGTATAAACAGAATTTCCTTCCGTCTTTCAAAACCATTTTCCCACATTTTTAGCATTGATAATCATATACACTTAGCCAATTATCATTATTTTCTTTTCCATCCTAACTTATAGCTAACATTGGTTACGGATTATTAATTCAAAACAACACTTACATATATATGTATATATATATATCCATTATTTATATACGCATTATAACTCAATATTGCATATGTATGTATATACATCAGTTGCTACGCACTGCAACTCAACACCACTCGTACATGCCCATATGCCTCATTCGCTTGCATTATTATCCAGCAGTGCACCTACATATCTATATACTTCACTTGCCCGTATTATAGCTCAACAGCACACATCCCTTCTCGGTTTTGTTCCAGTTTTCTTCCAACTCTTCCAAGCTCAATTCTTAACTATCTCACCCGTATTTCTATTCAAGTCGTTTATCATTATTCTCTCCCCTTGCATCTGCCCTGGCCTATTACCAACTCAGTTAAGCATAAACGCCTATACTCACCACTTTGCGCAACTACTCCACAGATGATACACATATGCACACGTTTGACATTTTTAACAAGTCATGCATGCCTAAATTTATTTCTCTTACTTTCTTCCCATCCTAGTTGTGTGCGTATATTTTGACACGGTTGGGAGGACTGGTTACAGTGTTTTTTTTTTGCATACAACATGCAGAGGAGAACATTTTAAGGTTGTCGTGGAACAACCGAAGGAAAGACAACTTACTTCATGCCGTTTCTTTGGTTTGAAGCTTTCCTGCAGCGAGTTTGTGGCACCTATAAACAGGGCATAAGCTCAGCATTTGGGTGGAGGAAAACTGAATGAACGAGGAGGCCTACAGCAGCCATACTACTTACAGTTTAGTTGGGAGTCTACCTAGTCTTCATGTCCCATGGTGTGCTCTGGTGCGGTACTTGTGCTCCACCTGTAGTTAGCAGAGCCTCTTGATTTGGTGATTTTACTGCAACAGTTGGAAGGAGCAACTACCGTGGCACAAAGCAAAGAGAGGCAGAGTTCACCGGATTCTTCTCGCATGGAAACGCAAGCTCATGGAAGGGTAGTTTGCAGGAATTTCCTCAAGGTGTTTCAGGCCCTGCATGCGTGAGATTACTTGGAGAAATCAAACAGTTCAAGAAGGGGGATCTGAGTGGGTGTCTCAGCATTTTCGAACACCAAAACAACCAGAAAGTTGAAGCTGAAACGGATTGCTTTAAGGCCTCACCTTGGCTTATGTTTAACGACTTACTAGCAGGTGTTTCAGGATAAGTCTTGGTGCATTCATGGAGGAGATATCCAGGGGAGTAGTTGCATGAAAATGAGGTAAGGTTTAGTAGTCTCGAATCCGAATTTTTTTTTTGGACAGACACAATCAGAACAAAACCGAGAAATGACAGAAGAGACTTGCAGCAGACTTTACCGTGAAGACTGTAAGGAAATCAGTAAGAAAGAAAAGGGGTAGTTTGAGCACAATACCAGTTCCAGCAGAAAAGGTTTTGAAATCTTAAAGGAGAAGCATAGCTCTTCGTTAGCTTGGTTAGATCATCATGGAGTTTCTCTCCACCTTCACGGTTTGGTGGTTGTTGAAGTTTTTTTTTTTTTGTTAGCCTCAGCCCAAAAGGAGAGAGCAGTTTCTTGTTGTTGTTGGTCTGGTGGTATCTCGTGAGCTGGAAGAGGACTCAGGTTGGGCTCTTGCTGTTGAGCTCCAGCTTCATTGTTTGCAAACTGGAACAGAAGGAAGTGCAGGTGACTGCTGGTTCTTCTTATTGTTGACGTCTACCGCAACAGGAGGAGAAGAAAGGTGGGATGTAACTCTTCCTGGTTGTTGCTTGCGAGTAAGGAAGGAGAGCTCGAGGGCGATTCCCGGGTTGTCTCAGAAATGAGGCAGGAAAGTTAGTGCTTTCTACTAATGCAGGGAATATATGTCCCGTTGAGAAGGAGCGTTGATTGTTGATGGGCAACGTTCACGAAGAAATGATGCCCGGTTGCAAAAAGGAGAAGAAACAAAAAGCTGATAAGCCTTCTGTTTGGTCTGGTGCAGGTTCCAATTTGCACATAGCAGGAGAAGGGTTCGCTTCATTCGTACTTGGGAACGAGAGTAGGAGAGTCTGTGCCCGGAATTAAAAGAAGAGAAAAATGTTTGGGGCTTGGCTAGTGCTAGTATGGAAAAAGATAAAAGCTGCTGTGTACAGGGTGTATTTGTTCGGGCGTGGTGCTGTTCGAGACCAACCCGAGACAAGCATCACTGTTGCAGCTGGAATCCGATGAGAATAAGTGGGGGGTTGGCATCACCTGTAAAGAAGGGAAAACCAGTTGATGGGGTCTGTGTTGTTGGCGAATTCGGGCAGAGGAAGAGCGTATTGCTCTGTATATTTTTTCCAAGGCGCAACTGGAGGGTTTATGAGGCCAGTATAGTTGTTTGTTAAACCTCGACTTGGAATTATGCTACTGGTAGTGGAAAACTAGAGAACATGGTGGGGGATTATGTTTGTACCCAGTCGTTTACTTAGTAGGTGAAGGCAGCAGCAGTTTTTTTTTTGGAGTTACATTTGTAGATAATTTACTAGTTAAGTGGTGAAGTATTGTTACTGAATATGAGCTCAGCTAAATCGGTTAAGGCCTTTATAAGGTAAACGAGAGGTACGGGGATCGAACCTTAGTAAGAGCGTCTTTGCTCCCTTTTTTTCTTCTTCTTTTTTTTTTGCATAAGTTATACATGCTTATTTTATAGAAGTAAGACCATATAATATATCGCGTTACTAGCTAGATACGCGACCACTTAATTTTCGTTACGTTATATATACGCTCCTTTTTATTTTGTAGCGTTTTAGTTATACATAACTATGCGACGTTATTGATTATTACAACGTTATAGTACCGTAACGTTACGTACATGTGTTCTCAGACTCGTACATATATAAGTACGTGACCGTATAAATACGTAACGTTGTCATGTTTCCGGACATGTATATACCAAATTTAATTGTTCACACATTATTATAATTTAAACTTCACTAATTTAAACTGCTAATTATTCGGGGTATTTCAGTAAACGTCATAAAACGTGAAAATGCGTATTAAATTATTTTAGGAGGTACATAACCTTCATTAGGGTTATAAATGTATTTTTATACCTTAATTACACATTAAGAACATGTGGGAAAAATTCCGGAAGAAAACGGATCCAAACAATGCGTTAAAACGCTAACGGAGTCTAAAGCACGTTTTTCGAGAAAACCCGAAAACGTGACTTAAACAGTTTAAATGACCCCGTAAAAATAATAGTTGATTATGTAATAATAATTAAACACTAATGGGAGTTTAATAACCATTAAAATTAAAGGAATGAGGAAATTCCGGAAAACGGTCCCGGTTAGTGAATAGTGCTGAACCAGGTAAATAAACGACGTTTTCTGTTAAGAAACAAAAAAACGCTCCAGCGTGTAAATAATAGTGGGCCGGTTTTATTAATGTAAACAGCTCACTCACACATGACTAGTAACTAATTAGTAGAGCAAAGAAATAATAACACCACTTATACCCACACACTCTCTCTCTCCTATCATTTCTCTCTTTTCTTTCTCTTTCCTCTCTTATTTCTCCCAGCCGGTTCCTCCTCCTCTCTACCGATGGAGTTCTCCAACACAAGCCAACAATGGCTTATCCACTTCTTCTTCATCCCCAAGCTTTATTTGAGCTCCAAATCGAAAATAAATCACATATTCTTCTTCCTCTCATCTTCCTCTATCATCCTCTCTTTTCGAAATTTCAAAAGGATGAAGTTGACCTCCATGGGTTTTCCCTTTTGAAGAGAAAATGGCACCAATGTGAAGCTTGGAGTCTCCTCTTCCTTCTAAGGTAAAGATTTCCAAGAAAAAGAGTTTTTTTCATCTCATGGTGTAATCGATTTTTCACCATTTTGATACCTTGTTTTCTCCTTGTTCTTGAGCTCCAAATTGATCCTTCAATGGTGGAGAAGTTCCCCTCTTGATTCAAGGGTGAAAATCCCTCTTAAAAGCTTCACAAAGGTAAACCCTAACTTTGTGTTCTAGCCCTTGATTGAATTGAAATATTCCAAGGGTTTAGATAATTAATTGAGTATGTTTAGTGTTCTTGGATGTTGGGATGGAGTTTGGAAACTCCATACCCTCTTAACTGATTCTGGAGGTGAGGAGCAAGAGGTGAATTAAGGAGGCTTGTGAAATTAAGGTAAGGAATTTACCTTGAACCTTGTTTCTAAATTGTTTTAGTGTTTGGGATGGGTAAACAAATCAATGAACCCAAATTGTGGATTGAAATATATGTTGGAATGTGTTTAATTGATGTTAGGAGAGGTTTGTGGATTAATGTTGAGTTGAGGGCCTTGTTGAGCCAAATGTTTTGAGGTTGTGTTTATATTGTGTTCATGGAGATTTATGGTGATATGTTGATGTTGATGTAAAATTGATGAGGATGAATGTGTAAGGTATGGGGAGGTCATGGCAAAATTTCAATGGAAAAGGAGTGTTTGAAGATGGTTGATGGTTGAGAGAATTAGGTGTTGATTTGGTGATGTTTTGGTTGATTTTAGGGAGGCTATGATGCGTTAAAACCCCGTGGAAATGTGTTTTCAATTGGCTATTTTGCTACTATAAGTTATGTATGTTTTGTGGGGGATTTGTGGCTTGGTCTAGTTGTTTTCCGTAATTGATTTTGCAGTTTTCGGTATGTCCGAACATGTGTTCCGAACATTGAAGTTCGGACATCATACGTCGGAAGATTTTCAGACTCTCGGCTTATGTCCGAACATGCAAGGTCGGACGCATGTTCGGACCAGCCTTTGTTTTTGCATAACTTTTTCGTTTGAACTCCGTTTTGAGTGCCGTTTGCGGCGTTGGATTCCTCTTTTCGAGTACTATCTGTTTTGACATGTTTTGGCATATGTTTATGTATATTTTTATCTGAAAATGACCGATAATCTTTTGAACTCCATTCTTGCTCTATAAGTGTGCTTGAGCCTTCTAATGATGGGGGATTGGATGGTAATGGTTTTGGATGATGTTTAGGCCTTGTTTGGTGACATGTAAAGGCCTTAAGATGTGTAAACAAGTGTTAGGTTTGATGTGAGAGTTGTGAACTTAAGATCACAAGAGTAAAATTAAGTATAACAGGATAACGGGGTCAACTATGGGCGCAATAGTCGTTAAATAATTATATTACCCCGATGTTAATGAAGATAATTATAATGTTACCAGTTGTTCAAAGATTTTCAAGGAACATGTGATGGCACATTAGAGTGCACCTTCGGTGACAGGTATGGTTTTCTTGCAACCTGTGTCCTACCGGATTACACCGGCTTGTATGCCAATGTGTTTTTCTGTGTGTTCGCCACCTTGTAAGATAAAACATGTAATGAGTTTATAGTAATTCATATATGTGGCGTACCTAGTTCCGATACCGTTTAACCTCGAAGGTGTTAAACCTTAGTTAATTGTGTCTAGGATCACATAAGAGATCGGTATTCGGATTCAACGACCCGAACCATGGGGACGTACTAACCACGGCTATGTGTGAGTTAGTTGTGTGATGTTGTGTGTGATGTTTGTTGTAGAGGTATGAACCTCCTTTGTATGTTTTAATTCAGTTGCGATACTACATGGTGTGTTGATGTGATAGGCTCCACAGTGGAGTCTTTATCTGTGAATATATATATATTATGTGGGGAGTGAGGAATCCGGTAGTTCCGGTCGCGCGGTGTTTGGGAGTTGTTGTATACAGTTTCTTCAGCTTCCATTTTGTTGGTTGTCTTCCTTCATTGGTCTTCAATAACCCCTGAGCTTAACCAAGGCTCTTGACTCACGTCTTTTGGGGATTATGTATGATGAGTTCGGATCACCAAATCCGATTCATCTTTATGTTAAGTTATCCGTCCGCCTAACAGGACGGTAATGAGTTATGTAAACGAGCTTAGCATGAGTTTGACAGCATCCTCTAGGCTCTCCCAGTGAACTAACTATGTTAGGGGCGGTTCCTAAGAGACCCGTACCCGTTATGTTATATGTTATTGGTGTACTGCACTGTTTTTCGTGATATGTTGATTAAAGGTGAAATATGTGGATCATGGATATTAATCCTAGAATGTAAAAGAGACGTTTATGGAAACCCGATAGTGGGTAAGTGTCGTCTATTAAGGAAATAGCTCCATTAGAGGAGAAGTACTCTAGGGTTGAAGTACTCAGTGAACGTATTGTCAAGTATAAATGTATGGTCTGTTGTTGTGCCCATTATTGGGAAATGTTGTATGTTGTATGTTTACAGTGTTCATGCATGATTTAAATATAATCAACCGCATGTCAAGACGACAAATAGTTGTGCGTGGCCCGGTAGCATGCGGGCTGCGGGATTACCATACCAGCAAAGGTGCTGAGCCCCCTGGGGGGCCACCCTTTCTTCTCTTTCCTGTTTCAGGTACAAAGAACCGGAAGCCGTTCGAGAGTAGGACGGGGTAGTTGTTTGTATGTGGTAGTCATGCGAATTGTTAATGTGTTGTAAGTGTAGTAAGACCGAAATTGTATCGGCGTTAGTTGGGAGATACTCGGTACAGTTGTAATGTAAGTGTAAAATGAATGTTGGATATGGAACGGGATTAATGTGTAGATGCTCGGGAGATTAGTCCATCAGACCGGTACAATGTATGTATGTTAGCCTTGTTAGCCACGTGGGTGGTTAACGGCGTGTAACACCAAGGAGTAAGTGATGTTATGAGTTGTGATTTCCGCTGCAGTTTGTTGCTAAGTGTATTGTTGTTAGTTGGGGTGTTACACACCAAGTGACTTTTCTAAGTTACAGTTTTATAGTCTACCTTCTCCTTCCGGTGTACCGGACCGACTCAGCTCAGGAGGCGGTGGAAAGCATGAGGTCTTGTCTGATGGCCCACGCCCATGTAAGGGAGAAAAGGATTTATCCATCCCAAGGGGTCACGATTGCGGTAGATGTTGGGATTTTCAACTAGACTCCGCTTGGTCGAGCCCAAGGTCAGCGCCGGCGGATTCCTTAGTTGTCCGATGGTCAGTTTTTTTTCTTCATCTGCAGAAGGCCAGAGTACCACACTCTCCTGGTGGAACAAGTGGCATGCTATTACTCTGTAACGTGGAAAGCTATGTGGGGTGTTAGATGTAATGATTTCATATGCATGATGTTTACTACAGCTATCGTTGGGGACCCACTTAAGCATGAGAGTTAGAGATGAAGTTGGCACTCTAGAAGAGCTAAGTTGACAACCGAGTTAAGTGTTTGCCAGAACTATGATAATGAGGCAATTTGGGCAACTCTCGAATTTCTTGGGGGTTGCCGAAATTGGCATACGAGAGGTGACTTGTTGATGATTGTGTTAAGTGCTTGTTGGTACAAGGATTTTGTGACAATTGGGGTAACCCTCGGGTCACCCGGGGGCTACTGAAATCAATGAATTGGTGTTGGGTCGGCTGCAGCGGGAAGGGGGCACCCTCGGTGTAATATAATCGACCCGATGTCCCTTGTGTTCATATGAGATTCGTCTTTCTTGGGTCTATGGTAATGTTAGTAGTCCTACGTTGATGATTATGTCTCCTAGTTCACCTGTCGTTCGATGTTAGTTACTGGTACTTGGTTGTTATTTTGTTGGTGGATTGGGTACGGTCGGATACCATGTCAAAAATCCGTAAAGGTTCTCTAAAATTATAATTGATGTTGGTGTGCCTTATGGGTGTACTCCTCGTTTGGAACTCGGAATGTGCTCTATTTATTCACTTGAGCCGCCCTAACATTTTATATGAATAAAAGTTCTACTCTTCTTTCGAAAGAAAAAAAAGGGGGAATTTCATGAAATGCCACTATATTTTTGGCTAATTCATCAAATGCCACTAAAAAAAGTCACAAAATGCCACTATATTTTCATAAAAGTACATGAAATGTCACTCTAGTCATTGACCAAATGGAAAAAAGACAAAAATACCTACTTGTTAACAAAGTACTTTTAAAGTTCACAATATGTCCCCAAGTGTTAAAAAATCACTAAATTCATAAAAAATTAAAATACAATAAAAATATAAAATAATATTTAATATATAAAATAATTGAAAAAATGAAAATATAATAAAATATTAAAGCAAATAAATATTATATTTTTTAAAAAATTATTTAGTACCATTAAAAATGTTGTGTTCTAAACAAATAATTTATACCAATTTATACAAATTAAGTACCATAATTTTAACCATACTTTTTTAAATATACTTTTGTATTACTTTAAATTATTTCTTCAAAGTAAATTATTTTATATTTTTAACTTATATTTAGAAATTTTAGTTTTTAAAATTTGTGTTCTATTTTGTGGATAACTTTGTATAAATTATAATACATAATTGGTATAAATATGTAGAAAAACTGGCATAAATTATATGTTTAGAACACAATATTCTTTTATGGTACTGAATAAATTTTTTAAAAATGAAATATTTATTTGCTTTAGTATTTTTATTATTTTTTCATTTTTTATTTTTGTATATTATTTTATATTTTATATACCATTTTATATTTTTAATGTATTTTGAACTTTTTATGATTTTTTGACACTTAGGGGCATATTGTGAACTTCAAAATTACTTTGTTAATAGTAAGGGTATTTTTGTCTTTTTTCCATGTGATAAATGACTATATTGGCATTTCATGGACTTTTACGAAAATATAGTGACATTTTTTTACTTTTATTTTTATTTTTTTAAGTGGTATTTTATGAATTAGCCAAAAATATAGTGGCATTTCATGAAATTTCGAAAAAAAAATTATAGAAGACTCGATCACCACTACAATGAAAGATGACGAGGAGTGGGTTGGCTCCCCAATCCCTCATCCATTCGGGAAGACTTGGATTTTGATTTTCCTTCACACTTTATCGAAAATCTGTAGTGCTAGGAATGATTATTTTGCGGTTCTCGTTCTTTCTTAAATTTGTTGCATTTTATTGGTGTTTTTGATTTACTTGTATAGGACATTAATTCCCAACATTGGATCCGTCCAGTAATTATATAAAAAAAAATAACGACAAACATACTTAATTTTGTGTAAAACAGAATCCAAAAATCGCCTCATTGTTGAAACTTCCCGTTGCGATTTAAGGACGCGCCCACGCGCCCTCTCCCTGAAGCGATTTCCTCCTACTACTCGACTCTGCTCTTCTCTCTGACATTCCCCCTCCCTCTCCGGTTGCATGATCCCCTCTATGGTTCCCGCCGCCCACCGGGCTACCGCCTGGTGGTCCCGGCTCCCCCTTGAGGTGGTGCTTCCTCGGCTCTTCGTTTCGCCCTGCTCTAGCGTGGTGTTGTGATGGCTCGACGCCGTCCCTCTACTAGGGCGTCTCCAGCCTCCTTCCCCCTTCGCCGGCGCAGATTCCTGGTGTTCCCCTCTCGCCAGTGGCCTCTTCCCTCCAGTCTGCCCTTGAGCCTCAGTCTCGGGTCTCTGCTCGCGGTCATCCCCCTAGAGTGCTGGTTCCCGTCGAAGTCGCGCCTCTACCTCCTTGCATCAACCTGTTAGTGGAGCTGTGCGCCCCATCACTCCCCCCTCTTCGTGTTTAGGAGCAGCCAACGCCCTGGTCTCCCTGCCTCCTGTTTCTGGCCAGGCTTTGGCGTCCTCGTCTTCAGGCGCAGGCGGCGCTCTAGTCTCCGCGCCTTCAGTTGCCGCCAGCAATGTGCCGCTGTGTGTGCCTCAGATGCGCCTGATCCTGTTGCTGTTCTTCGGCGCATGATTGACCCTGCCGTGCAAGTCTCGACGGCCCCTGCCCCTGATGATGTCCCGCATCGTGTGCTGCTCGACCCCAAAATTCCAATTTCAGGTCTGACTTCTAGCGCTTCATCCTTGGTTTCCTCCGGGTCCTCTGACCCGGTTTCGTTTTTAGAAATTCTGCTTGCTAAACATAAAACCTTTTCGGGTATTGAGACGGGCAAGAATATGACGAAGACAAAAGGTCAAAGCAGTCCAGACCTTAGATCCCGGCCCAGACCCGAAGCCTCCTTCAAGACCCTGTTCAGGCTCCAATTTGGGCACCAAGCACCAAATCCGGGCCCCACAACCTATGACTACGTCCCGCATTCTGGCCCCGCATTCGATGACCGGGTCCTATATTCCGGCTCCGCACTCTATGACCGGGTCCCGTATTCTGGCCCCGTGCTCTATGACCGGACCCCGCATCCTACACTATGGGACCGGAAGGCTTTACAAGGAGAGAAGTGCCAACATTAAGAAGGTTGCTCTAATAAAGTAATACCACATGTACAAGGATTAAGAGATAGACCTCACCCTAAAAAGTCTATAAATAGGGATGGGGGGCTCATTTGTAAAGGGAGATAACATTAGAAGAAAGAGAGAAAGCACCAAAAGAGCTCTCTAAGCTTGTAAGACCCAATGCCAAAAAGAGAATACAGAGAATATTGAGAAGTGGACGTAGGCTGTTTCCTTGGCCGAACCACTATATTTCTAGGTGTACGGTTTATCGGTACTAGTCTCTCGATGTTAACGTATAGAAGCGAATTATACGTTTTCAGGTATGTCTTTGAATTCTGACCCTATGCTGAGTCGGGGGATAGTAGCCCCTATGTGTCCATAGATGAAGAGGACATGGTATCTGAAATCGATTACTAGAAACATTCCCTTGTAGGAAACCTATGGGGCAAGAAATATGGATTTAATCTTGTGAAGGACTTTGTGAGAAGAGCCTGGAGCTTTGTCCCAACCCCCCAAACCCTGCTTCATGAAGAGGGTTGGTATATGTTTAAATTTGACAAGGAAGAGGACCTTGAACTTGTCCTTAGCAAAGGCCCCTAGCTCCTAAACTCCTCCCCCCTCATTTTCAAAAAATGGTCCTCAGTTATATCTTTTAATCCCAAAGACCTGAAACACATCCCAGTGTGGATCCAGCTACCCAGACTTCACATCAGCCTGTGGTCCCGCTCGAGTCTTAGGAAAATCTGCTCTAGGTTACGCGTCCCCCTCCATACTGACCAGTCCACTGCTGACAAATCCCGTATATCCTATGCTAGAGTCCTTGTGGAGGTGGACTTTAACCAAGAGCTGGTGAGAGAAGTGGAAATTCGTACTCCCATTGGTACCTTTTTCCAGCCTGTTGTCTATGAGTGGGAGCCAGTTACTTGCTCCTCCTGCAAGCAGCCTGGCCATCCCTCCCACCGCTGCCCCTCCTCTTAGGGCCCCTCGGCCCCCAAAGCGCCCCGCCACCCCAAAGCCAAAAAAGCCCCGCCTCCTTCCTCTAACCCCCAACCCCTGCTCCATACCCCAGTCACACCCCCTCTTCCTCCTAAGGCCCAGCCGACAGTGAACCCTCCTGTCTGGCACCCTCTTTCCCCTGGCCCTTGTATACTCTCCTCCGCCCCTGCTTCCCCCTCAGCGCCCAGACCCTCTATTAACAGATCTTCTTCCTTACCTTCCCTTTCCCCTCTGTCTATGTCCCCCTCGCTCTAGCTTGTTCTTGAACCCCTTCAATCCGATTCCTGCAGCTCTCTCCCCTCAGGGGCAAACCTCCTCTTCAACCCCTGGAACCCCCCTCCAGCTTGCAAACTCCTTCTCACCCTTTGAGCTTGGCCCTGATGTAGCCGCCCCTTCCTCCCTAACCATTCCCTTATGAAGATTGCCATTTGGAATATAAGGGGCTGCAACGACCCCACAAATCTTCGTAAGATTAAGTTGTTTGTCAGGACCCAGGAACTCTGCGTCCTTGCCCTATTGGAAACCCGAGTGTCGTCACTCAACTCTTCCTCCATCTTTTCTCGCCATTTCCCCTCTTGGAGCGTCATCCATAACTACCCTGCCCACCCCAATGGTCGTATATGGATTCTCTTTGACCCCTCTCTTATTAACCTCTGTTCTGTCGGCCCAAATGCTAACTTGCGTAGCCTAGCCCCACGGCTCTCACCCATTTACCCTTTCCGTTGTGTTTGGCCACAACAACCCCGCTCTTCAATCCCACTTGAAGTCCGATATTGAAAACCTAAGCAATTCGACCCCCGGGCCATGGATGGTGGCAGACGACTTCAATAACATCCTCTTTGCGGGAGACAGACAAAGCTGCCACCCCACGCCCCCAGGGATTATGAGGATTTTGCTGGCTGTGTTGCTAGAGCTGAGCTTAATGCCCTTCACTATTATGGGTGTTTCTTCACTTGGTGGAATAACCAATACGGTCATGACCGTGTTCTTGGGAAAATAGACCGCACCCTAGTGAATGAAGCCTAGGTTGCTACATTCCCGCTCAGCTATTGCACATTTCCTCCCCCGCTCATTTCTGACCATAGCCCCATAATCATCACATTTCCGCGCTCACCCCCCTCCCATAAGTGCTTCAAATTCCTTAACCTTTGGGCGAAGGATCCCTCCTTCCTTCCCACCGTCTGCGATGTTTGGAAGGTTCCCATCAGCGGGAGCAGAATGTAATCTATTGTCAAAAGACTTCGCCTCCTCAAAGTTAAGCTCTCTGCTCTTCACAGATCGAACTTCAGGTGCACTCACCTGTGCGTTCCTATGGTTAATTGGACAGTGTTTCAGTGTCTAATTATGAACCGACCCATTCACCCTATGGATTTCTATCCCACTTTAAGGTAAGGTTTATGGTTCACTCGTCACTGCGTATAAGCATGCCTTTAGGTAGTACATAACTATCGAGACCCCCGGTCCTTATCGATTTATTGTTTCACCAGTTTCTTCCTCTATTTTGATGTCACAACAATTATGCAACCATTTTCGGGTCTTCCTGAATAAGAGGAACTTTCCGTCTCCTTGGCGTTTTCACTACATTGCCTCTTATAGGCGATATTCGAGGTGTGGGCAGCGGCGGGTGGGGTACCACTATTGTTTTCCGGGATATGCTCTCAATAAGCTTGAGCGGCTATTACCGTCTCGACACTATTCGGGATTGCAGGACCTTCATTATCCCCAACATGCCATGCCTTTCGTGGCCTCCACCTCTACTCAACGTGCGTAATGCAGTATGTCATATCGTCACTCGGTAACTTACCGTATTGCAAACAATAACATTGAAATGCCATTAAGGCTAATATTGTCACACATTTAGCGTTACTAAGACATTGGTTCGTTTAAGACCAATTGTCTCGTACCTCACCAATGTTTCCCGTAATCCCATAATCTTAAGCTCACTACCTTAATCCTAATAACTCGTCATCAGAGCGGTACTCCGCTCAGATACCACTTTTTGTAACACGCCTACTCCTAATCACGTAATAATCGGAATCGTGTAACTTAATTAAAGACGGCTCGTAACGGAAAATAAATCTAACTTGTAATCCGGGTGTCACATTCCAATACTCACCCATGTGAGTAAAGAAGCAAATACTTATCACAATACTAGAATCGATAACCGCTATGATGGACCGAGATATCCTACTACTAACCTACACATACTAAATCAATAAACCGAAAACATTGAACAGTGAGCATCTAAAACATTCCCAATACTTACATCGTAGTATATAATACAAGCTAAAATTTGACAAGTGCGGAAACTAAAAGACGACGTTCACTGCCCAACAGTCCTGCACTCCGGCTTTATAACTCGATCAAGTCCTGTAATGTAAGGCTGTATAGGCTCAGCAAAACGCCGAGTATGCTACAAATGTGATCCTAGACCCTTTAGGTCACTTAGGTCGTTTTAGCCATCTTGATTAACATGGGGTTCATTTCATGTTGTTCCGTTTACATGCTGATAACATAATTATAAATGCAGACTTAAATACACAACATACAATCCAATATTCACACAGAAAGACATGATATCACAACAATTACATTTGAATAGATGATTTTGAGTCAACAATAGGGTACGAGTTAGCTGAAACCAAGTTAGTCTCACTCGATCATTTTCCATCATACGAAGCCCCGCTTCAAATAATCTCACATAATCATATGGGTGTCATATTAAGGACAATTTCCCGTTTAACCTCACACTTTCATAATTTAGACAGTAGTCCTATGCCATACTACCAGTGGGTAGATGGACTTACTTGTCTACAGTGGTAGACGTCCATTCGGCCAAAGCCATGGTGCCAACGGTAGCACACTCGGCTAACGATCATATCCGACTCGTTAGACTTAACAAGAGTAAACCCTAACTCTGTATACTCTAGTGATCACTATGTGCAACCTGCTGGAACATATACAGCCCAGGATTTACTAAACATTTTTGTCATATAATTATCACACTCTCATTTGTTAGAGTATTTTAATTAATCTCCTGGAGATTTAATCTCGTTATTAGAGAACACATTCATGGATGCCCATCGGGTCTTACACATGTACCTAGAAGCCTGCTAGGTGATGTTACAGTTTGAGTCATCGCTCTAGAGACGGTTAATACCGGGTGTCTAAACTAAGTTCCGCACTTAGTGTTTAGGAGTAGTTTACTCTCATAAGTTAGTACTCGGACTATCTTCTAATTGTTCACACACAAGTTATATGATAATCGGTATCACGTGTCCAAACAATGTACATGCACAGTTAATAAACGCTTTGACGATCGATTACACAAACATATACAATACATGCATAACATAGATTTCACTCTTAAGCAGATAAATTAAAAAAATGTCTGAACCCAAGGAAACCCACATGACGTTTACCCCACACATTCACATACCGTACACCAATGTACAATGCTAGCGTGACGAGCTCACTGTAGACACCAAAAATTCTCACCCCATAAAACAAATTCAGAAATAATAATAAAAATAAGAGGGATCGTCGTCTTTCTCATTCTAAATGTATTTACGTGCATACCAAAATGGAACCGTCGTTTTACGATAAAATTTTGAACCAATCTTCAAAGCATTTCAGAAAAACACATTTCTTTTAAAATGAATTTCTAACGATCATCCGGTTTTAAACCGACCTCTTTTGTCTATTATTTTATCCTATCTATCTTTGCTTATTTGTTTTTGCATTTCGTTTTATATTGTTCTTATTCTAGGCTATTTTTTATTAATTATTTGTTTATTATATCTTATCTTCCATCACTCGTACATATCCAATTCAATTCCCATTTTTATGGCATTCGCTTATACTTTTACCTCTATTATATTAGTACTATTTCATTATTTTATGAACAATACATTATTATGTTTTCGTTTTCATTAACTACATTCAATAATTTCACGACTCTTAAAAAGAAACAATTCAGTTTACCGGATTAAATTCTTTCATTTTTTACTATACATCTACATTTTAAACACTAGCATTTTTAAGGATTATTCTGTTCAAAGTAGAGCATTAGTATGATTTCTCTCATTTGTATGTTGAATTCTGAATTGGCATAGCTGGTAAGTGTAGGTTTCGAAACTGGTCATGAGCAATATAGGAACCGATTTTTTATTTTATTTCGGTCAACTAGCCCAATTCACCTCAAAGACCAGCCCTCTTGTCTGTCTCGAAACAAAACAAGGCCAAGGCCTTAGGAGCCCATTCCTTCCGAACGGGGTCCAGATTTCTAAAAAAACCCTACTATTTTCCCTTCTCTCAATCAGGTAGCCGCCTCTCTCAGGTTTTCATCTTCTTCCCTCGGATAAAACATACCCGACGTTGGTTACCCTCTGGACACTCTCGATATCAATATCATTTTCTCGCCCATACTATTCTCACTTCTTCTGGAAACTTCAACCACCATCTTCATCAATTTCGGTCGATTATCCCCTCCCTCAACCTAAAGGAAAGCAAAGGGAAACACCTCTGACTCTCTGGATCACTCTCGTTCATCCTGGGTAAATTGGCGAATCAACTTGCAAACAAGGAACGTTCATACCCTGCTCTTATTTTCTTCACTTCCAGTAATTTTGCACCACAATGGCGAACGAGGAATGTACATGCCTCGCCCCTCTTTTGTCATCTTCCCCACGGTAATTTTGCAATCTAACTAGTGAAACAAGGAATATCTGCTCCGCTTCTTCGTTCTCTTCATTGGAGGCGATTTTGTGACCTAACTGGCAAACAAGGAGCAAATATGCTCTTCATACTCTTTCATGACGGTACTAATTGCTTTGGTCCCAATTTTCTGTCACGATTTGGATTTTTCTAGTTTGAGATCATTTGAATCCCCGGTGGGGGACTGATCTCCGTTGGTGACTTGTTTTTCTCAACACCACACCCTGATCTTGACGGTGAGGACTTTGTTCACCTTATGAATCTATTTCGACGGTGACCGATTCAGTTGCTATGTTTAAGGTAAAAACTAATCTGTAAGACTTGAGGATTTCGTTTGATCCTTCGATGAGCTGAGTAAGGGGAGACAATCTAGAATCACCTGTCATTATGGTCTGTTAATTAGCGTTGGGTCTGATTTACTGAGTATATGTTCGATCTGCAATATACTTGTGGTTTCTTCTATCAAATATGTTTCACGTGCCAGATTGGGTGACGTTGGTGATTTGTGGAGATAATACACGGACGGTCTGGCCTACCTCGTTGGTCATTGCCGTGTTCGAGATGTCCTGTGGCTCGTTTCTTTCCTTTATTGTTTGTAGCTAATTTGGGTTTGGTATGGCCTACTTCGGTTAGCAGGCTTTCAAAATTGGATAAAACTACGGAACCGGGTCTCCTCCTTTTTCCGGCCTTTGGGAGCCGAGGCCTCAGGTTGTCTTTCCTGTGTTTACTGGTCCATCTGATGAATGTTTGTTTAGTGTGGGTTGTATCTTTAGCTTGGTGCTCAAATTGGTTACGGGCCTGTCAGTTAGCCTTGATGGTCAGATATTCGATCTGCACTATTTTTTTTTCCATTCGGTATGCTGATTACCTTTGGTTTCATGTTTGGACTGAGGTGTAATTACAATCGATTAGCTTTGAGCTTTGACTTGTGCACGTGGGCTGCCTGGAATGACCTTGGGCTATGCTGAGGCGTTTGGGTTTGATACTTCTTCATTGGGTTTGAAAAATTCTATCTTTCTACTTTTACTATAATTCAACGGCCTTTGATAGATAATTGTTCCTTGCGCTTTGATATGGGTTTGGAAATTGTTTGAGACTATCATATAACTTGCCTCATTGCGTTTAGATAAGAACATAAATCGAGTGATAGTTGCCCGAATATTATGGTTGTTAAGATAAACCACTCATTGGTTGGGTGGTTCTTATTAATTCTTCATTTTAGAGGGAAATGATTAAAAACCCTTCTAGGTATGATCCCACATGACTCACAACTTCACCCTTTTGATACTACACTTCGGTTTAAGTCATATTCTAAGATGACGAATTAATTTGAGTAGCAACCCCAATGCTTGATTTATCTTACAATCCGTAGCATTTGTTGGCAGCTTGAAACTCTTTTCTATGTTCTCGGTTATGGTGTGGGAGATGATTAGATTGCCCCCTTTCCTCGTATGATCCCATTGTACACACCCCAACCCTCATACATTTCATTACTAACTAAACTCGTGTTTCCTTGTCTTTGTTCCATGACATGTACATGATGGATTGGTGAATGGAAAACTGCTCGGGGACTAAGGAGCTGGACCTTGGCTAGGACTATCTGGGTTCTCCCTTCAAAAGCGAAAAATGGTTGGTGTATCTCTTCGGATCCCCTTCAGCTCGAGTTAGGCGGCGTCGATGCGACCCCCCATAGAAGCTCTCTTTAATTTAGCACTTTAATCCAGCGCTTTAATTCTTATCATGAGTTGTAATTTGTCTATTAGTTGTGCTACCTATTATAGTCTTGGATTTCATAATTTTGTGTATTCGTCGGTTTGATTATTTTTATTTTATCTATCTTTTGTACATATTCTTTGAATGCTTGTTTGTACATATCCGGTTCTATTATACATTGGATGTTTATTTGTCAGTTTTGTCTTATAAATTGATAGATTGGCTTAGCACAGGTGGCCATAGAATAGCCTTTAGGTTTACCCACTTATTTCTGGACCTTCGAGTCCAGTTTAGAAAAGCTTCTAGGTTCAGGGATGTTCCTCACTCAAAACGGGCCGTAGAGTCTGGTCGATGGGGAACGCCCTTCCTTCATAACATTTTCCAAACCATCCCTAATTATTAAGAAGAAAATTCACACTTCAAATTGAAAACAACTACTTTCATACACACATCATACACTCTTCAAATCCACTCTCTTATATCCAAACATCATACACTCCTTTCAAAATCAATTGTTCTCATCATACATTCTTCAAATCTAATCTCTCTCATATACCAACATCAAACACCCTGCAAAATGAATTTTTCTTATACTCTCTCATCGAACACTCTTCAAAATCAATTTCTCTCATACCCTAGCACCAATCACACTTCAAAATCAATCCTCCCCTTACCCACTCATCGAACACCCTTTAAATCCAATCATTCTCATGCTCCAACATCAAACACATTTCAAAAGCAATCCTCATCACACTCACTCATCAAACACTCTTCATATACAATTCAAAATTTATTCCAATTCAATGTCAATCCCAACTTCAAATCATCCAATTTGAGGCCCAACAATCATTTCAGTTTGAGGCCCAATATTCAAATTCGATCGAGGCCCAATTTGAAGCCCAATTTGAGGACCAAACCAAAAGGCCCAAATCGGTCCAACTCTCAAATCCTAAATCGGATCCAAATCACGAGGCCCATTCTGGCCCAAATCTCTAGCCCATCGGTCCAACTTCTAAGGCCTACTTCGGCCCAATTTCCAAGGCCCATTCTGGCCCAATTTTCAAAGGCCTATTTCGGCAAAATTTCCAAGGCCCATTCAGGCCCAATTCCCAAGGCCCAGTTTGGCCCAAATTTCAAAGCCATTTTGGCCCACTTGTCCAAGGCCCAAACCTGGCCCATACTTCAAATTTGGCACACAATTTCAATTAAACCTCAATTCGTTTTCAATTCAAAATCAATCCAAAAACCGATTCAACCCCATCTCAAATTCAGTCCAATTCCAATCCAAAATCAATCCAATTCCTCTAAAACTTCGGAAATCTCTACATACTTCCAATTCATGAACCCCAACTTGAAGTATCAAATTCATAAAAATTCTTAAGTCTTCACAACTTTCGAAACACTTCAAGATCATAAAATTGAAGTCATCCTTGGTCGCTCCTAACACCCCAAAATCCCATCAGTTCCAAATTCTCAATTGTCTCACATAATCAAATCCTTAGGACTCAAGCACCTCAAATCCCTAAACGTCTTAGCAGCTCAGCAAACTCGAACGTCTCAACAGCTCAGCAGACTCGAACATCTCAGCAGCTTAGCAGACTCGAACGTCTCAGCAGCTCAATAGACTCAAATGTCTCAACAGCTCAACAGACTCGAAAGTCTCAACAGCTCAACATGCTCGAATGTCTCAATAGACTCAGCAAACTCAAACACCTCAAAAACCCTTAGATTCTCAAACCCGAACACCTTCAAATTTCATAACCCTTTCAAGCCTTGATTGTCCTACAGACCCGAGCGTCTCACAGACTCTGTCATCTCAAGATTTTAAATGTCTCACAGACTTTTTGCACCTCAAACTTCAAAACGAACCCAATAATTTGTTAAACCTCACAAAATGACCACAAACCTCTTTGACCCTTAAAAGACCCAAAAGGTCAACACCTCAATTCCTTCAAAAACCCCAAAACTCCCAAATCTCCAAAGGCCATGAACTACGTAAGGTCTGATCTTGACAAAGAGTTAAGTACGTAGGCAGCCCACACAGGGTGCGACCCCATCCCAACAAAAAAACCCCTTTTCCCACTTTAAGGTGGTGCTCATACCTCTTCAAGCATTCATCTCTTCTGACTCACTTTAAACCCTCAAACCTTTAGACTTTAGGTCTTCTTCATCCACTTAATCCATAAACCTTCCCTCGATTTTCCTATCTACATTCAATTAAGACTGAACTCCTTTCAAAATTGTCAGGATTCCCTAACTTCTTTCAAAACCTTCAGGAGATTCATTTAAAACCATTACGATTACTCTACTCCACACTTAGAGTGTGTTTTGTGTGGATAGCTAGGACAAGAGTGTGGAGATTATAATCGGTTTTGCTTGGCAAGTGTGCTTTGCTTGCTACATAATTGCGTGTTTATGCTAGACTAACCTGCAGGAACTCCGGGTAGGTGGGCCCATTAGGGGTCTAACATCTTCCTTCTCCTTACTTGCGCATTTATTTATCACTTTTTGGTTATGATATTGAATTGTTAGGAATAGTCCTGATGGGGGGTGCATTGGGTAGCTTAGGACATGCATTTCTCCGTGTCGCCCTTTATATCTACGGTCGGGATGAACAACTGGTCCACAATTGGTTCCCTCTGAGTATGGGTCCTTCGTAGCTAAGGATAAAGCCCACAAGGTAGTACGGCCGTAGTGTCTCTGCCTTGAAAAAACTCAGGATCCTAGTAAACATCTTTTCAAGTCAAAGCCAACTATAGTAAGCTATGAGCCTTCAGTGTCTAGCTGCCTGGTCCGGTGTCTAGGACGGGTTTTATGGGTAGTCACCCCCTTGTTTGATGTCTGTCTGACCACCCTTTTGCCTTACCCTGAAGATTGCATGGGCTCAGTTCTCCATGATTCCTCTGCACCAACGGGTTTTATGGGTAGTCACCCCCTTGTTTGATGTCTGTCTGACCACCCTTTTGCCTTACCCTGAAGATTGCATGGGCTCAGTTCTCCATGATTCCTCTGCACCACGGGTGTCTTTAAAGCCCAATGTCGCGCTAAAAATTCATAGAGGATCCGGTATTTACGGATACCCATACATGACATAGAGTAGTCAACGAATAATTTGGACTTTAGACAACCTTATCGTCCATCACAGACGACGGGAGACCCATTCCCATGCAATACTTCCACGAGTTTCCTAAAAAGTGAGTATGTTGTGATAATCCCCGACCGTGGCTTGTGTGACTTCATCACTTCGGGTATCCTGACCTTTTGAACTTAAGCACTCCGGACTATCTTGATGACGTGCCCCACAAGGCATAACAGAGATAAATCCCGAGAGATGAACAGTGAAGGGACGACGGTTCCCCCGGTGGTATGGAAGCATTGATTGACCTGGAAGGTGATTATCCCAATCATTCGCACTCAGCTCCACATAAAACCAGCCACGATTTCCATTTTGCGCTTACATCTATATGTGATCACGTTTCAAATTAGCAAAAATCAAAGAATGAATCATGTCAAACACTCTAATGAAATATCTTCGAAGTCGTCCATCTCGAATGATTTCAAATAATAATAATTTTTGAAATTGTTATTTCCAAAGCAATTTTGAAACCGGTTTCAATCAAAGTCTTCCAGAAAACAAATTTTGCCAAACGGTTTGCAAAGAACAGATTTCAAAAATCTACTGTTTACAAATGATTTTCAAACACCACTTCACACAAATGTTATTGCTAAACTTATCCTCAAAAACAGATTTCGAAAACCTACTTTTTACAAACGAATTTCAAACAACTTTTTTCACAAATTTGATCTCAAACTTGTTTATGAAAACAAATTTCTAAATTGATTTTCACAAACGTATTTCAAAATAATGATTAATCCCCATGTTGCGACCCGCTATTTTTGAAGTTCAACCCACCTTCAAAAGTGGTTGTTACCGTGGAGCGTACTACTCATTTCGTGTTTTCACAAAAGTGGTGGATTTTCACAATGATTTTGTGTTCGATCATTCACCTTTCCTTTCTCAAAAAACGCCCCTCATTTTCCTCGTCGGAGCAAGTTGAGCGCATGAAGATCAACAACAGCAGTCTGAACCAAGAATCAGAGGTGCACTAACCCGGGTCAAACAACATGAAGACTAGCAACAACCGCTTAAATTCGAAATTATTGAAAGTCAGAAGAACAACAACCCCTATCTCTTGATCACAGTGTCACTTTGCTGCAAGAGCCCAAAGACGAGCGAGTAACCAAGAGCCTGAACTCGAGCGAACGGTCATTAGGAGCCCGAAGATGAATGAACAGTCAGTCAGAAGCCTGAAGATAGAGCAGAAGAGTTCAAAGAAGTTTAGCTCAAATTCGCCCTATTATTCTTTTTCTCTCTTGTCCATTTCTGAATAGATTGCATGTATAGGTTTGCACATTCCCTTTGAATTTGTTTATATCAATGTGTATAGGGTTCCCCACTCCCTATTTTATTTGCGAATGACCAAGCGTCAAAATTCATGCTGAGAAAATCCACCACTTTGAAAACACACGTTTTCAAAATTGTTCATCCAAAAACTTGGTTTCTTTTGGCATGCACGTATAAAGAAAAGAACGAATAAGGAGCGACCCCTCACAGTTACATATTCATAAATGCTTTATGGGGTGAAAATTCTTGGTATCTACAGAAGGAGGATCCGAATAAACAACATCGACAAATACAACTGAGCACAAAGTAAACCGCATGCATTGCATTCATTTCAAAAGTACCATGCATTCTCGGTCAGTTCAAATTCGTCAAACATGTACAAGTCTTGTCCACCTCAGAAAAATTGCATAATTTTGTGTTTCATTGTCATCACACTATACACCAGCTTTCGTCCCAGTATCTCAACCTCCAAAACTAATCTTCTGAGGGATAGTGGAGAACACCGGGGAGCTCGAGCCTTTTCCAAATCCAGAATCGTTGTGGGCATCAGTGACCAGAATGAGAGAAAGGAAAAAAGATGCAGTCGTTTCCATGTCGTGGGGCTACCATGCGGGAGTTGTCACTCCCTAAAATCCAAAATCCAAGCCAATCACCAACCCGACCTCACTCGAGAGTTTCTTCTCCGACAATAACCCAACAGCTAGACCACCTTCAAGGCCAACAGTGATGGGATGAGCTTTATGAACCATGAGCTGAATTCGACTCAAGCGAGACTAGGTGTAGCACTACCACTCATGCATTGCATCAAAAAAAACAAACAAAAAACATTCAATCAAAATCCAAAATGAGTCATTTTCGTTGTCAATACTTCATGCATCCTATACGTAGTAATTCCATATTACCACAACATATAGCATGGTAGATAGTTGTATTTGCGTACTTCCATATCGGAACGACATCTTTGGGAAAAAATCTTGAGAGATTGGTTGAATCGAATGTTTGAATCACTGAACTCTCGACCCTTCAATTTACTCAAGGGTCAAATCAAAATCCGCACCACAAACCAAGTGAGTAGTGTGCGAAGAACGGTATTTTCTCTTGAATTTCAAGTGAACGTTTTGGACAATCCACTGAGCGACGAGGGAAGGTAGAGAGAGCCAATAGAGGTAAAATCACGAGCGACATGTGCATTCCTTCATCACATGAGAGGCATAATTCAAAGTGAGATCAATGTCGATAGCAAGATACGAATTGTGATTCGTGCAAAGATCCGAGAATAGTAAGAAAACAATCATTGACTAATGAGGATGACGACTTAGGATCAAAAATCTCCACAAAACCAAAGAGCTTTAACTGCCCTCTACATAATCCCTTAGTGAGCCCCGTTGAGCCTTTCACGATAAACCTTTTTCTACGAACTCCACAACATGCCAACTCACATACACATACTTACTCACCCTTGCAATAGAGGATCTCGAAGGAGCCAGAGCCATGGTCTCTCCCCACCATCTTTCACAAAAACAAAAAACAAAAAACAAAATGTTGGAGAAGATCAGCGAGTCAATGAAAACTCAAAAGCTGAAAGCAAATTGAAAGCCAAAAGAGTAAGTAGAAAATGTCCAAGAAAGTCGATGAGCCAATGCGAATCCAAAACCATGAAGTAAGGAAGCAAAAATCACACACCAAGAAGGAAAGAAAAGAAAAGAAAATCGTACCAAAGCAGAGGCAAGAAGGAAAAATCCAAATCCAAAGGACCAATGATGTCCCGTAGAAACCAGTAAAAGGTTATCAAAACCAGTCTAATCATTCCACCACCCATGGCAAAGACAAAACATATCCTCTATTGCACCAAAGCTCCACAATTCCAAAAAAAAATCCTCCAGTCCTATGTGACATACATCATACCCCTCAACCCCGTTATAACCCAAAAAAAGACCTCTGACTCGTAAGTCAATGAGCGTTAACTGAACATATCGGATCTGAAACATGAATCATAAGCTTTGTATTTGCTATCAACATGTCCCACCTCATAGCACAGGGACCAATAGTGAATGAGTGTGACCTTACCCCAAGGTCTTATGAGTGCGAGTGAATCTCCAATCTGAGCACCAAATCATAAACAACCCACCCCCCATTGCAGGTGAGAAATTTGTGAGGATCGGAAAGTCCAAAACCTCGAAAAGAAATTCTAGGGAAAATACTGCTCCGAGCATCGAGAGTATCATTACACACATTAGCATACACAGCTACGCTCACAAGAGATTGACCCGCATCCCTCCATGAAAGGAAAGTGATTCATACATTCCAGTTCAACAATCACTCAAGATCGAACCGAAGACGTCTAATTGTAGACACCAAAAATTCTCACCCCATAAAGGAGATTTCGAAATAATGAATAAAATAAGGGGGGTCGTCGCCTTTCTTTCTCAATACGTATTAGCGTGCGTGCCAAAACAAAACCATTTTTTTTAATATCTTTTCTAAAGCATTTCATAAAAACAAGATTCTTCAAAATGAATTTCCGACGACAGTCCAGTTTCAAAACCATCCCTCTTTGTTTATTCACTTATTTTACTATTTATTTTTGTTTATGTTCCTTTTATTTATTATTCATCTATCCGCTTTTTATATTTTATTTTATTCTACTATTAACATTAGCATTTTTATTTTCATTTCTATTTATACATGTTCATTTTCATCTTACAAACTCAATCCACACTTGGTTCTAGCCCAATTCCTTAAACCCACTCTATTTTCAGCCCATGGTTTCAAGAAGCCCACTCAAACCCTACTATTCTTCTATAGAAGCACATAAATCCCAAAACCCTAAAGGGGTCTGGCTGGTCCTCTTCGTAGTGACTGTAGTCGCCTTCTTGATTTTTCGAAGTCTTCCAATTCGATCCTTCCTCCAGCTTCAAGGGAACGAACCCAGAAACATACATGCTCTACCGTCATTCTCCTCATTTCACAGCGAACAAGACAACACCTGCTCTGTGCCTCTCATCCTCTTCCATTCACGGCACGTTTGCAAACCGACGGGCGAAGTAGGAGCATATACGCTCTGCGCCTCCCTCATCCTCCTCGGTGTGGACGTGAACACCCAGATTGACCGTCTTCTATCCTCCTGCGACTGTATTCTCATCTCTAGCCCCCATCTTCTTCTTCACAAAAGAAATAATAAAAACCGAATCTGCTAATCGAGACTCCGGCACTTTGACCGCCACTTTCCCTTCTTCTCAATATCTGAAACTCACTCTCGATTAAAACCCAAAATTCCCATCTCGCAGTCCCGACTGCTCCCCCCCGCCTCTGTCCTTCTACATCCTCGAGATCGAAACCAGCCATTTTCATGCTGTTCTTGGTTCAACCTAAAGAGAAACCCACAGAGAATCCCTCTTCTTTTTCCTATGAAAATCGCCGCCGCCCTGAGCTAAAATGGAGTGCCGGCCTTCTCCATTCGAAGGGTGGGCTTCATGAATCTTGGTTGTGAAGAGCCCTTTCCGGCCTTTGGGTGTCTTCGCCGCCATCCCAGGGTATCTTTGTCGGTATTTGATTCATCACCAATGCTCATGTCCCTTTGCTACGTCGGGGATACCCGGTTTCCCTGAGTTATTTGTTCCCACGTAATCCCACTTCCATTCAGTCTTCTTAATCGGTATGATTTCTAGTATCATTGGCAATATGCAGATTTTGTGAATCTCCTAACTGTCATCGAGACTAATTCGATCTGCTCTCTGTAGTTGCATTTAATTTGCTGAGCAATTGCTGTTAATGGATTTGATTCGTGGGTTAAGGCGTTATTCGAGCTGGAGTTCAATCCTTCTTGCTTTATTTGGCTTCGGTTCCTGTTTTGAATTTCTCGTTCAGATGATCGATTATGATGCTTAATCTCCGAGTTTAAGGGTTTTGGTGACCCGAACTGTGGCACTCTATGCTGTCGATGGACTTGGTTTATCATTTCATACTGTCAATTTAGTATGTGGACTCATTACAGACCTTTGCTCCATCTATTTGCTCACTATTGCAACCGTTGAAGGCTTGAGACTTAGTTGGTAGAGTTCTGCTGATCACATACTGATCTACTAGTGAATTCGGAGATAAGTATGGTTTATGATACAAACTGAGCCTTCATATTGATTATGATCAGTTAGCTATGCTTGACCCTTGATTTACAGTTTTAATGTGATGGGATCGATGGAACAATGTATGCTCAGATTTGTTCGATACTGATCTTGATTAATTCACGCTCATTAGCATTTGAGCTATACTGGTTTGCCTAATTCAAAGTTAGTTAGTTATCATTTGGGGTGTTCGACCGACATATATATCTTGGATGCTGATCAGGTTTGTTAATTTTGGGCTCTACCTTTTCCGGCCTTTTGGTGAATTGGGGCCCACGTATTCCTTTTGCCTGGGAGTCTGTGTTTGGTTTGTTCCCTTTGCTATGTTCTGGCGCTAATAGAATATTTCAATTCGTTTACTCATTCTCTGATTTCTCATTTTGACCGAGGTATAAATGGGCATTCTCGGCTTGGGTCACGCTTACGGGATTTGTATCCGACTTCGGATGACGCTAATGGGCTGTACTGACGTATCTTGGGCTTGATACCCCTCATTGGGTTTGGAAATTCTATCTTCCATCCACCTTTATTTGCCTTTGATAGTTAATTGCTCCTTGCGCTTGGATCTGGGTTTGGAAATTGTTTGAGACTAGCATATAACTGTCCTCATTGCGCTTAGATAAGAACATAAATCGAGTTATAGTTGCCCGAATATTATGATTGTTAAGATAAATCACTCGTTGGCTGGTTGGTCCTTATTAATTCTTCATCTTAGAGGGAAATGATATAAACCCCTTTTAGGTATGATCCCACATGACTCACAACTTCACCCTTTTGATACTACACTTCGGTTTGAGTCGTAATCTAAGATGGTGAATTAATTTGAGTAGCAACCCCAATGCTTGATTTATCTTACGATCCGTAGCATTTGTTGGCACCTTGAAACTCTTTTCTACGTTCTTGGTTGGGGTGTGGGAGATATTAGATTGCTCTCTTTCCTCCCATTGAGAGGGGCTGTATGATCCCATTGCACACACCCCAACCCATTTGCATTTCATTACTAATAATTCTCGTACCTCTTTGTTTTTGTTCTATGGCATGTACATATTGCTTGAGGAACAATGAACTGCTGGATTAAGGAGCTGGACCTTAGCTAGGACTACCGGGGTCTCCACTTCAAACACGTGTATCGGTTGGTGCACTTCTTGCTGATCCTATCAGCTCAAGTGAGGCAGCGTCGATGCGACCCCCAATAGCAGCTTTTTATCTAATTTTTTTATTTGTATTTGTATCAATTTGTAATTCTTGTTGTTTTTACTTTCGGTTGCAATCTTATGATTTATTCATTATTGTGATTTCATCCCATGACCTTTGTATTATTCTCTTGCTTTCAACCTTTGATTGACTATTGAAAGATAGTAAATAGGATAAGACTAACAATTGGTTAGCAACCTTACGGTAGGACTCATCTTGTTAGTTTTTGAGAGTTTTAGATTTGAATAATTCTGATTTGCTACCTAGATAGCTTTGATGATTCGTTCTTGTATATATATTTCCCGTACTACTTCCGAAATTCATTTCATACGTACATAACATAAGCTTTTAAAATCCATGTCAGCATGTATATAATTGTTTAGACAGATTTTGAATTCTTTTCTTACATATATTTGTTTTATTCGGATAGCTTTTAAAATCCATGTCCGCATGTATAGTTGTTTATATAGCCTTGGAAATTCATCATTCCTTGCCTATGATTTTGTGAGTGTATGGACTGATCCTGTTTGGGCCCATGTAACTCTTGGCCCAAATCTAATGTTGTTCAGGCTCGGTCCATAACCAGCCAAACGGGCTGGAGCAGGTGGCCCCTAGAAAGCCCGTTAGGTTGCCCACTTAGTGGACCATTGAGGCCCACTTTAGAGAAGCCTTAGGTTTGGGTATCCTCCATGAATACGAGTCCTAGACACGGCCCATGTGAGAAATACCCGTTTCCCTTAAAATTTTCCAAACCACCCTCTAAAGATAGATAAAGTTCACAATCAATCATCCAATTCCCAATCAATTTAAAAATCCAACGAGTCAAACACCCTTCAAATCAATCTCTCTCACACTCTCTCACCAAACACCCTTCAAATCAATCTCTCACACACTCTCTCACCAAACACACCTTCAAATCAATCTCTCACACTCTCTCACCAAACACACTTCAAAATCAATCTCTCTCATCAAACACACTTCAAAATCAATCCCTCTCACACTCACTCATCAGACACGCTACACTCTTCAAAGTCAATCCTCTCATACTCCGAAACCAGATATTATCTTCATGAATTCTTTGAAATCAAAGCTTTTCACATGTCAACTTTAAATACTCTTCATACACTCAATGGACACACTTCAACCTCACAAAGCATTTGAAATGCTTCCAAAAGTTTTAAGATCAAACTTCAAACTCTTTCCAAACTCCATTTGTCTCATAGATTCAAATCGCCTTCCAACTTCAATTTCAAAAGCCAAATCAAGCCCAATTCTAAGCCCCAAATCCACCTCATTCATAGGGCCCAACCCGGTCCAATTCCAAGGCCCAAATCCGGCCCTCATTTCAAGGCCTAAATCCTGCCCATTACCTCAATTCGATCCCGATTTTGATTCAATTCATTCAATTCAACTTCAATTCCAATTCAATTTTAATCCAATTCAATGAAATTCAATCCAATTCCAATTCAGATTCAATGTCAATTTCAATCCAATTCAATGAAATTCAATCCAATTCCAATTCAGATTCAATGTCAATTTGAATCCAATTCAATTCAAAATTCTTTTCATTCCCAATTCAATTCAACTTCATTTCAATCCCAAATAATTCCAAAGATCATAAATCTCAAATTCCTTAAAACTTCAAACTCCTTGAAGTCAAGCATCTCGAATCTCTAAGTGTCTCAACAGCTTGATAAGTGTCCAATGAGCATGTTATTTAGGTGTATTTCATGTATAATATTAGCACTTTTCTTGCTCATTTCACCACTTCGGTTAGTTTTCCTCTAGTTTATGTTTTATTGTTTATCTCACAAAATTATTAGTTTAACATGAGGAAAACCAAGCCGGGAGTAAAGTAGACGAAGAGACGAACGCGTAGACGCAAACGGCTCAGAAAACGGGATCCAAACGAAGAATCTAGAGCCAGTCGAAGTTTGAAGGAAAATAGGTCACGGTCACACTTGTGACCGCCTAAAGGACCGCCTACACAACCGCCTAATAACAGGAGGACACCAAATTGCAACCGCCTATAACCAGGCGGACACCAGGGCGGACTCCAGGGCGGATGGCAGGCGGTCACCAGGCGGTTGTTCAGGCGGACAACAATGAAACCGCCTAGTTTGAGGCGGTTGTCCAGGCGGTCCCGACTAAAATCACTCCCGAAACAGTTTTCTTCTTCGCGCCGACTCTGCAACTCGCATCTGCTCGCTCCGCCTACCTTAAATCGCTCACGCGTTTCGCCTCTGTCCCCTGCAATAAATGAAGCAATCAATGCTTCAATCAATGAAGCAATCAAGGAAGCAATCAACTGCAAATCCTCTACGGAAGACTACCTCTTCATTTCTTCTATAAATAGCCATTCACTGCAACCTCTTACGAGTGCACGGAGAAAACCAGAAAATCACTCACACTCACCTCATCTCATTCTCTTTCAATAAATCACTCCCGTACATCATTACACTCCATTCAGTCCCCAGATCTGTAACTCTCTAATTCACCCACTTCACTTACAATAACTTACGTACATGTTCCACTCTTCATTCTCTTCATTTCTCCATTCACCAATCACGTCTCCGTGCTATTATTACGTCCAACCTCTGTCTGACTTATTACCAGTTAATATGTCAGGCTAAGGAGGATTTGCTCCGGGCAAGGGTTTTAATTATGGTTTGTTTAATTATGTAATCAATATTTCTACCGGTTAAAATAAATACAGTTTGTTACGCTTAAAGGTTATCTCTCACCATTTTAATAAATTACATGAATTTATTAAAATGCTTTCCTAAGTCTATTTTGATCAGACCAGGTGATAAATAGACAGGTTAATTAAGCCGTAAATCTGGAGAAAACTTATTATGATTTAATAAGTTAGTATTTACAGATGCAATTATAATTCATCGAATTAACGTCCGTTTACATAGTATTGCTCGAACCTTGATTAGACCGAGCATTTTCTGGTAAACGAGTTCTTAAGGGTCTATGACTTAGTCCTTAGGATAATAACAGGAATTTTGCCAAACTAATATATTAAACCGGTAGATATAGCATAATTAAATCAGATTTTATAAAACCTGAACCCGGAGTTCCATTTAATTCATCTGCACTCAGTTCTCTAATCTGCTTAATATTTTCTCTAAAACAAGTCAATTAACTTCCCCCCTTTTGTGACAAGCTTAGGAACTATTTTATCTCGCTATAAGTCCCACGGTTTGACCCCGGCCGCTTCTGTCTTCTATACTACTGTGACCGGTTTTATTTGCAGCCCGACGGATATTTGGAGTATTAATTTCTCTCTTTTATCATTTCATTCACCAGTGCTAATAACTCACGATAAATCCACTCTGCAAAATGGCGCCGTTGCCGGGGACTTGATTTAATCTAGTCCCTAAGCCCCGGTTAATTCACCTGTTATATTATAATAATCTGTTAATATATAAAATAAAAAAAACTGTTAATCCAATTTCGGACATATAACCTCGGACATTTGACTTTGGACTTCGGACTCCTGACTTTGGACATCTAACTTCTAACATCTTTATATTATTGTTATTTCTTTCCATTGTTATTTCTTTCCATTGTCATTTCAATTCCATTGTCCTTTAATATTCCATTGTCTCTCTAACTAACTTAAAAATTTCTGTCATTTAAATTTTATGTCATTTCATTTTCCATTGTCTCTAACTACTAACTTATAATTTCTGTCAACTAATTCCTAACATTTTTATTTTTTCTAACACATAACCAGTTCTTTTCTCTGTTTTGAGTGGTGAATGCCTTTTACCAGGTCACACAGCTACCCAGAAAATATTAATAATCACACGGTTGGTTACAATCCAGAAATCGAGAGAACCTTTCTGCGCAATCTCAGGCAGAGACGAACTCAACAAAACATAACCACCACAGTGATAGAATCTGACCCGGAAGCTAACATGGCATCTACACCAGCAACCGTTCGAAACATTAACAGGCCGTCAAATTTAGGACAACAGCCGGCCATCATCCTTCTCAACTTAGCCCATCCGAATACGATGAGTGGCAGAAACTGAAGCCATATCATCAGATCCGATGTGTGAAGGAGTTGGGCATGTTTGATGGCACCAATCCTGACGAAGCCCTGTTACATGTTACAAAGTTCTTGCAACATGCCAACAGCCTTACTGCAACCGACGCAGTACTCCAGTTTGCAAGACTTTCATTATTCCCTCACAAGCCTGACGGGAAGTGCGAGCAAGTGGTATCATAGCCTGACACCAAGTACCATCGGTACCTGGGACGACATGGCCACCAAGTTCTACGACAAATTCCTGCCTCCGAGCCGAACATTGGAAATGATTGCTGAAATTTACATATTCAGGCAGCCAGCATCGGAGAATATTTGTGAAACTTGGGACCGCTTCAAAGGACTACTACTCACTTGTCCTCACCATGGTCTGACGAAAGAACAAGTATCACAATTGTTTTACAAAGGCTTGATCGGTCCGTGCAGAACAATGGTACTGTCTTCGTTAGGGGCTGACATTCTGAAGAAGCCAGGAGCACAGTTTCTAAACAGCATGGAGTCTCTCTGTGAGGAAATCAGAGACTGGGCCTCCGGAGGAACAAGGAGCGGTACTCCAGGGTTGTACCATGTTGGGGAAAGTGATAACAAATTCGACCAGCTCATGAAAAGCCATGAACAGCTCATGGAGAGCAATGCTCAGCAGGCAACAAAGTAAGTACTCTGCAGAAAGTGGTTGAGCAGATGGCTATGAACTCCTACCCCCAGCAAGCTAAGTCGATGATTTCCCGATCCTACTATCCCTCCAGGCTACGCACCTCTGTCCCAATCATCTCCCGTAATTTCTTGTACACAATGTGGTGGGCCTCATGATTATGAACAATGCCCCCAATTACAGAAATTGAAAGCAGCAGAGGAAGCAAACTTTGTCGGTAATAATCAAGGGTATAGACAACCTTAGCAACCCAATCTTCGCTACTCAAACACCGAAAATTTCCAGACCCACATACCCTACAAACATCCCAAAACTACAGACCTCAGTCCAATTTCCAGGAGGCCAAAGGCAATATCAACAACAGCCTTATGGCAATGAAGCTTCATCAAGCCGACCAACTCAACCTCCTTCGAATCCTGAGTCTGATATGTCTCAAATGCAGGAGATGTTCAAGGCCATGATGGGAAAATCCAGAGATACGCAAGAAGAGGTGCCCGCATTGCGCAAGGACCAAACAGCCTTGCAGTCCCAGATTCAACAACTCCTTACCCAACAAAGGCCACCTGGTAAATTTCCCTCGTAGACCAATCCAAATCCAAAAGAGTTTGCAGGTGCAATTTACGTAGTGGACCAGCCCATCACATTAGCTCAAAAGGAGCAACAACCCGAGAGTGAAATGGTCCCTGAAGTGGAGCAGCAGGCTGAGGAAGAATACCTCGATATGAACCAAATGAAGCTTTATGCAAAATTAGTTGCGATAAACGAAATGATGGAAGGCCCACTAGATCTTACATCACAGCAACCGGAGAGCAAACTGGTTCATATAGTGGATGACTTACCTGAGGATTTGAGTTCCTCTATATCACCACCCCCGTTCGAAAATGAGCAAACGGTATCAAACCTTCTGTTTGAGCTTGAAGACAAGCCATCTGAGGACAACTTCTACCTCAACTTCATGGAGTCTCCTCCTCTCTGAAGTGAATTACCGTTATTTTCCCTCCTTCTCTGTGCTATACCCAGAAAATGAGGATAGTTGCATCCTCAAAATGAAGAGGAGGAAATGCTCGCTCCCGTCAGAACATCCAAACGAAACACCAATATCACCTTCAAGGAGCCATCTCCTTCTGAAGTTGAAATCAATCAGGGCTCCTCCTATGAGCCTCTTCAAAAAGATGAGGATATTTACGGCCTCAAATTGAGGAGGAGGAGCCATCCAACTTTGATTCTCATACCAAGGGACATCCATTGAAAATCTGGGCCCTTCTCCAATGAAAAATAATGCCCACCCAACCCACCCATTGAAGCCCACTTCCACCTTCATGTTCGATCCAGGGAGGACATTTACATCCTCGACTCTGAGCAAACACCACCACCGCTCAATCTTGCATCCATACGGCTACACAACAGGGGGAGAATGTTTACATTCTCCAGTTTGACGGAGCAATACAACCCACCCCGGTTTTCAATCCAATATTAATGACAACAAACAACTCCTTCAAACCAGGTTTTGTGGAGTTTGTCTTTTCCTACTATAATTGTTGCCATAATTCTTTGTTTTGATCCAGGTGGTTCGGCCGTAATTATTAGGCCAATTCTTGTTCCCGGTACTACCATTGTCAACATTCATTTATGATCCGGGATAATTAAGAACATGCGTCTAGCTAGAGACGTTAAACCCGGGCAGCTCGGTGGGAGGCAACCCACTATCTATCTTTTGTCTTTCCTTTAATTTAATGTTGTTTTCTTTTTTGTACTATATTTCCCTTTTATTTGTTATAATAAAATGCAGGTTTCACTTGAGTTCTTCTCGCTGTGTAGAATATTCTTTACAGGTTCAATTCATGACATTCCACAGCTGCACTCAAGTGTGGGGGAGCTCTACACACTCTACGAAATCTGGGGAGTACACTCTTTCCTTTATTAATTGCATGCCCTTTTAATTTTATTTCATCTACGCAATGAGGGCATTGCTTAAGCTTAAGTGTGGGGGAAGAGCCTTTTCAGGGCAGTTTGTGCTTAAATTGTTAAATCTCTCTGCTTATCTTGCATTTGTTCAAATTTAAATTATGTACCCTGCTAATGTAGGTTGTTCTCTTTAAAAACAAATACTATTATGAATTGTGGGATAAATGGTACAAATTTTAAAAAATTTTCATTTGATTACTTTTGAGGAGCATTTTTCTGATGCGGTGTGACCAAATAATCTGCAAATGGTTGGATTTTATTGCTCAGGGTTTCTTTCTGTCTTCTCTCTTAGGGATTGCTAAGGGGTGCTTCTCTGTTAAAAAAGAAGAATACAAAAAAAAAATAAGGGACTTGCGAGACACCGTTGGTAACCAACAAAGAGAGTTGAGTGTTCTTGAATACAAGGCATTATGCCTACATTTTCTCATCCCTCATGCAAAAGTGAAGCAAATGCATAAATCTTTTCTTCCTTTTATTTTCTCCTCAATGCCCATTCTTGAGAGAAGTTGGCCATGGTAAAAGTTCTCGGAGTCACCTAAACAAAAGAAACATTGAAGTACCTTAGATCATACCCCGAAACTCTATATTTTGTTTTTACCCTGAGCACACCTATGCCACCAGCAGATAATTTTTCACACTCCTCAGTAAGTTATAAAGATCATGAATTGTTCACCTCTTTATCCTACCCTTCATAATAATATTTGTTAGTATTGAGCATTTCCTACTTGCTTAGGTACATGATTTTGCTTGAGGACAAGAAAAAAGATAAGTGTGGGGGTGTGATAAGTGTCCAATGAGCATGTTATTTAGGTGTATTTCATGTATAATATTAGCACTTTTCTTGCTCATTTCTCCACTTCGGTTAGTTTTCCTCTAGTTTATGTTTTATTGTTTATCTCACAAAATTATTAGTTTAACATGAGGAAAACCAAGCCAGGAGTAAAGTAGACGAAGAGACGAACGCGTAGACGCAAACGGCTCAGAAAACGGGATCCAAACGAAGAATCTAGAGCCAGTCGAAGTTTGAAGGAAAATAGGTCACGGTCACACTTGTGACGCCTAAAGGACCGCCTACACAACGCCTAATAACAGGCGGACACCACAATTGCAACCGCCTATAACTAGGCGGACACCAGGGCGAACTCCAGGGCGGATGGCAGGCGGTCACCAGGCGGTTGTTCAAGCGGACAACAATGAAACCGCCTAGTTTGAGGCGGTTGTCCAGGGTCCCGACTAAAATCACTCCCGAAACAGTTTTCTTCTTCGCGCGACTCTGCAACTCGCATCTGCTCCGCCTACCTTAAATCGCTCACGCGTTTCGGCTCTGTCCCCTGCAATAAATGAAGCAATCAATGCTTCAATCAATGAAGCAATCAAGGAGGCAATCAACTGCAAATCCTCTACGGAAGACTACCTCTTCATTTCTTCTATAAATAGCCATTCACTGCAACCCTTACCGAGCACGGAGAAAACCAGAAAATCACTCACACTCACCTCATCTCATTCTCTTTCAGTAAATCACTCCCGTACATCATTACACTCCATTCAGTCCCCAGATCTGTAACTCTCTAATTCACCCACTTCACTTACAATAACTTACGTACATGTTCCACTCTTCATTCTCTTCATTTCTCCATTCACCAATCACGTCTCCGTGGTATTATTACGTCCAACCTCTGTCTGACTTATTACCAGTTAATATGTCAGGCTAAGGAGGATGCTTCTGGGCAAGGGTTTTAATTATGGTTTGTTTAATTATGTAATCAATATTTCTACCGGTTAAAATAAATACAGTTTGTTACGCTTAAAGGTTATCTCTCACCATTTAATAAATTACATGATTTATTAAAATGCTTTCCTAAGTCTATTTTGATCAGACCAGGTGATAAATAAACAGGTTATTAAGCCGTAAATCTGGAGAAAACTTATTATGATTTAATAAGTTAGTATTTACAGATGCAATTATAATTCTCGAATTTAACGTTCGTTTACATAGTATTGCTCGAACCTTGATTAGACCGAGAGCATTTTCTGGTAAACGAGTTCTTAAGGGTCTATGACTTAGTCCTTAGGATAATAATGGAATTTTGCCAAAATATATTAAAACCGGTAGAGATAGAATTTAATCAGATTTTAAAACCTGAACCCGGAGTTCCATTTAATTCATCTGCACTCAGTTCTCTAATATGCTTAATATTTTCTCTAAAACAAGTCAATTAACTTCCCCCTTTTGTGACAAGCTTAGGAACTATTTTATCTCGCTATAAGTCCACGGTTTGACCCCGGCGCTTCTGTCTTCTATACTACTGCGACGGGTTTTATTTGCAGCCCGACGGATATTTTGAGTATTAATTTCTCTCTTTTATCAATTTCACCAGTGCTAATAACTCACGATAAATCCATTCTGCACAGCTCAACAGACTTGAACGTCTCAGCAGCTCAACAGACTCGACCGTCTCAGCAGCTCAACAGACTGACCATCTTAGCAGCTCAATAGACTCGACCGTCTCAGCAGCTCAACAGACTCGACCGTCTCAACAGCTCAACAGACTCGACCGTCTTAGTAGCTCAACAGAATCGACCGTCTCAACAGCTCAACAGACTCGAATGTCTCCGTAGTTCAAGAGATTTAGACATCTCAATAGACTCATCAAATTCAAACACTTCGAAAATCCTCAACTCCTCAAAAAGCCGAACCTCTTAAAATTTGATAACCCTTTCAAGCCTCGAACATCTCACAGAACCGAGCGTCTCACAGACTTCATCATTTCAAGAATCTAAATGTCTCGCAAGGTGAGCATCCCACAGACTCTCATACCTCAAACTCCAAAAGAAACTCGACAATCCAAGCCTCAGGAAATGACCATAAAAGCCCCTTTGATCCTTCAAAGACCCAAAAGGTCAAAACCCCAATTCCTTCAAAACCTCATAAAATCCCAAAACAGTGAACTACGTAAGGTCTGATCTCAACATGAAGTTGAGTACGTAGGCAACCCACATAGGGTGCGACCCCACATCAATCAAAATACCCTTTTGCACTCGACTATCTCACTCCAAACAACCACTTCTAATCTCGACTCAAAAGCCCAGCCATCCTAAAGGTCCGGAACTACGTAAGGTCTGATCTAAACAGGGGGTTGAGTATGTAGGCAAGCCTATACAGGGTGCGACCCCATTCAATAAAAAAACCCTTTCCCACTCTAAGCATTGTTTATAACTCTCAAAAACAACTTAAGGCTTCTTCGGTTTCCATAAACTTCAAACTATCAGACTCTATAGTCTTTTAGTCACTCAACCCCGGTTTCCCAAACCTTAATATCTCATCCGAATTCGATTCTTCTTCTGACGCTCTTGGCAGAAAAGCGCGCTTCATCCACTTTTTCGTTCCTAATCCGATCCTTGGCTTTTAAATGAATCTCTTAAATAAGGTTTTGAAGAAGGCAACCTGACAATTGGAGACCGAGGTTCCTCGGGCACCAATCGAAGTCGTGGTCGTTGCCACTTCTAAGGGGTGGTAAACCCAGTGCGAAACCCACATAGAATATGTATGATCAGATAAGTCCTATCCATAGGCAACAATCTCAGAGTCAATTAACGGTTCTTAGAACCCAATCCTCCTTCCTAGTTATCATAGGTCAAACTAGGTGGCGACTCTAGTCAATTTCTGCCCTAAGGGCATAAGTCCGCGTGGAGCCCATTGAGAGTAGGTGTAGTGCTCACTAGCATTCCCCTTTATGCTTTTCTAGGAAAGACGGACGATTTAGTAGGTATTTGAGGGATGCCGAGGTGACAGGTTTTCACCCTCCACAGAATGGCAGTTTCTAGGATATAGATTCTCAGCCAAAACCATTTAGATAGACCCCCTTTCATACCGAAAAATCACCCTCCACAGAATGGCGACTCTGCTGGGGAAAACTTGAGTAAGTTTTTCTCATAAACTTGTTCAAGGAAGACTGAACTCCATTCAAAATTGTCGAGATTTCCCCACTTCTTTCAAAACTGTCAAGATATTCATTCTAAAGCCACTAGGACCACGCTACTCCACACTTAGAGTGTGTTTGAAAGGATAGTTAGGGTGAGAGTTTAGAGTTCGAGATTGGCCTTGAGTGCCACATGTGTGCTCTAATATTTGCATGCTTCACTTTTGTTTACCGTTGTGTGTTTAATGTCTTATGTTTACTGCTCTTTATGCATGACATAATATTTTATTGCTTATTTATTGCTTTTGTAAATGGGGCCTTCCTAGAAGGAGTCAACCCATTGATGCATCGGGTAGTTTAGGACATGCATTCCTCTGTGTCACCCGTTTTGTCCACATGTCACGAGATCCCAACTCATCCACAGTTGATTCTCCTTGAGTTGGGTCCTTCCTAGAAGGAGTAAACCCACGAGGCGGTACGGTCCAAGACCCACGCCTTGAAGACTCATGATCCAAAGATACTTTCCCTCCTCGAGTCCAAGCCAGCATATAGTGACCTTCGAGCCTTCAGTGTCCAGCTGCCTAGTCCAGTGTCTAGGACTGGTTTTATGGGTAGTCACCCCCTTGTATGCCTCATGTCTGACCACCCTCTGCCTTACCCTGAAGATTGCATGGGCTCAGTTCTCCATGATTCCTCTGCACCACCGGTGTCTTTAAAGCCCAATGTCGCGCTAAAAATTCATAGAGGATCAGGTATTTACGGATACCCATACATGACATAGCGTAGTCAGCAAATAATTTGGACTTTAGACACCTTATCGTGCAGACGAGGGGAGACCCGTTCCCATGCAGTACTTCCCCAAGTTTCCCAAAAGTGAGTATGTTGTGATAATCCCCGGCCGTGGCTCGTGTGACTGTATCACTTCGGGTGTCCTGACCTTTCGAAATTAAGCACTCCGGACTTTCTTGATGACGTGCCCCACAAGGCATAACAGAGATAAATCCCGGGAGATGAACAGTGAAGGAACAACGGTTCCCCCGGTGGTATGGAAGCATTGATTGACCTGGAAGGTGATTATCTCAATCATTCGCACTCAGCTCCACATAAAACCAGCCACGATTTATATTTTCGTTCTTACGTCTGTGTGATCACGATTTAAACACTTGAAAAATCAGAAAACGAATCATGTCGAACGCTCTAATGAAATCTCTTCAAAGCCTTTCATCTTGAATGATTTTCAAAAAATAATGATTTTTAAAATTGTTATTTCCAAAACAGTTCTCAAAATCAATTTCAATCAAAGTCTTCCAGGAAATAAACTTTGTCAAACGGTTTGCAAAGACCAGATTTTAAAAATCTACTGTTTACAAATGTTTTTCAAACATTACTTCTCACAAATTTTATTTTGAAAACTATTTTTAAAAAACAGATTTCAAAAACCTACTTTTTACAAACGAATTTCAAACAACTTTTTCTCGAATATTATCTCAAACTTGTTTTTGAAAACAGTTTTCAAAGTTGATTTCCATAAATGTTTTTCAAAATGAATGATTTTCTCCCCATGTTGTGACCTCCTATTTTTGAAGTTCAACCCACCTTCAAGAGCAGCGGTCTTTACCGTGGAGCGCATTAGTCATTTCGTGTTTTCACGAAAGTGGTGGATTTTCGTAAAGATTTTGTGCTCGGTCATTCACCTTTCCTTTCTCAAAAACGTCCCTCATTTCCCTCGTAGGAGCAGGAGGAGCGCATTAAGATCGACAACAACGGTTCAAATCGAAAATCAAAGGAACACAAACTCGAGTCGAGCAACATGAAGACTAGCAACGACCGTTCGAGTCTGACGCTGCTGTGGGTCAGAAGAGCACCAACCAGTTTCTCTTGATCACAATGTCACTTTGCTGCAAGGGCCCAAAGACGAGCGAGCAACCAAGAACCCGAACTCGAGCGAACGGCCAATCAGGAGCCCAAACATGAATGTGCAGTCAGTCAGAAGCTCGAAGACGAAGCAGAAGAATTCGGGAGAAGTTTTTAAGCAATACCATTCCTCCATTTAATGACTTTTAGAATTGATGTATAGGTTTTCCCCTAGCATTCTTTTCTCTCTTGTCCATTTCTGGATAGATTACATGTATAGGTTTACACATTCCCTTTGAATTTATTTAGATCAATGTGTATAGAGTTCCCCACTCCCTGTTTTATTTACGAATGATCAAGCATCAAAATTTATATAGAGAAAATCCACCACTTTGAAAACACGCGTTTTCAAAATTGTTTTTCTAAAACTTGGTTTCTTTTGGCATGTACGAATAAAGAAATGAATGAATAAGGAACGACTCCTCACAGTTATATATCATTCATCAAATTTGCTTTATGGGGCGAGAATTCACGGTATCTACAAGAGGCATCCCCTAAATAAACAACACCAACAAATGCAACCGAGCACAAAGCAAATCGCATGCATTGCATTCATTACAAAAGTCCCATGTATTCTCGGTCAGTTCAAATTCGTCAAACACGTACAAGTCCTGTCCACCTTATAAAAATTGCATAAACATGTGTTTCATTGTCACCATACCACATACCAGCTTTCATCCTCAAATCTCGACCGCCAAAGCCCGACCTCAGAGGGATAGAAAAGAAAACCGAGTTCAAACCTCTTCCAATTGGAATCACCGTGTACGCCAGTGACGAAAAGGGAAAGAGTGTGTTATATCGTGGGGCCACCATGCGGGAGTTGTCACTCCCTAAAAAGTCCTAAGATCCAGGAGCCAGTCACCAACCCGACAGCAACCCCGACAACTACACCTTCTTCAGGGCCGACATTGAAAGGTTGAGCTTCATGGACAATCAACTGGAACCGACTCAAGCGAGACTAGGTGTAGCCTTACCACACATGCATTGCATCCAAAAAGAAAAACACACAATAAAAAAAAACCTGATGTCAACCATCTTCATTCATCATTTTCAGCATTTCATGCATCCTATACATAGTAATTTCATATTACCACAATAGATTTCATCGTAAATAGTTGCATTTGCATACTCTCGTATCAAAACGACACCTTTGGAAAAAATCTTGAGGGATTGATTGAACAGAGTGCGTGAACCACGAAACTCTCGACCCGTCAATGAACACAAGGGTCTAATCAAAATCAGCACCACAAACCGAGTGAGTAGTGTGCGAAGGGCGGTATTTTCTCTGGAATTCCAAAAGAGGGTATTGGACAATCCACTGAGCGATGAGGGAAGATAGATCGAGTACATAGAGGTAAAACCACGAGCCACATGTGCATTCTTTCAGCACGTGGAGAGGCACAATTCATAGCGAGATCAATGTTGATAACAAGACACAAACTTTGATTCATGCAAAGATCCGAGAAATAGTAAGAAAACAATCATTGACTAATGTGGATGACGAGGCACTTAGGATCAAAAATCTCCACAAAACCAAAGAGCTTTAACTGCCCTCTACATAATCCCTTAGTGAGCCCCGCTGAGCCTTTCACGATAAACCTTTTTCTACGAACTCCACAACATGCCAACTCACATACACACATACTTACTCACCCTTGCAATAGAGGATCTCGAAGGAGCCAGAGCCATGGTCTCTCCCACACCATCTTTCACAAAAACAACAAATGAAATGTTTGAAGAAATCGGTGAGTCAATGAAACTTCAAAGCCAAACACCAAAAAAGGACACCAAAATGTTCAAGAAGATCGACGAGTCAATGCAACTCCAAAGCTGAAAACCAAAATGCAAAGTAAAGAGCGCTTGAGAAAGTCGATAAGCCAAATGCAATTTAAAAAAAACACCAAAAATGAGAAGAAAGTTCGAACCATACACCAGGAGAGACAAGAAGGAGAAATCCAAATCGAAAGGACCAATGATGTCCCGAAGAAACCAATAAAAGGTTATCAAAACCTGTCCAATCATTCCACCCATGGCAAAGGCGAAACATATCCTCTATTGCACAAAAACTTCACAACTTCCAAACAAATCCTCCAGTGACATGTGACATACATCATACCCCTCAACCCCGTTATAACCCAATAAAAGACCTCTGACTCGCTAGTTGGTGAGCGTTAACAAATGTATCGGATCTAAAACATGAATTATAAGCTTCGTGCTTGTTATCAACATGTCCCACCTCACAATACAGGGACTATGAGTGAATGAGTGCAACCTTACTTCACAAGGTCTTCCGAGTGCGAGTGATTCTTTAATCGAAGCACCAAATCATAAACAGCCTACCCCATTGGAGGTGAGAAATTTGTAAGGGTCGGAAAGTCCAATACCACGAAAAGAAATTCTCAGGAAAATGCTGTTCTGAGCATCAAGAGTATCATCACGACATTAGCACACACTGCCATACTCACGAGAGATTAACCCGCATCCCTCCATGAGAGGAAAGTGATTCACACATTCCAGTCCAACAATCACTCAAGACCGAACAAAAGATGTCTTATATTCGTAAACCTGATAGTAATAGAGATAGAGCTATACCTTCTCTCCAAAAAAAAAACTATATATGCATCTTGCATCTCATCTAGCACTTAGTATTTGCATGCATCATAACCATTTCACCTTCAACATCCGACTGGTAAGGACTCTACCTAGTCTCGCTGAAAATCGAGTTCAATTGCAGTTGTTGAAGCATAACTTTAGATCAAAAGATGTCAACTGGAGCCATCCCAGACCATCATCAAGCTACATCGAACCATCTCGGAGCCATCCTGGGCTATCCTCGAGCTACATAGAACCAAACTAAAGCCATCCGAGGCCGTACGAAGACAATTCTAGAGCCATCCAGCATCATGCTTGAGCCTCATCAACACCATAACTACAACCAAACTGGATCCATGCGGGAGCCATCATCTGACATTGAAACCATCCTTGGAACTACACAGGGGGCATCCTAACAGTCCGAGAACAATACGGGAGCCACCTCAAATCCACGTCAGATCTATTTCATTACCAAGGTCTTGCCTACAAAATTTTGAACTACGTCAAGTCTTATCTCAATATGGAATTTAGTACGTAGGCAGCCCGCCCAGGGTGCGACCACCTCAAAGGAAAATTCTCATTTGTTCCCCATTATCATCAAATGGAGCCATCTCGTAGCCTCCCTGGGGCCATCCTGAGCTATCCCGTAGCCATCTCGAAGAACCTGAAGCCGCAACTGGCCATACCAAAGCCATTCACCTGCAAAAAAAAAAAATGTCAACCACAGTAAATCACATCGACCCACCACTCGATTCAAAATCCATACCAATACCATTCGTCCATAACCAAAAAAAATTGTCAACCACATCAAAGTACACAAATCACACCGACCCGCCACTCGACCCAAAATCTCAATCCAAATTGAAACCCCCCAACCATCCCAGAGCCGTTGCTCGCAATGGGGTCATGAATCATACCGGAGCCATCCGACCACACCGGAGCCATCCGATTACATCGAAGCCATCTGATCATATCGAAGCCATCCAATCATATCGAAACCATCGAATTTCCGAAAGTCAATCATTCACAAAAAAAAAAAACGTCCACTCAAAGACCAATCACAAAATCACCAAAACCAAAACAAAAAACTCTGGAGCCATACCCGAGCCATCTCGAACTCTGGAGCCAAGAGTCCTACCAAATCCCGAAACTATAGTGCACATCGGGCAAGACGGTCAAAAGCAAAACCAAAACATAAGTCCCACACTGACAAAGTCAAGGGCGACATCAATAGAAAACATTCGACCATCACATCCCTCAAGAAAGCAACCAAAAAGCATCCAATCGCGGATCACGATCAGAGTCATCCTCAAATCAACCACTAAAAGCAGCGAGTTTCATACAACTCCAATTAAGTATTATAGGCTCGTCATAAGTCCTCGTACTTGCAATCGCATTCTAGGCCCGTCATAAGTCCTAGAGCTAGATATCACGAGGTCTAGTTGGGGCCCGTCATAAGTCCCCATGCACCCGCACCCATAAGAACAAATCATAAATCACAGTGAGAATTTTTGGCGCCCCGTCAACCTTGATCCAATTCTGCAAGGGCTTGCAAAATTGAATCAAGGGGAGCCATCTGTAGACACCAAAAATTCTCACCCCATAAAGTAAATTCCGAAATAATGAATAAAATAAGGGGGGTTGTCGCCTTTCTTTCTCAATACGTATTAGCGTGCGTGCCAAAACAAAACCATTTTTTTATAATCTTTTCTTTAGCATTTCATAAAAACAAGATTCTTCAAAACAAATTTCCGACGACAGTCCGGTTTCAAAACCATCCCTCTTTGTTTATTCACTTATTCACTTATTTTACTATTTTATTTTTGTTTATGTTCCTTTTATTTATTTATTCATCTATCCGCTTTTTTATATTTTATTTTATTCTACTATTAACATTAGCATTTTTATTTTCATTTCTATTTATACATGTTCATTTTCATCTTACAAACTCAATCCACACTTGGTTCTAGCCCAATTCCTTAAACCCACTCTATTTTCAGCCCATGGTTTCAAGAAGCCCACTCAAACCCTACTATTCTTCTATTGAAGCACATAAATCCCCAAAACCCTAAAGGGGTCTGTGAAATACCCCAAGTTTCTGAGAATTCCTTAGTGCACAGTTTTATGCATGTTAATGGGTTAACTTCCTTAGAGCCTTAACTAGTGTTTTATCACTCATTATGAACGTGATTGATCATCAATCTTATCCATATTATACCCTAGTTACATTTCCAAGAAGACACCAAATTTAGGAGACAACGCCGAGACACACAAATGTGTATTAGGAGGACGTTTAACTTGTTTTGCCTTAGAGCACACTTCTAGCCTTATTTGGCTTGGTTTACCCAATGGAAATAGGAAAACAAGGATGACTAGGTATCATTCATGATGTGAAAAATCCAAGGTGGCAAGCATAGGTGGAATTATTAAGAGAGGAAAACAAGACAAGAACTAGTACAAATTGCCTTGCAAAAAAACGTTTTTGTTTTGCCATTTCTACCTATTCAATTCTCCTTGTTTTTGTCATTTGACTAAGCCTACATCTTTTATTTAATGTCCTAATTGGAAATCCATCTTTCCAAGACGAAATAAATTTACTAGCTAGACCATATAGTGGCCGATTTTACAAGTGAACAAAACATTGTCTTATGTTCACACTTTGCTTCCTAACTTGTCTTACATTTTCCCAAGTTGCCTTTGAATTAAATGCTGCAATACCTAACTATGAATGGTCATGATAATGTTAGGAATGACCCACATCATCCATTTAGATCAATATCCCACGTTTTTTTTATCAAAGCAGCCATAAGAGACAAGACTAGTTTGTGTTCACACCTCATTTTTCTTACCTAACTTTACCTACCTCACTTACCGTTGTTACCAGTCAACCAAAACGTGGCTTGACTAGATAATTGGGTGCCTTATTCAATGATCAAGATAGGAAGATGAAGTCAAGGTATTCAGCCAACAAAAGGGGCTGCCATCTAGCCGAACAAGACAAGCCTCCCTTAAGGCACCAATTTTGAATAATTCACTTAGGAAATCTGATTTTAGTGCTCTACCTTGCCTATATAAGAGGAACTTCAACCCCAACAATCCTCCACACCATTCCTCACTTCTTACCACGTTCATAACCAAGCAAGAAAGCTCTGATTGAGAGAAGAGAGCAAGGAAAGAAAGGAAACACCTTAGGAGCACAAAAAAACTGCCTTAAGTTATAGAGTTGTTTTGGAGCATCAACCTTGTTTCACTTGTGAAAGTAAGTTGTTCATACCTTAGATCTATTCCTTATCTATCCATCCATGGTCTAAAACCAGCAAGCGACTACTCAGAAAACCCTTTATACCGATTTATACCTTTAGGTGTCCAGAAAAGGCCTAAAGGAGCATTAATCACCTAGCCAAGAGGTTTCATCAGTTTGGAGTAGCTATTACCACAAATTATTAAGGTAAATTCAAGTTTACTCACCCTTCTTCAATCCTGCAAATTCGTAGCTATGTTACAAGCTACATATAGTAAGGTAAATCAAAGCATTTCAAAGGCGAAAACGTGTTTTAAAGGTCATTTATGAGTTATCTAACCCATAAGATGTTTTTATGGATGTTTTCATCTAAATATTGTGAGATATTTCTTATATCATTCAAGGTTCTTCATCCTAATCCAATTAGTATAATTTGTGGCTAATTATACACCCACCTATAGTAAGTGAAAGACAAGTTTTAACGAAAGACAGGAAAATTGTGCTTTAGCGTCTTATGACCTTCACCAGTAGCTCAAGAGTTGTTATAATTAATTTGATGACTTAATAAGGTGATTATTATCCTAATATCTCTACTATTTCGTGGGTTATTATACACCTACCTATGTTAGAGCAAGAAAGCAAGTTTTCAGAAAGAAAACGGTGTTTAGTGTCTTAAAAACCTTCACCGAAAGTTTATGAGTTGTTATGATTGTTCTAATGAGTATTATCAAGATTTTATAATCTTAAATCATTCCTATACCCCCTTATATTATTAAGGCTGTGGTTCTTTGAGTTTAATTGGAAGTTGATACTATGCTTGTTTAAAGTGTATTGTGGTGTTATCTTGAAATGATTAATGTGTTTACTGATGTGTTTTGATTCCTACTCTATTATCTTGAGTACAAGCTGTCTATTAATAACTTATATGTTGACTATAAAGAAAGTTCCAAAAGGGGCAGGACCCTATATACCTGGGTCTATGACCATGTTTATTATCTAGAGTATATGTACTCAGGCTTCAAGTCATTATTAACTCTTGTTATGCCACAGGCTTCTGGAGTTCACTTCATGGTTACTACTCTATAGTTTAAAGGTACTATATGGGGTGTGCAAATCTTTTAGGACCTGTTGTGTGGTAGAAAGACGGGATTCATTCCCATAGTAGCAAGACAAAATTCATTCCCATAGTAGCAAGGTTGGATCTTCCACATGATCAGGGTTCAATCCCACCATAAAGGTTTGTTTAATAAGAAAAAGAGAAAGTTAATTGGATGTTTTATCATCATTACTTGAACAGATGATTGAGTGTTGTTATATCTAAATACTACTTTGTATCAGTAGTTTTTGTGATGACTGTGATTTTACTCAGCGTTGCTGATTTTATGGCATTGCCCTGCGGTCCCTTCTTTGTGTTGTTTGCAAATGGCTGCAGATACAGGAGTTGATGGAGCCTCATACTAGATAAAGTGTTGTACGTGAGCGCGGGCTTGGAAGGGTAGAGATTATCACATAATACACTGGTGGAACGGAACCCTTTAATTACGGTCCAGAACCGTGTATAATTATGGTTCTGGACCGTAATCTACGCGAGTGTCAATAAAGATGGCGACGTCTTTAATTACGGTTTTAAACCGTAATTAAAGGCGCGCCAAAGGACTTTAGATCACGGTTTTACCAATAACCGTAATGTAAAGTCGACACTTTAGATGACGGTTATTGTTAGAACCGTCATCTAAAGTTTTTTTTTTATTAATATTTTTTTTTACAAATCTACACAATTGCAACAGAGACAGAATTGTAACAGATAAGCAACAGAGGGCAGAAACTGCACAATTGAACCACCTGAATCAAATACCAACAACACAAATTCATTCTCTGCGCACAATTGCAACAGAGATAACATCTAATAAAGCACCAGATCGAAAATCTGTAACATATTCAATTGCATATTCAATCTGTTACACAATTGCAACAGAGATAACAATTGCAAATTCATTCTCTACGCACAATTGCAACAGAAATATTCAATACAACAGCTAGAATCTGTTACAGCAGCAGCAGCTAGCAATTCATTACAAAAAATATAATCTGTTACAGCAGCAGCAACTAACAGAATCATAGGGCTACAAAGGTAACAGTGTAACCTATACATGGTAAATACAGCTAGGATGACTCCCAGCAAGAAATAGCATAAAACAGAAGCGTAAAACAGTACAAAAAAGGTGCAGAAAACTGTAAAAAACAAAATCCATGATAGCAGCATCAGAGCTAGCTAGTCTACCACTCCATTCTCATAAACATGGCTGCCATACTCTCTCTGACATGCAACAAGTCCGCAGGAGCATAAGTCTTGAATCTGGCATAATGCTCTTTAATCTGCAACAAGAAAAGGAATGGAACACATAATGAGATTAAGATAAAGACACAAAAAATCAGCCGAAAGAATTAAATACAAGACAGCGTTCGTATTACCTTGTCTTTATCATTCTTAAAACTTGGGAAGTACCCGCAGAACTCGTACATATACCGCATCACGTAGTACCCGCAACTCTTAGAATCCTTTTGGGTAGGGCACTAAATCACCAAAATTCACAAATGTAAAACAATTGTACAAAGATAATAGCAGCACGAATGAAATACATGAATTACCAAACCTTGATGTAATCGACGGTCAAATCACCAAACTCTCCCTGAGGGGTTTTTTTGTAACAACTGTTACATATATTAACAAAAGCGTTTAGCAAAATGAACAAGTACATTAATTTTGGTTCAAAAAACTTACAAACAATTAAATAGTAATAAAAACTTACTCTTTGATTAAGTCTTCAGTGTTGAATTCTGTCCACTGCCCTAGTGGATCTAGAACGAGCAGAGTAGCGGTGGCAGCGCAGAATATAAACAAAGCCCAGTGGTGGCTACAATGTCAAATACAAAATGAAATGAGAAATGAAGGTAAAAAGTTAGCTAATTAGTATGTAATTTTATATTAGAACTCACGTTTGGTGATACGGCATTAGAATGAATAATTTATTCTGTTGATCAACAACATTGAAGACATGAATCATGTATTCACAAAACCTCCCCGGGTCCCTAGTGACTGAGTCGTACGATAAACGCTCCGGGCACACCGCAGTAACGGAGGTCATGTCCTTCTCAGCACATCTCTCAAGCAAACATCAATTATATCACATGTACTATAAAAAGTTAGCCAATGCAACTTCATAGACACTTATTCTATATGTTTTTACAGTATGAGGAAAGAACACTTACTTTAGATAAGCTTGAATAATGTTAATGTTCAGATAATCTCCACACATCATCTCTCTGATGTCCTCAAAGTTGATTGCCGTGAGCATATCTTCGTCGTAGTGAAACATCGACTTTGGAAGCGTCATCATGAAGTTGTTAGTTTGAGATGACTTCAAAATGATCTTGTCGTAGAGATTCATCTGCTTGGCCCCCAAAACATTAACAAGTTTTTGTGGAAGTTCGAACTTATTTTTAGGCGCCTCAGAAGTCCTGGTGCGACCCCAGACGGGCGCTGGATTCTTACCTTTCCCACCCCGCCTCACTGGATTCTTACCCTTCACACACAAACAGTAAAGCATAAATGTAAAGATAATTACTAATTGATTATTATAGTAACATTAAACATTTATCTAGAACATACCCTTGTACTTCTGACAGGATTCGCCGGCGCGCAGATCTCTTCTTCTCTGGGCCGGGATACGTGGCGAGGAAGCTCAGGGATCTCAGGATTCGCCGGCGCGCTGGTCTCTTCTAGTCTGGGCCGGGTTACGCGGCGAGGAAGCTCAGGGATCTATAATAGATTAGATTAGACACTTAATGCTAAATAATGCATTTTATTAGATACTAAATGGTTGTCAAACAGTCTTACCTCATCGGTGACAACAATATAACATGCTGGCCAGGGCAATATGTCTCCCTTCGCTTCGATCAGCGTGCATTTGTTGTCAATCGCCATCGGAAGGTATGCATGCTCAAATCCATCAACTATCAGGTCCAAGGTCACACGCGCGTAGAATGGGGGTAGACGTACGAAACTGATGAGCGTGAGTGGACCTGATGGCAACACCGTCCCGTAGGCCGCATCTACAGGGTGCCCGTCTAATGGTATTTGGAGACGACATTTTTTTGCTCCTTTAATAAACAGAGATAATACGTGAAATAAATAAGTGAGTCCAATCTAATACTATTTAAATAACTTTATTTTAGAAGAAAAATAGTTAAACAAAGTTAACCTGGATGTTGGCAAACGGGTACGGGTCAGCGGCCGGAGCACAACTAGACGAGGAAGACGGTCGAGGAGGATCTAGCTGCTGCTGCTGAGTAGTCGCATGTGCAATCGCATTCAACGCTTCCTGCAGCCTCTCCTCGATAGCCCGGCGCTCAGCAGCCTGTTTCTCGTCATTAGCTTGACGCTCAGCAGCGAACTTACGCTCTACCATCGCCTCGACTTCAGCAGCACTCATCTGACCCTTCCTAGCAGATGGCGGGAATACGTTCTTCTGACGTACTTCTCCCCCAAATCCTCTAACACGCCCCGGGTGATCCTTCTTCCCAAGCATTTGATTGAGCGCGTCGTCTTGAAGGAGGAGCGTGTAAGTCTACTTCTCCTCTCTGTGCCGCTTCGTACTGTCCAATTTTCAAAGAAGTTAACACAAATTTAAGATCAACAAACCTTGAGTATATAAGTAAATTATTTAACAGCTACTTTCAAATACTTACAATTTGGTTAGCCAGTTGTTCCATCGCAGCATTAGGAAATATCCTCTGACCTTCGCTGGTCGTTTTCTGGCGTCCCAGTATGTACATCTGCACCCTCCTCGCCTCAGAGACATCCTCGATCGGGCATTCACTTCCATCCTCGTTCCTCCGTGTCAGCAAACCAGCTTCTTTCCATCCCTCGAGGCTGCCCACATATCCCCTTCGTCCCATGGTGTGGGGGTAGAGATTAGCTTCACGGTTTTGCCGTGCTTGTTCTTGTACTTGCTGTTAAGAAAGTACAACAGGAAATTAATTAGAAAATCAGGGATAAAGCATTATGAGCATTAATTAAGAAAAGAGTACACACAAACATACCCTGAACTCGGGGGTGGCGTGCCGCTCAACGAACTCCTTCCACTCCTCTTCAGTGATCATGCCATTGTACACAACATACGGCGGAGGCTCACGTGGGGGCACCCTGTTGATCCAATGCTCAACCAAGTAGTGGCGGAATGATTTAGCTTTGCCGGACAAAGAAAGAACGGTCTTCTTCACTTCTTCTGGGATCTTGTATCGTTCTTGCACCTTCATCCAGATGGTCTCCTTAACTTCTTCCGGGACTTGTTTCCATGTGTGGTTGATGCAGCAATGTGATCTGGCCAGAGTCCCTAGCATACTAGCGAACTCTGACCTGCTGCCCCCACCATACCTCCCATACTTGTCCCACAGAAGACTAATCTGATCCGTTTTCTGCAGTTTCAACCCACGGGTCGGACCTCTACCTCTGGGTCTCTGAGTAGCACTCGTAGAAGGTGCACTCATGGAAGGGCCAACAACAGCAACGGCAGATGTGGATGGGGCAACAGCAGCAGCGGCAGATGTAGATGGGACCGGTACCATTTGCTGCTCATTTTCCTCCTCCTCACGACAAAATAAATCGAACTCTTCATCAGCCATGTCGTGATCAGCCATGCCTGCAAGGATTGAAATACAATTTGAATTAAATTAAGCATTTCATAATGGTCGTAAACAAGCAATAAATAAAAGAGTGTTAATTTCATATAAATTTTTATAGTAATAACTTACATACACCATTATCTCTCAACCCACATTCCCTCGTTATGGTCTGATCGTATATACTCACGATGACCTGTGACCTCAGCCTCTTCCAATGAAATAGGAACAGTTGGAGGTTCATCTTCTGCATCATACTCATCCTCATCAACCACACCATCCACACCAACTATTCCTCTTCTCCCTTTAAGCACAACAGACCATCTAGGATTACAGGGATCAGTTACATAAAATATCTGCTTAACCTTCGTCCCAACAACGAATGGCTCAACCGTGGGAGTAGCTCTAGACAGATCAACCAGTTTCATACCATGCTCCTCCTCACGGTAGCCATGATTGTTGTTAACCCAGTTACAGCGGAAAACACACATTTCGTAGCTGTTGTAGTCCAATACCCAGATGTCTTGTATAACACCGAAATATGATTGTTGTACTGAGACAGGACTATGACCCACGACACCGATGATATAAGTTTTGATAAGCTTCAAGTCTACACCACTGTTTTGATTCGTGACTTCTGATCCTGACGTTCTGTGAAAAAGGTGAATCCGTTGACATCGTACCCCTCATAAGAAATTACATCCAGATTTGGTCCAAATGCAACTACTTTAATCAGTTCAGGCACATTCGTGGACTGATCGGACAACACTCTCTCTTTGAACCATCGGACAAATGTCCTATTCTGCTCATTTTGTAGTCTAACGTCACTCATGTTTGGATATTGTGCTCTTAAAACACACAAGTGTTCATCAAAGTATGGTTCAACATCTTCAAGATGACTTAGCACAACTAAATGAGCTTTGTTAAGAGTGTCTATGTCAATTCTTTTCAGTTTCCTTCCAACCGTGCCAACACCCTTCAATCTGCCCTCGTGTCTAGAACGTGGAAGTCCAATGGTATCGACACCTTCTAGGTAATTGGTGCAGAAGTCTACAACTTCCTCTGTGATAGTGCCCTCTATAATACTACCCTCTGGGTGACGACGGTTCTTCATTTTCTTCTTCAGGACACCCATGTACCTTTCGAACGGATACATGTAGCGAAGGTACAAAGGACCACACATCAGAATCTCTCTTACAAGATGCACGAGGAGATGTATCATTATGTCGAAGAACGATGGAGGAAAATACATCTCCAGCTGGCACATTGTCACAATAAGATCCTTTTGTAATTTAGACAGAGTGTCCACATCAAGAACCTTAGACGAAATGGATTTGAGGAAGACACTGACGTTTGTGATTGTGTGTCTGACAGCATCCGGCAAGATCCCACGTAGTGCAATTGGCAAAAATTCTTGAAGTAGGACATGATAATCGTGAGATTTCATTCCTACTAATTTGAAATCTGTCATGGACACTAGGTTTCTTATGTTTGAGGAGTAACCTGATGGCACCTTGATGTTGTAAAGGGTACTGCATAGACTATGTTTCTCTTCTTTAGACAGAGTGTGACAGGCAGGAGGCAAGAATGTGCGTTTTCCACGTTCTTGCGGGCCAAGCTCTGTGCGTATGCCCAACTCAATTAAATCTTTTCTTCCTTTCAAATGATCCTTTGTCTTTCCTTTTATGTTCAAAAGGGTGCTAGTGATACTTTCACCCACGTTCTTCTCGACATGCATCCCATCGATACAATGTCTAACCTCCAGATGCTGCCAGTACTGTAGTTCCCAAAATATTGATTTCTTTTTCCAGACACTTTTTTCACCACTTTTGGTTGGCGGCCCGAAGTTGTTCACAATATTATCCAACTTTTTGTAAATCTCTGTACCTGTCAAAGGCTGGCGCGCCATGCTGTGATCAGTTTTCCCATCGAACTCTTTCGCCATCTTTCGATACTTATGTCCTTTTGGAAGCATTTTTCGGTGGCCCATATACACGGTTTTCCCACTATGTTTCAAGCGAATGCTACAAGTGTTTTCACCACAAATCGGACACGCCAACGCCCCCTTGATTGAATAGCCTGAAAGATTACCATAGGCGGGGAAATCATTGATTGTGCAGTACAACATAGCACGCAAATTGAAGTCCTCTTTACTGAATGAGTCGTAAACCGTAGCCCCTTCATTCCACAAGAGTTGTAGATCCTCTATCAAAGGTTGTAGGAATACGTCAATTTTGTTGCCCGGTTGCTTTGGACCAGATATTAACAAAGACAACAAGATGTGTCTTGGTTTCATGCATAACCACGGCGGTAGATTGTAAATAACCAAAAGCACAGGCCAGGTACTGTGTATGCTACTCAAAGTACCGTAAGGGTTCATCCCATCCGTGCACAAGCCTAGCCTTAGGTTTCTCGGTTCGTTACCAAACTCAGGAAATTTTACGTCTATGTTTCTCCACTGTGGTGCATCAGCGGGATGTCTCAATCTGCCATCCTTTTTCCTGTGAACTGAATGCCACCGAAGATTCTCTGCGTCTTTCTCAATGGAGAACAAACGTCTGAACCTTGGAATGATGGGCAGGTACCACAGTACCTTAGCTGGTGAACCTTTCTTACTACCGCTGATGTGAGTTTGTTGTTTCTTATACCGTGACGCTCCACATGCTGAACAGCTTTCAGCAAATTCATCCGATTTCCAAAACAGCATGCAACCATTTGGACAAGCATGAATTTTCTGGTACCCCATACCCATTGGGCACATCATTTTTTGGCTGAGTACGTAGTCGTTGGTAAAACGTTGTCCACCGGAAGAACGTATTTCAATAGTTCCAGGAGGTCAGTGAAACTTACGTCGCTCCAGCCATGTTTCGCTTTCAAGTTGAATAGCTTGAGGACGACACTCAACTTGCTTAACTTTGTAGGGTCACACCCGGGGTACAACGGTGTTTTGGATGAATCCAACAAATTTTCATGCTTGTCTGGCGTGTTAGAGTAATGTCGTTCCACATCTTCGAGCATAGTCTCAATGTCATCATCCCAGAAATCTGGCTCAACGTTCTGTAACGTCTTCTGGATCACCAGCAACTGTATCATCTCCAAGTTCTGTTTCTGTGTTTGCCTGACCATTATCCCCTTCGTCAGGCTTAATAACATCGAACGCACTCTGACCATGCCATCGGATTATGTCTTGGAAATCTTTTGTAAAACCGCGGCGGATCAGATGTTCCTTAATTGTTTCAACGCCGCGATATCTCAGATTGTTTTGGCAGTCGATACACGGACAAAATATGTATCCCTTGTCTGTAGGTTTCAGATTGTTCGCCAACACCGTGCATACTTATCAACTCCTTCTAAAAACTTGTCGTCCAAATTTCCGCTGTAAATCCACGAACGTTCCATCTCCTTCTAGCTATTTATAGAAGGCAGCCATTTCATACCGTCACCCGTGGCAGAGTCTTTACACTTTTGTATCTTATCAACCTAAATCCATCCATGAGTATTAAATCCCACCGGTGAACGTGTTTTTAATATGTAATTTATTGAAAATTTCGGCAGCATCTCCCTACAGTTCTTCAAATGCACGATATTATGATATTAATCAATAATATATGCATTCGAAGAACAATAAAGAGATACTGCTGAAATAATCAATAAAGTACATATTAAAAGCACATTCACACCCTAGGTGTGTGATTTAACAATCGTGGACAGTCCCGACAGGGACTGCCGAAGATATACCTCTATTAGGTATATCTTGGGCGGATAACTATGTTTGGTAGTTTGTCAAATATTATATGTATATATTAAATCTTACCTCTGGTAGACGATTAGCCGATGCTAAGACGGTTGAGGTCGGAAGCCTAAATAAAGTCGTAGTCCTGATGCATAAATGAAAAACGACAACATTAGAATTCATCAAAAAATCAAGGTTAAATGCTAGCTAAACCGCGGAAAAAAATCGACAGCATCTCCCCTATATTTCTAACGTCTCCAAATCAGTTTTATCAAAGTCAAATTCGCACGCACCATCAAGAACTGGTAACATACATAAACTTATCTTCACTGATGTATTTAGTTTACAGAAACAGAAGTCTAAGTTTTAAAACTGAAACTGAGGTCGATGTTCCTTCCTTCTGTTATTTAATTCAATCTGTTATATTGGCTAGCCCTTCTCAATGTGTTTATGTCTGAGCTATTAGGTTCAATAGTTTTTCACTTCTCTAAACAGCCCCAACATCTTTCTGTTGCCTCTACTGAACAGATTCACACAGAACTCAAACAGAAATAGAAACTGAAAGAAAAGAAACAGACAGACAGAGACTGGTGTATGACTCCTCTCTGTTTGTTCACGTGTTTGAACTCTCAAACCTTTCTAAACTGTCGATCCTGTCAATTTGGTGTGTTATAAAGTTTCTAACTCAACTAAACCCAAGGCAACTTTGTTACAGATGCAGAATTAGTCAGAACCTGATCTGATAGGAAACTGAAGCTGAAATCCAAACTGAAATCAAAACAGAAACTGAGTTTACAGATTGGTTTGCAAAGTTACCGTAACTAAGCACCGAAGTGGGCAAGTAGTGTAGAAATCAGCCCACGAACTAGGTCGCAATTAACTGTTAGAAAAAAACGAGGTTAGAACTTGCAATCGAAATGCATGTATATGAACAAAGTTAGAAAAAAACGACAATCAATCGATCGCATTACCCAATACGCGATAGAGACGTACGTCGACGGTGAGACCAGTGGTAGATGGGTGGTGACCGGCGGCGATGGGAGTGACAGAGGTGGTGGGAGCGACGGCGGCGATGGCCGTTAGCAAGGTGACGGGAGAGAGGAGGTGATTTCAGTGAGGAAGATAGCGCGAAAGAGAAGAAGAGTTACTGAGAGTAGAGTGTGCAGAGTGTGCAGAGTGTTGGCAAATGTTTAAATGGACTTTACAGTTTACATATAAACCGTAAACTAAAGTCACACTTTACATGACGGTTTCCAAAAGAACCGTAATCTAAAGTGTAACGAAATAAAAAAAAAATAGCGCGATAATTATTTGGCATATGTTGGGTTTCAAACATAGGTAACACATTAATATAAAGTTTTTATTAATCTAAAATACACTGGTAAAACGACGTCGTTAAATGTAATCTAAAGTGTAACGAAATTTAAAAAATAGCGCGATAATTATTTGGCATATGTTGGGTTTCAAACATAGGTAACACATTAATATAAAGTTTTTATTAATCTAAAATACACTGGTAAAACGACGTCGTTAACTGTAATTTATATTACGCGCGGAGTCGAAAAAATCAAATAATACGGGAAATATTTTTCGTCAGGTCAAAACGACGTCGTTGACTATCAGTCGGAGGTTGGCGCGCCTTTTTTAGGAGGGACTTTAGATGACGGTTATTAGTGAAACCGTAATCTAAAGTCCGTTGACCGTAAAGCGCGCGTCAACACGGGACTTTAGATTACGGTTTCACTAATAACCGTCATCTAAAGTCCCTCCTAAAAAAGGCGCGCCTACCTCCGCTCGATTATTGATTACAGTTAATTCAATAAACGTCGTTAATTAATTCCGGCCTTCCTATTAATCACGGTGTCTGTTTAAGCCGTGATTAAACCACCGTCATTAAAGGCTCGCGTTCCACTAGTGATACCTACAGTTGAATTTCAAGTATTCTTGTTAAGTTGTTCAAGACAATATAGTTTCATATTTTATTTCGGTTTATGCAATAAGTTTAGCCTAAGCATTCACAGAGGATGTGGATGTGGCAGTAACACCCATAGTATGCTTCCGCTACAAGTTAAGTGCACTCTGTTGTACACTAAATTGTGTAATATTAAAGATTATAGAAAATGGGGTGTTACAAAGTGGTATCAGAGCAAGGTTGCTCTGATAGATGAAACTAGGAGTTAAAATGAACCTAGGATGGGAAAAAGAGGGTGTGAGTAAGATTCGTCTCGATTGAGTTATATTGCCATGACTAACTTGTAGGAACATTGAAGCAGAATCAGGTATGACTTGATTGAAATTGCTTGATGTTTCCAAAGTTATTTGTGACTCTTTGTACTTAACTCTTACTCTACTAAGATGTCTAAAGAGTCATAAGGATTAGACTCAGAGCCTAAGGTTTTAGTAAGCTGAAGAATCCCTGTTTTGCTCTAAAGATGGGAGCCCGTATTCAAGAGATGGCACAAGCAATGGCTGCAGCAATGGCCCAGCAGCAAAACAATGGTCAAGCAGGGCGCAACAACATGATGAGGCAAATAACTGCCACGAAACCGGACAGTTATCATGGTCAGGAGGACCCCCAGGTCTTGGAGAATTGGGTAGGAGAATTCGATAAAATTTTCGAGGCCACAGACTACCCTGTAGAAAGAAGGGTAAGTTGTGCCACATACCTCTTTAAAGAAGAAGCAGATCTGAGGTGGGGAGCGGTGAAGGAAGGGTACCTCCAAGACCCAGATTTTGGATGGGCTAACTTGAAGGAACTAATGAGGACCCGCTTCTACCCCGACCACCTAAGGGAGAAAAAGCAGCAGGAGTTCCTGAACCTCCAACAACGAACGATGACAGTAGCTGAGTACCGAACAAAGTTCCTGGAGCTAGCAAGGTTTGCTCCTTGAATGGTTCCAGACGAAGAAAGCAAAGCAAGGAAATTCAGGTTAGGGTTAACTTTCAGAATTCGTGAGTTTATGGCGGGTTCAATCTACGAAACACTACAACAAGCATATGAGAAAGCTGCATCCATAGAGATGGTTCAGCAAGAGAAACGTGAGTTCCATGAGGGAAAGAAGAAGAGGGCCTTCGAAGGAACACCAAAAGAGACAAAAGAAACAGAGAACAAGAAACTGAACTTCAACAAGAAGTCACGGTTTGGAGGAAGCTTCCAAAATAAAGGAAAGGAGGCAGCCTCTACCCCTTCAACCGGAAGAGTCTTCTTTTGCAAACGATGCCAGAAGAATCATCCAGGAAAGGACTGTGAAGGAAACCTAGTAGACTGCCACTTCTGTGGGAAACCGGGACACCGGGCATACGAGTGTTTCTGAAACCCAGAATCTAGAAATTTCAAGAAGGGAGCACCTCCAAGTAGCCAGATGAGTCCAAACAACTTCAGAGGGCCATCTGCAGTCGGGGGCGGACAAGGAGGTAGCAAAGGAGCAGAAGGGAGTGGAAGCAAGTTCAAGAAACCAGGAACAATGAATATCATGAACGAGTCAGAGGCAAGAGCCCAAGGGAATGTGATATCAGGTACTTTCACTGTTCATGGGCTTGAAGCATATATTTTATTTGACTCGGGAGCAACATATTCCTTTATTTCCACCACGTTTATGGATAAACTAGGACTGCCTAAACAAACGCGTTCGAACATTTACATAACTATACCATCTGGAGAAAAGATAAAATGTTCGGAGGTAGTGAAACAAGTGAAAATCTCCATCAAAGGGCTAGACTTTCCCATAGATCTAATAGCGTTCAAAGGGCTGGAGTTCGATATCATTCTGGGAATGGATTGGTTACAAAAATACAAAGGACGTGTAGATTGCTATGAGCAAAGGATACTGCTAAGGAGTCTTAATGGAAAGCGGGTATCCTACAGGAAGGTAGCCAAGCAACCTGACGTAAAGGTCATCTCGGCTATGACTATGGCCACAAAGATCCGAAAGGAAAGCAGGCCTACCTCTGCTACGTACGAGACATGGAGGAGCAAGAGAATAAACTCTCAGAGATTCCAGTTGTTAGGGAATATCCAGACGTATTCCCGGAAGAAATCCCCGGAATGCCTCCAAGAAGAGAAGTAGAGTTCCACATTGACCTAGTGCCAGGAACAGGACCAATAGCAAAAGCACCATACCGAATGGCACCAATTGAAATGAAGGAGCTGAAAACTCAACTAGAAGAGTTGATGGACAAAGGCTACATCAGGCCAAGCGTATCACCATGGGGAGCACCAGTACTATTTGTAAAGAAGAAGGACGGGAGCCTTCGTCTATGCATCGACTATAGAGAATTGAACAAAGTAACGGTGAAAAACAAGTACCCACTGCCCAGGATCGACGATTTGTTCGACCAGTTGAAGGGAGCGAGCGTATTCTCAAAGATAGACTTGAGGTCTGGATACCACCAAATAAGAGTAGCTGAAAGAGACATACCTAAGACTGCCTTTCGTTCAAGGTATGGGCACTACGAATTTACAGTTATGCCCTTTGGATTAACTAATGCTCCAGCTGTATTTATGGATCTGATGAACCGAATATTCAACCAATACCTGGATAGCTTTGTTGTGGTATTCATCGACGATATTTGATATATTCCCTAAATCAAGAAGACCACGCAGAGCACCTGAGGAAGGTACTGCAAGTGTTAAGGGTACATAAGTTGTATGCCAAACTGTCCAAATGTGAGTTTTGGTTAAAGAAGGTGTCCTTTCTAGGCCACATCATCTCCAGTGAAGGTATTGCCGTAGATCCCTCAAAGATCGAAGCGGTGAAAAGCTGGCCACGTCCCACAAATATCACCGAAGTAAGGAGCTTCCTAGGACTTGCAGGCTACTACAGGAAGTTCGTGAAGGATTTCTCCAAAATTGCAAGGCCAATGACAAACCTAATGAAGAAGGCGGTAGGGTTCGAATGGGATGAGAGTTGTGAAAAATCATTCCAGCAGTTAAAGGAGAGGTTGACAACAGCTCCGGTGCTGACATTACCAGATGGTGTTGAAGGATTGGAAGTATACTGTGATGCCTCAAAGAATGGGTTGGGTTGTGTCCTTATGTAAAACAAAAGGGTAATAGCATATGCATCCAGGCAACTGAAGAAACACGAGGAAAACTACCCAACACACGACTTGGAGTTAGCAGCGGTAGTGTTCGCCTTAAAGGTCTGGAGGCACTACTTATATGGAGTGACATGCAAAATCTTCACCGACCACAAAAGCTTGATGTACATATTCACTCAGAAGGAGTTGAATATGAGACAAAGAAGGTGGTTGGAGTTCGTTAAAGATTATGACATAGAGATTCAATACTACGAAGGGAAGGCAAACCTTGTTGCAGATGCACTAAGCCGGAAGCGAAGTCATACTGCACAAGCCATGTGGATCCTACCAGATCAGTTGTGCCAAGATTTTCAGAAACTCGACCTCGAGATGGTAACAGGAGGGATGGATAACCAAACAAGAAGTTTACATCAGATGACGGTTTCACTCGATATATTTGAGGAAATCCGTAAGAGCCAAAAAGGCGACAAAAAGCTTGATCAGATCAAAGCAAAGATATCAGAAGGAAAAACTCTGGACTTCAAAATTCATGAGGATGGAAGTCTGAGGTTCAAGAGTCGTTGGTGCGTTCCAAAGAGTTGTGGCGAACTCAAAACCAAACTCATGCAAGAGGCGCACCAATCCCTATACTCGATACATCCAGGAGGAAACAAGTTGTATAAGGATCTAAAGAAACATTTCTGGTGGCAAGGAATGAAACGTGAAGTAGCAGAGTTTGTCGCTAGATGCTTGACATGCCAAAAGGTAAAATTCGAGCATAGTAGGCCAGGAGGGCTAGTACAACCACTGGAAATTCCAGGCTGGAAATGGGACTCAATATTCATGGATTTTATCGTGGGATTACCATTAACCAAGTCAGGAATGAACCAGATTTGGGTGGTGGTGGATAGGTTAACTAAGACGGCGAGATTCATCCCAATGAAAGATACTTGGATGATGGATAAGCTGGTTACCACCTACATAGCGGAAATTGTCAGGTATCATGGAGTACCATCAAGCATTGTTTCAGATAGGGATTCAAGATTCCTAAGTCGGTTCTGGCAGAGTTTCCAGAACGCCATGGGTTCAAAGCTGAAACTCAGCACAGCCTTTCATCCTGCAACGGATGGGCAGACGGAGAGAACAATCCAAACATTAGAGGATATGTTACGAGCATGTACAATGGACTATCAAGGTGCATGGATAGATCATCTACACCTAATAGAGTTCTCCTACAACAACAGCTATCACAGTACCATTGCTATGGCTCCGTACGAAGCTTTATACGGAAGGAAGTGTAGAACCCCACTGTGTTGGAATGATATCTCTGAAACCGTATCATTGGGTCCGGAGATGATTGAAGATATGGTCAAACAAGTAAAACTCATTCAGCAAAGAATGAAAGCGGCTCAAGACCGACAAAAGTTTTATGCAGATTTGACTAGGAAACCTCTAGAGTTTACTGTTGGATAAAAAGTATTCTTGAGAGTGTCTCCAACTAAGGGAGTCATGAGATTTGGAAGAAAAGGAAAGCTCAGTCCAAAGTTTATTGGACCATATGAGATCTTAGCGAGAATTGGTACACTGGCGTATCGATTGGCTTTGCCAATGGAATTGGATAGAGTACACAATGTTTTCCATGTGTCTCAACTGAAGAAGTATGTATATGATCCGACTCATGTCATTCAACCAGAAAGGGTACAAATGGACCCAGCTCTAACTTATGAAGAGATTCCAGTCCAGATTTTGGACACTAAGGTCCGAGAGACTCGATCGAAGGCAATTAAGATGGTTAAAGTCCTATGGACTAACCATACGGTAGAAGAAGCTACTTGGGAGACAGAGTATTCAATGAGGGAAAAGTATCCCGCACTATTCGGCGAGTCCTAAGTTAAGAGTCAAGGTGAGTTACGGGGTCGTAACTCTAAAATAAGGGAGGGTGAACGTTATACGTGCTTACATCATTATTTGATGATCTTAATATGAATGCTCTATGCTTATGTTGAGATATTTGATATTTTATGTCTATGAATGCTTTAACTGCATAAAGTGAGTTGATTCTTTTTGGAACACTGAGTATGTTCCCAAAGGAAGTTATAGAATGAGGAGTGGGTATTGTAACAATGAGTATGTTTCCAAAGAGAAAAGTTCATAAGATAGAGGAAACTTCGAGGGCGAAGTTTTTCTTAAGGGGGAGTGAATGAAATACCCCAAGTTTCCGAGAATTCCTTAGTGCACAGTTTTATGCATTTTAATGGGTTAACTTCCTTAGAGCCTTAACTAGTGTTTTATCACTCATTATGAACGTGATTGATCATCAATCCTATCCATATTATACCCTAGTTACATTTCCAAGAAGACACCAAATTTAGGAGACAAAGCCGAGACACACAAATGTGTATTAGGAGGACGTTTAACTTGTTTTGCCTTAGAGCACACTTCTAGCCTTATTTGGCTTGGTTTACCCAATGGAAATAGGACAACAAGGATTACTAGGTGTCATTCATGATGTGGAAAATCCAAGGTGGCAAGCATAGGTGGAATTATAAGAGAGGAAAACAAGACAAGAAAACTAGTACAAATTGCCTTGCAAAAAAACGTTTTTGTTTTGCCATTTCTACCTATTCAATTCTCCTTGTTTTTGTCATTTGACTAAGCCTAAATCTTTGATTTAATGTCCTAATTGGAAATCCAGCTTTCCAAGACGAAATAAATTTACTAGCTAGACCATATAGTGGCCGATTTTACAAGTGTACAAAACATTGTCTTATGTTCACACTTTGCTTTCTAACTTTTCTTACATTTTCCCAAGTTGCCTTTGAACTAAATGCTGCAATACCTGACTAGGAATGGTCATGATAATGTTAGGAATGACACACAACATCCATTTAGATCAATATCCCACGTTTGTTTATCAAAGCAGCCATAAGAGACAAGACTAGTTTGTGTTCACACCTCATTTTTCTTACCTAACTTTACCTACCTCACTTACCTTTGTTACCAGTCGACCAAAACGTGGATTGACTAGATAATTGGGTGCCTTATTCAATGATCAAGATAGGAAGATGGAGTCAAGGTATTCAGCCAACAAAAGGGGCTGCCAACTAGCCTAAAAAGACAAGCCTCCCTTAAGGCACCAATTTTGACTAATTCACTTAGGAAATCTGATTTTAGTGCTCTACCTTGCCTATATAAGAGGAACTTCGACCCCAACAATCCTCCACACCATTCCTCACTTCTTACCACGTTCATAACCAAGCAAGAAAGCTCTGATTGAGAGAAGAGAGCAAGGAAAGAAAGGAAACACCTTAGGAGCACAAAAAAACTGCCTTAAGTTCTAGAGTTGTTTTGGAGCATCAACCTTGTTTCACTTGTGAAAGTAAGTTGTTCATACCTTAGATCTATTCCTTATCTATCCATCCATGGTCTAAAACCAGCAAGCGACTACTCAGAAAACCCTTTATACCGATTTATACCTTTAGGTGTCCAGAAAAGGCCTAAAGGAGCATTAATCACCTAGCCAAGAGGTTTCATCAGTTTGGAGTAGCTATTACCACAAATTATTAAGGTAAATTCATGGTTACTCACCCTTCTTCAATCTTGCAAATTCGTAGCTATGTTACAAGCTACATATAGTAAGGTAAATCAAAGCATTTCAAAGGCGAGGTCATTTATGAGTTATCTAACCCATAAGATGTTTTTATGGATGTTTTCATCTAAATATTGTGAGATATTTCTTATATCATTCAAGGTTCTTCATCCTAATCCTCTTAGTATAATTTGTGGCTAATTATACACCCACCTATAGTAAGTGAAAGACAAGTTTTAACGAAAGACAGGAAAATTGTGCTTTAGCGTCTTATGACCTTCACCAGTAGCTCTAGAGTTGTTATAATTAATTTGATGACTTAATAAGGTGATTATTATCCTAATATCTCTACTATTTCGTGGGTTATTATACACCTACCTATGTTAGAGCAAGAAAGCAAGTTTTCAGAAAGAAAATGGTGTTTAGTGTCTTAAAGACCTTCACCGAAAGTTTATGAGTTGTTATGATTGTTCTAATGAGTATTATCAAGATTTATAATCTTAAATCATTCCTATACCCCCTTATATTATGGCTGTGGTTCTTTGAGTTTAATTGGAAGTTGATACTATGCTTGTTTAAAGTGTATTGTGGTGTTATCTTGAAATGATTAATGTGTTTACTGATGTGTTTTGATTCCTACTCTATTATCTTGAGTACAAGCTGTCTATTAATAACTTATATGTTGACTATAAAGAAAGTTCCAAAAGGGGCAGGACCCTATATACCTGGGTCTATGACCATGTTTATTATCTAGAGTATATGTACTCAGGCTTCAAGTCATTATTAACTCTTGTTATGCCACGGGCTTCTGGAGTTCACTTCATGGTTACTACTCTATAGTTTAAAGGTACTATAGGGGGTGTGCACATCTTTTAGGTCCTGTGGGATTCATTCCTATAGTAGCAAGACGGAATTCATTCCCATAGTAGCAAGGTTGGATCGTCCACATGATCAGGGTTCAATCCCACCATAAAGGTTTGTTTAATAAGAAAAAGAGAAAGTTAATTGGATGTTTTATCATCATTACTGGAACAGATGATTGAGTGTTGTTATATCTAAATACTACTTTGTATCAGTAGTTTTTGTGATGACTGTGATTTTACTCAGCGTTGCTGATTTTATGGCATTGCCCTGCGGCCCCTTCTCTGTGTTGTTTGCAAATGGCTGCAGATACAGGAGTTGATGGAGCCCCATACTAGATAAAGTGTTGTACGTGAGTGCGGGCTTGGAAGGGTAGAGATTATCACATAATACCTACAGTTGAATTTCAAGTATTCTTGTTAAGTTGTTCAAGACAATATAGTTTCATATTTTATTTCGGTTTATGTAATAAGTTTAGCCTAAGCATTCACAGAGGATGTGGATGTGGCAGTAACACCCATAGTATGCTTCCGCTACAAGTTAAGTGCACTCTGTTGTACACTAAATTGTGTAATATTAAAGATTATAGAAAATGGGGTGTTACAGTCTGGCTGGTCCTCTTCGTAGTGACTGTAGTCGCCTTCCTGATGTTTTTGACGTCTTCCAATTCGCTCCCTCCTCCAGCTTCAAGGGAACGAACCCAGAAACATACATGGTCTACCGTCATTCTCCTCATTTCATAGCGAACAAGACGACACCTGCTCTGTGCCTGTCATCCTCTTCATTCACGGCACGTTTGCATTCCGACGGGCGAAGTAGGAGCATATACGCTCTGCGCCTCCCTCATCCTCCTCGGTGTGGACGTCAACACCCAGATTGACCGTCTTCTATCCTCCTTCGATTGTATTCTCATCTCTAGCCCCCATCTTCTTCTTCACAAAAGAAATAATAAAAACCGAATCTGCTAATCGAGATACCGGCACTTTGACCACCACTTTCCCTTCTTCTCAATATCTGAAACTCACTCTCGATTAAAACCCAAAATCCCCATCTCGCAGTCCCGACTGCTCCCTCCCGCCTCTGTCCTTCTACATCCTCAAGATCGAAACCAGCCATTTTCATGCGGTTCTTGGTTCAACCTAAAGAGAAACCCACAGAGAATCCCTCTTCTTTTTCCTATGAAAATCGCCGCCGCCCTGAGCTAAAATGGAGTTCCGGCCTTCTCCATTCGAAGGGTAGGCTTCATGAATCTTGGTTGTGAAGAGCCCTTTCCGGCCTTTGGGTGTCTTCGCCGCCATCCCAGGGTATCTTTGTCGGTATTTGATTCGTCACCAATGCTAATGTCCCTTTTCTGCGTCGGGGATACCCGGTTTCCCTGAGTTGTTTGTTCCCACGTAATCCCACTTCCATTCAGTCTTCTTAATCGGTATGATTTCTAGTATCATTAGCAATATGCAGATTTTGTGAATCTCCTAACTGTCATCGAGACAAATTCGATCTGCTCTCTGTAGTTACGTTTAATTTGCTGAGTAATTGTTGTTAATGGATTTGATTCGTGGGTTAAGGTGTTATTCGAGCTGGAGTTCAATCCTTCTCGCTTTATTTGGCTTCGGTTCCTGTTTTGAATTTCTCATTCAAATGATCGATTATGATGCTTAATCTCTGAGTTTAAGGGTTTTGGTGACCCGAACTGTGGCGCTCTATGCTGTCGATGGACGGTTTATCATTTCATACTGTCAATTTAGTATGTGGACTCATTACAGACCTTTGCTCCATCTATTTGCTCACTATTGCAACCGTTGAAGGCTTGAGACTTAGTTGGTAGAGTTCTGCTGATCACATACTGATCTACTAGTGAATTCAGAGATAAGTATAGTTTATAATACAAACCGAGCCTTCATATTGATTATGATCAGTTAGCTATGCTTGACTCTTGATTTGCAGTTTTAATGTGATGGGCTCGATGGAACAATGTATGCTCAGATTTGTTCGATACTGATCTTGATTAATTCACGCTCATTAGCATTTGAGCTATACTGGTTTGCCTAATTCAAAGTTAGTTGGTTTTCATTTGTGGTGGTCGACCGACATATATATCGTGGATTCTAATCAGGTTTGTTAATTTTGGGCTCCACCTTTTCCGGCCTTTTGGTGAATTGGGGCCCACGTATTCCTTTTGCCTGGTGAGTCTGTGTTTGGTTTGTTCCCTTTGCTACGTTCTGGCGCTAATAGAATATTTCAATTCGTTTACTCATTCTCTGATTTCTCATTTTGACTGAGATATAAATGGGCATTCTCGGCTTGGGTCACGCTTGCGGGATTTGTATCCGACTTCGGATCACGCTAATGGGCTGTACTGACGTATCTTGGGCTTGATACCCCTCATTGGGTTTGGAAATTCTATCTTCAATCCACCTTTATTTGCCTTTGATAGTTAATTGCTCCTTGCGCTTGGATCTGGGTTTGGAAATTGTTTGAGACTAGCATATAACTGGCCTCATTGCACTTAGATAAGAACATAAATCGAGTTATAGTTGCCCGAATATTATGATTGTTAAGATAAATCACTCGTTGGCTGGTTGGTCCTTATTAATTCTTCATCTTAGAGGGAAATGATATAAACCCCTTTTAGGTATGATCCCACATGACTCACAACTTCACCCTTTTGATACTACACTTCGGTTTGAGTCGTAATCTAAGATGGTGAATTAATTTGAGTAGCAACCCCAATGCTTGATTTATCTTACGATCCGTAGCATTTGTTGGCACCTTGAAACTCTTTTCTACGTTCTCGGTTGGGGTGTGGGAGATGATTAGATTGCCCCCTTTCCTCTTATTGAGAGGGGCCGTATGATCCCATTGCACACACCCTAACCCATTTACATTTAATTACTAATTATTCTCATACCTCTTTGTTTTTGTTCTATGGCATGTACATATTGCTTGAGGAACAATGAACTGCTGGATTAAGGAGCTGGACCTTAGCTAGGACTACCGGGGTCTCCACTTCAAACACGTGTATCGGTTGGTGCACTTCTTGCTGATCCTATCAGCTCAAGTGATGCGGCGTCGATGCGACCCCCCATAGCAGCTTTTTATCTAAATTTTTTTTTATTTGTATTTGTATCAATTTGTAATTCTTTTGTTGTTTTTACTTTCGGTTGCTATCTTATGATTTATTCATTATTGTGATTTCATCCCATGACCTTTGTATTATTCTCTTGCTTTCAACCTTTGATTGACTATTGAAAGATAGTAAATAGGATAAGACTAACAATTGGTTAGCAACCCATACGGTAGGACTCATCTTGTTAGTTTTTGAGAGTTTTAGATTTGAATAATTCTGATTTGCGACCTAGATAGCTTTGATGATTCGTTCTTGTATATATATTTCCCGTACTACTTCCGAAATTCATTTCATACGTACATAACGTAAGCTTTTAAAATCCATGTCAGCATGTATATAATTGTTTAGACAGATTTTGAATTCTCTTCTTACATATATTTGTTTTATTCGGATAGCTTTTAAAATCCATGTCCGCATGTATAGTTGTTTATATAGCCTTGGAAATTCATCATTCCTTTCCTATCATTTTGTGAGTGTATGGACTGATCCTGTTTAGGCCCATGTAACTCTTGGCCCAAATCTAATATTGTTCAGGCTCGGTCCATAACCAGCCAAACAGGCTGGAGCAGGTGGCCCCTAGAAAGCCCGTTAGGTTGCCCACTTAGTGGACCATTGAGGCCCACTTTAGAGAAGCCTTAGATTTGGGTATCCTCCATGAATACGAGTCCTAGACACGGCCCATGTGAGAAATACCTGTTTCCCTTAAAATTTTCCAAACCACCCTCTAAAGACAGAATAAAATTCACAATCAATCATCCAATTCCAAATCAATTTAAAAATCCAACGAGTCAAACACCCTTCAAATCAATCTCTCTCACACTCTCTCACCAAACACCCTTCAAATTAATCTCTCTCACACTCTCTCACCAAACACCCTTCAAATCAATCTCTCACACTCTCTCACCAAACACACTTCAAAATCAATCTCTGTCATCAAACACACTTCAAAATCAATCCCTCTCACACTCACTCATCATACACTCTTCAAAGTCAATCCTCTCATACTCCGAAACCCGATATTATCTTCATGAATTCTTCAAAATCAAAGCTTTTCACAAGTCAACTTTAAATACTCTTCATACACTCATTGGACACACTTCAACCTCACAAAGCATTTGAAATGCTTCCAAAAGTTTTAAGATCAAACTTCAAACTCCTTCCAAACTCCATTTGCCTCATAGATTCAAATCTCCTTCCAACTTCAATTTCAAAAGCCAAATCAAGCCCAAATCTAAGCCCCAAATCCACCTCATTCATAGGGCCCAACCCGGTCCAATTCCAAGGCCCAAATCCGGCCATCATTTCAAGGCCTAAATCCGGCCCATTACCTCAATTCGATCCCGATTTTGATTCAAATTCAATTCAAATTCAATTTCAATCCAATTCAATGAAATTCAATCCAATTCCAATTCAGATTCAATGTCAATTTCAATCCAATTCAATGAAATTCAATCCAATTCCAATTCAGATTCAATGTCAATTTCAATCCAATTCAATTCAAAATTCTTTTCATTCCCAATTCAATTCAACTTCATTTCAATCCCAAATAATTCCAAACATCATAAATCTCAAATTCCTTAAAACTTCAAACTCCTTGAAGTCAAGCATCTCGAATCTCTAAGTGTCTCAGCAGCTCAACAGACTTGAACGTCTCAGCAGCTCAACAGACTCGACCGTCTCAGCAGCTCAACAGACTCGACCGTCTCAGCAGCTCAACAGACTCGACTGTCTCAGCAGCTCAACAGACTCGACCGTCTCAACAGCTCAACAGACTCGACCGTCTTAGTAGCTCAACAGACTCGACCGTCTCAACAGCTCAACAGACTCGAATGTCTCCGTAGTTCAACAGATTCAGACATCTCAATAGACTCATCAAATTCAAACACTTCGAAAATCCTCAACTCCTCAATAACCGAACCTCTTGAAATTTGATAACCCTTTCAAGCCTCCAACATCTCACAGACCCGAGCGTCTCACAGATTTCATCATTTCAAGAATCTAAATGTCTCACATAGTTGAGCATCCCACAGACTCTCATACCTCAAACTCCAAAAGAAAATCGACAATCCATCAAGCCTCACGAAATGACCACAAAACCCCTTTGATCCTTCAAAGACCCAAAAGGTCAAAACCCCAATTCCTTCAAAACCTCCTAAAATCCCAAAACAGTGAACTACGTAAGGTCTGATCTCAACATGAAGTTGAGTACGTAGGAAACCCACATAGGGTGCGACCCCATATCAATCAAAATACCCTTTTGCACTCGACTATCTCCCCTCCAAACAACCACTTCTAATCCTCGATCACAAAAGCCCAGCCATCCTAAAGGTCCCGGAACTACGTAAGGTCTGATCTCAACAGGGGGTTGAGTACGTAGGCAACCCATACAGGGTGCGACCCCATTCCAATAAAAAAACCCTTTTTCCACTCTAAGGCATTGTTTATAACTCTCAAAACACTTAAGGCTTCTTCGGTTTCCCATAAACTTCAAACCATCAGACTCTATATGTCTTTTCTATTCACTCAACCCCTGGTTTTCCCAAACCTTCATTCTAATCTCATCCGAATTCATCGATTCTTCTTCTTGACGCTATCTTGGCAAAAAAGCTCGCTTCATCCACTCTTTTCGTCCTAATCCGATCCTTGGCTTTTAAATGAATCTCTTTAAATAAGGTTTTGAAAGAAGGCAATCCTGACAATTGGAGACCGAGGTTTCCTCGGGCACCAATCCGAAGTCGTGGTCGTTGCCACTTCTAAGGGGTGTAACCCAGTGCGAACCCACATAGAATATTTAGTATGATCAGATAAGTCCTATCCACAGGCAACAATCTCAGAGTCAATTAACGGTTCTTAGAACCCAATCCTCCTTCCTAGTTATCATAGGTCAAACTAGGTGGCGACTCTAGTCAATTTCTGCCCTTAGGGCATAAGTCCGCGTGGAGCCCATTGAGAGCGGGTGTAGTGCTCACTAGCATTCCCCTTTATGCTTTTCTGGGAAAGACGGACGATTTAGTAGGTATTTGAGGGATGCCGAGGTGACAGGTTTTCACCCTCCACAGAATGGCAGTTTCTAGGATCTAGACTTCTCAGCCAGAACCATTTAGATAGACCCCCCTTCATACCGAAAAATCACCCTCCACACTTATATTCGTAAACCTCATATTAATAGAGATAGAGCCATACCTTCTCTCCAAAAAAAAAACTATATATGCATCTTGCATCTCATCTAGCATTTAGTATTTGCATGCATCATAACCATTTCACCTTCAACATCCGACTGGTAAGAACTCTACCTACTCTCGCTGAAAATCAACTTCAGTTGCAGTTGTTGAAGCATAACTGTAGATCAAAGGATGTCAACTGGAGCCATCCCAGACCATCATCAGGCTACATCGAACCATCTCGGAGCCATCCTGGGCTATCCTCGAGCTACATCGAACCAAACTGAAATACCCGAACTTAAATATGGTGATTATATTATTATAATATGGTATTTAGAGGCATTATAGTGCCTAAGTAATTTTGGTAAGGAAAATAAATCCAAAAGAAATGAAGACATGCTTAAAAAGCAAAAAACGCTAAAATAAGCATTATATAACCATAGGAGGTACGAGACCTCGGTTAGAGTATTATGTGGATTCCTAAGGCTTAGTCAAGCCTAATTAGAATACGGGAATGATTCCCGAAGAAAACGGATCCAAATAATGTGTTAAAACGATAATAAAGCTTTAGCGCACGTTTTTCGAGAAAACCCGAAAACGTGACTTTGAGTGGTCAAACGAACCCGTAAAATTTATAGTTCATTAAATAACTATAATTAAGCATTAATGGAAGCTTAATAACCAAAAAAATAAAAGAAACGAGAAAATTCCGGAAAACGGGCCCGGTTAGTGAATAGTGCTAAAACCGGGCAAATTAACGAGCGTTTTCTGTAAAAAAATGAAAAAACGCTCCAGCATTTATCACTGTGTGGGGCCAGTTTTATGAGTTAATTAACTCCCTCACACAAACACTCACACTTGACTAGTTAATTAATTCATGAGTTGAAAAGTCAATAAAGGAATAAAGCAAAAGTAACAAATACTCACATTTTCCCTCTCTCTCCTCCCATTCCTTTCTTTTCCTGCGTGAGAACCCCCCTCCTGACTCCTCTCTTCTCCTTCCGCTTGTTGCTGCGATTTTTGAAGCTCCCAAATAACAACAATGGCTTCTCTTCTTCTCTTGCATGCTCCATCTCCATTTAAGCTCCAAATGCAAAAATAACTACAAATTCTTGCTCCCCTCATCATTCTCTACACTTCCCTCTTTTCAAAATCCAAAAATGAGGAAGTTCATCTCCATGGGGTTTCCCCATTTGAAGAGAAAATGGTACCAAAGTAAAGCTTGAGTCTCCTCTCTCCATTAAGGTAAAAATCTACATGAAAAACTCAAGTTTTCTGCATCTTCCTTTGTAACTGATTTTTACCCCTTGTAATGCTCTATTTTCTCTCTCTACTGTGAGCATAATTCCAACCTTGCAATGGTGGTGGAATCCCCTTCTTGAACCAAGGGCTAAAACCCCTCTTAAAAGCTTCAAAAGGTAAACCGTAAAATTTGTGTTTTAAGCACTTCAATGGATTAGTATAAATCTAAGGGTTAGTAATTTAATTGCACTTGTTTTGTGTTATTTGGGTGATGGGAATGGAGTTTCGCAACTCCATTCCCCATGTGTGTGCAAGAAAGAGAGAAGGAGGAGAATTGGAAAAGAAAGAAGGAAATTAAGAGCTTATAGTAAGAGCTCCTTCTTAATGCTAAATTTTAATGCATTAGAGTAATGGGAATGGGTAAAATAATTTAAAGAACCCAAAATATTGTACTAGTATTGTAGTTTTGGAAGTTTGAGTATTTGTGAAACTAGTATTTGAATTGTAGGCCTTAGAGCCAAATAAATTGTATATGTGTAATGGTATTGTTGTTTGATGGAGTAATGATGAATTGATATTGCTTTAGTGCTGGTAGGACCCATGTATGGGTGTGGCTAGATTAGGAATGAATTTGGTGAGAAAGTATGTGTTGTGGATAAGTGAGAATTGTAGGTGAACTATGGCAAAAGTTTAGTAGGAAATGTGCATTTATGGATGACTTGGTGAATGGGAGAACCAAGGTGTGTATTGGGTTGAGTAGAGATGTTTAGTAACCATGGAGTGGTAGTTGTAGTATGAGGATATAAGAGTGTAAAATCTGTAGCAGAGAGTGTTAAAATGCATTGTAGAAACTAAGAAAAATTAGTGTGCACGATTTAGTGAAATGAGTGTTGGACTTGGGTATAGATAGTGTACTTGCTTGGTAATGAATTGGAATGGTAAAATGAAGTTAAGACAAAGTGCAAAATGCAAAGAGAGGTGTAGGAATGCACAAGTGTGCAAAGTGTGAAAATGAGGATGGAAATTTGTAGGAATTGAGCAAGAAGTTGAGTAAGTATTGGACCATGGATTTAAGGAGTTTTAGTGAGTGTTTAAGTGTGTTTAAACATGTACAAAACATGTGGAAAGATTATGGAATGATTGGAGGTGGATTAAGGGTTGATTAGGGGTTGAAAAATCATCCTAGTAGCAGTTTTTAGCAGGGTCCGGGACCTAGGATATGTACTAAGTCCCGGACCGCACTGAAAAACACTTCGAGACTAATTCCAGCAGGTGGTCCGGGAACTAGGTCCAGGACCAAGTACCGGACCAATAATAAAAATCAGCCGAGAGTATTCTTCTTGTATGGTCCGGGACCTTGGGTGCGGACCAAGTCCCGGACCACCCCCAAAAACTTGTAGAATGTGATTTTTAGGGTTTAAAACATGGGGGATTGATTGGTAATTGTTTTAGAAGTTATTAAGGCCTTGTTTGGTGACCTTTAAAGGCCCTAAGAAGTGTAAACAAGTTTGAGAATGTGATTAAGAAAGTAAGTTTAAGGACATTAAGTTAAACCGAAATAACGGGATAACGGGGTAAGTACGGGAGTAGTAATTATGCATGTATTGTAATGTTTAGTATTAATAGAATCATTTGTCATGTAGTCATTGGTTCGAGAATAAGATTCGAGGAACAAGTGTGAACCAAGGAACAAGGGAACACCCGGTAAAGTAAATCCCGGTGAAAGGTATGATTTTCTCATGCCCCGTATGCTAACCGAGTTACTCTGATTTTTGTGTTGTATGCCGGCTAATCAAGACTAAAGCATGAAAACGGTTTATTTCCTTTCGTTGTATGTCTTGCTGTATGCTGTGTGAGCTAACCCCTCTTGATTGATAGTGTGGCTTACCTTAGTGTGTAGGCCGACTCATAAATGAGTCTGGTTGTTTAGTGACTCTTAGTAGGAGTCCGGTTGCGAAGTAACGAAAATGTAGAAACGCACGAACACTAACGAACCAAGAAACGATAACGCAAACCAATGAACTCACTAGAATGTGAGAGAGTGTACGGGATTAGTAACCTCTCAATAACGGTAAGAGAACCGAAATGAACAATCCACAAAACAATAAGTAGTGGAAGTATATATATAAGTAACCTCTAATAGAGGTATTGATGGTAGAGCAAGACATGAACCATGAGAGTAGTAAAGAATGATGAGGGATCTCCAAAAGCCTTAGCAACTAGTCGACCCACTATGAGAGGACCCGACTGATGTAAGTAATGTCCAGAACATGAGAGTATTCGATACTGATGGGATCGGGGTGCTGACCGAGTAGGTCTGAGGTGTTAGTCTCAGACCAACTCTGCTTGAAGAGTAAAGGTGTGCAAAATAACGCGGAAGCTTTTGTTTAAACTTAACAAGATAGGATTCTGCTTGTATTGAAACTCAATGTGAATTACAACCTAGCTTCCTATCTTGGGATTCGACAGAAGTATTCTGTCTCATCCAACACTCGCTCTACTCTCGGCTTTGATCAATGCGTCACAAGGAGTAAAGGGGAGTGTTCTATGTGTGCTCTCTAGGTAATAAATACCTAAGCTAATTGACACTATCTCACTAAGATCTCTCAAGAATATTTTCTCTCTCAAGGGCGAAGTTTCTCTCTAAATAATCTTGAATGCGTAAATTAACTAATTACATTCGCATGCTTATATACTTGGTAACGATCTCCTAAATCTTCGGTGAAGTCTTCAAGTAAAACGACTCCTTGGGTTGGTTCCGCAAGTATCGGAGTTGTGGTCCTCCTTGTGCGTCACGTTCTCACGTTTTGCTATTGCTCCAACTATGCGAGATTTCCGCAACTACTTCAGTAACGTCGCGTTTCTTGGCATATAGGAACTCGTGGACAGATGCTTCTGCAGAGGTACTCGAACTGTGACAGTGGAACGTCTTTCTGTATCGTGCCTAGTTTCTCTGCATCGCTACTTTGATTGAGGAGGCAATCATCTGCAAAACTTAAGTCTTCAACAAATTCCCCCTTTTTGCTGATGATGGCAAACTCAGTGTATCCAGCGTAGACTTGCGGTTTTGTATTGGATGTACCTGCAAAAACCAGACAACAAGGCGGAGCAACTATCTCGGGAGAACAACTTTCTGCTTGTTCCCCCTTAAACACATGTTCCCCCTTAAGGTAATGCAGTTGATAAGAGCAGATAAAAAAACCATAGTACGTAAACTACTTCAAATACCACGTTGTAGAAATAAAGGACCAAACAAAACAAATGAGGCCTTCAGAGGCACTCATCATCCACACATAGTTACCCGCAGACACCAGCCGCGGGATACACCGCTTCCCCCGTTTGCCAACATCAGGGGAAACGCACAAAAATATCCAAAAAAACCATAATCTGAAAGAGTCAGTTAAACAAACCACCAGCGTAATCAAAAAGTATTCATGAGTCAGTACTTCCTAAGGGTTAAAAAAGGGTAGGGGTAAAATAGTTAGTCATCTCCTCCATCCATTCCTGTGTCCTCATCCCTTGCTCCATCTTCCCCCGAAGTCCCAGCGCCATCCAATCGCTTGGCCGCTTCCAGAGTTTCAGCAAATGTTTCCCGGAACTCCTCTGCCAGCTTCTCGACTCCCCCTGCAATGATGTTCATCGTCTGTTTGTGGTTTTTGTTGAGGACGTCGATGAGCATGTCTATCTTCTTGGATAGAGTGGCGAGGTTGTTCTCTACCGCTGCTACCCTTTCAGACAAAGAGGCTGTGTCAGGGGGTGGTGCTGGTTTTGGCGGAGCTTGCTTTTTGGAGGGAGGGTTTGTCTTGGAGACCGATTTGATCTGGAAAGATGGGGTTTTGTTGTATAGGATCTGACCAAGAATGTCAGTGTCCATTATGCGACTGGCTTTAGAGGGATCAAGGACAACATCACAGTGGGCAAGAATTTTCGGGAGCCAGAATATGTACCCCAGGCTGTGTCGGGGTGAGGAGATGGTTGAGGCTATGTGGTTGAGGATTAACTTTGGGAGGTTTATCTTTTGGTGGTGGATCAGACAGTACATAATAGCAAGGTCAAGCGGGCGGACAAACTGGTTTCCTTCCTTTCTAGGGACTAAAATTTTTGATCACCAAGGTGTGAAGCATTTGATGGGTATTTGACAGAGCTGGTCGGTCCAAAGAGTGACCGACTCTGCTGTTTGGTAGGAAGAAGTCATAGACCTCTTTTGCACTTATAAACCCTAGATCAGGAAAACCAGCCCTATCATAAAATTCTAGTCCGCTAGTTGGAATTGCTAGATGGGTTGCTATTGAGTTTGAATCGAGAAGGATAGGTTTGCCGTGTACCTCTGTCATTATTTTCCCTTTGTGAATGACGCAGTTTTGGTAGAATTGATACACCTCTACCTCGTGGTAGGTCTGAATGTCGTGGAAGAGATGGATCCAGTTTTGAACGCGGAGCATCTCCTCAAACATATCAAACGCCATCGAGTGGAGCCAGTCCAGGTCGAGTAGCTTTCCCTTTACCCAGTGTCGGGACTCAGCAGAATCGTCGGGTGGTAAGGAGTAGACGGTAGAGTGGGTGTCGATCAGACCTAGTCGTTGAGCAGGTGAAGGTGGGACAGACTCGGAGCGAGGACGGAGTCGCTTTCTGGTGGAAGTCGTTGCCGTGTCGGAGTCTACCTGGGTTGAAGAGTTGGTGGTACTGCGCGGCTTTTCTTCAGTAGTTGGTGGCGTGACGATAGAGGATGGTGCAGGAACAGGAGCATCAGAACTGGGTTTTGAAGATGACTGAGGATGTTTGGCTCGAGAACGAAGGGTTCGAGTAGCTGGAGGGCGGGGGACGTTGGATTTAGCACGGCGAGTTTTCTTGGGTGGGGGTGAACATTCAGGAGCAGGTGGCTGGGCTTCGAGGTCAAATACCTCAGTGGGTTCTTTAGCAGGAGAGTTGAGTTGTGGGTTTTGTGCTTCTTCATCAGCGGGTGGAAGAGATCCGAACTGAAGTTTGGTCGGAGATTTTGTGATAGTATCGGGGGTGGGTATGATCGGGGTGGTGGGAGGTGATGTTTGTTTGGTTGGGGATGGGGTGTCCGATTTTGTGGATGCCGTAGTGTGGACTATGGCGGTGGGTTCAGTTGTGACGGTGGGTAGTGGGGTGTTGATGGGGTGAGTGTCGACTGACATTGCAGGGGCTACGGCGGTTGAGTCAGAGGTGGAGGTAGGGGTTTGTTTGGCTTGGAGGTTGGTGAGTTTGTTGATTAGAGCTTGGAGGAGTAGAGGGTCATTAGGTAATTCGGCGTCGGAAAACATGGTGTTAGGGTTAGGGTTGGAAGCCATGGTGATCGGAGTTTGATCGTAGTAGGCAAACGAGTGTAGAAGACGAAGAGAAGCACAAAGATCAGGTTTAGGTGCGATTGGACGTGGGGAGTGAGAGTTATGGACGTCGGAATATAGGTAGACGTCGTGTGTCAGGGTAATGTGAGCTGATTGGTTGAGCTGGGGTGTTGCGGATAGTATGGCGAGAATTTCGCGGGTGAGTTAGCAGAAACTAAAAACTCTTGTTTTTACGCTGGTGCTTTGTTTCTTTAACAGACAGACTAGGTCATCAGACATATTCATACATTTCACCCAGATATTTACAAAACACGAGAAGGAGATACGACCTTAGCTAAGTCATACGGGTCATACCTAGTTGTGAACGTAGTGCTTCAAAAGGACCTCGTTGCAATGGTTTGGTGAATATGTCTGCAAGTTGATCTGAAGTAGGAACATATTCTAGTTGTATCTGTCCTTTTTCAACGCAATCCCTTAAGAAATGGTGACGAATTTCAATGTGCTTTGTCCTGGAATGATGAACAGGATTTTTAGATAAATCAATAGCACTATTATTGTCACAGAAAATTGTAGTACAAGTCGGGGAATGAGATAGTCCTGTAGTTGTTGTTGTATCCAGAGAATCTGTGCACAGCAAGCAGCGGCGGAGACATATTCGGCCTCAGCGGATGACAGTGCTACTGTGTTTTGCTTCTTTGAACTCCAGGCGACAAGACATAGTCCTAAAAATTGTGCAGTACCAGACGTGCTTTTCCTGTCTAATAAAGCTTGCAAAATCAGAATCACTATAACCCATTAGAGTGAAATCAGGAGTACTTGGGTACCAGAGGTACAGGTCTTGGGTACTTTTCAGATAGCGAAAAATTCGCTTGACGCCTTGTAGGTGTGATTCTTTTGGGTTTGCCTGAAATCTTGCACAGAGACATACAGCATATAGAATGTCAGGCCTACTTGCTGTTAAATAAAGAAGGGAACCTATCATACCTCTGTATAGCGTAGCATCAACGGCAATTCCTTTTTCATCCAGATGTAGCTTCTCTGTTGTTGTCATTGGAGTGGGTGTGGCTTTTGAATCCTGCATCTTGTATTTGATTAACAGCTCGTGAATGTATTTCTGTTGATGAATTTGAGTCCCGTTTTCCTGTTGGGTGACTTGTAGACCTAAAAAGAATTTCAATTCTCCAAGAGCACTCATTTCAAATTCTTTACTCATGAGATCAGAAAAGAAAGAACATAGTTCAGGAATAGTGGATCCATAAATTATGTCATCCACGTATATTTGCACAATGAGTATGTCTTCACCTTTGGTGAGAGTGAAAAGAGTTTTGTCAACTTTACCTCGAATGAATCCATGAGACAATAAGTAAGATGAGAGACGCTCATACCATGCTCGAGGTGCCTGCTTCAGGCCATATAAAGCTTTATCTAACTTGTAGACATACTCCGGGTGATGTGGATCTTCGAAACCCGGTGGTTGAGCAACATATACATCTCTGTCGATGTATCCATGTAGAAAGGCAGTTTTTACATCCATTTGGTAGAGTTTTATACCTCGATGGGCTGCGTAGGCCACGAGTATTCGAATTGCCTCAATTCGAGCTACTGGAGCATAAGTTTCATCGTAATCAATTCCTTCAGCTTGAGCGTATCCCTGAACTACCAGTCTGGCTTTGTTGCGAGAGATATTTCCTTGATCATCTAACTTGTTGCGAAACACCCATTTTGTACCAATTGGTTTATGATTGGTTGGACATGGAACAAGTCTCCAGACAGAGTGTCTCTGTAGAGAGTGTAATTCTTCTTGCATGGCGAGTATCCAGTCATGATCCTGTAGAGCTTGGTTGACATTCTTAGGTTCGATTTTGGATAGAAAGGCATTGAAGGCACAGAGATTCTGATGCAGCTCACTACGTGTTTGAACGCCTTTGGATGGATCACTCAGGATTTGAGAGATGGGATGAGCGGAGGCTTGTTGAAATTTTCTTGCGGAGGTTGATGGAAGACTAGTGGAGTGATCTGGTGTTGGGTGATCGTTAGGTGTGGGTGTCATTGTGTTTTTGGAGGAGGTAGTGGTTCCTGTGTGGGAGTGGGTGAGGCATCTTTGAATGAGTCATCAGGGTCGTCGTCGCTGTCAGAGGATGAGTCTGTTGCAAGAGGTGTTTGTGGTGCAGGGATAGTAGCTACTGGTATTTCAATGAAGGTAGTATCTGCGGCATCTTCGTGTGGTTCATTTTGTGTGTGTTCACAGTCGCTAGAGTTAGAGAGTTCTTCAAAACGAATATGAGGACTTTCTTCGAGACAGGCTGTACGTTTATTGAGTACTCTGTAAGCTCGACTCTGTGATGAGTAGCCAAGGAAGATTCCTTCATCACTCTTAGAAGCAAACTTGCCGAGATTTCTTTTCCATTGTTGTGTATGAAACACTTGCATCCAAAGCGCCGTAGATGTGTGACTGAAGGTGGACGGCCTTTGATAATTTCATATGGGGTTTTGCCGAAGAATGGATGAATTGATGCTCGATTTAGGATGTATGCTGCAGTGTTGATAGCTTCTGCCCAGTATGTGGCTGGAAGGTTACTATCGATGAGCATTGTTCTTGCCATTTCTACTAGCGTGCGATTCTTTCGTTCTACAACTCCATTTTGTTGTGGAGTACGAGCAGCAGATGTTTGATGCATGATTCCCTTTTCCTGCAGAATTCTGAAAACTGAATATTGCAAAATTCTGTACCGTTGTCAGATCGAATTGTCTTGACAGAGGTGGACATTTTGTTAGTAATCAGTTTGAATAGGGTTTCGAATTCAGTAAATGTTTCCGACTTGTTCTTAAGAAAGAGTACCCATGTCCAACGTGAATAGTCATCGACGATGACTAGAGCGTACTTCTTACCACTTTTGCTTTGAACACGCATTGGTCCACATAGATCCATGTGTAGCATGTCCAGTGGAGATGATGTAGACATATCTGTTTTACCTGGAAAGCTTGCTCTAGAATGTTTCCCTTGTACGCATGCAGGACAGAGGATGTCGGTCTGGAAGAAGTTTGTCTGAGGAAGTCCCACTACAAGATTTCTGTTTTTGATTTTGTTTAGTAGTTTGCCGTGTGCATGACCTAGGCGAAAGTGCCATAAGGAGATATTCTTGTCCTGTACACTAAGACAGAGAGTACCATCTAGGTTAGGGTTTTCAAGAGATAGTTTGTAAAGATTGTTCACCCTTATACCAGTGGCTTTCAGCAGACCTGTTTGCTCGTCAAAGATTTTGCAGTCAGAGGCCGAAAAAAGAACAACATTAGAGAGATCACAAATTTGAGAGATACTTAGAAGACTGTGTCCAAGTCCATTTACTAAATTAACATTTTCTATTTTAAAGAGAGAGGGATTACCGACGGTTCCAATACCAATGATTTCACCATGAGCATTGTCGCCAAAAGTGACTTCCCCCCTTGTGTTGAGAGAGAGTCGTGAACTTGTCAGGGTCTCCTGTCATATGTCGTGAGCATCCACTATCCAGAAACCAAGAGTCATTGTCCACGGTCTCTCCCTACAGGATAATCAAAAGTTAGACTTGGGAACCCAGGCGAACTTGGGTTCCCTCTTTGAAAGAGAGCTATAACCATGTCGTGCTTTAGACAGAGTATGTAAACGTTGCATATTGAAAGATAAATCTTTGCCAAGCTTATGACACGAGGAGTGAATATGCCCGTCGTAGCCACAGTAACCACAAATTAATAAAGAAGGTAGATGAACGTACTTCTTTTGCCAACGGAATTTGTTTTCAAATTTTTCTTTTTGGAGTTTCCTTCTTTGAAGATCATTGGGTTTTGTGGCTATTTTTGGTAGGTTTACTTTGCCCTTATTTCTCAGCCAACTAGGGGGATTAGATGATGAGACCGATTCCATCCGTGCCTTTGTAAGAGCGATGTTCAGGGAATCGACCTCTTTCTCAAGTCGAACTTGTCTTTCTTTTGACTCACGGAGTTCGTTCTCAAAGAATTTTGGCTTTTGCATTGCAGCAACCTCACGAACAAAGGTGATTGGTTTGAAAAATTTTTGTGGAATTTTGGAACGATTTCTCTGTAGGGAAGAGACTTGAGTTTGTAAGGAGTTGATGAGGTTGTGAGCATCTTTTAGCTCTTTTTCAAGTTGTTCGGCCTTTTCTTCAGATTTTTGCAATTTTAGACGATCGTTGTTGACATGACCTTTTAGCACATGGATTTCTTCATAAAGAGAGGCTATTCTGTCTTGTTCTTCAGTTAATTCAAATTCAGGATGATTTGGGTCGATGTAGTAAGTAGATAAATCTAAAGAGGAATAGCACATGAATCTGAGAAATATTCAGTTACCTCTGAAGAGGGACTCTTGCATGCCTGACTTTTGTGAGCCATGAGGCAGATTAGGCTTGACGTTCCCATCTCAGGTTCTTCTGAGTCAGAGTCTCCCCATGCTGAATTTGCCATTAGTGATGATTGCTCGCGATCATCTTTCTTCTTGAGAGGACAGTTGTTGGCGTAGTGCCCCGGCTTCAGGCATTTGAAGCATACTCGGTCTCCAGTTCCCGTAGTACCTTGCTGATTACGGTTGTAGGATTGATATTGGTTTTGATTTTGGCTGAACCTGTTTGGACTGTTCCTTTCTGATCGATCTCGCATGAATCTCTTAAAGTTCTTGACCAGCATGGCCATGTCTTCGAAGGTGTTCGCTGATCCTTCTTCTATTATGCCGTCAATCAGAGTGTCCCGAAGCTGCTGGATTAAATCCTGATTTGGAGAGGTAGCGTCATAGTGGAATGATTCATTCTGGTGAACTGTTGTCTGGCTGGGTGTAGTCTTTACCTGCAAAGCTTGATTCACGTTGGAAAACGAAACAGCATGGTTTGAGTGAGAACTATTACCTCTATTTTTGATATTCATCTTGTATTTGTTGATGGACTGAAGATAGGATCCCAAGTCAGTCAAAGTCCATTTTTCTAGACTTTTAGACGCCTTCATGGAGATAACGCTCTCGGTCCATTCCTCACCCAGACTGTCCAGAAATTTGTTGTTGATGTTTTCATTTGACTCTCCAATCTGCAGCTCTTCCATAGTAGCAGTGAGTTCAGTGAATCGAGCGAGCATGTCGCTGAGGGATTCTCCAAGCTTTCCTACGAAGTTTGCGTAGTCTGATAAGTGTGAAACATATAGGCTTTTTAGGGTTTAAATACCTTATAATTTGTAACAATTCAGGCAATGTTTCCCACTTATTATGTGTTTTTCCTAAAGATTGATGCTTTGATAAGAACTGATGTGTTATATATGTTAAGTGCAGGAAAAACCCAGGAAATAAAGATTATACATCATAAGGATTACACCACAACAAACGGGGAACAAATCAGGAGAAGAGACAAAAATTGGTCTTGTCCGGATCAGTTTGGCCGGACACAAAGCCGGACATCTCTTGTCCGGATCTTCTTGGGCCGGACGCAAGCCGGACATGACTAAAATTCCAGATCCGAGAGTTCGTGTTTCAGATCTAAAACTCTGTGTCACGTCCGGATCCGGACACAATCCGGACACGATCTGTACGTCACACAGAATTGAAAAATAAAAAGGCACGCACTGATAATTAGCCTTTGGCGAATTATCAGACGCGCATTAACAGAAAGGCGGCGGATAAACAGGGGAGCGGCGCATTAATGAAGAAGACTCCAAGCTCAATCAAATTTTTTCTCACCAACTACACCAAACTCCCACTAATATGTGTTTCCCTTCTAACCCTATATAAACCCCCTTCTCCTTTCATTTCAATTCGTACCTGACTTCACAGTCCTCCCCCTCTCTAACCCTCTCACTCACCATACATCCATCTCCATTCATAAAACCTCTCCTCCATATCTCAGCCCAGTTCATCATCATCCTCGCTAAAAATCCCCCGTAACCACTCGCTTTCATTCACACACAGACCCCGTATCCATACACACCATTTTAGCCTTGTCCGACCCTTGTCCGGATCCGGACAAGCTCATTCCACCCACGTCCGGATCGCGTCCGACCCAGACAGATCCGGACATCTCACGTCCGACCCTTGTCCGACCCTGTGGACCCGGACACCTCACAAAAATCACCAAAACTTCCACTTTCGCCCCATTTCACCCAATCCACTCCATTATCACCGAGATCAACCTTCAAGCTAGCATGGAGCAAGGACAAAGGACGGAGCGAGCAAGAAGATCTTCGTAACAGATGATTTCTTCTAACTCTCTCTCATTTATGATTATAATTGCTATGTCTAGCTAAAAGGATTTACTCTAGGGGAAGGGATGTTGTAATTAGTTAAACTCTGCATTATTTTGCTGCTTGTTGAGACAATTTGGATTGTTCAGGTTAATGCTTTTAAGTGCTTTTAATAAACGTTGCTAAGTTATTATAAGCCCTCGAATCATGTTATGATTAGATAAGGTGATTAGCATTGACGGTCATATTAACCTGCTACCTGTGATAATTGCAATCGGATAGATTACTTTAGTCACTAGGAGCTTTAGTCCGGATTGAACCAACCAGACTAGTAATTCTGTGCATTAAAGCCATCTAGATATACTTGCTAGGTCTAGACTAGAACTACATGCCCTGTCTAGATGAGCTATCTGGAATTAAGACTTAATACAGAATAGATAAGTGAGAATTACAAGCCGATCCAAGTCTCCACTTAAGCAGTAGAATATGCAGAACCTAGCTAGTGAAACAACTCCCTGAACCTAGAGTACCGTTCACACTCCCAAAACTATCACTTTACTTTATCTGCTATTTACTTTCCTGTTATTTATTTGCAACCCAAAAATCAAAACAAAAACCCCCTTTTAAGTTAACCAATACCTAAGGCTAGACTTACTCATCGAGTCCCGTGGATTGACACCCCGGTCGCTTCTTTAATTACTATACTATTTCGACCGGGATTTTTGCAACCTGACGATCTTTTGAATTATTGAATTCTAGGAATATTTCTTAGTTTTTAATACACCAAATACATCGTTTGCAAAATGGCGCCGTTGCCGGGGACTTGACTTTTGTCTAGTCCCTAGCCTTGGTTAATTTGTTACTTTATCACAACACACTGTTTATAATCGTTTGTTTTGTAATATATTTTGATTTTAATTTATTTTGTGTGCCATTTTCATTACTTTAAAACTCACTCATTTTGTTCCTTTTTCTCGGGCTGATTATAAGCACCTAGTGGATGCGCAGAACGCGCTCAACTGGTCCCCCAGATACAAACTTCGATCCTGAAATCGAAAGAGTCTACCTCCAAGCTCTGAGAGCAAGAAGGCAGCTTGACTTCAACATGGCGGCAAATCATGACCAAATTGGAGGAGGTGCAGTGACTCAGTACACAATGGGAAGGATAAACAGACCACCAGCCACACCAAGACGAGGGCCAGTGGTTCTACCCAATCTAACTGCAGAACTTATAGCCGACTGGCAAAAGGTAAAACCTTCTCATCAATCCAATGCGGTTAGAAATCACCCTGCAGGTACTTTTTCAGGTGCAGACCCATCGGATACATTGGACCATGTACATCGCTTTCTTGTGCACTTGGACTCTCTTGGCTTATCTCAAGGATTGGAGGAGTACGCCAGATTGAGCCTGTTCCAGCACAGCTTGTCAGGAGAAGCCTCGAAATGGTTCCACAGACTACCGCCAGGCATCATTACCACCTGGGAGCAGATGATGGACAAATTCTACGAGAAGTACATTCCCATCTCCCGGACACGACAAATGATTGCCGACCTGATGGCATTCAGACAGAAGGGTAGTGAGACAGTCTGTGAGGCGTGGGACCGATTCAAAGAGCTACTCCGACAGTGCCCTCACCATGGTCAGGACATCACTTCACTAGCTCAGGGATTCTTCCAGGGGAAAGACGAACACAGAGGCGAGATAAGATCCGCCATAGGAGGAAACCTGCTAGCAAAAAGTGGGGAGGAGTTCATGGCAGCTATGGAGTCCTACTGTGAGGAGCTTCGCCAATGGAGCAGCAGTGGAGGACGAGTATTCTCCATAGGTCAGAGTTCTTCCAGAGCTCCAGACCCGATGATGGAACAACTAGCTCCTGAGCAAGCCAGATGAGGACCACGATGGGAAGCATGGCGAAGATGCTCGAACAGCTCACCATGGGGCCAACCACCAGGCAATCCGCCAAAAATATCTCTACAAACGAAGCTTGCTGCTCTCAATGTGGGGATGCACACGACTATGAGGACTGCCCACAAGTAGCCGAGATGAGGCAAACCGAGGAGGCCAATGTAATAGGCCAGTTCAACAACAGGCAACCCTGGGTGCAGAATCAGCACCAAAATCTGAGGTATGGAAATCCTAACAATGCACTTAATTCACATCAAATGCAGCCTCAGAGGACGAATCAGGGGGGACCACCCGGTTTTTCAAGGCCTCAGTATAATCAATTCCGGCCACAACAACCTCAAGCTCAGCAACCATCTTTGAGCTCAAACAATGCAAATCTAAAGGAGATGGTGGATAAGCTGATGGCTTCTCAAGAACAGCAAACGGTAATCAACCAGAAACTAGAGAACGCCATGGTGGAGATGCAAGGAACAATGAGTCAGTTGACTCAATTCCTCATGCAGCAGAGACCTTCTGGATCATTGCCTTCCCAACCAGAAACCAATCCAAAAGACAGTTGAAGGCAGTGTCGGTCTCAGACGAAGACTGCGAGGATTCTGAAGCAGCAGCAGAGTTACTGAGAAGTGGGAGGAATTTAAAAGACCAAGTGGCAGGAAGCCGTACTGATGAAGAGACCGAGCCTCTCTAATACCGCCGGTGCACCATCAGGGCATCCGCCCCTCCTGAGGTAGTTTCTGAGGAGACCCAGGCTCCTATTCCTTCTTCCTCTCTTTCTACTGCTGTTAAAAATAAAAAGGGGAAAATATCTGCAAAGGAACTTCCATTTCCAAACCGACTCAAAGAGCGAGAGCTCGATGAGCAATTTGGAAGATTTTTAGATGTTTTTAGAAAGCTGACTATTAATATCCCTCTTATTGATGCGATTAAGCAGATGCCGAATTATGCTAAATTTGTAAAGGATCTGATTTCGAATAAGAGGAAATATAAAGAGAAGGACACCATCCAGCTGACCGAAACTTGTTCAGCAGCTCTCCGACAGATGCTGCCTCCAAAGCGTGGTGATCCTGGTCAGCCCATCATCCCCTGTTCAATTGGAGACATGGATTGCGGATACGGTCTCTGCGATCTAGGAGCGAGCATCAACCTGATGCCATACACCATGTTTAAAAAGCTTCATGCGGGTGAGCTCGTTCCCATTCATTTCAGACTCCAGTTGGCTGATAGATCATCGATCACACCCAGAGGTATGGTTGAAAATGTAGTTGTTAGTGTGGGTAAGTTTTTCTTCCCCGCTGATTTTGTGATCCTTGACATGGATGAAGATGTTGAGGTACCTCTGATTCTAGGTAGGCCTTTCCTCAGAACTGCAAAGACTGTTATTGATGTTGATAAGGGAAAGATTACCTTGAAATTCATGATGAAGAATTAAGCTTTGATATAAATAAGATGATGCGGAAAAACACTTCTTCTCAAGCTGTTTTCTCTGCTGATTTAATTGATAATTCTTATGATCTTGATGATGACTACACCTTAGGGTACTGATTCTTTTAATTTTGTTTAAGTTTTCTGATGTTTTAGAACAGGTAATAAGTCGATCCATTGAGGATGACAAAGAAAGTTTTGAGATGGCCTCGGTCGTCCAGCAGCTGAATCACGGGAAATCATACTTTCGTTCCTCCTCTCCTCCTGTAGAAAAGTTGGATCGATCCATTCAGAGACCCATACCTTCAATAGAGAAGCCTCCTACCTTGGAACTTAAATCTCCCCTCCCATCTCAAATATGTTTTCTTGGCAGAGGGTAACACCCTGCCTGTTATTATCTCTTCATCTTTGTCTATTTTGCAGGAATCTAGACTCCTGGAGGTGCTAAAGAAACATAAGAGTGCCATGGGATGGACAGTTGCTGACATCAAGGGAATTAATCCAGGTTTCTGCACACACCGGATTCATATGGAGGAGAATTATAAGGCAGTGAGACAGCCTCAGAGAAGGTTGAATCCAAATCTGAAGGAGGTGGTAAAGGCCGAGGTACTAAAGCTTCTTGATGCAGGTATTATCTACCCTATTTCTGACAGCCAGTGGGTATCTCCAGTCCAGGTTGTTCCAAAGAAAGGGGGGATAGTTGCAGTGCCAAATGAGAAAGGTGAATTGGTACCCCAGAGGCAAACCACAGGTTGTAGGATGTGCATCGATTACCGCGCTTGAATGAGGCCACAAGGAAGGACCATTTCCCACTACCATTTATTGATCAAATGTTGGAGCGGTTAGCAGGGAAGAGTTCTACTGCTTCCTTGATGGGTAGCGGTTATTTCCAGATTCCCATTGCGCCAGAAGATCAGGAGAAGACTACCTTCACCTGTCCTTATGGTACTTTTGCTTACAGGAGGATGCCCTTTGGTCTCTGCAATGCTCCAGCCACATTTCAGAGATGTATGATGGCTATTTTTAATGAATTTATTGAGAAAAGTATTGAAGTGTTCATGGACGACTTCTCTGTCTATGGACAAAGTTTTGATGTTTGTCTGGAGCAATTAGACCAGATTTTGGCTCGCTGTGAGGACACTAACCTTGTGCTGAATTGGGAGAAGTGCCACTTCATGGTACAAGAAGGAATTGTGCTTGGGCATAAGGTGTCAAAAGAAGGCCTCCAGGTGGACAAGGCAAAGATAGAGGTAATAGAAAAACTGCCCCCACCAATTCAGTTAAAGATGTAAGATCCTTTCTTGGTCATGCAGGGTTTTACAGGAGGTTTATACAGGACTTTTCAAAAATTGCTAAACCCCTGTCAGACCTGCTTCAGAAGGATATCAAATTTCAGTTTACAGAGGAGTGCTTGACAGCATTTCAGACTATCAAAGAGAAGCTCTGTTCAGCACCTATTGTGGTCCCACCAGATTGGTCTGAACCATTTGAGATCATGACGGATGCGAGTGACTATGCTGTTGGCGCTGCACTATGTCAGAAGAAAGATAAGATGCTGAGGGTAATCACTTATGCTAGCAAGACCTTAATTGATGCACAGAAGAATTATACTACTACAGAGAAGGAGTTGCTAGCTGTGGTGTTTGCTCTGGACAAGTTTCGACCATATCTGCTTGGCAGCAAGGTGATAGTCCACACAGATCATTCAGCCCTCAAGTACCTTTTTCAGAAGAATGAATCGAAACCAAGACTTCTGAGGTGGATCTTACTTCTCCAAGAATTAAATTTAGAAGTTGTGGAAAAAAAGGGGAAGCTGAATGGAGTTGCTGATCACCTATCTAGGCTTGAAATCCCTGATGATGGGATCCCGATCAACGAGTTCTTCCCTGATGAGACGGTGTTCAAAATTGGAAAGGTAGATGAACCATGGTATGCTGATTTGGTTAATTATCTTGCTACTGGTTTAATTCCTCATGACTACAGCTATAATCAGAGGAAGAAATTCTTGTCAGAAACCCGCCATTATATCTGGGAGGATCCATATCTGTTTAGGATCTGTGCTGATGGCTTGATGAGGCGATGTCTTCCAGATAAGGAGATCCAGAGTGTCATCGAATTCTGTCATGCTAAAGAGGCAGGTGGCCATCATGGTTATACAAGAACAGCTGCAAAAATATTGGAGTGTGGATTTTACTGGCCTACTCTTCATAAAGATGTCCACCATTTCTGTTCCCATTGTGACCCTGTCAGAGGATGGGAAACATCTCCAGAAAGCATGAGATGCCTCAGAAAGGTATTCTTGAGGTAGAACTTTTTGATGTTTGGGGCATTGATTTCACAGGCCCTTTTCCCTCATCTCATGGAAACCAATACATCCTGGTAGCTGTAGATTATGTCTCCAAGTGGGTAGAAGCTATTCCATGCCACAATGCTGATTCCAAGACAGTGGTGAAATTCCTGAAGAAACACATATTCACCAGATTCGGGGTGCCTAGGGCAATTATCAGTGATGGTGGCTCCCACTTCTGCAACCGAGCATTCGACTCCTTAATGACTAAATATGGGGTGACTCACAAGGTGGCACTACCTTACCACCCCCAAACTAATGGTCTTGCAGAGGTGACTAATCGTGAGCTGAAATGGATCCTACAGAAGACGGTAAATGCATCAAGGAAAGATTGGTCAGTTAAACTAGATGATGCTTTGTGGGCATACCGGACTGCTTTCAAGACACCTATAGGTATGTCTCCTTTTAAACTTGTGTATGGAAAAGCTTGCCATCTTCCAGTCGAATTAGAGCACAAAGCGTACTGGGCATTGAAAGCCCTGAATTTTGATATGCACACGGCTGGAGAGAAAAGAAAATTTCAACTATCTGAACTTGAGGAACTCAGAGAGCAAGCCTATGACAGTTCCCGAATTTATAAGGAGCGCACAAAGAGAATCCATGATCAGATGATTCATAAGAGAGAATTCAAAGTAGGTGATCTGGTGTTACTCTATAATTCCAGGCTACGCCTCTTTCCTGGTAAGTTGAAATCACATTGGGCAGGTCCATTCAAAGTTGTAGGAATCACTACTTATGGTGCTTATGAGCTAGAGAATAAGACGGGAAGTTTCAAAGTAAATGGTGCTCGATTGAAGAAGTACCTAGGCGATACCTTTTCTCAGCCTCCTGCACCAGGTATATCCTTAATTGAAAGCTCCAATTCCATAAATTCTATCTCTTCTATCTGTATTGCAGCACCACCTCCCAAAGCATCCAAAAAGCCGCGCCAGCAATGGTACTTCAAACTGAAGAAAGCTATTGCTAGCTGCTGGCGGCCCTTCTTGACCTTATCTGAAAAGTCTAGCCAGAGACTTTAACTCCGGGCAGCTTGGTGGGAGGCAACCCACCGGTTTGTTTCTCTTCTTGGTTTAGTTAATTTCCTCTTTTGTTCTTATTTAGCAGAGTGTTAATCACTATTGTGCAAACCGAAAGAGCCATGGCTCTTACCTTATAACTAATGGTTTTATCTGGTTCCACTTGAGTTCTTCTGGTTTTGCAGATTTAATCTTTCAGGTAATTCACTCTAATGCTAAACTGAACTCAAGTGTGAGGAAGAATCATGGCAATGTTCATCAAGGATCAGGGAGTCCTTAAACACTCATGCTATTTAAGTTCTGCATTTCGTGTGTTTTGTTCTTTGTGTGGTTCTTTGTGGTAATATTTCATTTTTTTTGAATAAGGTGTTTTAGACTAGTGGTTTTTATTTAATTTAATATAAAAAAAATGACATTTTAACGTGTCCGGCTGAACTTAGCCGGACATAGATCCGGTCACTAGAAAACCCTAGCTGTCCGGATCCGGACTCTACCCGGACACGACTAAAACGCGTCCCAGTTTTAATTTTCTTTCTCGATCTTCTATTCCTTTCTTCCCCGCTTCATCGTCTTCTTCACCGTCTCGACCTCGAACCAGAAACAAACACAATACACACCTCCATTCTTTTCCACCATTTTCGAACCACCACCACAAACCACCGGCGACCACCACCCCAGTTCCGACGCCGGCGAGACCAGAAGCGACACCGCTGCCCAACTCCAACCACCAGAGCATCACCGTGAGCACGCCAAACCACCACACTCTCCCTTTTCCCTGATTTCGAACCGAAACCGCACAGAACCAGGTTTTTAATTCGACTGTATAATATTCTGAATTCAGTTCTGTCAAAGTCGAAAAGATTGGGTAGTGTTTGTGTTAATTTAATGATTGGGATGAAAACGGAGAAGTTCTATGGAGAATTTGGCGATTTCTGGTTCACTTTGTGCGAAAATCTGGAAATTCTTGTGCGTGTTTGAACTGTGTGCGCGGCGAAATATTTTTTCTAGGTTTTGGTCGCGTCCGGACTGCGTCCGGCTGAGTTGACCCGGACGTAGGTCCGGACATGTGTAAAATTTGAAATTTTGTGTGTTTGTTTTCTAGGTAATTGTTGTCTTGTTTAATGTTGTAGTGTGCAATGTTTGGCTGTTTTACATGCCTTGTTTTGTAAATACACTGTGTGAAATGATATGTTCAAATAGAACATGCTACTCGATTGGTTTCGAGTTTCGGTGTGACTGTTGCTTCTTTTTACTTACTGTCTATGTTTTATCTGATAGATGGCTCGCACTAGAGGTGGTCCTGCATGCAGAGGGTCCTCTTCGAGGAACCCACGCCCTGACGACGAGTCAGAGCCGGTCGAGTCACCACTACGAGAGGATGGCTTCAGATCAGCTACCACCAGGGCTTGGTATGAGAGAGGTGGAGCCTTCATCATAGAGAGACGCATCACAGACGAGGCAGTAGCTGAGGCCGGGCTTTCAGCCATATTCGAGGGTATTGGCGCCAGCAGTATCCTGCGCATGGGCGTGGGCGTTTTCTCCCCAGAGCTGGTCCGCGAATTCTACGCCAATGCTGTGGCGTCAGACACGACACACAGCATTACATCTTATGTGCGCCATTATCAGGTGGAGGTAACCCCTGAGACCTTTTCTGATCTATTATTCCTCCCAGACGACTATGATAGGCATGTAGATTTTTTGGAGGATGCACTTAGGAAGAGTAAGTCTAGGTGGTTACTAGAGGTCGGGAGTACTACTCGCCGACGAGGTGAGGAGAACAAGACTGTATTACCATATGCCATTCTCCCATCCCTTCAGCAGAGGACCCTAGCTGAGATCCTCAGTCATCAGATCCGGCCTCAGGCTGGGAATGATGCTTCTGACGAGGATTGTGTCCTCCTAGACTACCTCCTAGCCTCACCACATCAGCCAGCCCAGCAGCTCTCCCTCCCTTTCATCATGTTTAGGCAGCTGCATAAGGTCGTCACTTATCTGTGGACGAAGAAGAAGAAGATCACCCCTATCTTCCCTATTACTATCCAGCATCTTCTTGCCTCCACCCTCCCCGAGGAGATCTTCACTGACATGGCGGTGAGGGAGGGTGAGACACCCATCTCCCTTACGACCTTTCGGAGATGGGGCTTCTTGCGCCTAGACGACGGCGGCTGGGTGAAGGGCAGCTCGGGCCTAGGATCTACGGGTACTTCTGCGAGCTCCAGCTCCACCGGCCACTGCTACCATGGCGCCCCCTACGGTCCCAGTGATGAGCGTTCCCCCAGAGATACAGGCCATGATGGACTCTATCCTCCAGCAGCAGCAAAGGATGGAGCAGAGATTCGGGGGTATGGAGCAGCAGTTCGGTTCCGTACAGCAGCAGGTAGGGGAGGTCCAGCAGCGCCAGGTGCGCATGGAGGGACATATAGATGAGATCCGCCAGACACAAGGCACCCTCCAGGCAGAGCAGATCTCCATCGCTGAGCGTTTAGAGCGCAGTGATGCTTTACACAGAGAGGCTGCTAGGTACATGGCAGATGCATCCACTCAGCAGGCCCAGAACAGCCAGCTCATGCAGATGCTCATTGCCCAGTTGGGAGCGAGACAGCCACCACCACCACCACCACCGCCTCAGTGATGGCCATTCTATTTTTACTGCTTTCTTTTCTTTTGTTGGTTTTTCTGTATTTTTCTTTTCTTTTTCTTTGACTTTATTTTCCTTTTGTTTGTTCAAACTAACGGTAGAACAAGGGATTGTAGGTGAAGTGGTATTAGATATATTCAGCACTGTTTAAAATTCTAAATTGCTTAATTTCTTGTTTCTCTGAGCAGTGCAGCGTTCTAAAATGATTACTTTACATGTCACCTCTACTGCGAAACAAATGGCTATAAGTACAGGAAATGGAACCACACTACTTGCGAATGTCTGCTAAGCTTAAACTATGGGGAGTATTCTTTCTCTAATTATGACTCATTCGATTCAAATATTCTCTATGGTTCGAGTTAATGCGCTTTGTTCTGTGGTTGTACTTGCCAGTGAAACTTAAGCAACTCTTAATCTGCACACAACGTATACTGTCTATGACTCATAAGGAATCTCTCGACCCCTGCCAAACTTCAAGTGTGAGGAAGAACATCTTCCTCAATCCATAACACCAGGGGAGTCTCAGTTCATAATTTTTGATGTTCCACATTTGTTGTGTTGAGGGTTATTACATATGCATCTATTCTGAGTATAGCATGTTTTGAAAGCTCTTTTCTCTGTTTTTCTTCTTTGACCAATGAGGACATTGCTCATCTTAAGTGTGAGGAAGGAGAGACCTTTCCCTGAAAACATGCTAATTGTTCTTTAATGCCACACTTGCTTTTTGCTTCTCTAATGCCTGTGCACCGAGTGTTGTTAAACCAAAGTGAAAACCGTAGGAATATTTTTGTTTGATGAGGTTTGTATAAAAATAGTTTTATTTAAAAATACTCTCTTTTCACTAAAAAAATCTGGTAGATTGGCTAATTGTGGAAACCAGATTATTTTAGCTTGGGATTTTGGAAATGAAGTGAATGTTTGGAATGAAAAAGGGTAAGGCAAGGTACTCCACTGATCAAAATTTTATCCTAACAATAGCAGGCCTCGTTTATCCGGTTATTAAGTCTTAAGGGTGCCTTATCACCTATCTACCTAAGGTCTCGTGATCTGGGATAGTTGGCCCAACATCGTTACAAGGATAGAGAGAAAAGTCTGGGTTATGGAATAACTCTGCAATTCACAATATTTCGTTTGTTTTGTATATAATTCTTGGAAGAAGAATGTTTTTGCATGTGAAAGAAAAATTCATTGCAGTTTAATTTTTGTTTTTGATCACGAGTACGTGGTGTTGAAAGGTATTGCGGAATAAGGCATTACTTCACACCCCTTGTCATCCAAAGGTTAGAGGAATGAAAATGGTGGAAAGTCCCAAGCTAAGTTAACTTGTTTTCTACAATCTAGTTTCTCTATGCTTTTACAAAAATTGTTCCTGCTTCACTGTTTGTGAAAACCTACCTCAGAGAGCGAAATTATTCTTTCATTTATCACTTGGTTTGATTTCGTCCTGCACTTGTTTCAAATTGGAGATTATTTGAAGGTTTTAGAGATATTCTTATTCCTATTTTGCTTGAGGACAAGCAAAAGCTTAAGTGTGAGGAAGTTGATAAGTGTGAAACATATAGGCTTTTTAGGGTTTAAATACCTTATAATTTGTAACAATTCAGGCAATGTTTCCCACTTATTATGTGTTTTTCCTAAAGATTGATGCTTTGATAAGAACTGATGTGTTATATATGTTAAGTGCAGGAAAAACCCAGGAAATAAAGATTATACATCATAAGGATTACAACACAACAAACGGGGAACAAATCAGGAGAAGAGACAAAAATTGGTCTTGTCAGGATCAGTTTGGCCGGACACAAAGCCGGATCTCTTGTCCGGATTCTTGGGCCGGACGCAAGCCGGACATGACTAAAATTCCAGATCCGAGAGTTCGTGTTTCAGATCTAAAACTCTGTGTCACGTCCGGATCCGGACACAATCCGGACACGATCCGGACGTCACACAGAATTGAAAAATAAAAAGGCACGCACTGATAATTAGCCTTTCGGCGAATTATCAGACGCGCATTAACAGACAGGCGGCGGATAAACAGGGGAGCGGCGCATTAATGAAGAAGACTCCAAGCTCAATCAAATTTTTTCTCACCAACTACACCAAACTCCCACTAATATGTGTTTCCCTTCTAACCCTATATAAACCCCCTTCTCCTTTCATTTCAATTCGTACCTGACTTCACAGTCCTCCCCCTCTCTAACCCTCTCACTCACCATACATCCATCTCCATTCATAAAACCTCTCCTCCATATCTCAGCCCAGTTCATCATCATCCTCGCTAAAAATCCCCCGTAACCACTCACTTTCATTCACACACAGACCCCGTATCCATACACACCATTTTAGCCTTGTCCGACCCTTGTCCGGATCCGGACAAGCTCATTCCACCCACGTCCGGATCGCGTCCGACCCAGACAGATCCGGACATCTCACGTCCGACCCTTGTCCGACCCTGTGGACCCGGACACCTCACAAAAATCACCAAAACTTCCACTTTCGCCCCATTTCACCCAATCCACTCCATTATCACCGAGATCAACCTTCAAGCTAGCACGGAGCAAGGACAAAGGACGGAGCGAGCAAGAAGATCTTCGTAACAGATGATTTCTTCTAACTCTCTCTCATTATGATTATAATTGCTATGTCTAGCTAAAAGGATTTACTCTAGGGGAAGGGATGTTTGTAATTAGTTAAACTCTGCATTATTTGCTGCTTGTTGAGACAATTTGGATTGTTCAGGTTAATGCTTTTAAGTGCTTTTAATAAATGTTGCTAAGTTATTATAAGCCCTCGAATCATGTTATGATCAGATAAGGTGATTAGCATTGACGGTCCTATTAACCTGCTACATGTGATAATTGCAATCGGATAGATTACTTTAGTCACTAGGAGCTTTAGTCCGGATTGAACCAACCAGACTAGTAATTCTGTGCATTAAAGCCATCTAGATATACTTGCTAGGTCTAGACTAGAACTACATGCCCTGTCTAGATGAGCTATCTGGAATTAAGACTTAATACAGAATAGATAAGTGAGAATTACAAGCCGATCCAAGTCTCCACTTAAGCAGTAGAATATGCAGAACCTAGCTAGTGAAACAACTCCCTGAACCTAGAGTACCGTTCACACTCCCAAAACTATCACTTTACTTTATCTGCTATTTACTTTCCTGTTATTTATTTGCAACCCAAAAATCAAAACAAAAACCCCCTTTTAAGTTAACCAATACCTAAGGCTAGACTTACTCATCGAGTCCCGTGGATTGACACCCCGGTCGCTTCTTTTTAATTACTATACTATTTCGACCGGGATTTTTGCAACCTGACGATCTTTTGAATTATTGAATTCTAGGAATATTTCTTAGTTTTTAATACACCAAATACATCGTTTGCATAGTCCATCTTCAGTTCTTGTATTTTTGATTTTCGAAGCTCAGTATTTCCTTCGTGAACAGCTCGAAGGTGATCCCAGATGTCTTTGGCTACTTTGATGTGATACACTCTTCTTCTTTCAGGTGGAGAAAGACTGGTGTAGATTACTCGTACGGCTTGGGCATTTAGCTCAACGCATCTGTGCTCCTCAGCAGTATAGTAGCTGGGATCTTTCCCTTCAGGTACTGGGAAGTTGCCTTTCGTCACTACCGTCCAGAGTTGTTGATTCAAGGACTGGAGGTGTGACTCCATCCCGTTTTTCCACATGTTGTAGTTTGTGGAAGTTAGCTTTGGATTCTCCACTTGCATTCTGTTGTTGTTGCTGGTGTTTGAGATTTCCGCCATTTTGAGAGATTTGTCAGCCAACGCCAGCTCTGATACCACTTGATGGGATCGGGGTGCTGACCGAGTAGGTCTGAGGTGTTAGTCTCAGACCAACTCTGCTTGAAGAGTAAAGGTGTGCAAAATAACGCGGAAGCTTTTGTTTAAACTTAACAAGATAGGATTCTGCTTGTATTGAAACACAATGTGAATTACAACCTAGCTTCCTATCTTGGGATTCGACAGAAGTATTCTGTCTCATCCAACACTCGCTCTACTCTCGGCTTTGATCAATGCGTCACAAGGAGTAAAGGGGAGTGTTCTATGTGTGCTCTCTAGGTAATAAATACCTAAGCTAATTGACACTATCTCACTAAGATCTCTCAAGAATATTTTCTCTCTCAAGGGCGAAGTTTCTCTCTAAATAATCTTGAATGCGTAAATTAACTAATTACATTCGCATGCTTATATACTTGGTAACGATCTCCTAAATCTTCGGTGAAGTCTTCAAGTAAAACGACTCCTTGGGTTGGTTCCGCAAGTATCGGAGTTGTGGTCCTCCTTGTGCGTCACGTTCTCACGTTTTGCTATTGCTCCAACTATGCGAGATTTCCGCAACTACTTCAGTAACGTCGCGTTTCTTGGCATATAGGAACTCGTGGACAGATGCTTTTGCAGAGGTACTCGAACTGTGACAGTGGAGTCTTTCTGTATCGCGCCTAGTTTCTCTGCATCGCTACTTTGACTGTGGAGGCAATCATCTGCAAAACTTAAGTCTTCAACATATACGTTGGAAAAACCATTAAATCTGAGAATACTAGACGGTGGTAATTCCCTAAGCTAGTGGAGGTTATCGAGAGAGATACTTCTAGGCTAATCCATGAGATTGTAAGATACTCCGAGAGACGAGTGTTGGGAATTTGAGTAGTCCGGTAAAAACGGACATTTGTGTATTTGAGGAGCTAAGTGTATAGCCCTTTGTATTTGTAGGCCCGGTGGCGAGTCTTGTGTATGACTCCGCCTAGAGGCCAAAAGTAATGAGTATTGCGTATGTATGAGTAAAGTATTGAGTATTGAGTAAGAAGGAAGTATGAGTATGTAATGAGTACCGAGTAATGAGTAAGTATGAGTAGGGTAAAGAGTACGGAGTACTGAGTATGTGGGAGTAAGTATTGAGCATCGAGTGATGAGTATGTACTAGTATAGTAACGAGTATCGAGCAAGCGCGAGTAAGTAAGGAGTAAGGTAATGAATGTAGTGTGAGTACAACAACAAGTAAGTAGGACTAAGTTGGTGTAGGACTTAAGAACCCGAATGGGAAGGAAGAGAGCATCCGATTAAACCAGATGAAAGAATAACTAAATGAACGGTTGACTGACAAATTGTCTTCCTTGGTAGGTAACGAACCTTATATATGTATGTAAGTATTGTTGATTGTATTTTTGTAGTATTAGTATGTATGTATGCATGTAAAACGAACTCCATGTATATCCAACCCAAAGTAGTCGGCGTACCGCGGTTAGCACGTGGTATATGCGAATTTCATATGCAGCAATTTTGCTGAGCCCCTAGGGGCACCGTTTTTATTTTACAGGTACTTCGAAGCTGACCGCCGTTCGAGAGTGTAGGACGGGGCTGCTATGTAAGCATGGGTAGTTGAATTATAGGATTTGTATTTGTATTGTAATGCGAATTTGGAAGTCCAAACTGTATCGGTAGTTTAAGGATTGTAGTAGACTCGGTATAGTATTGTATAGGAGTTGTATTTGAATTATGGTTGAGTATGCAATGGGGAGTAATGTATTGTGTAGAGTACTCGGTATGTTCATATTCATCAGACCGATAGTATGTAGGATTGTAACTCGCCTTGTTAGTCACGTGGGTGACTAACGGCATTGTACACCTGCCGTTGTGTATGTAATATCCGCTGCGAAGGTAAGTATTTGTACAGTAATGACGGTATTAGTGGTAGGGGTGTTACAAAAAGTGGTATCAGAGCGAAGTATCGCTCTGATGGATGAAATACCGAGTTTAGGAAAATACCGAGTTAGGAATTAGAGGCTTAGGGCAAAGGGTTGAGTGTTAACGTGTGAGGTACGCTAGATAGGAACTTCCGTATGAACTGGAAACCTACAACAACCATACCCACCCTCCGCAACCCACGGTATTAAGTTGGGAGGAGAACTCCAGAGAGATGGAAAGACCTCTCATACTCGGGTAAAACCCGATCTGACAGTTGCAAAAACAAACCTTGTTAGAAAAAGAACCTGTCATACAGTAGAGTCCAAGAACTGGAAGTCCCGAAGACGGTTCCCGTTGGATGACGATGACCGCACTTGATGGCGGAGGATTGAAGATCCTAAATAGAGGATAATGGAATTTATGGCATCATGGGGCGACGTGCCTTGCAGTCGCGAGAACCATGGGTAGCCAGCAAGCAGAGGAGCACAACCGCGCAACGAAGCAAAAGGGACAGAGTAACAAGCCCGAGACAAGAGAGTCTACGGACAGTAATGGTTCATAATACCATTAACGGTATACAAACCGACTAAGGAATGAGTCGAGATTGGATTAATACCAAACTTACATGCCAAGAGGCCGTAATAACCTAACAACATAGTTCAGGTGATAATGAAAGTATTCATAAAACATACACCTATAGGATGACAACGTGGTTCCTAAGGATACGTCAAGTCTCGTTAGCCGCAGTGAAGGTGTGAGACACCCAAATTGACGACAACCATGTCAAGAACACTGAGAAACGACTCAGGAGATTGATCACCAAGATCAAAGGAAAATCTAATAAGACCACCAAATATGGATGGAAACGATATCACCGGTATATGTTAACCGAAAAACAACCTACCCGCGCACTTGCCCAGGGCAAGTGCAGCAAATACAAGACAGTTGGAAGACTTCGAATGACCAACAAGTACCCACTGAAGTACCAACATAGGATCACTAATCCTAGGAATTTGAAACAGTGAAACCTTGGAAAGGCCTGATGGCCCGACCATTGTATTAAGAACATACCAGTCAGCGAGAGGCTAGACTTGGTCAAAACCCCGGTCATGGCAATGCCATAAAGAATTCCTTTTAACACCGAACTGTTATTTCAAAACCCAAAATTTTTCTTTCAAAACCACAAACCCTTCTTTTGAACCTAGATTTCTAAAACCAAACCAAAGGAATTACGGTGAGTATCATGGAATGATACAAGAGGAGCTGACAATAGAATACTTCACCTAGGCGTGTGACGAGCACTACGAGTGTACCCAAATACGGGATGTGGGACGACCGCACTCCGAAGGAGCTTGCGGGCCCGACAAATAGTCAGGTAAGTGGTAACGTACCAACAAGGTACCCCACGTATGTATACATGTAGTGTACAAAACACGGGAAGTAGTCAGCTCCGTTCTACGGACCATGAGTAAACCCAAACAGCTGGACACTTAGAACGAGCAAAGGGAACTCAGATAAGCTTACAAGCTAAGGAGTCAGAAACTCACTCCAGGAGAATTATTAAGAGTTAAAAGTGCGAGAAGCACTAACAAAGGAATAAGACATTGGATATGTCTCGAAGATATCAAAGTAAAGCGCGATAACTGGAAGGAATGCCCAGACTAAACACTGTAAGGCAACTGCCTGACGTTAACACATCAGTGTTCAATGAACGGGATGGAATTCCCAAGAACTACCACAAACACACAGGGTGATCTTATAAGGTACCGAAAAATACCAATCATCACCGAAGAGAATATCAAACCCGTTATAACATAAGGAAAAACACCAATGGTCTACCCTAAGAACGGGAGACGTTATAACTCTCAACGGATAACTCAGATCTAGAACCGTAAGGTAGGATAACAAACTGGACATACTCATAAATGTCAGTCAGATGCTACCGTATAATCAGTAATACCCAGGAGCAATCCATAAAGGGTATCAAGTCAACACAGTTGAATGAAATGTCATGGTAAGAACACCACAATCGGAACGAACATCCTGTTAGAACACCGAAGGGATCCCACTTGACAGGGGATACCCCAGATTAATAAATGGTATTGATCAATACCAAGATACAAAAAGGGTCTCCAACAAACGGAAGCGTAATGCGATGATCTTATCATGGAGCCCAGTATCACCTCTATACCCAGCGATGGCTTACGGAGAAGTAACCACTTGGGAACAGCCTATGATGAGCAGATCTCTAGGCAATATGGCTAGTAGGCCATGAAACTATTACCAAACACAACCCAACGGTTGCAAAACCCCTTGTAAACCATATGGAAAGTGGTCAAGGACGACACCAATAAAAGGTTAACAACCAATGAGCAAGGATACCCCTCATAAATGTGAGACCTCGAGAGCGGTGAACACATGGATCCCAAGAAGTGGATACCGTCAATAAATATCTGAAAATATATCCCTTTCAGAACTACTAACGTAGTGGAGCTTGAGCATACACTTATTGCCAAGCGATGTAAGATAAGCCTCAATAGCAATTGTTGACAACCAAGGAGTAACCGGTTCAGAAGGAACACGATATGTGGGAACGTAAAGTATAAGTAAATAACGCTCAAGGAGCTCATAAGTATAAACACCAAACCATGGTATAAATGGTGAAAATGCATGAGCTGAAGCTAGCAACAGCGGATGCCACGTAAACCAATATTGTAGAATCTGTAAGAACATGGTGCGCAGCAGGCGACCAATGTATGTGAATAATCACCCAATGCTATGGAATTGTTAATACGAGATAGTGGACAGACCGGGCAACAAGCCATGAGTCTGCACCAAATGACGAGGCACCACACGAAGAAGTAATATTCATTCCTATTGCGATCACATGAGAGATTTACTGCCAAGGGTTTACGCCTCTGCACTCTGTAGGACTGAGTGTTTTGGCATTGCACTTGTGCAGTTAATGATCAAGTGGGATAGCTAGGAATATGGGAAATGTAAATTGTGGTAAATCCTTCCTTTCACCAACAAATATGGCATAAGCCAGTTAAGCAAAAGCTTAGAACAAACCGTGCGGCCTAAGGCCAAAGAAGCACGAAGAGTGTGAAACACACCAACAATCACAAGATGTGAATTCCATAGAATTAAAAAGTGAAAGGAGACTTAGGAAAGTCACTAAGACCGACGCATAGAAAAGGCAAGGTCATACAAGTAAAGAACATTTGGACCAAACAAAATAGTGAGCAGAATTCAGAAGCCACTGACAATAGAGGAAGCACTGCAACTAAGTAGTGGCTCAACCTCAACCGACAATAAGTCGGAAGAACCAAGTGAATGATCACTATAATACACAACAGTATGTATATAGATTGCCAGAGAGCTGGTTATAAATCTAAAACTCGTTGAGTTCGCGCATGGTAAAAGAATACCACACTTAGTTAATAAACCTTATTCCCACAATAAAAGGGATAAAAAGGTGATGTGTAGCGCATTAAGGATAACTAGAAGGGCAAACAAACCAAAGTTATCAGGGTCGCGCAGTAGAAGCTAGTGGGCCCAGAATTCTAAGTGAAATACACCTAGTGAATAAAAGGTTAATCATCAATGCCCCATTGAGGCTAGAACCGAACCCGGTTAAGAGTTAAATAAACTCCGATGAAAATTCTTGATGCAGGGACTAACCGGTAATACGGTTAAGACCATTGATCAAGGAACATTGTATAATAGACCGCATGGAAGCTGAACCACTCCATAACGGCTGAATGCCTTCGACCAATGTCCAATGTTGACACATGGTAGATTACGTGGGCGTAATCCCTTTTAAGGGGGGTAGAGCGAAAACCGTGAAATGTATGTTTTACGTGATGAGGGCGTAAACTACAATGCTCAGAGCACAAAATAATTTGTTTTAATGATTGATACTTATGTTACATAAACATTTGTATTCATTCATCGTGTAATTGTGGTTGTTTGGGAAGTAAGAATAGGAAAAGGAGTAGAGAAACTCCAGGGGAATGAGAACCCTGATTGGTAATAGTATGAGGAACGAGTATGTATGGGAGACTTGAGGAGTATAAATCGGTATGGAACCGATGTATGTAATGAGTATAAATCGGTATGAAACCGATGTATTTTATGAGTATAAATTGGAGGATAGAAAATTAATTGGATAATATACCTTTGAATTTCTTAAGTATAGTAGTTGGAGATGATGTAGTAATAGTTAATGAGATGATTAGCAAGTGAGTAAGTGAATTCTATAAATTGGAAAATGTATGTGTGTGATTATGACTAGCAAGATTAAAAAGATAGAAAACGAAACAATGTTTGACGATTTGTCTGTTTGGAATGGAGGTGGGAGGTGGAACTTGATTTGCTAGTGATCAAGGGAAGCTAAACACAAAATTGGGGTGGAAGGATAGTTCAACACCAATGCTGATCACATTGGGGTTGAAGGACTCTTGAAGCTCCCCATAAGTGGTCACAATAATAACACTAGAAATAGGTGTAATTACCGTAAATGGGATTTGGGAGATGTATGCAAGTTTTCAAAATGAATTCCCAAAACTAATTTGGTACAATGTTTTCTTCAAACTTGAGAATGAGGATCTGTTTTAAAACCACTCCCACGGGCGCTAGTGGATCTTCCATGACTAGGCACGGGTATCCGGTTGAAACCATGGAGGTGAAGCTAGTTTTGAGTCAGTGGAAGTGTTGATTAGTTTTGAAACCACTACACCGTTCGTGCGGCGGTCCTAAGTGGCCGGTTGGGTGCGGTGACAGTGTGTGTTTTGTATTTTTCCAAGGGCACTGGGGCAGCGTAGTCCCGAGTAAGTATGAGTAAGTATTAGTAAGTAAGTATGAGTAAGTGCCTGAGGATCTCTATATATGAAAATAAATTTGATCTGAACCAAACGACCGTGGCCAGAAAGCGTAAGTGCCATTAGTCATGACGGCCGTGAACCAGAAAGCGTAAGTGTTCAAACGTGACCGGTACCTGAGGGATCGCTCGACATGGGAGAGGAAGGCACCTCATTTATCTCCGGACGGACCCCATGGAGAGCTTGTAACGGATATTTTTTATTGTTATGCATGCAGTGACATGCTGTTTGGATGTGTAGTATACATCGAGTCAGACACTTGGAGTTTGACAAGTTATATGTAGAGGTCATAACCTTAGCATAGAGTACTTATACGAGTAACAATATTAGATTCACCAATTTTGAGGGAAAAGTTCATTAAGGGGGGTAGATTGAAATAACCCAAACTTAAATATGGTGATTATATTATTCTAATATGGTATTTAAGGGTCTTATAGTGCCTAAGTAATTTTGGTAAGGAAAATAAATCCAAAAGAAATGAAGAAACGCTTAAAAAGCGAAAAACGATAAAATAAGCGTTATATAACCATAGGAGGTACGAGACCTCAGTTAGATTCCTAAGGCTTATTCAAGCCTAATTAGTATACGGGAATGATTCTCAAAGAAAACGGATCCAAATAATGTGTTAAAACGCTAATAAAGCTTTAGCGCACGTTTTTTGAGAAAACCTGAAAACATGACTTTGAGTGGTCAAACAAACCCGTAAAAATTATAGTTCATAAATAACTATAATTAAGCATTAATGGAAGCTTAATAACCAATAAAATTAAAGAAACGAGAAAATTCCAGAAAATGGGCCCGGTTAGTGAATAGTGCTAAAACCGGGCAAATTAACGAGCGTTTTCTGTAAAAAATGAAAAAAACGCTCCAGCATGTATCACTGTGTGGGGCCGGTTTTATGAGTTAATTAACTCCCTCACACACACTCACACTTGACTAGTTAATTAATTCATGAGTTGAAAAGTCAATAAAGCAATAAAGCAAAAGTATCAAATACTCACCTTTTCCCTCTCTCTCCTCCCATTCCTTTCTTTTCTTGCGTGAGAACCCCCCCTCGTGACTCCTCTCTTCTCCTTCCTCTTGTTGCTGCGATTTTTGAAGCTCCCAAATAACAACAATGGCTTCTCTTCTTCTCTTGCATGCTCCATCTCCATTTAAGCTCCAATGCAAAAATAACTACATATTCTTGCTCCCCTCATCATACTCTACACTTCCCTCTTTTCAAAATCCAAAAATGAGGAAGTTCATCTCCATGGGTTTTCCCCATTTGAAGAGAAAATGGTACCAAAGTAAAGCTTGGAGTCTCCTCTCTCCATTAAGGTAAAAATCTACATGAAAAACTCAAGTTTTCTCCATCTTCCTTTGTAACCGATTTTTACCCCTTGTAATGCTCTATTTTATCTCTCCCTTTTGAGCATAATTCCAACCTTGCAATGGTGGTGGAATCACCTTCTTGAACCAAGGGCTAAAACCCCTATTAAAAGCTTCAAAAGGTAAACCCTAGAATTTGTGTTTTAAGCACTTCAATGGATTAGTATAAATCTAAGGGTTAGTACTTTAATTGCACTTGTTTTGTGTTCTTTGGGTGATGGGAATGGAGTTTGGCAACTCCATTCCCCATGTGACTGATTTTGTGCCAGAAAGAGAGAAGGAGGAGAATTGAAAAAGAAAGAAGGAAATTAAGAGCTTAAGGTAAGAGCTCCATCTTAATGCTAAATTTTAATGCATTAGAGTAATGGGAATGGGTAAACTAATTTAAAGAACCCAAAATATTGTACTAGTATTGTAGTTATGGAAGTTTGAGTATTTGTGAAACTAGTATTTGAATTGTAGGCCTTAGAGCCAAATAAATTATATATGTGTAATGGTATTGTTGTTTGATGGAGTAATGATGAATTGATATTGCTTGAGTGCTGGTAGGACCCATGTTTGGGTGTGGCTAGATTAGGAATGAATTTGTTGAGAAAGTATGTGTGTGGATAAGTGAGAATTGTAGGCGAACTATGGCAAAAGTTTAGTAGGAAATGTGCATTTATGGATGACTTGGTGAATGGGGGAACCAAGGTGTGTATTGGGTTGAGTAGAGATTTTTAGTAACCATGGAGTGGTAGTTGTAGTATGAGGATATAAGAGTGTAAAATTTGTAGCAAAGAGTGTTAAAATGCATTGTAGAAACGAGGAAAAATTAGTGTGCAAGATTTAGTGAAATGAGTGTTGGACTTGGGTATAGATAGTGTACTTGCTTGGTAATGAATTGGAATGGTAAAATGAAGTTAAGACAAAGTGCAAAATGCAAAGAGAGGTGTAGGAATGCACAAGTGTGCAAAGTGTGAAAATGAGGATGGAAATTTGTAGGAATTAAGCAAGAAGTAGAGTAAGTATTGGACCATGGATGTAAGGAGTTTTAGTGAGTGTTTAAGTGTGTTTAAACATGTACAAAACATGTGTAAAGATTATGGAATGATTGGAGGTGGATTATGGGTTGATTAGGGGTTGAAAAATCATCCTAGTAGCAGTTTTTAGCAGGGTCCGGGACCTAGGATATGTACTAAGTCCCGGACCGCATTGAAAAACACTTCGAGACTAATTCAGCAGGTGGTCCGGGACCTAGGTCCAGGACCAAGTCCCGGACCAATAATAAAAATCAGCCGAGAGTATTTGATAAGTGTGAAACATATAGGCTTTTTAGGGTTTAAATACCTTATAATTTGTAACGATTCAGGCAATGTTTCCCACTTATTATGTGTTTTTCCTAAGATTGATGTTTTGATAAGAACTGATGTGTTCTATATGTTAAATACAGGAAAAACCCAGGAAATAAAGATTATACATCATAAGGATTACAACACAACAAACGGGGAACAAATCAGGAGAAGAGACACAAAAATTGGTCTTGTCCGGATCGGTTTGGCCGGACACAAAACCGGACGTCTCCTGTCCGGATCTGTTTGGCCGGACGCAAGCCGGACGTGACCTAAAAATCCAGATCCGAGAGTCATGTTCCAGATCTAAAACTCTATGTCACGTCCGGATCCGGACACGATCCGGACGTCACACAGAATTGAAAAATAAAAATGCACGCACTGATAATTAGCCTTTCGGCGAAATTATCAGGCGGCGCATTAACAGGGGAACAGACGAGCGGCGCATTAATTTACAATGCTCCATGCTCAATCAATGCGTCAATCAAGTTACCCACTCACCTTGTACACCAAACTTCCACTAATCCATGTCTGATCTTAATCCTATATAAACCCAGCTTCAGCCTTCATTCCAATTCGTCCCAGACTTCAGAGTCTAATCCTCATCTCTCCCTCTCTGTTAACCCTCTCACTCACGATACACTCCATCTCCATTCATCAATCTCCTCCATAAAACAGCATCGCTCACTTACGACATAATCCGTATTCACTCCTCAAATCCTCCATAATCTTCACCCGTCACTCACACACACATCCCGTACTCATACGCATCATTTAGCCGTGTCCGACCCTTGTCCGGATCCGGACACACACATTTCACACACGTCCGGATCGCGTCCGACCCTAGTTAGCCGGACACGCCCATTTCACTCACGTCCGGCTCTGTGTCCGACCCTACTTAGCCGGACGCCTCATAAACTTCACCAAAACTTCCACTTTCGCCCCATTTCACCCAGTTCACTCCATTATCACCAAGACCAACCTCCAAGCCAGCACAGCGCAAGGACAAAGGACGGAGCGAGCAAGAAGATCTTCGTAACAGATGATTTCTCTCAACTCTCTCTCATTTATGATTATAATCGTTATGTCTAGCTAAGAGGATATACTCTAGGGGAAGGGATGTTGTAATTAGCTAAACTCTACATTATTTTACTGCTTTATTGAGACAATTTGGATTGTTCAGGTTAATGCTTTTAAGTGCTTTTAATAAACGTCATGAATTTATTATAAGCCCTCGAATCATGTTATGATCAGATAGGTGATTAGCATTGACGGTCCTATTAACCTGTTACCTGTGATAATTACAATCGGATAGATTACATTAGTCACTAGGAGCTTTAGTCCGGACCAAACGAGACTAGTAATTCTGTGCAATAAAACCATCTAGATATACTTGCTAAGTCTAAACTAGAATTATTTGCCCTGTCTAGATGAGCTATCTGGAATTAAAGACTTAATACAGAATAGATAATTGAGAATTACAAGCCGATCCAAGTCTCCGCTTAAGCAGTAGAATATGCAGAACCTAGCTAGTGAAACAACTCCCTGAACTAGAGTACCGTTCACACTCCCAAGACTATCACTTTAATTTATCTGCTTTTTACTTTCTTGTTAACAATTTGAAACCCAAAACCAAAACAAAACCCCCTTTTTGAGTTAACCATTACCTAAGGCTATACTTACCACATCAAGTCCCATGGATTGACACCCCGGTCGCTTCACAAAATTACTATACTATTTCGACCGGGATTTTTTGCAACCCGACGATCTACCGAGTTATTGAATTCTAGGATTATTTCTTAGTATTTAATACACCAAATATTTCGTTTGCAAAATGGCGCCGTTGCCGGGGACTTGACTTTTGTCTAGTCCCTAGCCTTGGATAATTCGTTACTTTATTGCAACACATTGTTTATGATTGTTTGTTTTGTAATATATTTTGATTTTAATTTATTTTGTGTGCCATTTTTTGTTTTCATTACTTTAGTTCTAAAACCCACTCATTTTGTTCCTTTCTCTCTGGCTGATTATAAGCACCTAGTGGATGCGCAGAACGCGTTCAACTGGTCCTCCGGATACAGACTTCGATCCTGAAATCGAGAGAGTATACCTCCAAGCTCTGAGAACAAGAAGGCAGCTTGATTTCAACATGGCAGCAAATCATGAGCAAATTGGAGGAGGTCCAGTGGCCCAATACACGATGGGAAGGATAAACAGACCACCAGCCACACCAAGACGAGGGCCAGTGGTTCTACCAAATCTAACTGCAGAACTTATAGCCGATTGGCAAAAGGTAAAACCTTCTCATCAATCCAATGCTGTTAGAAATCACCCTGCAGGAACTTTTTCAGGTGCAGATCCAGCGGATGCATTAGACCATGTACATCGCTTTCTAGTCCACTTGGATTCCCTTGGCTTATCACAAGGATTGGAGGAGTACGCCAGATTGAGCCTGTTCCAGCACAGCCTATCAGGAGAAGCTTCGAAATGGTTCCACAGATTACCACCAGGCATCATTACCACCTGGGAGCAGATGATGGATAAATTCTACGAGAAGTACATTCCCATCTCCAGGACACGACAAATGATTGCCGACCTGATGGCATTCAGACAGAAGGGTAGTGAGACAGTCTGTGAGGCGTGGGACCGATTCAAAGAACTACTCCGCCAGCGCCCTCACCATGGTCAGGATATCACTTCATTGGCTCAAGGATTCTTCCAGGGGTTAAAAGACGAAAACAGAGGCGAGATAAGATCCGCCCTATGAGGAAACCTGCTAGCAAAAAGTGGGGAGGATTTCATGGCATCTATGGAGTCCTACTTTGAGGAGCTTCTCCAATGGAGCAGCAGTGGAGGACGGGTATTCTCAATAGGTCACAGTTCTACCCGAGCTCCAGACCCGATGATGGAACAACTAGCCTCCGAGCAAGCACAGATGAAAACCACGATGGGAAGCATGGCGAAAATGCTCGAACAGCTCACCATGGGGCCAACCACCAGGCAATCCGCCAAGAAATTCTCTACAAGTACCAACGAAGCTTGCTGCTCTCAGTGTGGGGATGCACACGATTATGAGGACTGCCCACTAGTAGCCGAGATGAGGCAAACCGAGGAGGCCAATGTCATAGGCCAATTCAACAACAGGCAACCCTGGGTGCAGAATCAGCACCAAAACCTCAGGTAGAAATCCGAACAATGCACTGAATTCACATCAAATGCAGCCTCAGAGGATGAACCAAGGAGGACCACCCGGCTTTGCCAGGCCTCAATATAATCAATTCCGGCCACAGCAGCCTCAAGCTCAGCAACCATCATTGAGCTCAAACAATGTCAGTCTGAGGGAGATGGTAGATAAGTTGATGGCTTCTCAGGAACAGCAAACGGTAATCAACCAGAAATTAGAGAATGCCATGGTGGAGATGCAAGGAACAATGAGCCAGTTAACTCAGCTCCTCTTGCAACAGAGACCTTCTGGATCATTGTCTTCCCAACCAGAAACCAATCCCAAGGAGCAGTTGAAGGCAGTGTCGGTCTCAGACGAAGACTGTGAGGATTCTGAAGAAGCGGCAGCAGTTACCCTGAGAAGTGGAAGGAACTTAACCAAAGGCAAAGTGACAGGGAGCCGTACTGATGAGGAGACCGAGCCTCTTTCTAATACCGCCGGTGCACCATCAGGGCATCCTGCCCCTCCTGAGGTAGTTTCTGAGGAGACCCAGGCTCCTATTCCTTCTTCCTCTCTTTCAACTGCTGTTAAAAATACAAAGGGAAAAATATCTGCAAAAGAACTTCCATTTCCAAACTGCCTCAAAGAGCGAGAGCTCGATGAGCAATTTGGAAGATTTTTAGATGTTTTTCGAAAGCTGACTATCAATATTCCTCTTATTGATGCGATTAAGCAGATGCCAAATTATGCTAAATTTGTGAAGGATCTGATTTCGAATAAGAGGAAATATAAGGGGAAGGACACCATCCAGCTGACCGAAACTTGTTCAGCAGCTATCCGACAGAAGCTGCCTCCAAAGCGTGGTGATCTTGGTCAGCCCATCATCCCCTGTTCAATTGGAGACATGGATTGCGGATACGGTCTCTGTGATCTAGGAGCGAGCATCAACCTGATGCCATACACCATGTTTAAAAAGCTTCATGTGGGTGAGCTCGTTCCCATTCATTTCAGACTCCAGTTAGCTGATAGATCATCGATCACACCAAGAGGTATGGTTGAAAATGTAGTTGTTAGTGTGGGAAAATTTTTCTTCCCAGCTGATTTTGTGATCCTTGACATGGATGAAGATGTTGAGGTACCTCTGATTCTTTGTAGGCCTTTCCTTAGAACTGCAAAGACTGTTATTGATGTTGACAAGGGAAAGATTACCTTGAAGTTTCATGATGAAGAATTAAGCTTTGATATAAATAAGATGATGCAGAAAAACACTTCTTCTCAAGCTGTATTCTCTGCTGATTTTATTGATAATTCTTATAATCTTGAGGATGACTACACCTATAGGAGTACTGATTTTTCTAATTCTTTGTTTAAGTTTTCTGACATTTTAGAGCAGGTAATAAGTCGATCCATTGAGGATGACAAAGAAAGTTTTGAGATGGCCTCGGTCGTCCAGCAGTTAAATCAAGGGAAATCATACTATCGTTCCTCCTCCCCCCCTGTAGAAAAGTTGGAGCGATCCATTCAAAGGCCTATACCTTCAATAGAGAAGCCTCCTACCCTGGAACTCAAATCTCTCCCTTCCCATCTTAAATATGTTTTCTTGGCAGAGGGTAACACCCTACCTGTTATATCTCGCATCGTTGTCTATTTCGCAGGAAACTAGACTTCTGGAGGTGCTAAAGAAACATAAAAGTGCCATGGGTTGGACAGTTGCTGATATCAAGGGGATCAATCCGGGTTTCTGCACACACCGGATTCATATGGAGGAAAATTACAAGGTAGTGAGGCAGCCCCAGAGAAGGTTGAATCCAAATCTAAAGGAGGTGGTCAAGGCCGAAGTACTAAAGCTTCTTGATGCAGGTATTATCTACCCTATTTCTGACAGACAGTGGGTGTCTCTAGTCCAGGTTGTTCCAAAGAAAAGGGGGATAGTTGCAGTGCCCAATGAGAAAGGTGAATTGGTACCCCAGAGGCAAACCACGGGTTGGAGGATGTGCATCGATTACCGGCGCTTGAATGAAGCCACAAGGAAGGACCATTTCCCACTACTGTTTATTGATCAAATGTTGGAGCGGTTAGCAGGGAAAGAGTTATACTGCTTCCTTGATGGGTACAGTGGTTATTTCCAGATTCCCATTGCGCCAGCAGATCAGGAGAAGACTACCTTCACTTGCCCCTATGGTACTTTTGCATACAGGAGGATGCCCTTTGGTCTTTGCAATGCTCCAGCCACATTTCAGAGATGTGTGATGGCGATTTTTAATGAGTTTATTGAGAAAAGTATTGAAGTATTCATGGACGACTTCTCTGTCTATGGACAAAGCTTTGATGTTTGTCTGGAGCAATTAGACCAGATCTTAGCTCACTGTGAGGACACGAACCTTGTGCTAAATTGGGAAAAGTGCCATTTCATGGTACAAGAAGGAATTGTTCTTGGGCATAAGGTGTCAAGAGAAGGCCTCCAGGTAGACAAGGCCAAGATAGAGGTAATAGAAAAGCTACCCCCACCAACTTCAGTTAAAGATGTGAGATCATTCCTTGGTCATGCAGGTTTTTACAGGAGATTTATTCAGGACTTCTCAAAAATTGCTAAACCCCTGTCAGACCTGCTTCAGAAGGATATCAAGTTTCAGTTCACAGAGGAGTGCTTGACAGCATTTCAAACCATCAAAGAGAAGCTCTGCTCAGCACCAATTGTGGTCCCACCGGACTGGTCTGAACCATTTGAGATCATGACGGATGCGAGCGACTATGTTGTTGGCGTCGCACTATGTCAGAAGAAAGATAAGATGCTGAGAGTAATCACCTATGCTAGCAAGACCTTGATAGATGCTCAGAAAAATTATACTACTACAGAAAAGGAGTTGCTAGCTGTGGTGTTAGCTCTGGACGAGTTTCGACCATATCTGCTTGGAAGCAAGGTGATAGTCCACACCGATCATTCAGCCCTCAAATATCTTTTTCAGAAGAATGAATCGAAACCAAGACTTCTGAGATGGATCTTACTTCTCCAAGAATTTAATTTAGAAGTTGTGGATAAAAAGGGGAAGCAGAACGGAGTTGCTGATCACCTATCGAGGCTTGATATCCCTGATGATGGAATCCCAATCAACGAGTTCTTCCCTGATGAGACGGTGTTCAAGATTGGAAAAGTAGATGAACCATGGTACGCTGACCTAGTCAATTATCTGGCTACTGGTTTAATTCCTCATGACTACAGTTATAACTAGAGGAAGAAATTCTTGTCAGAAACCCGCCACTATATCTGGGAGGATCCCTATCTGTTCAGGATCTGTGCTGATGGCTTGATGAGGCGGTGTCTTCCAGATAAGGAGCTCCAGAGTGTAATAGAATTTTGTCATGCCAGAGGCATTGTGGCCATCGTGGTTTTACAAGAACAGCTGCAAAGATATTTGAGTGTGGATTATATTGGCCTACTCTACATAAAGATGTCCACCATTTCTGTTCCCATTGTGACCCTTGTCAGAGGATGGGAAACATCTCTAGAAAGCATGAGATGCCACAGAAAGGTATTCTTGAGGTAGAACTTTTTGATGTTTGGGGCATAGATTTCACAGGCCCTTTTCCTTCATCTCATGGAAACCAGTATATCCTAGTCGCTGTGGATTATGTCTCAAAGTGGGTAGAAGCTATTCCATGCCACGCGGCTGATTCCAAGACAATGGTGAAATTCCTGAAGAAACACATATTCACCAGATTCGGGGTGCCCAGGGCAATTATCAGTGACGGTGGCTCTCACTTCTGCAACCGAGCCTTCGACTCCTTAATGACTAAGTATGGGGTGACCCACAAGGTGGCATTACCTTACCACCCCCAAACTAATGGTCTGGCAGAAGTAACTAATCGTGAGCTGAAATGGATCCTGCAGAAGACTGTAATTGCATCAAGAAAAGATTGGTCAGTTATGCTAGATGATGCTTTGTGGGCATATCGGACTGCTTTCAAGACTCCTATAGGGATGTCTCCTTTTAAGCTTGTGTATGGAAAAGCCTGCCATCTTCCAGTAGAATTAGAGCACAAAGCTTACTGGGCATTGAAAGCCCTGAATTTTGATCTACACACTGCTGGTGAGAAAAGAAAATTTCAACTATCTGAACTCGAGGAACTCAGAGAACAAGCCTATGACAGTTCCAGAATTTATAAGGAGCGCACAAAGAGAATCCATGATCAGATGATCCATAAGAGAGAATTCAAAGTAAGGGATCTAGTGCTGCTCTATAATTCCAGGCTGCGCTTCTTTCCTGGCAAGTTGAAATCACATTGGGCAGATCCATTCAAAGTTGTGGGGATCACTACTTATGGTGCATACGAGCTAGAGAACAAGACAGGAGAAGTATTCAAAGTGAATGGTGCTCGACTAAAGAAGTACCTAGGCGATACCTTTTCTCAGCCTCCTGCACCAGGTATATCCTTGATTGAAAGCTCTAATTCCATAAATTCTATTTCTGCTATCTGTGTTACAGTACCGACTCCCAAAGCATCCAAGAAGCCGCGCCCGCAATGGTATTTCAGACTGAAGAAAGCCATTGCTAGCTGCTGTGGCGGCCCTCCTTGACCCTATCTGTAAAGTCTAGCCAGAGACTTTAACTCCGGGCAGCTTGGTGGGAGGCAACCCACCGGTTTGTATCTCTTTTCTTTTCCTTAGTTTAATCATTTTTACTTTTCTATTTTTTGGTGTGTTAATAACCGTTGTGCATGTTGCAAGAGCCATGGCTCTTATGTTCTATTAATGGTTTTATCTGGTTCCACTTGAGTTCTTCTGGTTTTGCAGATTTAATCTTTCAGGTACTTCATTCTAATGCTAACTGAACTCAAGTGTGAGGAAATATCATGGCAGTGTTGATCAAGGATCAGGGAGTCCTTTAACACTCTTGCTATTTAATCTCTGCGTTTCGTGTGTTTTGTTTGATTATTTATGGTAATGTCTCATTTTTATAAGGTGTGTTAGATTAATTGTTTTTTTTATTTAATAAAAAAAAAGGAGACGTTCTCACGTGTCCGGCTAAACTTAGCCGGACACAAATCCGGTCACCACAACCCTAGCTGCGTCCGGATCCGGACGCTAAAACCGGACGGAATTAAATCAGGCGCCGGTTTTTAATTTTCTTTTCTCTTTCTTCTGTTCTTTTCTTCTATTATCGGTCGCCCTCCTCCTCCCGACGAACTCCAGCCCGAAAACTCAAACTCCATTATCACCACCACCACAAACCACCTCCACTCTTCTTCCTTCTTCTACGCCGCCTCCACCACCGGAACACCAAAGCGCAGCCCACCGCACTGCCCAACCTGCACCCTGCCGGCGTTCTCTCACCAATTCGAACCAAAATCAAATTCGAAACAGGTTTCTTAATTTCAAGCGATTTCAATTCGAATTTTCGGTCAGATTGTGGTACATTCGGTAGTTGTTGGTGGTAATGATGCTTACTTTGTTAGTATGGTGATAAAACGTGGGGTTTGTGCGAAATGTGGGTGTTTTCCGGATTAATTTCTGTGGTGCCGTCGCTCTGTTCGCGACGCAAAATTTTTTTAGGGTTCTAGTCGCGTCCGGACTGCGTCCGGCTAAGTAGGGTCGGACGTGGACCCGGACATGTACAAAATTTGCAATTTTTCTGCAATTGTTTCCTAGTTCAGTTGTGGTGTTGCCAGCTATTGTTTGCTATGTTTAGATGTTTTTAATGGCTTGGTAATTGTAAATAAACAGTGTGAAAGAATATGTTCAAATAGAACATGCTGCTCGATTGGTTTCGGGTTTGGAGTAGCTGTTACTACTCTTCTCTTACTGCTTGTGTTTATCTGATAGATGGCTCGCACTAGGGGTGGTTTTACACGCACAGGGTCCTCTTCGAGGAACCCTCGCCCTGACGACCAGTCAGAGCCGGCCCAGACCCCGCTCAGACCGGATGGTTTCAGATCAGCTGCCACCAGGGCTTGGTACGAGAAGGGTGGAGCCTTCGTCATTGAGAGGCGTATCACCGACGAGGCAGCAGCTGAGGCCGGGCTTACAGCTATATTCGAGGGTATCGGGGCCACCAGCATATTGCGCATGGGAGTGGGAGTTTTCTCTCCAGAGCTGGTACGCGAGTTCTACGCCAATGCTGTGGCGTCAGACACAACACACAGCATCATTTCCTACGTACGCCAGTACCAGGTGGAGGTAACCCCTTAGTCTTTTCTGATATTTTACTTCTCCCGGATAACCCGGACGCACATAGAGATATTTCAGAGGATTCACTTAGGGAGAGTAAGACTAGGTGGTTAAGCGAGGTCGGGAGTACTACTCGCCGACGGGGTGAGGAGAATAAGACTGTACTCCCGTATGCCATCCTTCCTTCCCTTCACTAGAGGACCCTAGCAGAGATCCTCAGTCATCAGATCCGGCCTCAGGCTGGGAATGATGCTTCTGATGAGGATTGTGTCCTCCTCGACTACCTCATAGCCTCACCACATCCAGCAGCCCAGCAGATCACGCTACCCTACGTCATGTTCAGACAGCTGCATAAGGTGGTGACATATCTGTGGACGAAGAAGAAGAAGATCACCCCTATCTTTCCTATCTTCATCCAGCATCTTCTTGTCCCAACCCTCCCCGAGGAGATCTTCACTGATATGGCGGTGAGGGAGGGTGAGACACCCATCTCCCTTGCGACCTTCAGGAGATGGGGCTTCTTACGCCTGGACGACGGCAGCTGGGTGAAGGGCAGCTCGGGCCTAGGATCCACTGGTACATCTGCGAGCTCTAGCTCTACACCGGCCACTGCTACCATGGCGCCCCCCACGGCCCCAGTGATGAGCATCCCACCTGAGATGCAGACTCTGATGGACTCCATTCTCCAGCAGCAGCAGAGGATGGAGCAGAGATTCGGGGGTATGGAGCAGCAGTTTGGATCTGTACAGCAGCAGGTAGGGGAGGTCCAGCAGCAGTTCGGGGATGTCCAGCAGCGTCAAGTACGCATGGAGGGACATATCGATGACATCCGCCAGACACAGGACCATCTCCAGGAAGAGCAGACCTCCATCCGAGACACCCAGACTAGGCTCACTGAGCGCTTAGAGCGCAGTGATGGTTTACACCGAGAGGCTGCTAGGTTCATGGCAGATGCATCCGCTCAGCAGGCCCAGAACAACCAGCTCATGCAGATGCTCATTGCCCAGTTGGGAGCGAGACCACCTCCACCACCACCACCGCTTCAGTGACCGCCATCTTTACTGCTTTCTTGTATTTTGTTATTTTTCTGTACTTTTCTTTTCCTTTTCTTTGACTTATTTTCCTTTTGTTTGTTAAGACTAACGGGAACATGGGACTGCAGGTGAAGTGGAAAATGTTATATTACGCAGTGTTTTACATTCTAAATTGCTAAATTTCTTGTTTCTCTGAGCAGTGCAGCGTTCTAAAATGATTACTTTACATGTCAACTCTACTGCGAAACAAACGGCTATAAGTACAGGAAATGGAACCACACTACTTGCGAATGTCTGCTAAGCTTGAACTTTGGGGAGTATTCCTTCTCTGAATATAACTCATAGAATTCAAATACTCTCTGTTGTTCGAGTTAATGCACTTTATTTTGTGGTTGTACACGCCACTGAAAAATTAGCAACTTTTACTATGCACAACAAGCGTAATGTCTGTGACGCATGAGGAATATCTCGACCCTTGCCAAACAACAAGTGTGAGGAAGAACATCTTCCTCAATCCATAACCCCAGGGGAGTCTCAGTTCCACCTTTAACTTATTTAACGTTCCCCCTTTGTTGCGTTGAGGGTTAATTATTGCACATGCATCTATTATGAGTATCGCATGTTTTGAAAGCTCTTTTCTCTGTTTTTCTTCTTTGATCAATGAGGACATTGCTCCTCTTAAGTGTGAGGAAGGAGAGACCTTTCCCTGAAAACATGCTAATTGTTCTTTAATGCCACACTTGCTTTTTGCTGCTCGAATGCCTGTGCACATCGAGTGTTATTAAATCAAAGTGAAAACCGTAGGAATCTTTTTGCTTGATGAGGTTTGTATAAAAATTGTTTTATTTAAAAATACTCTCTTTTCACTAAAAATCTGGTAGATTGGCTAGTTATGGAAACAAGATTATTTTAGCTTGGGATTTTGGAAATGAAGTGAATGTTTGGAATGAAAAGGGTAAGGCAAGGTGCTCCACTGATCAAAAAAATTTTCCTAACAATAGCAGGCCTCGTCTATCCGTTTATTAAGTCTTAAGGGTGCCTTATCACCTATCTACCTAAGGTCTCGTGATCTGGGATAGTTGGCCCAACACCGTTACAAGGATAGAGAGAAAAGTCTGGGTTATGGAATAACTCTGCAATTCACAATATTTCGTTTGTTTTGTATATAATTCTTGGAAGAAGAATGTTTTTGCATGTGAAAGAAAAATTAATTGCAGTTTAATTTTTGGTTTTGATCACGAGTACGTGGTGTTGAAAGGTATTGCGGAATAAGTCATTACATCACACCCCTTGTCATCCAAAGGTTAGAGGAATGAAAATGGTGGAAAGTCCCAAGCTAAGTTAACTTGCTTTCTACAATCTAGTTTCTCTATGCTTTTACAAAAATGTTCTTGCTTCACTGTTTGTGAAAACCTACCTCTAGAGAGCAAGATTATTCTTTCATTTATCACTTTGTTTGATTTCGCCCTGCACTTGTTTAAAATTTGAGATTATTTGAAGGTTTTAAAGATATTCTTATTCCTATTTTGCTTGAGGACAAGCAAAAGCTTAAGTGTGAGGAAGTTGATAAGTGTGAAACATATAGGCTTTTTAGGGTTTAAATACCTTATAATTTGTAACGATTCAGGCAATGTTTCCCACTTATTATGTGTTTTTCCTAAGCTTGATGTTTTGATAAGAACTGATGTGTTCTATATGTTAAATACAGGAAAAACCCAGGAAATAAAGATTATACATCATAAGGATTACAACACAACAAACGGGGAACAAATCAGGAGAAGAGACACAAAAATTGGTCTTGTCCGGATCGGTTTGGCCGGACACAAAACCGGACGTCTCCTGTCCGGATCTGTTTGGCCGGACGCAAGCCGGACGTGACCTAAAAATCCAAATCCGAGAGTCACGTTCCAGATCTAAAACTCTGTGTCACGTCCGGATCCGGACACGATCCGGACGTCACACAGAATTGAAAAATAAAAATGCACGCACTGTTAATTAGCCTTTCGGCGAAATTATCAGGCGGCGCATTAACAGGGGAACAGACGAGCGGTGCATTAATTTACAACGCTCCATGCTCAATCAATGCGTCAATCAAGTTACCCACTCACCTTGTACACCACCAACTTCCACTAATCCATGTCTGATTAATCCTATATAAACCCAGCTTCAGCCTTCATTCCAATTCGTCCCAGACTTCAGGTCTAATCCTCATCTCTCCCTCTCTGTTAACCCTCTCACTCACGATACACTCCATCTCCATTCATCAATCTCCTCCATAAATTGCATCGCCACTTACGACATAATCCGCATTCACTCCTCAAATCCTCCATAATCTTCACCCGTCACTCACCACACATCCCGTACTCATACGCATCATTTAGCCGTGTCCGACCCTTGTCCGGATCCGGACACACACATTTCACACACGTCCGGATCGCGTCCGACCCTAGTTAGCCGGACACGCCCATTTCACTCACATCCGGCTATGTGTCTGACCCTACTTAGCCGGACGCCTCATAAACTTCACCAAAACTTCAACTTTCGCCCCCTTTCACCCAGTTCACTCCATTATCACCAAGACCAACCTCCAAGCCAGCACAGCGCAAGGACAAAGGACGGAGCGAGCAAGAAGATCTTCATAACAGATGATTTCTCTCACTCTCTCCATTTAGATTATAATCGCTATGTCTAGCTAAGAGGATATACTCTAGGGAAGGATGTTGTAATTAGCTAAACTCTGTATTATTTTACTGCTTTATTGTGACAATTTGGATTGTTCAGGTTAATGCTTTTAAGTGCTTTTAATAAACGTCATGAATTTATTATAAGCCCTCGAATCATGTTATGATCAGATAGGTGATTAGCATTGACGGTCCTATTAACCTGTTACCTGTGATAATTGCAATCGGATATATTACATTAGTCACTAGGAGCTTTAGTCCGGACCAAACGAGACTAGTAATTATGTGCAATAAAACCATCTAGATATACTTGCTAAGTCTAAACTAGAATTATTTGCCCTGTCTAGATGAGCTATCTGAAATTAAAGACTTAATACAGAATAGATAATTGAAAATTACAAGCCGATCCAAGTCTCCGCTTAAGCAGTAGAATATGCAGAACCTAGCTAGTGAAACAACTCCCTGAACCTAGAGTACCGTTCACACTCCCAAGACTATCACTTTAATTTATCTGCTTTTTACTTTCTGTTATCAATTTGAAACCCAAAACCAAAACAAAACCCCCTTTTTGAGTTAACCATTACCTAAGGCTAGACTTACCACATCAAGTCCCGTGGATTGACACCCCGGTCGCTTCACAAAATTACTATACTATTTCGACCGGGATTTTTTGCAACCCGACGATCTACCGAGTTATTGAATTCTAGGATTATTTCTTAGTATTTAATACACCAAATATTTCGTTTGCAGTATTCTTCTTGTATGGTCCGGGACCTTGGGTGCGGACCAAGTCCCGGACCAACCCCAAAAACTTGCAGAATGTGATTTTTAGGGTTTAAAACATGGGGGATTGATTGGTAATGGTGTTAGAAGTTATTAAGTCCTTGTTTGGTGACCTTTAAAGGCCCTAAGAAGTGTAAACAAGTTGAGAATGTGATTAAGAAAGTAGTAAGTTTAAGGACATTACGTTAAACCGAAATAACGGGATAACGGGGTAAGTACGGGAGTAGTAATTATGTATGTATTGTAATGTTTAGTATTAATAGAATCATTTGGCATGTAATCATTGGTTCGAGAATAAGATTCGAGGAACAAGTGTGAACCAAGGAACAAGGGAACACCCGGTAAAGTAAATCCCGGTGAAAGGTATGATTTTCTCATGCCCTGTATGCTAACCGAGTTACTCTGATTTGTGTGTTGTATGCCGGCTAATCAAGACTAAAGCATGAAAACGGTTTATTGCCTTTTGTTGTATGTCTTGCTGTATGTTGTGTAAGCTAACCCCTCTTGATTGATAGTGTGGCTTACCTTAGTGTGTAGGCCGACTCATAAATGAGTCTCGTTGTTTAGTGACCTCGTAGTAGGAGTCCGGTTGCGAAGTAACGAACATGTAGAAACGCACGAACACTTAACCAAGAAACGATAACGCAAACCAATGAACTCACTAGAATGTGAGAGAGTGTACGGGATTAGTAACCTCCCGATAACGGTAAGAAACCGAAAGAACAATCCACATAACAATAAGTAGTGGAAGTATAATAAGTAACTCTAATAGAGGTATGATGGTAAAGCAGACATGAACCATGAGAGTAGTAAAGAATATGAGGGATCTCCAAATCCCTTATCAACTAGTCGACCCACTATGAGAGGACCCGAATGATGTAGTAATGTCCCGAACAGAGAGTATTCGATACTTTGGGAAAACCCTTAAATCTGGAGAATACTAGACGGTGGAATTCCTAAGCTAGTGGAGGTTATCGAGAGAGATACTTCAAGGCTAATCCATGAGATTGTAAGATACTCTGAGAGAGGAGTGTTGGGATTGAGTAGTCCGGTAAAACGGACATTTGTGTATTTGAGGAGCTAAGTGTATAGCCCTTTGTATTGTAGGCCCGGTGGCGAGTCTTGTGTATGACTCCGCCCAGAGGCCAAAAGTAATGAGTATTGAGTATTTGATAAGTGTGAAACATATAGGCTTTTTAGGGTTTAAATACCTTATAAATTGTAACGATTCAGGCAATGTTTCCCACTTATTATGTGTTTTTCCTAAGATTGATGTTTTGATAAGAACTGATGTGTTATATATTAAATGCAGGAAAACCCAGGAAAAAAGTTATACACCATAAGATTACATCACAACAAACGGGGAACAAATCAGGAGAAGAGACAAAAACTGGTCTTGTCCGGATCAGTTTGGCCGGACACAAAGCCGGACGTCTCTTGTCCGGGTATGTTTGGCCGGACGCAAGCCGGACATGACTAAAAATTCCAGATCCGAGAGTTCACGTTTCAGATCTAAAACTCTGTGTCACGTCCGGATCCGGACACGAACCGGACGTCACACAGAATTGAAAAATAAAAATGCACGCACTGATAATTAGCCTTTCGGCGAATTATCAGACGGCGCATTAACAAGACAGGCGAGCGGCGCATTTATTAACTACGCTCCATCCTCAAATCAAGGCGTCAATCAGTTACCCACTCACCCTGTTTACCAAACTTCCACCAATACATGTCTGAATCCTATTCCTATATAAACCATCTCCTGCCTTCATTTCAAATCGCACCAGACTTCACAGTCTAACCCCTCATCTCTCCTCTCTGCATATCCTCTCATTCACACACCCCATCTCCATTCATCAAATCCCCTCCGTAAAACTGCATCGTTCACCCACAAAATCCATAATCATTCCCTCAAAAACCTCCATAATCTTCATCGGTCATTCACACACATATCCCGTATCCATACACACCATTTAGCTGTGTCCTACCCGTGTCCGGATCCGGACACACTCATTCCACTCACGTCCGGATCACGTCCGCCCCGGATTAGCCGGACACACTCATTTTACACACGTCCGGATCACGTCCGACCCTGTTGATCCGGACACCTCACAAACCTCACCAAAACTTCCACTTTCGCCCCATTTCACCCAGTCCATTCCATTATCACCGAGATCAACCTTCAAGCTAGCACGGCGCAAGGACAAAGGACGGAGCGAGCAAGAAGATCTTCGTAACAGATGATTTCTTCTAACTCTCTCTCATTTATGATTATAATTGCTATGTCTAGCTAAGAGGATATACTCTAGGGGAAGGGATGTTGTAATTAGCTAAACTCTGCATTATGTTACTGCTTATTTGAGACAATTTGGATTGTTCAGGTTAATGCTTTTAAGTGTTTTTAATAAACGTTGCTAAGTTATTATAAGCCCTCGAATCATGTTATGATCAGATAGGTGATTAGCATTGGCGGTCCTATTAACCTGTTACCTGTGATAATTGCAATCGGATAGATTACACTTTTCACTAGGAGCTTTAGTCCAGATTAAACCAGACTAGTAATTCAGTGCATTAAAGCCATCTAGATATACTTGTTAGGTCTAGACTAGAACTACATGCCCTGACTAGATGAGCTATCTGGAATTAAAGACTTAATACAGAATAGATAACTGAGAATTACAAGCCGATCCAAGTCTCCACTTAAGCGGTATAATATGCAGAACCTAGCTAGTGAAACAACTCCCTGAACCTAGAGTACCGTTCACACTCCCAAGACTATCCCTTTACTTTATCTGCTATTTACTATTCTTGTTATTTATTTGCAACCCAAAACCAAAACAAAACCCCCTTTTGAGTTAACCATTACCTAAGGCTAGACTTACTTATCGAGTCCCGTGGATTGACACCCCGGTCGCTTCTTTAATTACTATACTATTTCGACCGGGATTTTTGCAACCTGACGATCTTTTGAATTATTGAATTCTAGGATTATTTCTTAGTTTTTAATACACCAAATAAATCGTTTGCAAAATGGCGCCGTTGCCGGGGACTTGACTTTTGTCTAGTCCCTAGCCTTGGTTAATTCGTTACTTTATTACAACACACTGTTTATAATCGTTTGTTTTGTAATATATTTTGATTTTAATTTATTTTGTGTGCCATTTTATACAATTGTTTTTCTTTACTTTAAAACTCACTCATTTTGTTCCTTTTTCTCGGGCTGATTATAAGCACCTAGTGGATGCGCAGAACGCGATCAACAGGTCCTCCGGATACAGACTTCGATCCTGAAATTGAGAGAGTCTACCTCCAAGCTTTGAGAGCAAGAAGGCAGCTTGATTTCGACATGGCAGGAAACCATGACCAAATTGGAGTAGGTGCAGTGGCCCAATACACGATGGGGAGGATAAACAGACCTCCAGCCACACCAAGAGAGGGCCAGTGGTTCTACCAAATCTAACTGCAGAGCTTATAGCCGATTGGCAAAAGGTAAAACCCTCTCACCAATCCAATGCTGTTAGAAACCACCCTGCAGGTACTTTTTCAGGTGCAGACCCATCGGATGCATTAGACCATGTACATAGCTTTCTGGTGCACTTGGACTCTCTTGGCTTATCTCAAGGATTGGAGGAGTACGCCCGATTGAGCCTGTTCCAGCACAGCTTATCAGGAGAAGCCTCGAAATGGTTCCACAGACTACCACCAGGCATCATTACCACCTGGGAGCAGATGATGGACAAATTCTATGAGAAGTACATTCCCATCTCCAGGACACGACAAATGATTGCCGACCTGATGGCATTCAGACAGAAGGGTAGTGAGACAATCTGTGAAGCGTGGGACCGATTCAAAGAACTACTCCGCCAGTGCCCCCACCACGGTCAAGACATCACCTCATTGGCTCAGGGATTCTTCCAGGGGTTAAAAGACGAAAACAGAGGCGAGATAAGATCCGCCCTAGGAGGAAACCTGCTAGCAAAAAGTGGGGAGGAGTTCATGGCAGCTATGGAGTCCTACTGTGAGGAGCTTCGCCAATGGAGCAGCAGTGGAGGACGAGTATTCTCAATAGGTCAGAGTTCTTCCAGAGCTCCAGACCCGATGATGGAACAACTAGCCTCCGAGCAAGCACAGATGAGGACCACGATGGGAAGCATGGCGAAAATGCTTGAACAGCTCACCATGGGGCCAACCACCAGGCAATCTGCCAAGAAAATCTCTACGAATGAAGCTTGTTGCTCTCAGTGTGGGGATGCACACGACTATGAGGACTGCCCACTAGTAGCCGAGATGAGGCGAACCGAGGAGGCCAATGTAATAGGCCAGCTCAACAACAGGCAACCCTGGGTGCAGAATCAGCACCAAAATCTGAGGTACGGAAATCCTAACAATGCACTTAATTCACATCAAATGCAGCCTCAGAGAACGAATCAGGGGGGACCACCCGGTTTTTCAAGGCCTCAATATAATCAATTCCGGCCACAGCAACCTCAAGCTCAGCAACCATCTTTGAGCTCAAACAATGCAAATCTAAAGGAGATGGTGGATAAGCTGATGGCTTCTCAAGAACAGCAAACGGTAATCAACCAGAAACTAGAGAACGCCATGGTGGAGATGCAAGGAACAATGAGTCAGTTGACTCAATTCCTCATGCAGCAGAGACCTTCTGGATCATTGCCTTCCCAACCAGAAACCAATCCAAAAGAGCAGTTGAAGGCAGTGTCGGTCTCAGACGAAGACTGCGAGGATTCTGAAGCAGCAGCAGCAGTTACCCTGAGAAGTGGGAGGGATTTAAAAGACCAAGTGGCAGGAAGCCGTACTGATGAAGAGACCGAGCCTCTTTCTAATACCGCCGGTGCACCATCAGGGCATCCTGCCCCTCCTGAGGTAGTTTCTGAGGAGACCCAGGCTCCTATTCCTTCTTCCTCTATTTCTACTGCTGTTAAAAATAAAAAGGGGAAAATATCTGCAAAAAAACTTCCATTTCCAAACCGTCTCAAAGAGCGAGAGCTCGATGAGCAATTTGGAAGATTTTTAGATGTTTTTAGAAAGCTGACTATCAATATTCCTCTTATTGATGCGATTAAGCAGATGCTGAATTATGCTAAATTTGTAAAGGATCTGATTTCGAATAAGAGGAAATATAAAGAGAAGGACACCATCCAGCTGACCGAAACTTGTTTAGCAGCTCTCCGACAGATGCTGCCTCCAAAGCGTTGTGATCCTGGTCAGCCCATCATCCCCTGTTCAATTGGAGACATGGATTGCGGATACGGTCTCTGCGATCTAGGAGCGAGCATCAACCTGATGCCATACACCATGTTTAAAAAGCTTCATGCGGGTGAGCTCGTTCCCATTCATTTCAGACTCCAGTTAGCTGATAGATCATCGATCACACCCAGAGGTATGGTTGAAAATGTAGTTGTTAGTGTGGGTAAGTTTTTCTTCCCCGCTGATTTTGTGATCCTTGACATGGATGAATATGTTGAGGTACCTCTGATTCTAGGTAGACCTTTCCTCAAAACTGCAAAGACTGTTATTAATGTTGACAAGGGGAAGATTACCTTGAAATTTCATGATGAAGAATTAAGCTTTGATATAAATAAGATGATGCAGAAAAACACTTCTTCTCAAGCTGTTTTCTCTGCTGATTTAATTGATAATTCTTATGATCTTGATGATGACTACACCTATAGGAGTATTAATTCTTTGTTTAAGTTTTCTGATACTTTAGAGCAGGTAATAAGTCGATCCATTGAGGATGACAAAGACAGTTTTGAGATGGCCTCGGTCGTCCAGCAGCTGAATCACGGGAAATCATACTTTCGTTCCTCCTCTCCTCCTGTGGAAAAGTTGGATCGATCCATCCAAAGACCCATACCTTCAATAGAGAAGCCTCCTACCTTGGAACTTAAATCTCTCCCCTCCCATCTCAAATATGTTTTCTTGGCAGAGGGTAACACCCTGCCTGTTATTATCTCTGCATCTTTGTCTATTTTGCAGGAATCTAGACTTCTGGAGGTGCTAAAGAAACATAAAAGTGCCATGGGTTGGACAGTTGCTGACATCAAGGGGATTAATCCGGGTTCTACACACCGGATTCATATGGAAGAAAAATACAAGGCAGTGAGACAGCCTCAGAGAAGGTTGAATCCATATCTAAAGGAGGTGGTCAAGGCCGAGGTGCTAAAGCTTCTTGATGCAGGTATTATCTACCCTATTTCTGACAGCCAGTGGGTATCTCCAGTCCAGGTTGTTCCAAAGAAAGGGGGGATAGTTGCAGTGCCAAATGAGAAAGGTGAATTGGTACCCCAGAGGCAAACCACAGGTTGGAGGATGTGCATCGATTACCGGCGCTTGAATGAGGCCACAAGGAAGGACCATTTCCCACTACCATTTATTGATCAAATGTGTGGAGCGGTTAGCAGGGAAAGAGTTCTACTGCTTCCTTGATGGGTACAGCGGTTATTTCCAGATTCCCATTGCGCCAGAAGATCAGGAGAAGACTACCTTCACCTGTCCTTATGGTACTTTTGCTTACAGGAGGATGCCCTTTGGTCTCTGCAATGCTCCAGCCACATTTCAGAGATGTATGATGGCTATTTTTAATGAATTTATTGAGAAAAGTATTGAAGTGTTCATGGACGACTTCTCTGTCTATGGACAAAGCTTTGATGTTTGTTGGAGCAATTAGACCAGATTTGGCTCGCTGTGAGGACACTAACCTTGTGCTGAATTGGGAGAAGTGCCACTTCATGGTACAAGAAGGAATTGTGCTTGGGCATAAGGTGTCAAGAGAAGGCCTCCAGGTGGACAAGGCCAAGATAGAGGTAATAGAAAAACTGCCCCCACCAAATTCAGTTAAAGATGTGAGATCTTTCTTGGTCATGCAGGGTTTTACAGGAGGTTTATACAGGACTTCTCAAAAATTGCTAAACCCCTGTCAGACCTGCTTCAGAAGGATATCAAATTTCAGTTCACAGAGGAGTGCTTGACAGCATTTCAGACTATCAAAGAAAAGCTCTGTTCAGCACCAATTGTGGTCCCACCGGATTGGTCTGAACCATTTGAGATCATGACGGATGCGAGTGACTATGCTGTTGGCGCGCACTGTCAGAAGAAAGATAAGATGCTGAGGGTAATCACTTATGCTAGCAAGACCTTAATTGATGCACAGAAAAATTATACTACTACAGAGAAGGAGTTGCTAGCTGTGGTGTTTGCTCTGGACAAGTTTCGACCATATCTGCTTGGAAGCAAGGTGATAGTCCACACAGATCATTCAGCCCTCAAGTATCTTTTTCAGAAGAATGAATCGAAACCAAGACTTCTGAGGTGGATCTACTTCTCCAAGAATTTAATTTAGAAGTTGTGGATAAAAAGGGGAAGCTGAATGGAGTTGCTGATCACCTATCTAGACTTGATATCCCTGATGATGGAATCCCGATCAACGAATTCTTCCCTGATGAGACGGTGTTCAAAATTGGAAAAGTAGATGAACCATGGTATGCTGATTTAGTTAATTATCGCTACTGGTTTAATTCCTCATGACTACAGCTATAATCAGAGGAAGAAATTCTTGTCAGAAACCCGCCATTATATCTGGGAGGATCCATATCTGTTTAGGATCTGTGCTGATGGCTTGATGAGGCGATGTCTTCCAGATAAGGAGATCCAGAGTGTAATCGAATTCTGTCATGCTAAAGAGGCAGGTGGCCATCATGGTTATACAAGAACAGCTGCAAAGATATTGGAGTGTGGATTTTACTGGCCTACTCTTCATAAAGATGTCCACCATTTCTGTTCCCATTGTGACCCTGTCAGAGGATGGGAAACATCTCAGAAAGCATGAGATGCCTCAGAAAGGTATTCTTGAGGTAGAACTTTTTGATGTTTGGGGCATGATTTCACAGGCCCTTTTCCTTCATCTCATGGAAACCAATACATCCTAGTGGCTGTGGATTATGTCTCCAAGTGGGTAGAAGCTATTCCATGCCACAATGCTGATTCCAAGACAGTGGTGAAATTCCTGAAGAAACACATATTCACCAGATTCGGGGTGCCCAGGGCAATTATCAGTGATGGTGGCTCCCACTTCTGCAACCGAGCATTCGACTCCTTAATGAGTAAATATGGGGTGACCACAAGGTAGCACTACCTTACCACCCCCAAACTAATGGTCTGCAGAAGTGACTAATCGTGAGCTGAAATGGATCCTACAGAAGACTGTAAATGCATCAAGGAAGGATTGGTCAGTTAAACTAGATGATGCTTTGTGGGCATACGGACTGCTTTCAAGACTCCTATAGGTATGTCTCCTTTTAAACTTGTGTATGGAAAAGCTTGCCATCTTCCAGTCGAATTAGAGCACAAAGCTTACTGGGCATTGAAAGCCCTGAATTTTGATATGCACACTGCTGGAGAGAAAAGAAAATTTCAACTATCTGAACTGAGGAACTCAGAGAGCAAGCCTATGACAGTTCCAGAATTTATAAGGAGCGCACAAAGAGAATCCATGATCAGATGATCATAAGAGAGAATTCAAAGTAGGGGATCTAGTGTTGCTCTATAATTCCAGGCTGCGCCTCTTTCCTGGTAAGTTGAAATCACATTGGGCAGGTCCATTCAAAGTTGTGGGGATCACTACTTATGGTGCTTATGAGCTAGAGAATAAGACAGGAGAAGTATTCAAAGTAAATGGTGCTCGATTGAAGAAGTACCTAGGCGATACCTTTTCTCAGCCTCCAGCACCAGGTATATCCTTGATTGAAAGCTCCAATTCCATAAATTCTATCTCTTCTATCTGTATTGCAGCACCACCTCCCAAAGCATCCAAGAAGCCACGCCAGCAATGGTATTTCAGACTGAAGAAAACTATTGCTAGCTGCTATGGCGGCCCTCCTTGACCTTATCTGTAAAGTCCAGCCAGAGACTTTAACTCCGGGCAGCTTGGTGGGAGGCAACCCACCGGTTTGTATCTTTTCCTTGGTTTGGTTAATTATTTTCCTCTTTTGTTCTTATTTAGCAGAGTGTTAACTCCTATTGTGCAAATCGAAAGAGCCATGGCTCTCACTTTATAACTAATGGTTTTATCTGGTTCCACTTGAGTTCTTCTGGTTTCGTAGATTTAATCTTTCAGGTACTTCATTCTAATGCTAAACTGAACTCAAGTGTGAGGAAGAATCATGGCAAAGTTCACCAAGGATCAGGGAGTCCTTAAACACTCATGCTATTTAATTTCTGCATTTCGTGTGTTTTGTTTTTGTGTGGTTCTTTGTGGTAATTGTTTCATTTTTTCTGAATGAGATATTCTAGAGTAGTGATTTTTAATTTAATTTAATATAAAAAAATAGCGTTTTAACGTGTCCGGCTAAACTTAGCCGGACACAAATCCGGTCACGAGAAACCCTAATATGTCCGGATCCGGACTCTACCCGGACACGACTAAAACGCGTCCCAGTTTTAATTTTCTTTCTTCGGTCTTCTATTCCTTTCTTCCCTGCTTCACCATCTTCCTCCCGACGCCCTGCGAACCCGACAACCACGAACTCGAACCCAGCCAACTCACTCCCTCCACATTCTTCCCCCATTAAAACACCACCACAACCCGACGTACCACCACCTTCGCCGGCGCCGCGACCCCGACCACCAGAGAACACCGCCGCCTCGCCCAGCCACCGCCTGCATCCCTTCTTCCCCAATTTCGAAACCAGAGACTCAAACTGCAACAGGTTCCATCGTTTTTACATTTCAAAACATTCGAATTGTGCTAGATTTGGGGGTTTATGGTAGATTAAACTGTGAAATTGCTGCAGAAATACAAAACCGTGGAAGTGGTAGTGGAATTTGTGAGTCTGTGGTTGCGAATGTGTGGATTTTGGAGGAATTTGAAACTGCCTTTACGCGGCGCGATTTTTTAGGGTTCGTAGTCGCGTCCGGACTGCGTCCGGCTAAGGTGACCCGGACGTAGGTCCGGACATGTGTAAAATTTGCAAATTTTGTGTGTTTGTTTTTCTAGGAGATTGTTGTCTTGTTTAATGTTTTAGTGTGCAATGTTTGGCTGTTTTAATGCCTTGTTATGTCAATAAGCTGTGTAAAAGCATATGTTCAAATAGAACATGATGCTCGATTGGTTTCGGGTTTTGGTGTGGCTGTTACTTCTGTTTACTTACTGCTTGTGTTTTATCTGATAGATGGCTCGCACTAGAGGTGGTTCACGCACAGGGTCCTCTTCGAGGAACCCACGCCCTGATGATCGGTCAGAGCCGGCCCGGGCACCAATACGAGAGGATGGTTTCAGATCAGCTGCCACCAGGGCTTGGTACGAGAAGGGTGGAGCCTACGTCATCGAGAGGCGTATCACCGACGATCCTCAAGGCGTTCCCCGCCGGGCAGCAGCTGAGGCGGGTTACAGCTATCTTCGAGAGGTCTCGGGGACACCAGCATACTGCGTATGGGCGAGGGAGTGTTCTCTCCAGAGCGGGTACGTGAGTTCTACGCCAATGCTGTGGCGTCAGACAGGACACATAGCATCACTTCCTATGTACGCCATTTCGAGGTGGAGGTAACCCCTGAGTCTTTTTCGAGATTTTACTTCTCCCTGATAACCCGGACGCACATAGAGATTTTCAGAGGATTCACTTAGGGAGAGTAAGATAGGTGGTTTAAGCGGGTGGTAGGGAGTACTACTCGCCGACGGGTGAGGAGCAAAGATTTGTCGCCCGTACGCCATTCTTCCTTCCTTCAGCAGAGGACCCTAGCAGAGATCCTCAGTCATCAGATCCGGCCTCAGGACCTGGGAATGATGCTCTGACGAGATGTGTCCTCCTAGACACCTACATAGCCTCACCACATCCAGCAGCCCATCAGATATCGCTTACCCTACATCATGTTCAGACAGCTGCATAAGGTGGTGGTGACATATAGGTGGACGAAGAAGAAGAAGATCAACACTATCTTTCCTATCTTCATCAGCATCTTCTTGCCTCTGCCCTCCCCGAGGAGATCTTTACTGACATGAGTATGAGGGAGGGTGAGAAACCCATCTCCCTTACGACCTTCAGGAGATGGGGCTTCTTACACCTAGATGATGGCAGCTGGGTGAAGGGCAGCTCGGGCTTAGGATCTACGGGTACCTCTGCGAGCTCCAGCTCCGCACCGGCCACTGCTACCATGGCGCCCCCCACGGCCCCAGTGATGAGCATCCCACCTGAGATGCAGACTATGATGGACTACATTCTCCAGCAGCAGCAGAGGATGGAGCAGAGATTCGGGGGTATGGAGCAGCAGTTCGGTTCTGTACAGCAGCAGGTGGGGGAGGTCCAGCAGCGCCAGGTGCGCATGGAGGGACATATCGATGAGATCCGCCAGACACAGGGCCACCTCCAGGCAGAGCAGACCTCCATCGCTGAGCGTTTAGAGCGCAGTGATGGTTTACATCGAGAGGCTGCTAGGTTCATGGCAGAGGCATCCACTCAGCAGGCCCAGAACACCCAGCTCATGCAGATGCTCATTGCCCAGCTGGGAGCGAGACAGCCACCACCACCACCACCACCGCCTCAGTGATAGCCACTCTATTTTTACTGCTTTCTTTTCTTTTTTTTGGGTTTTTCTGTATTTTTCTTTTCTTTTTCTTTGACTTATTTTTCTTTTGTTTGTTAAGACTAACGGAAACATGGGACTGCAGGTGAAGTGGTATTAGATATATTCAGCAGTGTTTTAAATTCTAAATTGCTAAATTTCTTGTTTCTCTGAGCAGTGCAGCGTTCTAAAATGATTACTTTACATGTCACCTCTACTGCGAAACAAATGGCTATAAGTAGAGGAAATGGAACCCCACTACTTGCGAATGTCTGCTAAGCTTAAACTATGGGGAGTATTCTTTCTTTAAATATGACTCATTCGATTCAAATATTCTCTGTAGTTCGAGTTAATGCGCTTTATTCTGTGGTTGTACTTGCCAGTGAAAATTTAGCAACTCTTAATCTGCACAACATATACTGTCTGTGACTCATAAGGAATCTCTCGACCCCTGCCAAACTTCAAGTGTGAGGAAGAACATCTTCCTCCATCCATAACACCAGGGGAGTCTCAGTTCCTAATTTCACTTATTTAATGTTCCACATTTGTTGCGTTGAGGATTAATTATGGCATATGCATCTATTATGAGTATAGCATGTTTTGAAAGCTCTTTTCTCGGTTTTTCTTCTTTGACCAATGAGGACATTGCTCATCTCAAGTGTGACAAAGGAGAGACCTTTCCCTGAAAACATGCTAATTGTTCTTTAACGCCACACTTGTTTTTTGCTTCTCTAATGCCTGTGCACACCGAGTGTTATTAAATCAAAGTGAAATCTGTAGGAATCTTTCTGCTTGATGAGGTTTGTATAAAAATAGTTTTATTTAAAAATACTCTCTTTTAACTAAAAATCTGGTAGATTGGCTAGTTGTGGAAACCAGATTATTTTAGCTTGGGATTTTGGAAATGAAGTGAATGTTTGGAATGAAAAGGGTAAGGCAAGGTACTCCACTGATCAAAATTTTTTCCTAACAATAGCAGGCCTCGTCTATCCGGTTATTAAGTCTTAAGGGTGCCTTATCACCTATCTACCTAAGGTCTCGTGATCTGGGATAGTTGGCCCAACACCGTTACATGGATAGAGAGAAAAAGTCTGGGTTACGGAATAAACTCTGCAATTCACAATATTTCGTTTGTTTTGTATATAATTCTTGGAAGAAGAATGTTTTTGCATGTGAAAGAAAAATACAGTGCAGTTTTAATTTTGTTTTTGATCACGAGTACGTGGTGTTGAAAGGTATTGCGGAATAAGGCATTACTTCACACCCTTGTCATCCAAAGGTTAGAGGAATGAAAATGGTGGAAAGTCCCAAGCTAAGTTAACTTGTTTTCTACAATCTAGTTCTCTATGCTTTTACAAAAAATTGTTCCTGCTTCACTATTTGTGAAACCTACCTCAGAGAGCGAGATTATTATTTCATTTATCACTTGGTTTGATTTCGCCTGCACTTGTTTAAAATTTGAGATTATTGAAGGTTTTAGAGATATTCTTATTCCTATTTTGCTTGAGGACAAGCAAAAGCTAAGTGTGAGGAAGTTGATAAGTGTGAAACATATAGGCTTTTTAGGGTTTAAATACCTTATAAATTGTAACGATTCAGGCAATGTTTCCCACTTATTATGTGTTTTCCTAAGATTGATGTTTGATAAGAACTGATGTGTTATATATGTTAAATGCGGAAAAACCCAGGAAATAAAGATTATACATCATAAGGATTACAACACAACAAACGGGGAACAAATCAGGAGAAGAGACAAAAACTGGTCTTGTCCGGATCAGTTGGCCGGACACAAAGCCGGACGTCTCTTGTCCGAGTATGTTTGGCCGGACGCAAGCCGGACATGACTAAAAATTCCTGATCCGAGAGTTCACGTTTCAGATCTAAAACTCTGTGTCACGTCCGGATCCGGACACGAACCGGACGTCACACAGAATTGAAAAATAAAAATGCACGCACTGATAATTAGCCTTTCGGCGAATTATCAGACGGCGCATTAACAAGACAGGCGAGCGGCGCATTTATTAACTACGCTCCATCCTCAAATCAAGGCGTCAATCAGTTACCCACTCACCCTGTTTACCAAACTTCCACCAACACATGTCTGAATCCTATTCCTATATAAACCATCTCCTGCCTTCATTTCAAATCGCACCAGACTTCACAGTCTAACCCTCATATCTCTCCTCTCTGCATATCCTCTCATTCACACACCCATCTCCATTCATCAAATCCCCTCCGTAAAATGCATCGTCACCCAACAAAATCCATAATCATTCCTCAAAAACCTCCATAATCTTCATCGGTCATTCACACACATATCCCGTATCCATACACACCATTTAGCCGCGTCCTACCCGTGTCCGGATCCGGACACACTCATTCCACTCACGTCTGGATCACATCCGCCCCGGATTAGCCGGACACACTCATCTTTACACACGTCCGGATCACGTCCGACCTGGTGATCCGGACACCTCACAAACCTCACCACCAAAACTTCCACTTTGCCCCATTTCACCCAGTCCATTCCATTATCACCGAGATCAACCTTCAAGCTAGCACGGCGCAAGGACAAAGGACGGAGCGAGCAAGAAGATCTTCGTAACAGATGATTTCTTCTAACTCTCTCTCATTTATGATTATAATTGCTATGTCTAGCTAGAGGATATACTCTAGGGGAAGGGATGTTTGTAATTAGCTAAACTCTGCATTATGTTACTGCTTTTGAGACAATTTGGATTGTTCAGGTTAATGCTTTTAAGTGTTTTTAATAAACGTTGCTAAGTTATTATAAGCCCTCGAATCATTTTATGATCAGATAGGTGATTAGCATTGGCGGTCCTATTAACTTGTTACCTGTGATAATTGCAATCGGATAGATTACACTTTTCACTAGGAGCTTTAGTCCGGATTAAACCAGACTAGTAATTCAGTGCATTAAAGCCATATAGATATACTTGTAGGTCTAGACTAGAACTACATGCCCTGACTAGATTGAGCTATCTGGAATTAAAGACTTAATACAGAATAGATAATGAGAATTACAAGCCGATCCAAGTCTCCACTTAAGCGGTTATAATATGCAGAACCTAGCTAGTGAAACAACTCCCTGAACTAGAGTACGTTCACACTCCCAAGACGATCCTTTACTTTATCTGCTATTACTCATTCTTGTTATTTATTTGCAACCCAAAACCAAACAAAACCCCCTTTGAGTTAACCACTACTAAGCTAGAACTTAATTATCGAGGTCCCGGATTGACAACCCCGGTCGCTTCTTTAAATTACTATACTATTTCGACCGGGATTTTTGCAACCTGACGATCTTTTGAATTATTGAATTCTAGGATTTTCTTAGTTTTTAATGCACCAAATAAATCGTTTGCAGTATTGCGTATGTATAAGTAAAGTATTGGTATTGAGTAAGAAGGAAGTATGAGTATGTAATGAGTACCGATAATGATAAGTATGAGTAGGGTAAAAGAGTACGGGAGTACGAGTATGTGGGAGTAAGTATTGATCATCGAGTGAGGAGTAATATAGTAGTAACGAGTATCGAGCAAGCGGAGAAGTAAGGAGTAAGGTAAGGAATGTAGTGTGAGTACAACAACAAGTAAGTAGGACTAAGTTGGTGTAGGACTTAAGAACCAGAATAGAAGGAAGAGAGCATCCGATTAAACCGGTGAAAGAATAACTAAATGAACGGTTGACTAAAAATTTGTCTTTCTTGGTATGTAACAAACCTTATATAGTATGTAAGTATTGTTGATTGTATTTTGTAGTAGTATTAGTATGTATGTATGCATGTAAAACGAACTCAGTATATGCAACCCAAAGTAGTCGGCGTACCGCGGTTAGCACGTGGGATATGCGAATTTCATATGCAGTAAGTTTTGCTGAGCCCTAGGGGCACCATTTTTATTTACAGGTACTTCGAAGCAGACCGCCGTTCGAGAGTGTAGGATGGGCTGCTATGTAAGCATGGGTAGTTGAATTATAGGATTTGTATTGTATTGTAATGCGAATTTGGAAGTCCAAACTGTACGGTAATTTAAGGATTGTAGTAGACTCGGTATAGCTTGTATTGGAGTTGGTATTGAATTATTGGTTGAGTCTGCAATGGGAGTAGTGTGAGTAATGTATTGTGTAGACTACCGGTATGTTCATATCATCAGACCGATAGTATGTAGGATGGTAAACTGGCCTTGTTATTCACGTGGGTGATAACGGCATTGTACACCTGTCCTGTGTATGTAATATCCGCTGCGATGGTAAGTATTTGTACAGTAATGACGGTATTAGCGGTAGGGGTGTTACACAAACTAAAGCCATCCAAGGCCGTACGAAGACAATTCAGAAGCCATCCAGCGTCATGCTTGAGCCTCATCAACACCGTATCCAGAACCAAACTGGAGCCATGCGGGAACCATCCTCATACATTGAGACCATCCCTAAGGCTACACATAACCATTTCCTCACCAAGGCTTTGCCCACAAAGTTTCGAACTACGTATGGTCTGATCTCAATACGGAATTGAGTACGTAGGCAGCCCGCTCAAGGTGCGACCACCTCAAAAGAAAAATTCCCTTTGTTTTCCACTATCATCAAATTGAGCCATCTTATAGCCTCCCCGGGGCCATCCCGAACTATCCCGGAGCCATCTCGAGGAATCTGAAGTCATAACTGACCATACCAAAACCATTCATCCACAACCAAATACTGTCAACTACATCAATGTACACAAATTATATCGACCCACCACTCGACTCGAAATCTAAGCTAAATCGAAACCCACCAACCATCCCGAAAATCTCAATCCAAACCGAAACCCACCAACCATCCCGAAAATCTCAATCCAAATCGAAACCCACCAACCATCCCGAAAATTTCCAACCAAATCGAAACCCATCAACCATCCCAGAGCCGTTGCCTACAATGGAGTCACGAATCTTATCGGAGCCATCCGACCGCACCGGAGCCATCCGACCATTCCAGAGCCATCTAATCACATCGAAGCCATCCGGCTATATCAAAGCCATCGAGTTCCCAAAGTCACTCATTCACAACAAACCATCCATTCAAAGGCCGACCACAAAATCACCATAACCTATACAAAAAACTCAAGAACCTTACCGGAGCCATATCGAAACTTTGGAGCCAGGAGTCCTACCCAATCCCGAGACTACAGTGTACATCGGGCGAGACTGTCAAAAGCAAAATCAAAACATGAGTCCCATACTGACAAAGTCAAGGTCACGTCAACAGAAAACATTCAACTATCATATCCCTCACAAAACAACCAAAAAGCATCCAATCCCAAATCAACCCACGATCAAAGTCATCCTCGAATCAACCACTCAAAAAAACGAGTTTTGTATAACTCAATCAAAGTATTATAGGCACGTCATAAGTCCTATAGCTAGATGTCAAGAAGTCTAGTTGAGGCCCGTCATAAGTCCTCGTACTTTCAATTGCATTCTAGGCCCTTCATAAGTCCTAGAGCAAGACACTGAGATCTAGTTGAGGCCCGTCATTAGCCCTCATGCATAGCCCATATACCAATTGTATTCTAGGCCCGTCATTAGTCCTCATACATTTCGAAGATGCATTCTAGGCCCGTCATAAGTCCTAGAGCTAGACACCGAGATCTAGTTGAGGCCCTTCATTAGTCCTCATGCATAACCCATATACCGATTGTATTCTAGGCCCGTCATTAGTCCTAGAGCTAGACACCGAGATCTAGTTGAGGCCCGTCATTAGTCCTCATACATTTCGAAGAGGCATTCTAGGCCCGACATAAGTCCTAGAGCTAGACACTGAGATCTAGTTAAGGCCCGTGATTATTCCTCATGCATAACCCATAAACCGATTGAATTCTAGGCCCGTCATTAGTCCCAGAGCTAGACACCGAGATCTAGTTGAGGCCCGTCATTAGTCCTCATACATTTCAAAGATGCATTCTAGGCCCGACATAAGTCCTAGAGCTAGACACTGAGATCTAGTTGAGGCCCATCATTAGTCCTCATGCATAACCCATATACCAATTGTATTCTAGGCCCGTCATTAGTCCTAGAGCTAGACGCCGAGATCTAGTTGAGGCCCGTCATTAGTCCTCATACAATTCGAAGATGCATTCTAGGCCCGTCATTAGTCCTAGAGCTAGACACCGAGATCTAGTTGAGGCCCGTCATTAGTGATCATGCATAGGTTAATTGATCGTATTCTGGGTCCGTCATTAGTCCTAGAGCTAGACACCGAGATCTAGTTGAGGCCCGTCATTAGTCCTCATACCATCAATCACCGCAATCTAGGGCCCGTCATAAGTCCCCGTGCACCCGCACCCATAAAAACAAATCATAAACCGTAGTGAGAATTTTTGGCGTCCACTCAACCTTGATCCAATTCTGCAAAGGCTTGTAGAATTGAATCAAGGGGAGCCATCTGTAGACACCAAAAATTCCCACCCCATAAAGCAAATTCCGAAATAATAATAAAAATAAGAGGGGTCGTCGTCTTTCTCTTTCAAAATGTATTTACGTGCATACCAAAATGGAACTGTCGTTTCTCGATAAAATTTTAAACCAATCTTCAAAGCATTTCAGAAAAACACATTTCTTTGAAAATGACTTTCTAACGATCATCCGGTTTTAAACCATCATCTTTTGTCTATTTACTTTTTTTACCATTTTTTTACTTTATTTTATCCTATCTATCTTTGCTTATTTGTTTTTGCATTTCGTTTCATATTGTTCTTATTCTAGGCTATTTTTTATTTATTATTTGTTTATTATATCTTATCTTCCATCACTCGTACATATCCAATTCGATTCCCATTTTTATGGCATTCGCTTATATTTTTACCTCTATTATATTAGTACTATTTCATTATTTTATGTACAATACTTTATTATGTTTTCGTTTTCATTAACTACATTTGATAATTTCACGACTCTTAAAAAGAAAACAATTCATTTTACCGGATTAAATTCTTTCATTTTTTTACTGTACATCTACATTTTAAACACTAGCATTTTTAAGGATTATTCAGTTCGAAGTAGAGCATTAGTATGATTTCTCTCATTTGTATGTTGAATTCTGAATTGGCATAGCTGGTAAGTGTAGGTTTCAAAACTGGTAATGAGCAATATAGGAACTGCTTTTTTGTTTTATTTCGGTCAACGAGCCCAATTCACCTCAAAGACCAGCCCTCTTGTCTGTCTCGAAACAAAACAAGGCCCAAGGCCTTTGGAGCCCATTCCTTCCGAACGGGGATCAGATTTCTAAAAAAACCCTACTGTTTTCCCTTCTCTCGATCAGGTAGTCGCCTCTCTCAAGTTTTCATCTTCTTCCCTCGGATAAAACACACCCGATGTTGGTTACCCTCTGGACACTCTCGATATCAATATCATCTTCTCGCCCATACTATTCTCTTTTCTTCTGGCAACTTCAACCACCATCTTCTTCAATTTCGGTCGATTACCCCCCTCCCTCAACAAAAAGGAAAGCAAAGGGAAACACCTCTGACTCTCTAGATCACTCTCGTTCATCCTGGGTAAATTGGCAAATCTACTTGCAAACAAGGAACGTTCATGCCCTGCTCTTATTTTCTTCACTTCCAGTAATTTTGCACCACACTGGCGAACGAGGAATGTACATGCCTTGCCCCTCTTTTGTCATCTTCCCCACGGTAATTTTGCAATCTAACTAGCGAAACAAGGAATATCTGCTCCGCTTCTTCATTCTCTTCATTGGAGGCGATTTTACGACCTAACTGGCAAACAAGGAGCAAATATGCTCTTCATACTCTTTCACGATGGTACTAATTGCTTTGATTCTAATTTTCTGTCGCAATTTGGATTTTTATGGTTTAAGATCATTTAAATCCCCGGTGGGGGACCGATCTTCGTTGGTGACTTGTTTTACTCGACACCATACCTTGATCTTGACAGTGAGGACTTTGTTCACCTTATGAATCTGTTTCGACGGTGACCGATTCGCTTGCTATGTTTGAGGTATAAACTAATCTGTAATACTTGAGGATTTCGTTTGATCCTTTGATGAGCTGAGTAAGGGGAGACAATCTAGAATCGCCTATCATTATGGTCTGTTAATTAGTGTTGGGTCTGATTTACTGAGTATTTCTTCGATCTACAATATACCTTGTGGTTTCTTCTATCAAATATGTTTCACGTGCCAGATTGGGTGATGTTGGTGATTTGTGGAGTTAATACACGGACGGTCTGGCCTACCTCGTTGGTCATTGCCGTGTTCGAGATGTCCTGTGGCTCGTTTCTTTCCTTTGTTGTTTGTAGCTGATTTGGGTTTGGTATGGCCTACTTCGGTTAGCGGGCTTTCAAAATTGGATTAAACTACAGAACCGGGTCTCCTCCTTTTTTCGGCCTTTGGGAGCTGAGGCCCCAGGTTGTCTTTCCTGTTTTTACTGGTCTATCTGATGAATGTTTGCTTAGTGTGGGTTGTATCTTTAGCTTGGTGCTCAAATTGGTTACGGGCCTGTCAGTTAGCCTTGATGGTCACATGTTCGATCTGCACTATTTTTTTTTCCATTCGGTATGCTGATTACCTTTGGTTTCATGTTTGGTCTGAGGTGCAATTACAATCGATTGGCTTTGAGCTTTGACTTGTGCACGTGGGCTGCCTGGAATGACCTTGGGCTATGCTGAGGCGTTTGGGTTTGATGCTTCTTCATTGGGTTTGGAAAATTCTATCTTTCTACTTTTACTATAATTCAACGGCCTTTGATAGATAATTGCTCCTTGCGCTTTGATATGGGTTTGAAAATTGTTTGAGACTATCATATAACTTGCCTCATGCGTTTAGATGAGAACATAAATCGAGTGATAGTTGCCCAAATATTATGGTTGTTAAGATAAACCACTCATTGGCTGGTTGGTTCTTATTAATTCTTCATTTTAGAGGGAAATGATTAAAAACCCTTCTAGGTAGGATCCCACATGACTCAGAACTTCACCCTTTTGATACTACACTTCGGTTTAAGTCATAATCTAAGATGACGAATTAATTTGAGTAGCAACCCCAATACTTGATTTATCTAACAATCCTTAGCATTTGTTGGCAGCTTGAATCTCTTTTCTATGTTCTCGGTTGGAGTGTGGGAGATGATTAGAGTGCCCCCTTTCCTCGTATGATCCCATTGTACACACCCCAACCCTCCTACATTTCATTACTAACTAAACTCTTGTTTCTTTGTCTTTGTTCCATGACATGTACATGATGGATTGGTGAATGGAAAACTGCTCGGGGACTAAGGAGCTGGACCTTGGCTAGGACTATCAGGGTTCTCCCTTCAAACGCAAAAAACGGTTGGTGTATCTCTTCGGATCCCCTTCAGCTCGAGTGAGGCAACGTCGATGCGACCCCCCATAGCAGCTCTCTTTAATTTAGCACTTTAATTCAGCGCTTTAATTCTTATCATGAGTTGTAATATGTCTATTAGTTGTGCTACCTATTATAGTCTTGGATTTCATAATTTTGTGTATTCGTCGGTTTGATTATTTTTATTCTGTCTATCTTTTGTACATATTCTTTGAATGCTTGTTTGTACATTTCCGGTTCTATTATACATTGGACGTTTTATTTGTCAGTTTTGTCTTATAAATTGATAGATTGGCTTAGCACAGGTGGCCATAGAATAGCCTTTAGGTTTACCCACTTATTTCTGGACCTTCGAGTCCAGTTTAGAAAAGCTTCTAGGTTTGGGGATATTCCTCACTCAAAATGGGTCGTAGAGTCTGGTCGGTGGGGAACGCCCTTCCTTAATAACATTTTCCAAACCATCCCTAATTATTAAGAAGAATTTCACACTTCAAATTCAAAACAACTACTTTCATACACACATCAGACACTCTTCAAATCCACTCTCTAATATCCAAACATCATACACTCTCTTCAAAATCAATTGTTCTCATCATACATTCTTCAAATCTAATCTCTCTCATATACCAACATCAAACACCCTACAAAATCAATTTTTCTCATACTCTCTCATCGAACACTCTTCAAAATCAATTTCTCTCATACCTTAGTACCAATCATACTTCAAAATCAATCCTCCCCTTACCCACTCATCGAACACCCTTTAAATCCAATCATTCTCATGCTCCAACATCCAACACATTTCAAAAGCAATCCTCATCACACTCACTCATCAAACACTCTTCATATACAATTCAAAATTCATTCCAATTCAATGTCAATCCCAACTTCAAATCATCCAATTTGAGGCCCAACAATCATTTCAGTTTGTGGCCCAATATTCAAATTCGATCGAGGCCCAATTTGAAGCCCAATTCGGGGACCAAATTAAAAGGGCCAAATCGGCCCAACTCTCAAATCATAAATCGGATCCAAATCACGAGGCCCATTCTGGCCCAAATCTCTAGCCCATCCGGCCCATCTTCTAAGGCCTACTTCGGCCCAACTTCCAAGGCCCATTCGGGCCCAATTTTCAAGGGCATATTTCGGCCAGATTTTCAAGGCCCATTCTGGCCCAATTCCCAAGGCCCAATTTGGCCCAAATTTCAAAGCCATTTCGGCCCACTTTTCCAAGGCCCAAATTTGGCACACAATTTCAAGTAAACCTCAATTCGTTTTCAATTCAAAATCAATCCAAAAACCGATTCAACCCCATCTCAAATTCAGTCCAATTCCAATCCAAAATCAATCCAATTCCACTAAAACTTCGGACATCTCTACATGCTTCCAATTCATGAACCCCAACTTGAAGTATCAAATTCTTAAAAATTCTCAAGTCTTCACAACTTTTGAAACACTTCAAGATCATAAAATTGAAGTCATCCTTGGTCGCTCCTAACACCCCAAAATCCCATCAGTTCCAAATTCTCAATTGTCTCACAGAATCGAATCCTTAGGACTCAATCACCTCAAATCCCTGAATGTCTCAGCAGCTCAGCAGATTCAAATTTCTCAACAGCTCAGTAGACTCGAACATCTCAGCAGCTCAGCAGACTCGAACGTCTCAACAACTCAAATGTCTCAACAGCTCAACAGACTCGAAAGTCTCAACAGCTCAACAGGCTTGGATGTCTCAATAGACTTAGCAAACTCAAACACCTGAAAAACCCTTAGCTTCTCAAACTCGAACACCTTAAAATTTCATATTTGTTCAAGCCTTGATTGTCCTACAGACCCGAGCGTCTCACAGACTCTGCCATCTCAAGATTTTAAATGTCTCACAGACTTTTTACACCTCAAACTTCAAAACGAACCCGACAATTTGTCAAACCTCACAAAATGACCACAAACCTCTTTGACCCTTCAAAGACCCAAAAGGTCAAAACCTCAATTCTTTCAAAAACCCCAAAACTCCCAAATCTCCAAAGGCCATGAACTACGTAAGGTCTGCTCTCGATAGGGAGTTGAGTACGTAGGCAGCCCATACAGGGTGCGACCCCATTCCAATAAAAAAACCCTTTTTCCCACATTAAGGTGGTGCTTACCTCTTCAAGCATTCATCTCTTCTGACTCACTTTAAACCCTCAAACCTTTAGACTTCAGGACTTCTTCATCCACGTAATCCATAAACCTTCCCTCGATTTTCCTATCTACATTCAATCAACTCTCAACCTGTCAATCCTTTCATTTGGTGTTAGCTTGGCAGAAAAGCTCACCTCATCCATTCTTTTTCTCTATTCCTGTCTTAATCCTATCCTTGGCTCTTAAATGAATCTCGTTAACAAGGTTTTAAAAGAAGACAATCCTGAAAATTAGAGACCGAGGTTTCCTCGGGCACCAATCCGAAGTCCTGGTCGTTGCTACTTCTAAGGGGTGTAACCCAGTGCGAACCCACAATAGAATCTCTGGTCTGACCAGATAAGTCCTATCCATACGCAACAAATTCGGAGTCAACCAACGGTTCTTAGAACCCTCCTTCCCTTCCTTGCTAGTATCTTAGGTCAAACTAGGTGGCGACTCTAGTCAATTCCACCTTTTGGGCATAGTTCCGTGTGGAGCCCATTGAGAGCGGGTGTAATGTTCACTAACACTCCCCATCAAGCTTTCTGAGAAAGACGGACGATAAAGTAGGTTTGAGGGCTGCCATAATAACGGGTTTTCACCCTCCACAGAATGACAATTTTAGGATCTAGGCTTTTCAGTCAAGAACCATCTAGATAGACCCCCCCCCCCCCCCTCATACTGAAAAATCACCCTCCACACTCATGCGTATCCTGTATCTCCTTGGTAGCTCGAACCCCGCAACCCAATTTACTGGAATGTATATCTCTAACATTTGTATCCACGTTTTGGGATCTAACTAATCATCCTATAATAATTCTTAACTTGTGTCCCGTAAGTAACCCCTTAACCGGTTATTCGTTTGACTCAGGTTTCCATTAAATCTCGGGCTTAGGTTCTAGCAGCTTTATAGTTGTAAGAGTATGGTATATAGTGTCGTTATTTGTCTTGTACATTTATATATACACACTTATATACATATATTGTTATGCACATATAATATAGTTTGTTACTATATTTCATTTGACCAAGTTATACTTAATCTTTTAATTATGTAATACTTCGTGTGTTGGTCAACTTGGTTTGACTTGGTTAATGTTTCAAGTCAACGTTTTACTATGGTCGATATTTATTTACCAACTCACACTATATCATATTACAACACTTTGTAATTATATTTCTAACTCATAGTTATTTCCACATTAATCTCACATGATTAATTAATCATACTACATTCTCACCTTATATTATACTCTCTTATACCTTAACATAATGTCACCTTATATCGTTTTAAAACTTTATAATATATCAGCCCATAGTTTCAAAAATCCCAAAACAACCCATGACACTTTCGATAATTATAACCTAAGATTCCAAAACATTATAATATACTCACATATATATATATTTTTTCAAACAACACCCACTTCTTTTCGAGATTATTCTATTTACCCACAACTTTCTAATTTGAAATACCCCAAACCTTAGTGCGTTAATTAATTGTGTGATTATAATTTCCTAAGGCTAATTAAGCCCTTAAGATCATTGGTGAAGAAATAAAAACCAAAAAGAAGAAAAAAATACGTAAAAGTCACAAAACGTGAAAATGCGTATTTAATTATTTTAGGAGGTACATAAACTTCATTAGGGTTATAAATATATTTTTATACCTTAATTATGCATTAAGAACATGTGGGAAAAATTCCGGAAGAAAACGGATCCAAACAATGCGTTAAAACGCTAACGGAGTTTTAAAAGGCGTTTTTCGAGAAAACCCGAAAACGTGACTTTAAACAGTTAAATGACCCCGTAAAAATAATAGTTGATTAAGTAATTATAATTAAACATTAATGGGAGTTTAATAACCATTAAAATTAAAGGAATGAGAAAATTCCGGAAAACGGTCCCGGTTAGTGAATAGTGCTAAACCGGGTAAATAAACGAGAACGCTCCAGCGTGTATATATTAGTGGGCCGGTTATTAATGTAGACAGCCCACCCACACATGACTAGTTAGCTAATTAATTAAGTCAAAAGAGCTAAAATAACAAAAGGGGTACATATACCCCCACACACTCTCTCTCCCCCTCATTTCTCTCTTTTCTTTTCTCTTTCCTCTCTCCCTTTCTCTCCCAGCCGGCTCCTCCTCCTCCTCCTCCCTCTCTACCGATGGAGTTCTCCACAAGCCAACAATGGCTTCCTCACCTTCTCTTCATGCCCAAGCTCCATTTGAGCTCCAAATCTAAAACAAATCACATATTCTTCTTCCTCTCATCTTCCTCTATCATCCTCTCTTTTCGAAATTCCAAAAGGATGAAGTTGACCTCCATGGGTTTTTCCCCTTCGAAGAGAAAATGGCACCAATGCGAAGCTTGGAGTCTCCTCTTCCTTCTAAGGTAAAGATTCCCATGAAAAAGTCATCTTTTCTTCATCTCTTGGTGTAATCGATTTTTCACCATTTTGATACCTTGTTTCTCTCTTTGTTCTTGAGCTCCAAATTACCCCTTCAATGGTGGAGTAATTCCCTTCTTGATTCAAGGGTGAGAATCCCTCTTAAAAGCTTCAAAAAGGTAAACCCTAACTTGTGTTCTAAGCCCTTTGATTTAATTGAGTTTTCTAAGGGTTTAGATAATTGATTAAGTGTGTTTTATGTTCTTGGATGTTGGGATGGAGTTTGGAAACTCCATGCCCTCTTAACCGATTTTGGAGAAGATGTGGAGCAAGAGGAGAATTAAAGAGACTTGTGAGATTAAGGTAAGGGATCCACCTTAAATCTTGTTGTAATTGTTTTAAGTGTTTGGGAAGGGTAAACAAATTAATGAACCCAAAATTGTGGATTGAAATCTATGTTGAAAATGTGTTTAATTGGTTTTGGAGAGATTTATGAATTAATGGTTGAATTGAGGGCCTTAAGAGCCAAATGTTTTCAGTTTGTGTTATATATTGTGGTTATGGAGATTATGGTGATTATGTTGTTGTTGATGGAATTTGAGGTTTTGTTATGTGCTGTTAGGACCCTTGTAAGGGTGTGGCTAGATTAGGAATGAAGATGATGTTTATTGACGAGGATGAATATGTATAAGGTTATGGGGAGGTTATGGCAAATTTTAATGGAAAAGGAGTGTTTGATGATGGCTTGATGGATGAGAGAATTTAGGTGTTAAATTTGGGATGTTTAATGTTGGATAGAGTGAAGTATTGGCTTTGTGATGGTGGATGAATAATGGAGGTAAGAGTGTGCAAAATCTATAGTTTAATGGTGCTTGATAACTTGAGATTTCAAGGAAAAGAATGGGTGTTTATGACTTGTGAAACATGGAGTAAGTATAGGTTTATTAGAAGTGCAATTCTGGGTAGAAATTGCCTCTGTTAGTTGAATTTTCTGGCACGTTCGAACTTCCGTCCGAACTTGGAAGTTCGGACATGCTCCGTCGCATTAGAATTTTCTGAGTTTTAAGTTGTGTCCGAACTTCCGTCCGAACTTGGAAGTTCGGACACTTGAAAAATTTTCCCAGGCTATTTTGCTTCGACTTGTGTCCGGCCTTTGATGTCCGGACACAAGTTCGGACGCCTGTAAGTTTTCTTCAGTTTTGGCCTCGACTTGTGTCCGAACTTGGAAGCTCGGACACAAGTTCGGACAGTTGGAAATCTTCCTTTGGTTTTGCTTCGACTTGTGTCCAAACTTTGAAGTTCGGACACAAGTTCGGACATTCATCAGTTTTCACCCATTTGAGTCTCGACTTGCGTCCGAACTTCGGAAGCTCGGACACAAGTTCGGACATAGTGTAATTTTGAGCAAAAACCTTGTTTAAGGTTAGGAAATGATACCCAATGATGGGGATTGATAAGTATTGATGTTATAAGGTTGTTAAGGATATGTTAAGTGAGTTATAATGGCCATTGAGTGGTGAAGAGTTGTAATAGAAATGTGAAAGTAAAACAAGTTAAAAGTGTGAAGTTATAAAACTACCGAACGGGGTTAACCATGGGCGCATTAGTCGTTAAATAATTATGTTACCCCGATGTTAATAAAGATAGTTATAATGTTACCAGTTGTTCAAAGATTGTCAAGGAACATGTGATAGCACACTAGAGTGCACCTTCGGTGACAGGTATGGTTTTCTTGCAACCTGTGTCCTACCGGATTACACCGGCTTGTATGCCAATGTGTTTTTCTGTGTGTTTGCCACCTTGTAAGATAAAACATGTAATGAGTTTATAGTAATTCATATATGTGGCGTACCTAGTTCCGATACCGTTTAACCTCGAAAGTGTTAAACCTTAGTTAACTATGTCTAGGATCACATAAGAGATCGGTATTCGGATTCAACGACCCGAACCATGGGGACGTTCTAACCACGGCTATGTGTGAGTTAGATGTGTGATGTTTTATGTGATGTTTGTTGTAGAGATATGAATCTCCTTGTGTGTTTAAACTCAGTTGTATAATACATAGTGTATTGATGTGATAGGTTCCACAGCGGAGTCTGTGAATATATATATATTATGGGGGGTGTGAGGAATCCGGTCGTTCCGGTCGCGCGGTGTTTGGGAGTTGTTGTATACAGTTTCTTCAGCTTCCATGCTGTTGGTTGTCTTCCTTCATTGGTCTTCAATCACCCCTGAGCTTAACCAAGGCTCTTGACTCACGTCTATTGGGGATTATGTATGATGAGTTCGGATCACCAAATCCGATCCATCTTTATGTTAAGTTATCCGTTCGCCTAAAAGGACGGTAACGAGTTATGTAAACGAGCTTAGCATGAGTTTGACAGCATCCTCTAGGCTCTCCCAGTGAACTAACTATGTTTGGGACGGTTCCTAAGAGATCCGTACCCGTTATGTATGTGTTATTGATGTACTGCAAAGTTATTGCGATGTGATGTTATATGTTGCTTAAAGGTGAAATATGTGGATCATGGATATGAATCCTAGTATGTAAAAGAGACGTTTATGGAAACCCGATAGTGGGTAAGTGTCATCTTTTAAGGTAATAGCTCCATTAGAGGAGAAGTACTCTAGGGTTGAAGTACTTAAGGAGTGATTTGTTAGGTATAAATGTATTGTCTGTTTGTTGAGCCCATTATTGTGGAATGTTATGCGTTGTGTGTTTATAGTGTATATGCATGATTTAAATATAATCAACCGCATGCCAAGACGACAAATAGTTGTGCATGGCCCGGTAGCATGCGGGCTGCGGGATTACCATACCAGCAAAGGTGCTGAGCCCCCTGGGGGGCCACCCTTTCTTCTCTTTCCTGTTTCAGGTACAAAGAACCGGAAGCCATTCGAGAGTAGGACGGGGTAGTGGTTTACATGTGGATAGTCAAGTAAGATGTGTATGTATGGTAGGTGTAGTAAGACCGAAAATGTATCGGCGTTAGTTGGTAAATACTCGGTACAGTTGTAAAGTAAGTGTATAATGAATGTTGGTCATGGAACGAGATTAATGTGTAGTTGCTCGGGAGTTTAGTCCATCAGACCGGTACAATGTATGTATGTTAGCCTTGTTAGCCACGTGGGTGGTTAACGGCGTGTAACACCAAGGAGCTAAGTGATGTTATGAGTTGTGATTTCCGCTGCAGTTTGTTCTGAAGTGTGTTGTTGTTAGTTGGGGTGTTACAAAAAGTGGTATCAGAGCGAAGTATCGCTCTAATGACTGAAATACCGAGCTTAAGAAGTACCGAGTTAAGAGTTTAGTACTTTGGGTTAAGGGGTGAGTGATAGCGTGAGAAGTACGCTAGTTAGGAAACACCAGTGTGTACTGGATACCTACAGTATCCATCCCGCCCTCCACAAACCCTATTTTATAACTCGAAAAGAACGCCAGAGAGATGGAAGTCCTCTCTTACTCGGGAATACCCGATCTGGCCGTTATTAAGTGTCCTTATAAGTACGGAGAACCTGTCACACGGTAGATCCCGAAAGGTGAGAATCCCGAAGACGGTTCCCATTTTAACAACGTCTGCCGCATGAGGTAGCGAAAAGTGAAGAATATTATGCATAGAGGAATAGAATTTCCGGCACCCTGGGTCGACATGCGAAGCAGTCGAGGACAACCAGCTTGCAACGCACCAACTGTGCAACAGACAAGAAGTGAGGTAATGAAACCCGAGACGAGTGTCTACGGGACTACGATGTTAACTAATACACCGACGGTATATCAACCGATCAAGGAACTACAACGTAGTACGAGGATGAAACAATACTAAGTAAAAAGGGGGTCTCGCAGAATGGGAAACACCCTAGTTAATGGTCATCATGTAAAGACAGTAAGAAGTACACAGAAGATTGTTGTTAAGACTGTAAGGTCGAGTAAGGGCCGGCAAGGCCACTGATGTTAGTGCGGGGGAAAGCAGTACCGCAACCAATGTGTGTTGAACCAGTAGCCAGTAAGCATGGCGCACTTGCCATGGCAAGTGCTGCTATAACAAGGCTGTACGGAAATTTTTAAACCACTACCGGTACTTAGTAAAGTACCATGAAGTTAAGTAAGATCATCATAGCTGTGGAAAGGCTTAATAGCCTGACCTCAGTACTTGGAAATACACCAGTCGGCAAGAAGCTAGACTGGGATAAGGCTTGAAACGTTGTGAAACCAGGAGAGTTCTTTCTTTCAACTTAAATTTATTTTCAAAACCTTTTTCAAAACCAAATTTTCTTCCAAACCCATTTTATTTCCAACCTTCTTTGAAACCAAACCAGAAGACCTACACCGGCCTCAGTGCCACATGGTAGGTAAGTTTTACCCAGTTACTTTTGAACAACCGGACGGAAACCGGTAAATCCAAGGGTAGCAACCCGAGGGAATGGATGGAGTTCATGATAATACAACAGTGGATAAACCTTCCCATGATTAAGTTCGGGAAGCACGGAATGCATATTATCACAGGATAATATAAGGGAGTTAACAACAGAATACTTCACCTAGGCGTGTGACGGACACTACGAGTGTACCAACTGAGTTGTGGGACGACCGCACTCCGATAGGAGCTTGTGGGCCTGACAAACCTTCTTATAGGTTAATCGGGTAAGTAGCAATGTATCAGTAGGATACCCCATATATGTATACGAGTGGAGTCTGGAACACGGGAAGTAGTCGACTCCATACTACGGTCCGAAGTAAGAGTCAAACAAGAGTAATGGATTACATCGAATGGTTGAAATAAAGGAACCCAGTTAAGTTAAGGAGGCTAAAAGAATCAGTGAGTTTATTTCAAGGAAGTGTTTAAGAGTCCAGACGAGCGAAGAGCACTGATTAGTAAGTAAAGACATCGCGTATGTCTTAAGAATCCTGAAGGATGAACATAATAGCTGGAGTAAGTACCCAGCCTACATATGGTGAGGCAGATGCCTACTATGGATACGTTAATGTGCAATGATCGGGATGAGACTCCCGAGATGATCACTAGAGATATCAATCTCACTAAAGGGGATATTTAGCCTAGCTAAGAACGCGGGGTGAAGTAGTAAATTAAACATACCAATAAGTACAAGCCAGATGTAATGGCATAACCTAGTAACGCCCAGGAGCTATCCTTAAAAGGGTGTTTGGATCAACAGTGGTTGAACGAGTTAACGTGACAGAAACACAAAGACTGAAATTAACACCAAGTTTAAACACAAGTCGTCAGAAGGAAGTCTGACATCCATGAAGGGGCATCCCATGAAAGGAACCGTGATACTATGGCCTTGTCATGGAGCCCAATACCAAGCTATAAGCCATGTGATATTATATGGAGAGGTAAACGTGTGTGAACAGCCTACAACGAGCAAAGCTCGAGGCAATAAGGCTTATAAGCCATAAGTAGAATGTGTTAAGAAAATGTTATTGATTACAGAAGTTTATGTTATATAAATAAGTAAGCGGATAACGAATCACTGCTTTAAGAGTGGGGATACCTCTTGATGTTGTGAGACCGCAACAGCGGTAGTTATGTGAACTAAGTTCAGAGAATGTGTTAAGAATTGACCATGTTGTTACTACCCAAGAATGATTGAGTAGCTGTTGTACGAAAAGAAGTGTTCGTACCAGTTGTGGTGACCGGATGAGTAATAAGTCTAACAGCAACCACCATAGGTGTGTGATGCTAAATGTGTGATGAACAACGCTCAAAGAGCATAAAAACTCGAAGAATAGAGTATTCAACAATCAGCCAAATAAATGGCGAAACATAGTGAAATAGCGGAAGCTAATATAATAGCGGATTCAGTGCGAGTTAATGTCACACAATGAGTAACCGCACGGTGCGCAGTAAGCGACCGTTGCATAAGACCAGTTATGAGTGAAACTCAATGAACATACAAGTAAGTGATGATAAACAGACTGAGCAGTAAGCCAGTAGTTGATACTATGTGATAAGGAACCCAGTGTGAATTCCTATTGCAATCGCATAAGAGATTTACTGTCAAGAGTTTACGCCTCTGCACTCTATAGGACTGAGTGTTTTGGTATTGCGCTTGCGCGGTAATGATCAAGTGAGATAGCTAGGAAGTTTGAGAATATTAAATGTGATAGAAGAACAAGACTTATGATGTGATAAAACCGATGCATAAGGGAAGCACGGTCGTACCAATCAAGGGATACTTGATCGGCATAAGTGACTACAGTAACACGATTATTAAATATTGGTATGGAATATACCTCAAGCGCTGGAATTAACCGACAGAGTACTACACTATAGGTAGTAGCTCAAACGTAACCGACAGTAAGTTGGAAACAATTAAGTAAATCAGTGTGGAATACAGTAAATTATCATAGAAGTGAATAGAAAGTGTACAACTCACCGAATTCGCTCTTGGTAAGAAATACCACGCGTCGGTTGAGAAATCGTTATTACCAAGATGAAGGTGATAATCGAAGATATGCAATACAGTAAGACTAATGTATGGGGCAAACTAAGCTCTAAATTATCAAGAGTCGCGCAGCAGAAACTAGTGAGCCAGCGATTCAAGTGTTGAATGTGAATAGTGAACATGAGTGAATGGCTAATTATTAACGCCTAGAAGTTTCACAGGCCAGAATCGAAACTGGTTATGAATTAAATAAGCTCTAAGGAGAATTCTTGGTTAGGGACTAAACCGCCGATATGGCTAAGATCCTCAAACCAGAACACATTGTATAATAAACCGCGTGGAGATAAAACACTTCACGACGGTAGAATGTTCTAAACCAGTGATTAAGTGATTGATTACGTGGGCGTAATCCCTTTTAAGGGGGGTAGAGCGCAAAACAGTTTAGTGTGTTTTACCGTACAAGTGTACGTGAACTATGGTGTGCATAGCACAAAATAATTTGTTTTGATGATTTGTCACGAATATTTTTGGGCTCAGAATGAGCTACGGAGAAGTAGGGTGACAACTGTCTCCCAAGCGATTGAGGTTGCTGAGGGGTTGGTAGATTTCGTCAGGAATCCTCATCTGGAAAGGGTGGCTCCTCAAATCCGAGAAAAGAAGGAGACTCCTCTTCCCGTAAACGGAAGTGGCCTTCGACTCAACTTGGGAAGAAACCTAGTAACCCAGGATCGACTAAAGTGGATATGACGGTTAAGGAAAGGGAGTCTAAGCCCTTTAACAAGAAGGGGAAGAAGACTAAGTCTAACTTCACCCCAACTTGTTACTTTTGTGGGGATGCACACTTTGCTACATCTTGCCCCAAACGAGCGAACATCTCTGCGCTCCTGAATTCCTCCAACGAGGGCGCTCGTAAAGAGGTTGTCCCTACAACTTTCGCTGGCTCTATTCTGCATCCGCCGAAGGTAGCTCGTTCTACAATTTATGCTCCTAGTCCACATCCTGATTTATTATATGTTTCAGTAGAAATTAACCAAAGTCACACTATTATGGCTATGGTTGACATAGGAGCCACGAGCAACTTCGTCGACCTGAGTGTCGTGCAGGCACTCGGGATTTTGGCGACTCCAGCCCACACTGCTGCGACGGCCGCGAATGAGGGAGTCATGCCCGTTCATGGCACTTGTAAATTACGAATAAAAGTCGGCAGGTGGGAAGGAGTCGGGACTTTTGAGGTTTTGGACATTCCAAGATTTCCCATGATCTTAGGATCACCTTTTGCACTATCGTCTAAGGCTGAGCCCGCGATTCATCTTCGGGGCATATGGATTACGGACGAGCGCTCCCCATGTTTTGTCGATGCTGTCCAGACGGGATCAGTTGATGCTCCGGGTTGCCCCACTGACCTTGTGGGACCAATTGACCCTTATGTGGAATCTGGGATCGGGCCGGTGGTACTGGCTGTGGCAAAACCGGAGAAGTCTAAATCAAGTGAAGTCGTCCCAGAAGAGATGCTGCCTCTTCTAGAGAGATATAAAGATTTGATGCCTTCGGAGCTGCCGAACGGTCTTCCCCCACGACGGGCCATAGACCACAAAATTCAGTTAGTCCCAGGGGCCATCCCTCCTGCTCAGGCCCCTTACCGCATGTCACCGTTAGAATTAAATGAGCTAAAGGCGCAGCTCTCCGAGCTTCTGGCGTCTGGAAAGATCCGTCCCTCAACGGCACCATTTGGAGCTCCCGTGCTTTTCCAAAAGAAGGCTGATGGCTCACTTCGACTCTGTGTTGACTATAGAGCTTTGAACAAGGTCACTGTAAAGAACAAGTATCCCATTCCAAGACCGGATGACCTGTTCGACCGTTTGTCTAAAGCCACGTACTTCACGAAGCTTGATCTCCGATCGGGGTATTGGCAGGTCCGCATAGCAGAGGGTGATGAGGGAAAAACTACATGTGTAACCCGTTATGGGTCTTTTGAATTTCTTGTAATCCCTTTTGGCTTATGTAATGCCCCTGCTACATTTTGTAATCTAATGAATGATGTCCTTTTTGGCTACCTTGATATATTTGTTGTTGTCTATCTTGATGACATTGTTGTATATAGCAGTAGCTTAGAGGATCATTTGCGTCATGTGGAATTGGTATTTGATCGCTTACGGGCGCATGAGCTTTACGTGAAGAGGGAAAAGTGTTCCTTTGGTCAACGAGAAATTGTTTTCCTTGGCCACATCATCTCCGCTGGGGCGGTCCGTATGGACCCATCCAAGGTGAAAGCGATCCTAGAGTGGTCGACTCCGAGGGATGTATCTGAACTCCGCTCTTTCCTTGGTTTGGCGAACTATTATCGCCGATTCGTGGAAGGGTATTCACATAAGGTAGCCCCTCTTACCGACTTACTCAAAAAGGGTGAGACGTGGGCGTGGACGGGTGCGCGCCAGGAAGCATTCGAGTTGCTGAAGAGAACTATTTCCTCGGAACCAGTGCTTAAGTTGCCCGAATTCGATAAACCATTTGAGGTCCACACGGATGCATCTGACAGAGGAATTGCGGGTGTCCTCGTGCAAGAGGGTCACCCCTGTGCCTTTGAGAGTCGGAAGTTAAATGGAGCCGAACAACGCTATTCGGCTCATGAGAAAGAGATGCTGGCGGTAATCCATTGCCTCACGATTTGGAGGCATTACCTTCTCGGAACTAAGTTCCTCATCGTCACGGATAATGTGGCCAACACCTATTTCACCACGCAGAAGAAGTTATCCCCTAAGCAGGCGAGATGGCAAGAGTTTTTGGGTGAATTTGACTTTGAGTGGATCCATAGACCGGGTCGGCACAATGTTGTACCTGATGCTCTAAGTCGGCATTGTTTTGGGGTAATAAGCAATATCTCTCGCGTGGAAAGTGACTTGATGGGCAGAATCCGGGAAGCATCTAAATCCGACTCAACGTACAATCAGATAGGCGAGAAAGTCCGTGCTGGCAAGACTCGCCGCTACATTCTGCTTGACGACCTGTTGCTTGATAAGCAGCGTCGAGTGGTAGTTCCTGCTGGGAAAATTCGAATTGAGTTGATGCGGGAGTTTCACGATGCTAAGTTGGGACTCGTGTCCGGCATGGCCGAGATGGTCCGGGTGGTGGTGAGTGCACAGCGTTGCCCACGCTGGTGCGTCCCTACTGAAGGTGCTTGGCACTGGGGTTGCTCCACTAGGGAAGGTGTTCATTCAGTGGGGTGCTCCGCACATCCATGCCTTCGGGCAAAGGGGTGTGAGGATGAGGGAACTCACCGTGGGGCGGTTCAAGACCTCCCTTAGTCATGCCGGACACAAGTCCCAACTTAGTGCGTCGCCCCTCGCACTCCCGCACTTGCCCATGTGCGGAACCAGTCATACGACAAGCGCACGCTGGCACAACTCAACATTAGGGACACCGGCAGGTGGGGCAAGGCCCCACAGCCGTTGGAGCCCACTACCCGAGCTAAAGGTAGTGGGACATGCCAATAGGCATGTTCTAGGCACTAACGTGTCTAGCCGGGTGCTCTCCAGGCAGCCCGGGGTGACCCACGACTAGTTCACCTAGCCGCCGGTGTGGCCCCATCGGCCCAACACCGCCAAGGGGTCCAAGTGTCCCGACATCCCCCATTCGTGGGTATAACATAGCCTTTGAGGCCCTCGGGCACTTAGGTGCCCATGTGATCTAAAGCTCAAACTACCTTTGGCTCAAAATGGGACTTGAGACCCGATGTAGCTTCGTGCTACCAAATGTTGGGTGCACTTGCAAGTTGCCTTGCGGTGCCGCGATAGTTACTATATTGCGAAGTTTAACAGGAAGTGGTGCGGTCCCCTTGGGGGCCCCATGCCTGTGGGAAGTCCCAGAGTTCCACGCATTCATTCATGGTTTAATTATGGTAATTGCGCACTGAAGATGCGAATACCATTGTGATAAGTGTGTTATTGTGTTAACGGATGTGTGTGAAAGTACAAGTGTAAGGGAGTAGAAAAACTCTCGGGGAACTAAAACCCCGACTATGTATGTTCATATAATACTAAATGTGAAACCGTGTATTGTATTTTGATAAAAGTATATATATATATACAGTGTTGTGATTTATGAAAAGGTATGAAACCGATATAGAACCTAGTAAGAATTAAATTTCCTAGGTAACGTGGATTAAGTTGAATTTGGGTGATGATTGATAGACAGAGTTCTATCCCTTGGAGATGTAATGATTATGACTAGATGGATTAAAAGATAGAAAATGGTATATGCTTGAATTAGTTGTTGTGTGAAAATGAAGTGGGAGGTGAAACTTGATTATCATGAGATCAAGGGAAGCCAAGCACAAATTGGGGTGGAAAGATAGTTCAACACTGATGCTGATCACATTAGGGTTGGATGATTCTTGAAACTCCCTATAAGTGGTCACAAATAACCACATCAAGAATAAGATGCAGTTAACAATACTTGGACTTGGAGATGCATTGAGTTTTCAAAAGAATTTTAAATTGGGTTTCAAATTTTCAATTGGTATTTTCAAAACTTCGATTGATATTTCGAATAGAGGGTTCTCTTCTACTTAACCGTATAAACCATATCTTCGTATTACTTGCTCACGAGCTGAGGACGTACGAGCCTTTGTCTTCGGACCGGTGACATGAGAAGTATATTTTAAAAATGTATGAGAATGTTTTGATCTCCCAAGGAACGGGTACAATATGTGTCCATCGCGACCGAATTCTGCGGGAGCACAGTGTATGCAAAAGGAATTTCTGGTTGATGTACATGCTAAGACATGTTGTGTGGTATATGTAATAAATATTGTTTTGACCTTGAGTCCTAATGTGGTTAAGTTCCGAAAGTGTTATGTTACCTAGACCTATGTGTCTAAAGGTTGTTATATTATCAAGACCTAAGTGTCTAAGTGATGTTATGTTATCAAGACCCATGTGTCTAAAGAATGTTATGTTATCAGGACCTACGAGTCCAAATGTTGTTATGTTGCCCAGACCTAAGAGTCTAAGGGTTGTTATGTATGTGCAAATGATGTTAAGGTAGACGGACCATCAAGTCCGAGATTACTATGTAAGTATGTTATATATGTATGGATGTGGATGTGTTACCCGGACCGTTAAGTCCGAGGTTGTGATGTAAATATGTTTGTTATGGAAGTTTTATGTTGCAAGTAATCCCCGTATCCTAAACCAATGATGTGTGGGAAGTGTGAACTCCGAGGACGAAGTTCTTTTAAGGGGGGTAGATTGAAATACCCCAAACCTTAGTGTGTTAATTAATTGTGTGATTATAATTTCCTAAGGCTAATTAAGCCCTTAAGATCATTGGTGGAGAAATAAAAACCAAAAAGAAGAAGAAAATACGTAAAAGTCACAAAACGTGAAAATGCGTATTTAATTATTTTAGGAGGTACATAACCTTCATTAGGGTTATAAATATATTTTTATACCTTAATTATGCATTAAGAACATGTGGGAAAAATTTCCGGAAGAAAACGGATCCAAACAATGCGTTAAAACGCTAACGGAGTTTTAAAAGGTGTTTTTCGAGAAAACCCGAAAACGTGATTTTAAACAGTTAAATGACCCCGTAAAAATAATAGTTTATTAAGTAATTATAATTAAACATTAATGGGAGTTTAATAACCATTAAAATTAAAGGAATGAGAAAATTCCGGAAAACGGTCCCGGTTAGTGAATAGTGCTAAACCGGGTAAATAAACGAGCGTTTTCTGTTAAGAAACGAAAAACGCTCCACGTGTATATATTAGTGGGCCGGTTTTATTAATGTAGACAGCCCACCCACACATGACTAGTTAGCTAATTAATTAAGTCAAAAGAGCTAAAATAACAAAAGGGGTACATATACCCCCACACTCTCTCTCTCCCCCTCATTTCTCTCTTTTCTTTTCTCTTTCCTCTCTCTCTTTCTCTCCCAGCCGGCTCCTCCTCCTCCTCCTCCCTCTCTGCCGATGGAGTTCTCCACAAGCCAACAATGGCTTCCTCACCTTCTCTTCATGCCCAAGCTCCATTTGAGCTCCAAATCAAAAACAAATCACATATTCTTCTTCCTCTCATCTTCCTCTATCATCCTCTCTTTTCGAAATTCCAAAAGGATGAAGTTGACCTCCATGGGTTTTTCCCCTTCGAAGAGAAAATGGCACCAATGCGAAGCTTGGAGTCTCCTCTTCCTTCTAAGGTAAAGATTCCCAAGAAAAAGTCATCTTTTCTTCATCTCTTGGTGTAATCGATTTTTCACCATTTTGATACCTTGTTTCTCTCTTTGTTCTTGAGCTCCAAATTACCCCTTCAATGGTGGAGTAATTCCCTTCTTGATTCAAGGGTGAGAATCCCTCTTAAAAGCTTCAAAAAGGTAAACCCTAACTTGTGTTCTAAGCCCTTTGATTTAATTGAGTTTTCTAAGGGTTTAGATAATTGATTAAGTGTGTTTTATGTTCTTGGATGTTGGGATGGAGTTTGGAAACTCCATGCCCTCTTAACCGATTTTGGAGAAGATGTGGAGCAAGAGGAGAATTAAAGAGACTTGTGAGATTAAGGTAAGGGATCCACCTTAAATCTTGTTGTAATTGTTTTAAGTGTTTGGGAAGGGTAAACAAATTAATGAACCCAAAATTGTGGATTGAAATCTATGTTGAAAATGTGTTTAATTGGTTTTGGAGAGATTTGTGAATTAATGGTTGAATTGAGGGCCTTAAGAGCCAAATGTTTTCAGTTTGTGTTATATATTGTGGTTATGGAGATTATGGTGATTATGTTGTTGTTGATGGAATTTGAGGTTTTGTTATGTGCTGTTAGGACCCTTGTAAGGGTGTGGCTAGATTAGGAATGAAGATGATGTTTATTGACGAGGATGAATATGTATAAGGTTATGGGGAGGTTATGGCAAATTTTAATGGAAAAGGAGTGTTTGATGATGGCTTGATGGATGAGAGAATTTAGGTGTTAAATTTGGGATGTTTAATGTTGGATAGAGTGAAGTATTGGCTTTGTGATGGTGGATGAATGATGGAGGTAAGAGTGTGCAAAATCTATAGCTTAATGGTGCTTGATAACTTGAGATTTCAAGGAAAAGAATGGGTGTTTATGACTTGTGAAACATGGAGTAAGTATAGGTTTATTAGAAGTGCAATTCTGGGTAGAAATTGCCTCTGTTAGTTGAATTTTCTGGCACGTTCGAACTTCCGTCCGAACTTGGAAGTTCGGACATGCTCCGTCGCATTAGAATTTTCTGAGTTTTAAGTTATGTCCGAACTTCCATCCGAACTTGGAAGTTCGGACACTTGAAAAATTTTCCCAGGCTATTTTGCTTCGACTTGTGTCCGACCTTTGATGTCCGGACACAAGTTCGGACGCCTGTAAGTTTTCTTCAGTTTTGGCCTCGACTTGTGTCCGAACTTGGAAGCTCGGACACAAGTTCGGACAGTTGGAAATCTTCCTTTGGTTTTGCTTCGACTTGTGTCCGAACTTCGAAGCTCGGACACAAGTTCGGACATTCGTCAGTTTTCACCCATTTGAGTCTCGACTTGCGTCCGAACTTCGGAAGCTCGGACACAAATTCGGACATAGTGTAATTTTGAGCAAAAACCTTGTTTAAGGTTAGGAAATGATACCCAATGATGGGGATTGATAAGTATTGATGTTATAAGGTTGTTAAGGATATGTTAAGTGAGTTATAATGGCCATTGAGTGGTGAAGAGTTGTAATAGAAATGTGAAAGTAAAACAAGTTAAAAGTGTGAAGTTATAAAACTACCGAACGGGGTTAACCATGGGCGCATTAGTCGTTAAATAATTATGTTACCCCGATGTTAATAAAGATAGTTATAATGTTACCAGTTGTTCAAAGATTGTCAAGGAACATGTGATAGCACACTAGAGTGCACCTTCGGTGACAGGTATGGTTTTCTTGCAACCTGTGTCCTACCGGATTACACCGGCTTGTATGCCAATGTGTTTTTCTGTGTGTTTGCCACCTTGTAAGATAAAACATGTAATGAGTTTATAGTAATTCATATATGTGGCGTACCTAGTTCCGATACCGTTTAACCTCGAAAGTGTTAAACCTTAGTTAACTATGTCTAGGATCACATAAGAGATCGGTATTCGGATTCAACGACCCGAACCATGGGGACGTTCTAACCACGACTATGTGTGAGTTAGATGTGTGATGTTGTATGTGATGTTTGTTGTAGAGATGTGAATCTCCTTGTGTGTTTAAACTCAGTTGTATAATACTGTAACACCCCTATAATAATAAAACAACAGCGGAAAATAAACCAAAGGTGCTATAGACCATCGGGCTCCAAACACCCGGTACCAACCTCACCAACTACAACCATTACAATTAACTAAGTTACGGTCTGAACTTCGAGAAAACTTAACATAAACATAACAATAATAAAATATATTCACTCTCCATAAACCTAATCCCATCCCAATCACTCATGCTCTTCGTGGCCACCTGTAAATCAATTTGTACCTGCAAGATGAAACCAAGCAGCCCACCCCGAGAGGGGTGAGTCAGTTCCCTGGAATGGAACTGGTACAATTCTCTAAAAACAAACTTATAAAACATAACTTTTCAAAATAAACAGTAACTTGAAATTAAACTCTTGAAAGTAAAACAGGGAAACAAGGCACTTTAAAATCACCAAGCCACAGATAACAAGTTTAGGATAAAGATAAATAATAGAAAGGTAAAGTTAGTGAAACAACATCACATCATGTGTTAGTGAACATCCATTGCCTTAGTTAGACCCAATTCCCGTTAGGAGTAGAAAGACTTAGATAGTCACTAAGGACTAGGAATGAAAAGACAGATCCAAGAACCAATAACTCAAGAGTAGAATGAAACCAATTGGGAGAGATGGCCCCCACCGCCAGATATAAATGTCCGTATGGACGAGGGATATACAGCCCCCTGCTGTCATATTAAAAATGTCCTGGTGGACGAGGGATATACAGCCCCCTGCTGTCAAATATAAATGCCCCTATGGGCGAGGGATATACAACCCCCTGCTGTCAGATTAAAAATGTCCTAGTGGACGAGGGATATACAGCCCCCTGCTGTCAAATATAAATGCCCTTATGGGCGAGGGATATACAGCCCCCTGCTGTTACCATTGAAGACGCGCGCACGTCAAAACCTCAAGAACCAGCTCATGGATGAAACGATATCCAGAGTCAAAAGAAGAATTTACCAAAGTTGACATTTTCCAAATTCCCACCAGATCACCAACTACCCAGAGCAATACCAAAACACTCAGTCCTACAGAGTGCAGAAGCGTAAACCCCAAGCAGTCAATGTCCAATGGAACAACCAAAGAGAAGGAACCAATACCCAAGTGAGTTTCACATTCAAGGCTCAGTTAGTCACACAAGCTGAGTTAGTCACACAACCATTTCCTTTTAGAAATTCCTCTTAAGCTCAGTTAGCGTTTTCCAAAACATTCCACAAGTCAATCAATAAAAATATCGGAGTACGAGAAATCGTACAAAACATTCCATAAAGTCCAAAACACAACAAGTTGAGTACGAGAAATCGTACCTGGGTAACGCTGTAGCAGTTCCAGTCAACTTGCGCAAACAATCAACAGTACTCTGAAGAATATTAAAGGTAGTCTATCATCAATCACTTGTAGCCTATGTTAAGCTTAAATAAACTCCTTACTCTTATTCCAAAGTCTCAATTGTCTTTTAAGCCCTCACTTAAATGTTATGTATAATCTTTGGGTTATCTGAGAACGTTGTATAGCCCAAGGTTGTAGGATCAAGGAATGTATTTTATTAACACCTGCTAACTGTCCACTCCTATCCACTTAATTCATATTTAACCACAATCCTCACAATCAAGACTTTTGAGACCTTAATAACATAAATGTGTTTATATTATATAATTAAATCTAAGAATTTCAATAATAATCTTAAGCTCAATACATTTATTCTTAATTTAGAATAAACATTGTATTATGACCTATGATGGACTCATCTCAGAATACTATACTATTATCTCACAATGTAAAGATTATGTATTTAAACAATATCTACTAGATAACCCATTATGATTAAGTCTTTCCCTTAACTTAATTAAGATCTACATCTTGTATATTGGAATCATAACGTCGTAGATACATTTTATTATAACTTAATTGAGCCGCTAAACTCAATTACCATATCTTTAGTTCAGAATGACTTTCTATTATAACTGTCTAATAATCTTGTCATAAGATGTTGAATTACCTCTCATATTGAAACAACTATATTATAGTTAACTTAGACTTATCGAACTCTTACATTTAGTATTCACAAGGTACATTATTTGCTTAATTATTACCTATATAATAAGGTGTTTAAATATAACCTTTTATGTATCCTTACTTACCTTTAATCTCCTAAATGTTTTATTTTTACACACATACACTCTATAGACTATGTATAATCCTTTTGTACTAAACTTCATTAAACTTAAGCCTTAAATACGTTTTAAATTGTTTTACAAAACCTAAGGTTTCAAAGGAATAACCTAATAAATAAATTTCCTTTATTGTATTTAGGATGGACAATATATCTACATAGAGTAGAATTTATCAAAGAATCAAATTCTGGTTCGTAAGTGAAATTGTTAATTATTTAATAAGATAATCTACTATGAAAATTCCCATATTTTATATTCAAATAACCTAACATTATTCCCCTTTACCATAAAGTATATCAATATAATATCTTATGTAACTTAGTTTTATCTAATAAAAGGTTCAAAGGTTTTAAGTATCAAATTCCCATTTATAAACCCTCCTATAAATTCTCACTACTAAATACCTCACTTAATTGTAAACTCACATCCTGAATATTGGTAATAAATGTATCTTATATGGCTTATCTAATTCTTAGAAACTTAACGATAACCATTTAGATAAATTTCCAAATCATCGTTTAATATAGATTATATCATAATCCTTTTAAGGATTCTATCTTAAAACATTAAGTTCTATTTCAATACCATAAATGTTAAGAAATGATTAAATCTAGACTTACTAATCCACCTCACATTTAGATGTAAAAGTATTTTACTTATTTTATTATGGTTTATATATTAAGAATATTTAGATGTAAACGTATTACATTTGTTTATCATTAATTATAGAATAAGATCTATTTGAGCAACATTTTATGTAATCTAATCACAATTTTTCCTAAGTTTTAACTTATTAATTACTTAATCCCAATTTTAGATTTACATTCTGATCATTGACAAATAATACTATACATGTATTTTAATATGGTATATATATAAACCTTGGAAATTCAAAGGTAACTCTTTAAGCCTAATACATAACTATAATTTAATACCACCTCATATAATATTCTCCTATTAGTATTATGTAGAGGTTTAGTTTAACTTATTAATTCCTTCGTATTATATTTCCTATAAGGTATTTAATTTTATTATGTTTACTGTGTATATATTTATATATACTAGGATTTGTTCAAAGCATTATTTGTGTAGTTTTATTGTATTTAATTATGTTTAGTAACTTTTAGGCATAACTACAACCGATATACGGTTTATAAAATAAAGTGTTTCCCTTTATTTATTTAATATATATAAGTATACCCGTATTAGAATTTAACTAAGACATCCCCTATGTAACTTATTATATTTAAACTATCTTGTTACTACAACCTTTAACTGTATTCCAAGTATGTTTCATAAAGTATTTCTTTTACTATATATTAGGATTCTAGCTCTTATAATACTTAGTTATTATAAGTATTAATTTATTAGTTCCTTGCTTTACTCTAAGTTACTACTTTAATCCCTTTTTATATATGCGTAAAAATATATATATTTATTCCTTAGTTTAATTAAAAATATTAACTCCCATATAGTATAGTAAATAAAACGTAAAAATAATTAGGTTCCTTGATTTACATAAGTTTCTACTTAAATAAGTATATATACATATATGTAAATAATTTCACTTCTCTTAAAAGCCAATACCAAAACATTTATAAACTTACTGTTATAAAATGTTAATTTAGTTTCCCTTATTTTCCCCAGCTTAAAAGTTACTTAACAAACCATACTTTAATTCTTGGTTACATTAAAAACCTTATATTATAGGTTATTCTTATGAAAAACTCATAAATACAATTTTTAAAACCTTTTTCCATTGCCCAAAATTCCCAAATTTAATATACAGTAACTATAACATTTTAGACATATTATAAAATTTTTATTTCATACAAATATCTTTTTAATTTAGCCAAATAATTCCAAGAAACCCGTAACTTGAAAAAATCATAACTTACGTTTAAAAACTCCAAAACCATAATAATTTACATCACAATAAACTAGATTAAATAAGGAATCTATGGTTAAAATATCAAGTCAAAATACATTCGGGAGGATATTTAAATTAACCCAACAAGTTAGGACTATTTACTGGAATTTTATAAACTTATAATAATTATTTAATAGCACGATCTAATCTCGGCCGTCCAAATCCTTTAAAGCGAGATCGACGGCCCCTGAACGCCGTGTTCTTCAGCGAGCCCATGTCAAATCCCGAGTACTAAATCCCCATTATCTCCTAATCTACAGAACGAAATCGAGTGATTCTTGTTTCTATAGTTTCGAAATCAAATTTCGATTCCAATGATACCGGTTTCCCCAATTATAATGCAATGTACGATGGAATTCGAATTCAGTTCGAATGTTAGGGTTCATATCGGGTACAGAGTTCGATTCGAAAACAATTCCAACAAATCCTCCTAATCTTACACGTAATTGATTAAATTGGAACATGGATTAGGTCGGAACCATGACAAGGTTTGACAAAAACGGAGTAATTGATCGGAAACTTACCGGAGTTGTGCGAATTTAGTGAAATCGAATTCGGAAAAACTGGAAAAACTCGAACTTTGAGCAGTTCACGAGGCCAACTTCGAAGATCTATAACTAGCAGCACAGATTGAGTTAGGCTATGTGTAAGGGCTAATTGGAAAGAGCAAACTTAGATCTACGTATTGATAGCAAGAACTAATCCTAACTCGCATCACACAGAAAGAAATTGACGCTAGAAGTTGCGAGTTTACCTTACAGTTTCGGTATGATTTTATGTGCTGGCGAAACCGAAACTTTAGACACCTTTCCCTTCCAATCGGTTGAGAATTGGCTTAAGCCATAAACATGAAAGTTTTAGAGGAATTAGAGCTCTTCACAACGAGCTAAAGAAAATGGAATTTGGATGAGTAACGAAGAAGTTATGACTGATCGAATTTACCTGATTCGAAGAGAAAACTGGAATTGCAGTTTCGGTTTTTGCAGGGTGGCTACTTTGACTCGATTTTCCGGTTGATTCAGAATGAGTTAGGGTTTGTATGAGTTATAGTTGTTTAGAGGGAATGTAGGAGAAGACAACAAAGAAGACGGCATTGAAAAATATGAAGAGATGAATGCGATATAGCCGTCTAAAGTTAGGGCAAAATACTGAAATTTGTTACCGAAATTCAAGGGATAGAATCGGCTAAGTGTTGGCGACCTGTGACAGAGTGACACGTGGCATCTTTCAAATTTTTGACTCTAAACTTCAATCTAGCATAACTTTGGCTAGGATGATCCGTTTTTGACGTTCTTTTTATCGATCTTCATGGTTTTCCATAACCTATTTATTGGTATAGGTTCCATGGCCTGGTTTGACCATTCTAAAAAAGTCAACTCTAGCAAGGCTTAATAAGCTTTAAGGTTTCTAGAATTTTATTTTGATTTTTATGTTTCAAAACAATGTTCCAACTCTTTCTAAAATCTTTATAATATATTTGGAGTGTTTATAAATTTTCCCAAGATTTATCGACTTATAAATCTTATTATTAAATTCATAATACTATATAGTAATATATAATAATTAAATATTAAATTGTATTCTTTTGAGTTAAATAGGAGGAATCCCCTAAAATAATTTCCATAATTCCATATAATATTAAAACTCATAATTCCATACAATAATTTAATATTCATAATTCCTTATACTAATTTAATATTCATAATTCCATATAACAATTTAATACTTAATAGTATTATTAAAGGTTTAATAAAAGAAATCCCCTAAATTAATTTAAATTAATTTAGGGGTATTTCAAATACATAGTGTATTGATGTGATAGGTTCCACAGCGGAGTCTTTATCTGTGAATATATATATATTATGGGGGTGTGAGGAATCCGGTCGTTCCGGTCGCGCGGTGTTTGGGAGTTGTTGTATACAGTTTCTTCAGCTTCCATTCTGTTGGTTGTCTTCCTTCATTGGTCTTCAATCACCCCTGAGCTTAACCAAGGCTCTTGACTCACGTCTGTTGGGGATTATGTATGATGAGTTCGGATCACCAAATACGATCCATCTTTATGTTAAGTTATCCGTTCGCCTAAAAGGACGGTAACGAGTTATGTAAACGAGTTTAGCATGAGTTTGACAGCATCCTCTAGGCTCTCCCAGTGAACTAACTATGTTTGGGACGGTTCCTAAGAGATCCGTACCCGTTATGTATGTGTTATTGATGTACTGCAAAGTTATTGCGATGTGATGTTATATGTTGCTTAAAGGTGAAATATGTGGATCATGGATATGAATCCTAGTATGTAAAAGAGACGTTTATGGAAACCCGATAGTGGGTAAGTGTCGTCTATTAAGGTAATAGCTCCATTAGAGGAGAAGTACTCTAGGGTTGAAGTACTCAAGGAGTGATTTGTTAGGTATAAATGTATTGTCGGTTTGTTGAGCCCATTATTGTGGAATGTTATGCGTTGTGTGTTTATAGTGTATATGCATGATTTAAATATAATCAACCGCATGCCAAGACGACAAATAGTTGTGCGTGGCCCAGTAGCATGCGGGCTGCGGGATTACCATACCAGCAAAGGTGCTGAGCCCCCTGGGGGCCACCCTTTCTTCTCTTTCCTGTTTCAGGTACAAAGAAGCGGAAGCCGTTCGAGAGTAGGACGGGGTAGTGGTTTACATGTGGATAGTCAAGTAAGATGTGTATGTATGGTAGGTGTAGTAAGACCGAAAATGTATCGGCGTTAGTTGGTAAATACTCGGTACAGTTGTAAAGTAAGTGTATAATGAATGTTGGTCATGGAACGAGATTAATGTGTAGTTGCTCGGGAGTTTAGTCCATCAGACCGGTACAATGTATGTATGTTAGCCTTGTTAGCCACGTGGGTGGTTAACGGCGTGTAACACCAAGGAGCTAAGTGATGTTATGAGTTGTGATTTCCGCTGTAGTTTGTTCTGAAGTGTGTTGTTGTTAGTTGGGGTGTTACATTATTATTACATATCCCCCTCTTTATTTTGTAAACTTACAATTTAATACCTAAAAAGTTTATATTATACCTATTAACTTATTTAATTTCAAAAACTCCCAAAATAACTTTCTAAATTCACGAACAGCCCCTAGGCTTTCCTAATATTGTTTTCCATCCCCAAAGTTTCGGTTATTTTCATAATAACCCCATGAGTTTAATAAATGTTACATTTTACTACTTAAACTATATATTATAATCCTTAATTTATTAAATCACCAAAATCCACCCAATTTACGAACAGACCTCTAATGGTCAAATTAATCTCATTCCAGCCCTTAGTTTTTGGAAATTACACAAACACCCCAAATAGTTTTATAAATTTCATTTTTAACTTAATACTTTATTAAATTACCAAATTAATTAATTTTATTATTCTAATTTGGTCAAACCTCACATGTGATTAAGGTTGACCACCCAAATACTCTTTTGACCCTTATTTACACATATTTACGAATTGGCACACTTGTTTCTCTAGTTTTACATTTATACACTTTAATTTATAATACTTATATTTAATCATTAATATTTTCCTGGCATCCTTCAATTCGGTTTCTATATATGTTTGGCACCCTATATTTTATTTATTTACACTTTAACCCCATTAACAAGTCTTTTGTTCATTTAAATACTCATAAGGTTTATAATTCATTAAATCATGTTATGACCTTAAAAATTCACCAATATTCATCTAAAATGTTCCTAAGTGATTATGTTCACTAAAATTTCATTTTTGCACCGGAAATTTATATAATTTATTTAATCACCCTAAAGCTTAATAATTAATACTTAAAGCTTCAAATAACCATAATAAAAATGGCCTAAACACATGGCCTTAAACACGACATAAACTTAATCATAAAATGACATTAAAATGTCCATAAACTTTATATTATACACGGCTTGCTACAGTTTTTCATAAAAATCATTTTTCTTTTTATTTTAACTTATAAACTTGACTTTAATAAGTCATTAGCACCTAGGTTCACTTAACCAAACATTTAACCATCATTTAATACACATTCTTATGGATTAAAAAGCACACAAACACATACCATTCTCGGCCCTATTCATTTTATGACATAAATAACCTTAATGTATATGAATAAGGGTTTTAAGCACCATTACCTTGTTATAATCACTAGGCAGTCCACACAGCCACACACACCATTCATGGCACTAATTAAATACAGCCTTAAGTTAGATTTTGTTTCATAAAATTTAGCTTAAGCATCATTATAAACCTTAAGGCTTGTTTTAGTACTTTACCTTCTTAACTTAGTTTTTCTCCTTGGTTCAGCTGCCTTAACGCACGGCACTTTACGGGTGAAAACAAACCAAATAGGCCACCATTTTCACAAGGAAGAAAAGTTTAGTTAGTAACTTTGACAAGGTGCTTAGTTTAAAGAGTTTTTAAGGTATGAAATTTGAACACTAAAAGAGGTGTTCATACCTTGAGATTTGGAGAGTTTTAGGTCATATTTTGGGACACCTAATAGAGGGTAAGAAGAACTTTAGTTCATGGAAAAATCAAGGAAAAGAAAGAGTTTAAAGAGCTACATGTGCTCTTGGTTTTACCTTGCCTTTGGAGCTCTTTAGGGAGTGTTTTAGAGCTGCTCTTGGGCTCAAGAAAAGGGGCTGGAAACACCCTCAACATGTATACAAAGAGATTTAGAATATGGCGTAATAATGATGGTATTTTTGGATCTAGTAAAAGAAGGGGTAAAAATGTGCTTTAAGGTATTTTGTCTTACCTTGACTTATCTAGCTTGTCCTCTTTGATTCACCACGTTTTTTTACTGGCCCGTACTCCTAAATTTTGAGCTAGAACAGAAGAGGAGAAGTTGGTGGTGATTTAGAGCAAAAGAAATGGAGTTTTGAGGTGTAAGAGATTAAATGAGCATATTGCTCCATGGATGAACTTTGGAGCTTCAAGAGAAGGGATGAAGATGTGTTGTTGGGTGTTGTTGTCGGCAGAGAGGGAGGAGGAGAAGGTTTTCAGTTGATGGAGTATGGGAAAAGAGAATGAAGTGTGAGTGAGAGTGCTTTTGTAAGAAAAGTCTTTGACTAGCTACTTAGGCATGTAAGACTATGTTTTGTTTTATGTGTAGCATGCTTTGTTCAGCCTTATTTTCCTAGCATACAGCCGAGAATGGTGAGGGAGGGCTGGAACATTTCCAATTTTGTGTGAGAGAAGATGAGAGGAAGGGTGGTACTAGTTATAAAGTAGCATTATTTTATTCCTAGTTTGTACTTCCTTTGTCTACTTTTGCATTTGTTCTCCTTTTCCCAAGCAAACAGCCGCGAAAATGCTAGATAATGGAGGGAGTTGTCAGCCAAGGATGATAGGAAGGATGAGAGGAAGGTGGGTAATAGTACAATCATTTCTTATTTTATGATTCAAGTGTACTTATTTGCTTTTGCAAATTTTCTCTTATTTTTCAATCTTCCCTCTCTTTTCTCCTAGGCAGTCGGCTGCATATTTATGGGGAGAGGATATTTTTTTGAATTTTAGCACATTAATGTTACACATTAAAGGTGTATAATGGGCTTATTTCATGTGTTGAATGGTAGCATCTGTTATTCTTGTTTTAAGGTGTATTTCCACGTGATGGTTGTACTTAAAAATTATTTTGACTATATTAAATTGTAACGCCCCTACCGCTAATCCCAAAATTATCTCCTAATCGTCTTGGTCGTCACTCTAATCGCAGTGGAAATTCAATATAATCGGCGGGTGATACAATGCCGTTAGCCACCCACGTGGCTAACCAGACCTAAGTTATAACAGTTAAGGTCTAATGAACTAGAAATATACCAAGCATCCATAATTACATAACATAACATCATCTACAAACATACGATTACTGAGTACAACAAGCGTTTAATCTAAATAACAAAAGTCGGCTAAGAGTCTACATTTTACTCATGACTAACAAGATCTATATGATTCAAAATACAAAAACATGTACAACATGGTACACCGGCCATTCAAAAGGGGCTACAAGCCCGTGTACAACTCAGTACACCATCCAAACACATACTAGCTATGTTAAGACAAGATCCTTTAGTTTTGATGATAACAAACCTTGTGTTGTCTATCTAATGCGTTTTTCAAGATTCATGATTTCAGATAGACACAGGAGTAAGTGGCTTAGCACGCAAGGTTGCAAGCGCACTTAAGTCATGAGTGGCTTAGCACGCAAGGTTGCAAGCGCGCTCAATCCACGACATGTGCTCTACCAGTCGAGCACCTGTCGGCGAGAGCTCCGGAGAACTTCTAGCAAGACACAAGCAGTCAAGAACCACACTGTCACATATCTCTTACATCAGACATCAAACAAGGACCAAACAACATCGACAAACTCACTCAGATTATTCACAACCACATAAGCAACTTGCTCATGACAAACACACGACAAAAGGTGTATCTCATTAATGTGCAAGATAACAAGATAAGCAAAGGCTATTAATGAACATCATTACATAGCCATAATACTTCAGAAGAGAGCGTTTATGAGCATTAATGAGCCAGGCAAGTTCAGACAAGTTGAAGTGTGCAAGTGGTGACCGACCACTTGGGGAGACGCGCCGCCAACTTGCCCATTCACAAGGCAACGCGTGTGCTGGTGGCTCCAGATCAAGTTGGACAAAAATCTACAAGTAGGGTGCGGATATTATATTGTAGAAGAATGAGTATTTTACTCTTAGAGTCTACAACTCCTAGGTTGTTAGTTGGCATCTCAACTAACTTGTATAAATACGTGGCTTAATGTTCCTTGTAACACAGGCCCCTGTACGAGAGAAAAGATAGAGATAATCTGGGCAAGTGTGGATCAGACTTAGGAGTGTGTGTAAGTGCTAGAGAGTTGGTGACCTAGTGAGGACTGGGTTAGAGTATCAATACAAGGGGCATTTGATAGAACTATAGGTCAGGGAACGGTCAGTGAATTGTAGGCCGATAGTCAGAAGAGGGTTGACGACTTTAGGGGTAAAGTCGAAACTGTCCCGGGAGTCCGTGTGTGGGGCAAGGGAGGTTGAGTAAATTTCGTGTGTGTAAATTCTCAATCGAAATGTGTTTTCCACTTTAATAGTTGCCTCTCGTCTATCAAGTTTTATTAGAGTCCACGATACGTCCGCGACACGTCGGGAACGCATCACGAGCGCTTGCGCGTCTCAATTGGTATCAGAGCAGGTCTCTTCTAGAAAGCTAACTGCATTGGAAGACAATCAAGATGTCTCATGCAAGCATTCTAGCAGCAGAGGAAGGTTCTGCACCGAATCGATCACCACTCTTTAAAGGAGACAACTACACTCACTGGAAGAACAAGATGTGATTTCATATCAAGTATGACGATCTAAGAATGTGAAGGGTGATAACACATGGAGAGTATTTGTAACACCCCCGTCTATTAATCCTAACTCTCACCATAATTGCTTCGCAACAGTAATTAAAAATACATTAATCACAACACTCGCAGTGGAACACTCTCACTAACTAGGCGGGTGTCACAACCATCCATCCTCTGCTTAACCATCCATCCGCAGTGATGACGAGGTTAACACAACTCATGATAAATCCACATAACTCTAAGAACCTTGAGCAGCTATCAAGATTCAATTATACATCGATCATCACTTGACGTATCTATTACAATGACATAGTCCATAATTCCTCTTACACATATCGTCTAGTCAAATTTAAAGCCATACCCAATCCCGCACTCCGGCATCAATCAAGGTACACCTGCAAAAATGTGGTTGCCAAAAGGCTCAGCACGAGGCTGAGTATGTTGAACTATATGATCCTAATTGCCATTAGGCCACATGAGTTATTTAGCCGTCTTGATTAACATGCTATTCAATTTTCATGTTGTTCCAGTTTACAAGTATATATAAAAGACTGTAAAAGTGGAATGTAAACACGCAACAGTTCACCAAGTAATCACCACAAACAACATATTAATAACCATGCACAATAGTTGCCAGATCGAAATCGTAATCGCAAGTTCGTTATTCAATCGTCTGGAGCCCCGCTCCCACCAACTCTCTCATCATCGTTTGGGTGTCACGTTAGATGGACAATTCCCCATTAACACCTCACACATTAATATTTTGGACAGTAGTCCGGTGCCATCTACAGTGGGTAGATTGACTCACTTATCTACAGTGGTAGATGTCCATTAGGCAGAAGCCATGGTATGGTGCCAACGGTAGCACACTCCGACTAACGATTGTATCCGGCTGGTTAGATAAACAAGAGTAGACCCTAAACGGGTGTTAGAACTCTAGTGATCACTATGCGCAACCTGCTGGAACAAATGCAGACCAGGATTTATTAAACATTGTTTCATTAATTATTTATCACACTCTCATAAGTTAGCGTATTTTAATTAGTCTCCTGGAGATTCAATCTCGTTATTGGAGAGAACACATTTTTATTGGATGCCCTATCGGGTCTTACACGCAACCTAGAAGTCTGCTAGGTGATGTTCAAATGTCGAGTCATCGCTCTAGAGACGGTTAATACCGGGTCTCTAAACTAAGTTCGTCACTTAGTGTGTTAGGAGTTGTTTACTCTCACAAGGTAGTATCCAGAGTCTCTCTCGAAAGTTCATGCACAGTTAGGGTGATAATCAGTATCACATGTCCGAACGACGTACACGCACAATTAATAAACGCTAAATAATCGAGCAGATAACATTTCATAAGCATATGCATTTTCAACCATATCATCTTAAGCAATTAGCACACAGATGTCTGAACTCAAAGAATCCATCAGGGTTCAGACCATAGAATCCAACATACCGTACACCAGTAGTCGCTCGCTCTGAGAAGTAGACGCCGACCCCGCGACCGTCAATCTCGCTACTCCTACTGATCTTCTATCTCTACGTACTCTGGAATAAGTAACTCTAGGTGTTAATACTTGTACATCGAGTCCTATTATATGTTCCAGATTGATACGAATCCCTCGTTAGTTGTTTTACTTGGGTTCTTATTAAATTAGGATTTAACTCAAATATTTGTTATCAGAGTATTTATGTGATAACTATCTATCACTTAGGACTCAATCCTTTTTCATTACCTACGTTATTAGTCCTTAGGTAATATATACTTATACACATTCATGAGTATTTATAACTCATTCCCAACATCGTATATGTTAATTATTCACTACCGTTTAAACTCTCCCTTAATTATTCTCTAACATATTCCTTGGTTTTCCTTAATCCATCCCTATATAATACATCATCCTCAATACTCATAATTGTATTATCCCCCTTATATAATATGCCATTAGATTCCCATATGATTATACTATTATTTTTATTCAATCCACCTAATCCTGTAGATTCATATTATGTTAATATGAATCATGATCCTTATTCATTTCTTGGATCCCTATCATTCCATGTGAGCACGCTTAAGTCTTCTAGGTGTTAATCCACTATAATTCAAACGATTCGGTATTCTGGGTAACTTTTAATCCCCTCGGTATTTTAACCCCGTGATTACTCAATCACCGTTTTTCAGGTTATTAAACAAGTTCAGGATTAGTTATTAAATCATTTAATTCTGTTAAGTAACTAACATGTTGTATTATGCTACAACTTAGGATTTAATCCCCATATATCATTTTTTTTTATCCATGAGTATATGTACATATACATTTTCATATAGACATTGTTACTATATGATATTCAATGTAATTGACCTTTAAGTATGAACAGTCTTTGGCATTTAAATTCTTACTTAATTTGTGAGTTGGTCAATTTGGTTGACTTGTTCAAAGTACTCGAGTCATCATCGTTATATAATCCATCATTAATTCCTTTAATTATATAATTCCATTGTTGGTATAACTCTTTATACTATAAAATTTTTTGTATAGCACTCCTCTTAATGTTTTTGTTTTCCAATTGTATACATATATGTATATGAGTATATATAAATAATTAACATAACATGGCCACATGTGTATGTGTGTGTGTGTATATATATATATATATATGTGGGTGTTTATATAAGTATTCAGTTTAGTGCCATTACATGTGTATATGTATCATTTAACATAATCGATATTTTTTCCATTTGTCATTTCCAAACGAGGAAACTTGTATATATATTTTTGTTCAAGTTGTGAGGAGAATATTGTATATATACACTTATATACTTGAATATTTACCATGAAGAAAGTGGAAGGAACATTCATGTTCCTATCAGTTTCAGTATTGGTGTGAGGAGAAGAAAAATGATTAACTGTAGATAAATATTATTTCATTATTCTCTTTTATAATTTCTTTCATTAATTAATTTTCTGTAAAAATGGCCATTAAGATCTTTCTTCATTTACAACAAAATAAAATAATTAGTATTATATATAAACACTTGACTTAGAATTTTATTAATCTATTATCAAGTTAGCACGTTCTTACAACTAAACTACAATTTGTTCACCTTATCAAGGCTGAATATCAACAACAATTTCTTTGGGTTGAAAGTGTCATATGATTCAACTATTACATTTCAAAGTGTGTTGTCAAGGCGGAACACAAGCATCATTTAAATTCTGATTGAACTGTCAAATAATACACCAATATGTAATTCGACGTGTTGTTAGTTTTGATTACGGATAACCACAATTTATCAAGCAATGTTGCGGTGTAGTAATTCCAGGACTAGTATATCGTTTGTTTCACTAGCAAACAACCACGAACTCTTCAACTAACCACAATTATGAATCATCGGAAGCGGATAAGACGATCACTTGAGAATGCAGGTATGGTTTATTAATGACATCGACTTTTCTAACTGAAGCTGTCTTGTGATGCTTCAATTCTATTTTGACGTGTATTGTTATGGTAGAATATGTGCACCATATAAATTCTAATTATACTGCTTTATATTACACTTATTTGTAACTTAACGTGGGCTGTTATAGTACAATATTTTCAAGCTTAGTGTGTGTGTGTGTTATGGTTGATTAGCAACTAACAATTTGTTTAACTGACCGGTATATAATCATCAGGACACGGATTTATTTGGTGAAAGGAATGACAGCAGTTTGCACGAAGGGAAACATCAGCACTTCTCAATTTATCTACGGTGAATCTTATATTCCAGTCTGGTTGGAAAACAGCAGTTACACTACTGCTTATATACTTATCATTCTGAATTTTTCTAAATGTTTTCAGAGATGTTTTGAAGATTACTAGTGAGTTTTCGGTAGAGGAGTTGGAGTCAGCGCTGATAACTCCCAACCACACTTTGGGTGATATTCACATTCCATTGCTACAGGTTGGTGCTTTATGGACAGTTGAGGGTCAAGACAGGTTTTTCGTACTTAATAAAGTGATTTGAACTGTTTCTGGAGTTGCACTTTGTATACAGCAACCAATCAGTACTGCAAAAGTCTTTTATATGCAAGGCATTAGCATAATTTATTTGGTTTTAATAAGAGTAGTTGAACTAGTTTCTCGTTGTTGTTAAATTTCTGGACATGCGTACAATATAAAGAAAATATCTTATGGTCGACTCTCATGTTTGCATAACAGCAAATACATGATCGACCGGTCATTGATTCCAGTTTGAACCATACCGTGGGTGATTAAGCTAGAATTTAGTCCAGTCCGTTCTCAAATCTTTACTTTTAAAGTGGCCCCACTAGATTATTGAGAAATGGATGAAACGCTGCTAATACCAGCGTCCGATCAAATTGAAGAAATCATCTCCAGCGTTTGTTTGTGGAGCCCACAGAAAGATAATCTTCATCTAGGTGATGAAGCTCGGTTGAGAACGAACTTGATGAAAAGGAATTGCATAGAGGTTTATGGGTTGATGGTTCTGTCTCTGAATGGAACTCTTTCTCCATTGTTATAATATATTTTATGAGCACGTTTTGGTAGTTTTGACTCATCACACAAGTCAGAAGGAGAGGTTACCTCTACCTATATGGTGCTTGTACCAGAGACTAGTTTACATCAGTACTGGTGATGTTGCCGCCTTGCAGTGGGGCAGGTCCACAAATATTATAAGTAATTGTAGAATTCAGACACTCCTATTTTTTTTACAGTATGGCCTACACTGCTACTCATATGTTTATCATTTACAATGCAGTAGGAGAAATCAATTAAATATATTGTTATAATGGATAGATTGATTATGCTCCAATATTGTCACCGATTATCAAAACATAATAATACGTGTTTCATTTAGTTCTTATTAAATCTGTCGTATATTACCTCCACCTAATTCGGAATGAGTTGTTAAATTTAATTAACAAGCAACCTATGCCTTGTCTAACTAATTACTCTCACGAACAGTAGAAGAACTAGAGATGGAAATAACCAGTTTAGATTCTGGAAGTAACAGGGAAACACTACTGGTTTATTATTACCTATCGGCTGCTTCATACGCTTCAGCAAGGAATCAAAAGAAAAACAAATCCTAATTTTGTAATCGTCTAAAAGGAGAAGAGGAGTTCAGGTAATTACCTGTTTCAGAATGATTGTTTCAGCTCCTTATTCAATCAAGTGTGTGCAGTGCAACAGCTTGCAGTTTCAGAAGAGAACAGATTTCACTCCCCCCTCCTCAATCTGGTTGCAAAATGCGGTTCCAGAAATGAACAAATTCACCCCTTTCTCAATCTGGTTTGAGACGCTTCACAAGGAACGATGGCAATAAACCAGTAATTTCTTTGTAACAGTTTTATCACCAGAGAGAATAAGGTAAGCAAGAGTATATACCGGTCTGGACATGATTTGTTTTCATCCTCATCCTCAGCCTAGTGTAGTGGATGCAGCAGTCCAATGATTTATACTGAGGCGCAAGAAATAGAAAGGAAGCGAAGTGAAATGTTTTATGCTCCAGCCTCCTTTGGTGTGCGAGATTCATTCAAATGGCAGACACTATGTTTCTTGTTTGCCAATAACCAGTAGAAGAAATGAAGTGGAGACAGTCCACCGACAGGAGCAAGAAGGGGATGAAGCAGAGAGTATGATCCTTACTCGGTAGATGGGTTCTAAAACTGCCGAGAATGAAGAGATGAGTAAGGGTGTGGAGTTTTGTGTTCCTTGTTCGCTACTTTGGGTGGCAAAATTGCCTAGAATGAGAAGGCGTAGAGCAGGTATCTTGCTTGCCAGTGAGGGTTTGGGGGTAGAAGACAGAGGAAATGAATGGGAGGTGCTGGGCATGTAGGTTCCTTACGCGAGTTGGGATATCAAAATATCAAAGGCTAGTTTAGTAATTGTAGAAAATAAATAAGTAAGTTGAGTTTATTTGACTTATTTTCAATATTCACTAAGCTATTTAAATTACACAAGCATGTTAGTTAACCTCACACTTAAACGCATTAATTTGTGTTATTCCTACTTGTAACAATGCATACTACATGTTACACATTAACTTTTATTATTTAATTTATACTTTGTAAATATACCATTTAGCTTCTCTATTTAATGTAAGGTTTAATAACCTTCTTATACTATACGTTATTTGTATAATTGCCATTAAGGTTCCACAACTTCCTAAGTTATGTAAATATTTACATAACTCATTGTTTGGACATATTAGTCTTAATAATTATTTAATTCCTCTTCTTAAATAAGGTTATTTAATTCCATTTTTTATGGAAGGTTTAGTAACATTTTGAAACATATAATTATATATATATATATAAGTATTATTTATATTTATATATAAGTATAATTTATGGTTCCATAAATCCTTGATAAATTAGGACTTGTTAGCCTTTATCATTTAATGTATAATCCTTGATTAAGCTCTTTCCTTTAATTAATTCCTTGTTAATTATGGTTATTAATGTTTGGGGTATTTCAGAGTACACCTTCCGGAAGCCTCAAGGACAAGACATATCCATCGACAGCGTGATGGATGAGCAGATCAAGAAGCTGGTATTCAACGCTCGAGCTGTAAGAATACTTCACTGTGCACTACTACCTGAGCAATACTCAAAGATTGCTTAAGCTAAAACGGCCCAAGAGATTTGGAAAATTCTTGAGGTCACCTAGGAAGGGAATGATGAGATCAAAAAGACACGCATTGAGTTGCTACTCACTCACTGGGAGCTATTCAAGAAGGAAGAAAAGGAGAGCATTTCTGAAATGCATACAAGGTTCACTAAGCTGATCAACGAAATGTTGGTGCTTGGAAGAACTATCTCTAAGTAGGATCAAATTCGGAAGTTCCTTAGATCTCTCACTGCCTCCTTTGATAGCAATGTCAATGCCATACAAGAAGTGTATGATCTCTCTAAGATGTCTCTGGCAGACATGCTAGGATCCCTAATGGCTTTCGAGTTAAAATTACAACACAAAAACTCATAAAGCTCATCAAGAGATAGAGGGAATGGCATAGCCCTTCAAGTAGCTGAAAATGAAAAGTCTGAGCCAGGAGACGACAATGATGAAATGGTCCTCTATGCTAAGAGGTACGTTTGAAAGTTCATAAGAAATAAAATGAGGAAAGGCAAGGAGTCCAAGGAGTCGGATGAACAAAGGAAAAGCAATGACAAGTGTTTTGGGTGTTCAAAACGTGGACATCATATTAAAGACTGCCCTCAGCGATCACGAGAGGACAACGATAGGGTCAAGAAGCCTGTCCGACGATCATTCAACAAAGGACCAAAGAAGGAAGCCTTCGTTGCCGCATTGGGAGATTCTGAATAGAGTGATAACAATCAAACCTCAGACAGCGACACCTCAGAAGAGGAGAAGGCTTACCTATGCCTTGAAGATGTGTGCTTGATGGCACAAGGCAATGATGTCTCAGAATCAGAAGGAGAAAAAGAACAACATAAGGTAAACTATTCTAAACTTAGAAGGAGAATTCAAAAGTCTGAACTTCTAGGACTTAGAAAGTTTTCTCTTATATTAGTTGATCACCTAGAGGCATTAGAAACTGAAAATGATGAACTTTTGGAAGAAAATGAAAAATTAAGAAAAACCTCGGATAAAAGCAAGGTAGATAATCTCAGGACACTCATTTAACAACAAAGAGATTATAGTGAAATTCTCACCGTTCATGAAAAGTTGAAGTACGAAAAACAACCTGAAATCGATGAATTGATTGTTGCTCTTAACACTAAAGAAAAGGAACTAGCTACAATCAAAGAAAAATATTCTAAGATAGATGTTGTTTCTAAGACACCCATGAGGAGAAGCAAACGATAGGTTGGATGCCAGTCAGAGACCAGTCGTAGAGATGTCTACAGCTTATGCAGACAACCCGGTCATCATGAGTCCAATTGTCATAAAACGAGTTTTATGAGGCATTGGCAACTCAAGAAACTAGGACTAAATGGGTAGTCAAAAATGATCTAAGAGTATTAAATGGTGGAAATGGGTCCAACCTTTCTGTGGACCCTAACCCCACACCACTAACGTGTTAAGTGCAGAATCGAGTGAGAATGGACCCCTGCTGGTACATCGACAAGGGGTGCTCTAAACACATGATAGGAGACAAGAAGAAGTTCTTCTCACTCGAACCAGGTAGCCAAGGAACCATTTCCTTTGGCGATAACAAGAAAGGTAAAATCATCGGTGTAGGTACGGTTGGTATTACATCTGACTATGTCATAGATAGTGTAAATCTAGTTCATGGTTTAAAATTCAACTTGCTTAGTGTTTCTCAAATTTGTGACAAAGGGAATTCAGTTCACTTCTATCCTACACATTGTAGCATAGTAAGCCAGAACAATGGCAAAGAGTTATTTAAGGGAAAAAGATGGAAAAATGTTTATGTAACAAGCTTAGAGGATATTGACAGTCCAAATCTTCCTTGCTTGACTGCTTCAATAGATGACTCTACTCTATGGCACAAAAGACTAGGGCATGTTAGCACTTCTTTACTAAGAAAACTTGTCAAGAAACAGTTGGTAAGAGGTCTTCCTGAGATTAATGAATCTGAGACCTAACTTTGTGATGCTTGTGTAAGAATCAAACAGACCAAGGCTTCTTTTAAATCAAAGAACTCAGTTAGTACATCCAAACCACTTGGATTACTTCACATGCACTTATGTGGACATTGAGAGTCAAAGGTTTTGGAGGAAATTGGTATGTTTTTGTAATTGTTGATGATTACTCACGGTTTGTTTGGAGACTCTTTATTGCTTCCAAAGACGAAGTCTTTGAGAAATTTCAAGCCTTTGCAGGAAAAGTCCAAGTACAACTCAGTCTCAAGATCAAGACTCTTCGGTCTGATCATGGGTCAGAATTTGGAATCAACAATTCATGGATATGTGTAAAAAACATAGGATTAGTCACACATATTCAGCACTAAGAACACCCCAACAGAATGGGGTAGTTGAGGGAAAGAACAGAACACTACAAGAGGTAGCCAGGGCCATGCTATTGGGGAGCAATCTTCCTCAAGTCTTCTGGGCAGAAGCGGTGGCGACTGCATGCTACATCACAAACAGAACGCTCATACGACCGATCCTCAACAAAACTCCCTATGAGTTAATCAAGGGAAGGAAACCAAACATAAGCCACTTCAGGACATTTGGTTGCAAATGTTATGTCCACAACAATGAAAAGAGACTTCTTGGGAAGTTTGATGCCAGAAGTGACGTGGCCATCTTCCTTGGATACTCTGAAAGAAGCCGGGCATACAAAGTATACAACAAAAGGACACTGAAGGTGGATGATAGTGTGCATGTAGTCTTTGATGAGGCTGATGTACACAAATTCAAGGAATTTGATGAAGATAAAGAACTCGGTTTCAATCTAGCTGATCAGGATCACATAGAAAATCCCAAAGATGAATCACCGATTGAAGAAAACTTGCTCGTCATGTCAGCGACAGGTCAACAACAGGTCGACGAAGGAAACAATGATGTTGAGGATCCTCTATCTCCATCAACCATTCATCAATCTCGTACTTTGTAAAAAAATCATCCATTGGAGAATATCATATCAAACATATCCAAAGGAACTCAGACAAGAGCACAAACTCGAGATCTTCTAGCCTTCTCAACGACAGTCTCACCCATCAAGCCCAAGAACGTCAAGGAAGCTCTTCGAGACTCAGACTGAATCAACGCAATGCAAGAAGAACGAAACCAGTTTGAAAGATGCAAAGTCTGGCATCTTGTGCCTCGCCCTACTCATCAAGGAGTACTTGGCACAAAATGGGTCTTTAGAAACAAGCTGAATGAAATGAGAGAAGTTGTCAGGAACAAAGCTCGTCTGGTAGCTGAAGGATATCGTCAACAAGAAGGAATAGACTTCCAAGAAACCTTTGCTCCAGTAGCAAGGATGGAATCTATCAGATTACTAATTGCATTTGCTGCACACAAAGGAATCAAACTCTTCCAACTTGACATCAAGAGTGCCTTCCTAAATGGGTACGTCAAAGAGGAAGTATATGTTGAGCAACCTCCAGGTTTTAAGACACAAGAAGGATAAGAGATGGTACTCAAACATGACAAAGCTCTTTACGGGCTCAAACAAGCTCCAAGATCATGGTATGATTGACTGTCCTCCTATCTATAGGAAAACCACTTTAAAAGAGGAAAAGTAGAGAAAACTCTATTTGTTTACAACAACAAAAGAGATTTCCTAATTGTGCAAGTATATGTTGATGATATAATCTTTGGAGCCTCTGATGAAAAATATTGCAAGAAGTTCGAAACATTGATGAAAAGGGAATTTGAGATGAGTGGTCTGGGAGAATTGAAATTCTTCCTAGGACTTCAAGTCATGCAAAATGATGAAGGGACCATCATATCCCAAGAGAAGTACGTAAAAGACTTGCTGAAGAGATTTGGAATGGAGGGATGTAAGACGTTTGACACACCAATGGCAGTTGGCACTAAGATGGGCATCATGACTGGTGACCGACCGGTCAACCAGTGATCTTACAGAGAGATGATTGGTTCTCTACTATATTTAACTTCTAGTAGACCTGACATCATGTATAGTGTTTGCTTATGTGCCAGGTTTCAAGCAGATCCAAGAGAAAGTCACCTCACAGCTGTAAAAAGAATCCTACGTTACTTAAAAGGAACCATGAATCTTGGTCTCTTTTATCCTAAGTTCACTAACTGTAACGTTGTAGGATTTTCAGATGCAGACTATGGAGGATCTATGACCGATAGAAAGAGCACTTCAAGGACAGCATTCTTTGTTGGATCATGTCTGATTGCGTGGGGATCAAAGAAACAACAAAGTGCTGCAATCTCAACAGCTGAATCTGAATACATTGCTGCGGCAAGCTGCTGTGCCCAACTCCTATGGCTCAAACAACAAATTGATGATTATGGCGTCAAAACAGGTACTTTACCAATTATGTGTGATAATACAAGTGCCATCTCTATTTCCAAAAATCCTGTTCATCATTCTCGTACCAAACATATTGACATTAGACATCATTTTCTTAGAGATTGTTGTGAAAAAGAATTAGTTGGTTTAAAGTATATTTCTACTGAGAATCAACTAGCTGACATCTTTACAAAGCCAATAAGTAGAGAAAGGTTTACTAAGATTGTTCATGATCTTGGTATGATATTCATTAATCACAGTTAAACTGCTTTTATTTCCCACGTTCGGTCAACGACATGTGAGCAACACCTGTTATATTGTCGTTCAGGGTCAACGATCAGTTTAATGCATAGAAAACATGTTAAACGACTACTTGAAGCAGATATGTCATTTTCCACAAAAGTGAGATTAGGTTAGAGGCAGTCCAACGGATAGAAATGAAAAACTTCTCAACGGATCGCTGACAACCGTCACGACCGCTGCCCATTATGAATAGTACCGTTAGGACATGTCAGCGAGCGGACGAGGAGCGGTCGCCGTCCGTTACTCGATATCTATAAAAGGGCGATGGGAGTTTTACTCCTGTCACACTATTGCCCTCACTCTCTCTAATCTCTCTAAGCGATCAAAGCATATTCTCTTCTCTCTCACAAAAATTCCTGCGAGATTCAAGTGCAAAGAACCTCGCCTCACAGCAACTCTAAAGATCTCTATAGCTAAAGGTTCACATGAAATTCCAGAAGTCCTTCGACTAACAATGGCACCCAAATCCTCTCTCCGCAAAGCGGCACTCAAGGAATCTTCCTCCGGACAAGTGGTCAACATAAGACCGACAGAAGCTCACACAGAATCACCACCTCCTCGACTTTCCAAAGACCTAGAAGATCATCTTGTGCATCGGGTAACTGACGAAGGTGAACTTCTACATCACGAGGTACACTATTTAAACCACTATTTTCCCAAGCTCTATCACCTTATTCAAACAGAACTCCTCAAGCCAAAAATACTCCAAGTTCTTACCTCTACAGAAAAATCAAAAATGTTTTCTCCTGCCCCCTCACCTAAAACCTCCAAAAACACTGCAAAGAAATCAAAAGCCAAACAATCAAAGTCCAAAGGCCATTCAACCGCCACCACCAGTCATGTAACTCACGCATCTAGGCGCACCCAAAAACCAACAGAACCACAAAAATCTCACTCTACCCTAGAAAAGATCACACGACGACTACTCTTCTCTGATGATGAAGAAACAACTATATCAGCTGAAATCGAGGCAGCTGTACAACAACTGGAGGAAGAAGAGGTTCAAATCAATGAACCAGCACAAAAAGAGACTTCAGTAGAGGAGATACTTCAAGAGATAGCAGTTGACTCCGAGGAAGAGGAGAAACTCATCGCCGAGTCCGAGGAACCACTCGTCGATAGGTCTCCAACACCTCAACGACAGCTTCAGGTTGAAGACAGCGAAGAGTCGCCATCACATGTCACACTCATGCATTAGGAGCGTGAGCAACTGAAGGAGGCAAATGGCAAACAGAAGATGGCTCTTTCGCCACATAATGAGGAACTCGAGGAACTCCTTCAAGCTAAGAAGGCCGTTGCTAAGTCTCAACCTCCTCAATCTTTGAAGCGACTTAAGAAACTCAAGGAGCTCAAGCCAATTTTGATCAAAGCTGAGAATGTAAACGAAAGATCTTGTCCCGCCTTACCTAAGATGTTTGACATAGAACGGATGGAAAAGATGGGCCTAGGAGAGGTAGTCGAGTTATTGGAGTTCCAAAAATGGATGGACTTCTTCCAGAAGCCTATCCCTGTCTACACAGAGCTGTTGAAGGAATATATGAGACACCTTGGACCGCTCCAGAGTGATGAAGATGACGACTATATCATCTCACGAGTACAAGATACCGAAATCACCATCTCCAAGTCTTGGGTCTCCGAGACTTTTGGTTTAGAATCAGAAATACTAATTGTCCCAAAAGAAACATCATGGAGCGATCTCGGTCATCTGGGAGGAAAAATGGTAAGCTTGCTCAACAAAGGAGCAACATTGAAGAACTTTCCTGCGGCAGAAATGTCAATACCTGATAGAGTCCTTTTCAGTTTGCTCACCCACAACATAACTCCACGAAATCAGCGAACACACTTTGTCAACGCGAGGGACGTAAGGTTACTCTATGCTCTCAAGATCAAAGAGAAGATTGACCTTCCTGCAATGATTCTCCTTACTCTCGATGAAAGCAGAGATGTAAATCAAGGGTTATTACATGAGGGAGTAGTAACCAAGGCTCTATTGGAAAGTGGAGTGGAAATTGACGGGGTCCATGAATGTACACGAACTGCTCAAGACAACATCTGCTCAAAGATGTTGTCAAAATTAGGTATAAAGACCAAGGGGGATCAGTTAGTGGTTATCCATAAGCAAACCAAGAGTGAAGGTTCAAGGTCAGAACCTCGTCAAACGGGAAGAGCATCAGCACTCAAGAGGAAGATAAGTCTCTCACCGGTCCACGACATGTCGGGGACCAGTCTGGATACCTCAACTACAAATATTCTGAATAGGGTGAGAGTCACTCTCACAGCTGTGCAGGCTATCTCCACTGAGCCAAGTGTTCATCACATGGTTCAAGGAGCAATAGATTTTATAGATACTCACTTAGCCTGAGCGTTCTTTGTCTCCTAGAGTTATCTCATTCCACCCCCAAACTTATGCCATTTTTCCTCCACAAAATTACCATTACCTCACCAAAAATCATACATCTCACCTACATAATGTCCACATAAAATCCACACATCACCTCATCCCATAAAACATTCCATTTCCATACCATTATTTTGTCCAACCTCTGTCCAAAATATTATCAGTCAAGATAGTGGAGCTGAATTAATTATCTTTTCTAGATGATTTCTTTTACTTCTTATTCTGTCTTCTTTTTAATTATGTTGGGCTAAGAGGATTTACTCCGGGTGAAGGTTAAATTATAGTTTGTTTAATTATGTAATCTATATTTTTACCGGTTTAATTAAATACAGTTTGTTACGATTAAAGCTTATCTCTCGCCTTTTTAATAAATTTCATGAATTTATTAAAATGCTTTACAAAGTCTATTTTGATCAGATCAGTGATAAATAGACAGGTTAATTAATCGATAAATCTGTGGAAAACTTATTTTGATTAAATAAGTTAGTATTTTCAGATGCAAAATATAATTCCTCGCACTTAATCCGTATGGATGTGTTTTGCTCGAATCTAGATTAGACCGAGCATATTCTGGTAAACGAATCCTTTGAGTCTATGATTTAGTTCTTAAAATAAAAACAGGAATTTTGCCAAACTATTATAATAAACCGGTAGAGATAGCATAATTAATCAGATTATATAAACCGGAACCCGGAGTCCCGTTTAATTTATCTTCCACTCAGTTTAATTTTATCTGCTGTTTTTACTTTACAAAAACAAGTCAATTAATTCCCCCCTTTTGTGACAAAGCTTAGGTACTATATTATTTTGCTATAAGTCCCACGGTTTGACCCCGGCCGCTTCTGTCTTACTATACTACTGCGACCGGGTTTTGTTTGTAGCCCGACGGATATTTTGAGTTATTAATTTCTTTCTCAATTGTTTAAAATACACCAGTTCCAACCACTCTCATTTTCCTGTCTGCAACATACTGTAGGCTTTTATGGTCTGAGTAGATGGTGATGCTAACCCCATATAGGTAATGTCGTCATATCTTCAGTGCGAAGGCAATAGCCTCTAACTCAAGGTCGTGCGTAGGGTAATTCTCCTCATGTTTCTTCAGCTGGCGGGAGGCATAAGAAACCACCTTGCCATGCTACATGAGTACACATCCCATTTCTTTGCCTGATGCATCACAATACACCTTGAATCCCTCTGCGCCCTCAGGAATGGTGAGAACAGGCGCGGAGGTCAACGAGTCTTTCAGGCTCTGAAATGAACCCTCGCAGTCGTTGGTCCACACAAACGGTACATCTTTCTTCATCAAGGCCGTCATGGGCTTCGAGACTTTGGACAAGTCTTTCACAAACTTTCGGTAATAACCAGCTAGACCAAGAAAGCTCCGGATGTCGGTAACAGTCTTAGGTCTAGGCCATGAACGTACTGCTTCTATCTTGGCCAGATCAACTGACATACCCGCACTCGAGATAACATGACCAAGGAATGATACCAGATCAAGCCAGAACTCGCATTTGAAGAACTTTGCATACAGCTGGTTATCGCGCAGTGTCTCAAGTACTCGCCTCAGATGGCTCTCATGCTCGTCTCTCGACTTCGAATATACTAGTATGTCTTCGATGAAGACTACAGCCGATGTGTCCAACTGATCGCTGAACAAACGGTTCATCAGATCCATGAATTTCACCGGTGCGTTTGACAGTCCGAATGGCATCACCATAAATTCGTAGTGGCCATATCTCGTACGGAATGCCGTCTTCTCAATGTCGTGCTCTCGGATGGCAATCTGATGATACCTTGATCTGAGATCAATCGTGGAGAAAATAGAAGCTCCCTTCAAATGATCGAACAGATCGTCGATGCGTGGCAACGGGTACTGTTCTTCACGTTGACCGCATTAAGTTCACGGTAGTCGATGCAGAGGCGGAGGCTACCGTCCTTCTTCTTCACGAAGAGGACCGGTGCTCCCCATGGTGACACACTCGGGCGTATAAACCCTTTGTCGAGTAGATGTCATAGCTGCTCCTTGAGTTCGGTCATTTCTACTAGTGCCATACGATACGGTGCTCAAACAATCGAACCAGTCCCTGGTAGAAGCTCGATCTCAAACTCTACCGCTCTCTGTGGTGGCATGCCGGGTAGTTCCTTCGGAAACACATCAGGAAACTCCGACACTACCGGTACGTCGGTGCTGAACTCGGGGTCTCTCTCTAAATCTTGAACATAGCAGAGATATACTTTGTGCCCCTTTCTGAGCTCTCGATACATGGCCATGTGTTGAGCAAAATAGTGGTTAAACTATCTTGCTAACTATGGGCAGTGAACCCAATCATTGTAGTATAACAAGGTCGTATCCATAGGGACTTCGTAACTATCTAGTTAATTATAAGCTTAGTGGATGTGCAAGAAGATAAATAAAAGTGCATAAATGTAAATTGGGGGTTTTGGGTTTTTGGGTTGTAATTGGAGAAATAAAGAAAAGCAATAAACACTAAACTAACTATCTAGGATAGCTGTAGCAAGGGATGGATATTTGCACCCGTCCTCCCCTAACTACCGATTGTCGAACCTCGAATTCATACCTAAACAACGGGAACGCTTAAATAATTAGCAACCTAATCTAGGCCTACTAATCCTAACCAATTTAACTGAAACTTCTCAATCAGCTAAGCTCCGGGTCAATCGACAGCACTAAGCTCAAGTTCCACTAAAGTTGCAATGTAGTCTAATCTCAAAATCATCGAAATCAGAGTACACCGTTTTAGTCTCTAAAAGTTTAGGTTTCTATCTCAGAATATCATTTTGATAGAATCCCACAATAATGCTAAACTAATCGGTAGGCCAAACTAACAAAATTAACTCATAATTGATAATTTGGGTAAAACCCTAAACTAATCCTCAAATCATGAGCAACAAGTTTAGGAATCATAAATACCCAATAATCATCTGCATTAAGCACAAAGACTAAAATAAAGCATAAAAATAAGTTCAAGATTCAACAATTGAGGTTTTAGGGATTTTGGGGCAAAATCCCCATCCCAAGCTACAAGGAAACTACACAACCATTAAAGCAAAAAAGAGAGAGAAGGGAGAAGAAATGGCCATGGGAGGTTGAGGAAGAGCTTCAATGGAGGTGAGCCTTTTCCTCCTTCTTCTCTTCTTCTTTTTCCTTTCCTTTCCTTTCTTCTTCTTCCCTCTTTTCTCTTCTTTTCCCATCGTTTTTGTGTTGTGTGTGGAATACCTCTCTGTCTCCTCTTTTTATCCTTTTTAAAATACAGATTTGGGCAAAATCTGTGACCAACCGACCCACTCTGGTTCGGTCCCGTGGGTCGGTCGCGTCCAGAAGCGATTTCGGGGGCCTAGAATCGTGTTTTAAGTCCGACCGACCCACCCTGGATCAGTCCTAGGGTCGGTCGGGTCCAGAAGTGATTTCGGCAGCTGGAACGAGTATTTTGGCCTCTGGAACCATCCGACCGACCCACTCTGGGTCGGTCCTGTGGGTAGACTAACTTCAAAATGTTGTATCTTCTTCGTTTTAGCTCCGATTTTGGATCCGTTTGCGTCCACACGTTTGTCTTTTTGTCTAATTTGTTTCTAGCTATTTTATTTCTTTTGTTTCAGAAATAATTGTGTAAAACACCAATAAAACACAAAAGTAGAGGAAAACTAGCTAGAGTAGAGAAATATGCATGAAAAGTGTTGACAAAACATGTGAAATACACCTCTACAACATGCTCATTTGGACACTCAGCACACCCCCACACTTACCTTTTTGCTTGTCCTCAAGCCAAACCAAGCACCCATGCAAGTAAGGAATGCTCAAGACTAGCAAATACTAACATGAATTGTAGGATAAGAGAAGAAGCAAAAAGTGATTAAAACCTTTGAGGAGTGTGAACCATCTCTTAGTGGTGGCATGGGTGTGCTTAGGGCAAAACAAAATATAGAGTTTCGGGGCATGATCCGGAGTGCTTCAAAGTTCTAAAGATTAGGTGACTTGGAGAACTTTTACCATGGCCAACTTCTCTCAAGAATGGGCATTGAGAAGAAATTAAATGAAAAAATTGATTTATGCATTTGTTTCACTTTTGCATAAGAGATGAGAAGATAAAATTTTGGCATCAAGCCTTTGCAATTGAGAACACTCAACTCACATTTTTGCTCACCAATGGCGTCTCACAAGTCCCTTAAAGGATTTTTACAGAGAAACACCCTTTAGCAATCCCTAAGAAAGAAGACAGAAAGAACCCCTAAGCAATAAAAATCCAACCATTCAAGATCATTTGGTTACACCGCATGAAAAATGCTCCTCAAAAGCAATCAAAAAGAAAAATTTGAGCATTTATCCCACAATTCATAACAGTATTTGTTCTTAATGAGAACAACTCACAACACAAGGATCCAAGTTTTTGATTTTGGACAACCGCAAGATAAGTAGAAAGATTAAGCATTTAAGCACACAATTCACTGAAAATGTCTCTCCCCCACACTTAATTTGAACAATGTCCTCATTGTTCACCAGACAAACCGGGGAAGGTTTCAGAAGACCTTTGTAGGAAGCAGACAAAGAGAAAACACATGGGGCACAAGCAAGCATTATAGCACAGAAGCTATCCCCAGCATAAGAATGCCTTAGAATCAAAATGAAGGAGAAGTGGGAGACACAAAATTAAAAGAAACTAGTACTCCCCTGGGATTGTTTTTGCTTGCATTGAAGAAACTCCCCCACACTTGAGTTTTAGCCTCAATTAGCGTAGCTTGGTTGCGGTGTGGACGTTAAGTTGCACCTGCATAAAACACTAGAAGCAGCCAACTACAAACGGGGTTAAAAGTTAGCAAAAACAAAATCAAAGGAAAACTTGACAAATTAAAATAAATGAAAATGAAAGAAAATCATCCGGGTTGCCTTCCGGGAAGCTGCCCTTCTTTAAGGTCTTTGGCTAGACCGTACCACCCTGAAGTCATCCGGGATCGAATATAAACGTTGAAGTTGGCTTCAACGGGTGGGTGAGGCGGGCATCATGAATCATTGAAAAACGACCCGGATCAAAAGGAAATGTTACCTCAACACTTAGAATGTAGAAGTGCAAGCTCAACCAATCTTTCTTCAGGTGGAAGTGTTGAGGTTGTTGATCCTTGGTGCAAGGATCAAATTTTGGTGGAGCCTCCTCTTCAAAATTAAGGATGAAGACATCCTTATCTTCAATGAGCGGTGCAGGGAGAACTCCGGGGCGGACTTTGTCTTCAAACTCTGGTCCAGGATCAAAGGGAAAGGTGGACTCCACACTTAGCGGGTGAACATTGAGTTTCCACCCTACTTCATTAGTGCACGGGTGGGGAAAGCCTTGATCCTCCAGGTGAAGATCAAAGATGGATGGCTCTTCCTCCTCAGTTTCAAGGATGTAGACATCCTCGTCTTTGGGGTAAGGCTCATAGGAAGAGCCTTGATGGAAATCAACTTCAGAGGGAGGTGGCTCCTTGAAGTTGATTGTAGCACTCTCCTCTGATGACTCGGAGGGAGGCGGTGTCTCCTCCTTCTCAAAGTTGAGGATGTGATCATCCTCATTGTATTGATGAACAAGGGAGGGGGAGACAAGTTGGTGGTTGACTTCAGAGGGAGGAAACTCCATGAGGTCAAAGTAGAAACTCTCTTTTGACGGGTTGTCTTCATAATTAAGCTGGTGGTTGTTTGGCGGTGGAGTTTCTGATTCACTCAAGGGAGGAGAGAGAGGGCAACTCAAGTCTTCAGAAGGTTGCTCCACCTCTTGAATTGTTTTGCTCTTAAGTTGTTGCACAATTTGATCTAGCCGAGCTTGAACATTCGTGTTGATGGTGCTTTGCTCAACTAACATTGACTCTGCTGCTTGGTGCGCAAACTTGATGGAAGTGGTGAAATCCTCCACGAGAGCCTCCAATCTTGACATTGCAACCGTACATTGAGAATGCTCATGATCTCCTCCACATTCTTGGCATACAATCAATGGGTTGGCGACTTGTGTAAACTCATGATAGTCCTCCAATCCGATTGGTCTACTCTCATCTGGTTGGTATCTTGAGATAAAATCTGCCATCATGTCCTTCAACCTAGAGCTTCCAACTTGACATTGAGAACTGTCATGGTTTCCTTCGTATATCTCACACACAAACCATTGAATGTAGTTTTCTTGGCCATAAGAGTAGCCATTCCAACCTCCAGCTGAATCATAATAACCATCTATCAGCTTAAAGTTCCTACAAAGAAAAGAAAAAATTTATACACAAAAGGGAAAATAAGGAAATGAAAAATATGCACTGAAATTTAAAAGATAATTAACCAGATAGTTGGATCGAAGTCCCCGGCAATGGCGCCAAAAACTTGTTGAGCAAAATAGTGGTTAAACTATCTTGCTAACTATGGGCAGTGAACCCAATCATTGTAGTACAACAAGGTCGTATCCATAGGGACTTCGTAACTATCTAGTTAATTATAAGCTTAGTGGATGTGCAAGAAGATAAATAAAAGTGCATAAATGTAAATTGGGAGTTTTGGGTTTTTGGGTTGTAATTGGAGAAATAAAGAAAAGCAATAAACACTAAACTAACTATCTAGGATACGTGTAGCCCGGGATGGATATTTGCACCCGTCCTCCCCTTACTACCGATTGTCGAACCTCGAACTCATACCTAAACAATGGGAACGCTTAAATAATAAGCAACCTAATATAGGCCTACTAATCCTAACCAATTTAACCGAAACTTCTCAATCAGCTAAGCTCCGGGTCAATTGACAGCACTAAGCTCAATTTCCACTAAAGTTGCAACGTAGTCTAATCTTAAAATCATCGAAATCAGAGTACACTATTTTTGTAACGCCCCCAACACTGGCCTAGGAGTTAGGGATGTTACACGCCGCGTATTATTACTAAATAACGCAAGGCTCTAACTATCGCACGTGAACAATCAGAATAAAGGCCCAAAACGAATACTTATATAAAAGTATTATCAAAGTAACAAGTACTCTCAACCCAAATACAAAACGTTTGTCAAAACAGAAGTCAAAAGAGTAGTTGCCAAACACTACTCAGGCCCGTAGGCTACAAAGCTAAACATAAATGTCTCGAAAGAACTGAAATCAACATAAGCAAGACTCCAGAAGCTGAACAAGTGATCCTCGCTGATCAATCTGCAATGTTAGTAAGAGTATGGGAGTGAGCTTCCAACTATGCCCAGTAGATGACTAACATCATCAACCAGCATGCTCAAAACATTTAATAAAATGTTAACAAATCAGAAGAAGACAAAGGAAGTCACGTTCCAAGTCAGAAAGTAGAAGCAGAAGTCCGATCACAATAGGACTAAACAGAGTTCAAAGCAGACAGAGTCAGAAACAGAAGGGGACCCTAGTTAACCACAGCATACAGACAGAACGGATATAATCCGTGAACAGAACGAGGAAACATCACTCGTGAGCAGAACAGGTGGAACACCTATGAACAGAACAGGAAACACACCCGTGAATACAGAAGGACGTCCTACGCAGCGCGCTACGAGATAGCTAAACCAGCCATCCACGGTTCAGATACAGAGATAACTAGGTCCCAAAACAGAAGCTTAAATACAGTTAAGCATATGTGCATCTATGGCACCACAAATCATATAGATAGCTTGGAAATCTGAAGGGGAATCCAACCCCGCAAACGGAAGTCAAAACGGAGCTCAAACGAGCAACATAAGGCGTAAACAGTGCCATGTCCGAACTTATGTCCGAACGCCGAAGTTCGGACGCAAGTCGAGACTTCAAAGCCAAAACCAGACGAATGTCCGAACATGTGTCCGAACGTTGAAGTTCGGACACAAGTCGAACTGAAAACAGAGGCAGAGACAAGGGGGTGTCCGAACATCAAAACTCGGACGGATGTTCGGACACTTTCGGAAATTAGATACGAAAGTTCGAACATGTGTCCGAACGTCGAAGTTCGGACGCATGTCGAAGCAAAATCAGAGGAAAGCAGCAAGGGGTGTCCGAACTTCTGTCCGGACTTACAAGTTCGGACACCATTCGAGACTTGTAAGCCGGATTCGTCCTCGCACCCCATCCGAACATCAAAGCTCAGACGGGAGTTCGGACACGTTCAAAAACTCAGAAATTCAGAGCGCAACAGGGTCTGTCCGAACTTCAATGTTCAGGCAGACATCCGGACACGCGGAGAAATGCAGTTTACAAAATCGTTTTACAGATAAACCAGAGGCTCAAACAACATTCAAATCAACAGTAATTTGAAGAAAACAACCTTGGGGGTTTTAGCTATCAACAACAATTAAACAGACACATTCTCAATCTCAACGCAGAGGCAATTCACAAATTAAATCCCAGAAACTGAAACTCCCCAAGGCTGAACACACTAGCCGAATCTGAAAGCCACCTACCTCAATTAGCAGAATCGAACCCAAACTCTTAAGCAGCAATAAGTCACCAAGGCAGCCTCCAGCACAGACCGAAACACAACTCAGAATACTGAACAAACGCGAATGCAGAATAAACCCAATTCAGACCAGCGAACTCTTTAATTCAGAAACTGCCATTGGCAATGAAATCACAATCCATACCTGAATCTGATAGCGAGGTTGTAGAGGACGTCAACCGAAGAAGAAATCAATGAGGGGACGGAACAAATACTGACTCCTAATCAGATTGCAGAGGGAGAATTTGGACAAGGGTAATTCCCAGATTGCAGAATCGAAGAAGAACGGACCGACATTCTTACCTTAGGCTGAATCCGGATTGCAGCAGAGGGGGAAACGACGATCGAACTTCAATATTCAAACGGCAGTAGCAAAGATGACAAATTGGGAAGAAAAGAGAACGTTGAGAGGAGAGCGTAAGAGAATGAGAGGAGCGTCTCGATAACTGTCAGATGGGAGTTCTGATTGGAAAATAGAACATGATTAGCATCACGATGGAGGAGAGTTATTAATAAATAAATAAGAATCAAATAAATCTTATACCAAAATCAGGAATGGCATATGACCTCCTTGCCCCTGACTTCCTTCCAAAGGACCTCCACATCCTAAAGCAAAGTAACCCAACTTAAAACAACAAAGTGACAAAATAAAACTGCAACGAATTCATGGGTTATAACAGTTTTAGTCTCTAACAGTTTAGGTTTCTATCTCATAATATCATTTTAATAGAATCCCACAATAATGCTAAACTAATCGGTAGGCCAAACCAACCAATTTAACACATAATGGATAATTTGGGTAAAACCCTAAACTAATCCTCAAATCATGAGCAACAAGTTTAAGAATCATAAATACCCAATAATCATCTTCATTAAGCTCAAAGACTAAAATAAAGCATAAAAATAAGTTCAAGATTCAACAATGGAGGTTTTAGGGATTTTGGGGCAAAATCCTCATCCCAAGCTACAAGGAAACTACACAACCATTAAAGCACAAAAGAGAGAGAAGGGAGAAGAAATGGCCATGGGAGGTTGAGGAATAGCTTCAATGGAGGTGAGCCTTCTCCTCCTTCTTCTCTTCTTCTTCTTCCTTTCCTTTCTTCTCTTCTTCTTCCATCTTTTCTCTTCTTTTCCCATAGTTTTTGTGTTGTGTGTGGAATACCTCTTTCTCTCCTCTTTTTCTCCTTTTAAAAAGACAGAATTTGGGCAAAAACTGCGACCGACCGACCCACTCTGGTTCGGTCCTGTGGGTCGGTCGCGTCCAGAAGCGATTTCGGGGGCCGAAAATCGTGTTTTTAAGTCCGACTGACCCACCCTGGGTCTGTCCTAGGGCCAGTCGGGCCCAGAAGCAATTTCGGCCCCTAGAACGAGCATCTTGGCCTCTAGAATCATCCGAGTGACCCACTCTGGGTCGGTCCTGTGGGTCGGTCCTATTGGCAGACTAACTTCAAAATGTTGTATCTTCTTCGTTTTAGCTTCGATTTTGGATCTATTTGCGTCCACACGTTTGTATTTTTCTCTACTTTGTTTCTAGCTATTTTATTTCTCCTATTTCAGCAATAATTGTGTAAAACACCAATAAAACACAAAAGTAGTGGAAACCTAGCTAGAGTGGAGAAATAGGCATGAAAAGTGTTGATAAAACATGTGAAATACACCTCTAAAACAAGCTTATTTGGACACTCATCACCATGGTGGTGATGATCTTAGTCGAAGGCTCTTTGGGTCTCTGGCGGTACAAAACTGTGACCCCAAATGGACTCCTGAGCAGCAATTTATGCTCAGCGTAGAGGATTCGCCCCTTATGCTGCTCCAACCAGTTCATCCCGACTATCAAGTCAAATCCCAGGCCATTGAATTTGATGAAGGAAATGGGAAAATCTTCATCCTTGATTCGGATAGTGGCAGCTCGGTAATACTTAGTGCATCACACTCGTTCCTTCGACGGGAGCGTAACCATGAAATTTGGTAGCTCATCTGCGTCTAGCCCCAACCTCTTTGCAAATGACGGCGAGACAAAGGTATGAGAGGCGCCGGAGTCGAAGAGTACGGACGCATCAATGTCGTTCACCAGGAAGGTACCCGTGAGGATAGTGCCACGCCTCTGTGAGTATACTCAGGTTACCCTCCGTACCGAGTCCACAACCTAATTATTCACAAACTTCATAAGTATTGATGGTATAACGCAAGTGAAAAGGTTAATAACCAACATTGCTTTTATTATTAAACCATCCATTACACATATTGTGTCTTCATTACAACACTGCTAATGTATTACATGGCCTTTACATGGCTAATACTTTCTAAAGGTAAGGTTCAGGCGTCCTGGTCTCATGTGTGTGGCATTGATTACCGTCGATGGTGCCGTATTCAGCTTAATCTTCCTTATACCGTGATACAACATTCTCGACTTTCCACCCATGATCAAGACATCTCCTCACTTAAGTACCATTTTCTCGGCAAGGTCCACACGCTTCTGCTTACTATACAAAAATTCGGCGTCGTCTCCAATGGACCAAGACACTACAGGCACTCCTTGTTTATGAGATTCTGTTGTCTCGTCCTTATCCTGGTGTAAGCCAAGTCGTCCTTCTTCTTCGTAGAAGTTAACGATGCAAAGGTCTGCTTCAAGTGTAGGAATTGGATCAGCTTCAAGTTGTTGTGCAATCCCTACGGCTTGTGCAATAACTGTCTGAAATTCTTTAGGTATTTCTGGTGTTGTTGCTCCATCTTCAGCTCGCGTCTTCTGGTATGTCTTGGTCTAAGGATCCCAGTCCTTTCCCAAGCACATCATTCTCAGCTTCATCTTCACCCCACCGGGAAATTCGGGTGTGTAAAATCCTCCTGGTCCCACTCCTAGCTGGCTGCAACGTCGGATGATGATGATTTGCGCTTCGGGTGTCAGGTATCCTTTTAATAATATCATACCTGGTCGGATAACCTGACACTGCTCATTGGTAAAGTGGTGAGTGGTGATGTCGGTCTCTTCAAGGTTTGGGTTTGACGGTATCGGGTAGCAGATATTGAATTTCCCTAAGGTTGTAAGTTTCACCTTACATAAGTTCTAGTCTTTACTAACTCAATTAATGCTCTAATTTATGCTTCAATTTCTATGTCATTCACCCATGCAGGCAATTAATACTGTAGACATACTTTCAAGGATTAAAGGTATTCGGTAGTACCTAAGTTGGTCTTCGCACTGGTTCCGTCTCAGCGGTCTATAATATGCAGGGTGGGCTGCCTCTGTGGTGCACTCTTCTAAGCGCCTCGGGACCCGTGTCCCTACGTGACCTGCTGGGTCTGAGCATCTCTAGATGCAACTTCCTTGCCCTCTCGCTGCTTGTAGCCCTGGTAGTGATTCCTAGCCTTTGGGTTGGTGGGGCACTCATACCTCTTGTGTCCCAACTTCTTGCAGTGGTAACACCTTATCTCATTCCTTTGGTGATTCATGCCTGGGTATCCAGAGTCGCCCTTACCCGTGCCAGAACCAGAACCTGTAACTTTGAGAGTAAGCAATGTTCGGTGTGGTAATGGTAATTTCATATGCGTAAAGGTTTAGATCGGGGTCTTACCCTTGGGCGGGTGAGATCTCAGCGGCTTTGCAGCCACCGGCGCAGTGTAAGCAAGCTACAGTGGCTCAGCTACCTTAACTTTCTCAGCATGGGCACTGCTCTCTCCGGGGGTATTCTTTTGAGCCTGATAGGAATATTTCCCCCTCTTCTTTTTCCAGCCCTTCCCCTGACCCTGATCATCGTGGCTCGCACTCTTATCGCTCACCTTGCACTTATGTGCAATCTCCTCGTTCCTCAGCTGGACGGTGATCTCCACTCGGGAGGCGGCATGGTAACACTTTTGAGGTAATCGGATGTTAGATGCTATTCTTTGCACATTAAGATATTAGTTCATATTGACTACGGCATTAAGGGTCTAAACCGATGTTTACCTGAAGCGAGGTAAACCGGGTGTACCCCATGCCATACCGGAGGCGATGGCTCAATCCGCCATAGAAGTGGTCGACCAAGACCTGGCCGGTATACCCAAGGTCGGGTAACAATCGGAGGATAGATGTGAAGGCGAAGTAGTATTGATCAACGGTCATCTTATCCGTCATCTTCAGCGCATCGAGCTCTAGACGCTTTCTCGTCTTTACATGCTCCGGATAGTACTTAGCTCGAAGAAGTGCGGTGTAGACATCCCAATCAAAGGCGGGGTCGGTGATGTATTCGCCCTTGACGAGCTTCCAACAATCCATAGCCGCATCTTTCAGATTGTATGCGGCTATCCTCACCCTTACTCCAGCAGAAGCCTCAAGGGTATCGAAGGACGTCTCCATCTCGGAGATGTAAGCCTCGAGTTTGGCGGGGTCGCTCTCGCCCCTCAAGCATGGAGGTCGTAGGCCTGCGACACTCTTTATCCAGTTCGGTTCTCGGGGTTGAGGTGGGTCGGGCTGTGCTTGCTGACCTTGTTGTGCCTGCTGCTGTACTACAGTAATCAACTGAGGCAGCAGCTGTGACACAGTGGCGGCAACGATTTCAGCTACCGTCTGTGCACCCAGCTCCTCAGCCGTCCCTCCACGACCTCGGCCACGGCGGCCTCGGCCTCGGCCTCTGCCTGACATCTGAACAAGCATTGATTATATTAGATACTGTGACCACAAGGTCTTGGTTTTAAACAATTGCATCGTCCTTTCAGACGTTAAAGGGATTCCGTAATGAGTACGGAGTTCAAGGTTCAAGTCTCTACTTCTCTGTTACGAAATGGGTTGTACTCCTAACTCGGTAATCACTATGCTCGGTAATTTCTAGCTATCAGAGCATAACTACGCTCTGATACCACTTTTGTAACACCCGTACCGCTAATCCAACATTATCACCTAATCGTCTCAGTCGTCACTCTAATCGCAGCGGAAATTCAATATAATCGGCGGGTGATACAATGCCGTTAGCCACCCACATGGCTAGCCAGGTCTAAGTTATAACAGTTAGAGTCTAATGAACTAGAAATATACCAAGCTTCCATAATTACATAACCTAACATCATCTACAAACATACGATTACCGAGTACTACAAGCGTTTAATCCAAATACATCATGTTCTACGAGTCTCTAGAAAAGTCGACTATGAGTCTACACTTTACTCATGACTAACAAGATCCATATGATCCAAAATACAAAAACATGTACAACGTGGTACAACGGCCATTCAAAAGGGGCTACAAGCCCGTGTACAACTCAGTACACCATCCAAACACATACTAGCTAGCAAAATACAAAAGTCCGGTCTCTCACATCGACCAAGCATCCCTGTCGGGTACCTGAAATAAAAATAGTGGCCCCCAAGGGGCTCAGCAAACTCGCTAGTATGAAATTCGCATACCTCGCGTGCTAACAGGGGTACGCCGACTACTTTGTCGCATACATGGAATTGATTTTATTTCAAGCAATCATACTGATAATTACAACATAATAAACACGTAATAGCAGCACTCACACACAGAGCACAACAATAACAGCACTCACACACAGAGCACAACAACAACAACAACACTCATACACAGAGCACAACAATTGAGAGTGAAAGTCAGCTCATAATTCACATTCTCGGTTCTTTATCACACCCTCTATACATCTTACTCCTTGGATAATTCTAGAGTTAAGTCAATATGACCTCCGGTTGAGATACATATAGATCTCGCCACCGGGTTATTTCTTTCATAACTCACTAATCCCCAACTTATCTCTTTAGACGCATAAGCTCTGCCAGTCTTACTCCACACGGGCACCACTATGTGGCACACGGCCCCGTAGGGCACCACTATGTGGCACACGGCCCTGTAACAAGGGAGTTCGACCACGAGATCGGAAACAATCTCTTTTGTTTCCTCTCTCTTGCACGCGTGACTCACAATCCCCCTAACCCAACTCTCGGGTTGGTAATAATATACAGTTAGTGGGTCAGTAAGAGTTCATCTCACAATTCAATCATACGTGAGACAAGGCGCATATCAAGCGGTTAGGTCCCACCATTGTTAATTATGTCAAGTGCCGAGTTAGATTAGTTCACAGACAATCATCAGCTCATCCAAGGCATTCAACCAAACACAAGACATAAATAAAATAGAGTAAACATATCATGCATTTATCTTGATAAGTGATTTGCATACAAACACACAATCACACAAATCGAGGTAATCTCGGTAGCATACGGGACATAAGAAAATCATACCGTTCACTGTTGTTCTTGGTCGTCGACTCTACTCCGGAGTCCAACTATTCAAACCCTATAACATTCATTAAGTCGGGTGGTTAATTCTCGTTAATTAACCTAGCTCATTTCATCTTTAATGATTCCCGAGTTATAATCACTAACTCGTTACAGTTCAAACTTAGTCACACAAGTTATTTAGTTCACCTTATATCTTATGCTTGTTTACACCTCTAATGACTATTACATGTCATCAAACAAGTCTTAACAATCATACAATAGCATTACCATTCAATTCCCTAGGTTTAATTTCATTTTCAAAGTCTCGGTGCAATTCTGGTGTTGGTCCGGGACTTAACTCCCGGACCAACATGTTTTGAAACTCTCGGCAACATTTTCATTGTGGTCCGGGACTTCCTACTTACCCTAGGTCCCGGACCATCAACAGGTGCGGCCAACTCATTCCTGTCAAGACATCCATCAACGGGTCAGAGCTAGGCAGCAGCACCACTGACACAAAAGCAAGAGTGTTGGGTGATAAGTGCGGAATTTATCTATGTTTCTATGCTTAATGTGAATAATATTTTATTGGTTTATATGATAAATTCCTTACTTATATGATTAATTATGTTATATGCAAAGAACTCCCCTTACTTGTGGTTTTATGCCAAGATAGGTAAAAATACTGAAGAAAAGAGTCTAAATACATGTGCCAAGAACTTAATGGTCAAGACGGGACCAACCATAAGAACAACTCATTGCCTAATTTATCAAGTGGTCCGGGTTTATGCTCATAAATAACCCCGAACAATTATGTTACATGCATGGCGGCCGATGCATTCACGGGACGACATTATTATCGCTGATCCATGCCCATACTGGGCTTTAGAACTTGAGGCGCAGACGTCATGGTCCAGACACCCAAGGCTGCTGATCGAGACTCCTGCGCAGATCCACAAGTAGCCGACAAGCCCAAATAGAGGCGCGGGCTGCAGATCTTGGGCCGACAAACAACTGCGCAGACTTTCCAGAGGTGCAGTGGATCGAGATGGATGCATGTCATAAGCCACACACACACATAAGCATTACGTAAAGGGTTGGGCTTTTAATCTGCTTACACGTAAGAATGCAGCAGTCTTGGGCCGCAGACCAACCTGACATTGAGCCGCATCATAATTTAGAGAGGCGCAGACAATTTCTGAGTGGCGCTCTCTACAGATGGGCCGACATCGATGGAATGCATCATCATGCTGAACTTGTGACTGGGCCGACAACAACAATAAGGCGCAGACGACAGGCGCAGACGTTAGTGTACAAGACATTAAAATAGAAAAGCCGGAGAACAGAAAAAAAAACCTAGCACAGCCGTTCTTGGAGGGAGACCAGTTCGAGAGTAACACTTCTTTGAGCAGATAGTTGACAGACCGGAGTAGAAGCCAGAGACCGGATTCGTCATCGTTCTCCAATTAGATGATGTTTTTTAATCTCTTGATTATTGTTATTATTTCTTTATCTCCGATGTCTGAGTAGTCGTTTAGAATACTGGTTTGCTATGGACAACTAGTTTATTGTTTTTATTCCTGAGTTGTTGAATATAAATTCTTTACAGATTGTAGTTTTATTCCTTGTTATTATTGAATTCTTTTGTGATTAATTATTGCTTGAGTTTATTTGGTATGAATTGCTTATAAGTGAGAACTGTGGCGTTCATTAGACCTTAGGAATATTGCCAGTGAAACTACAAATGGCAATTCCTGGGGATTAGCTGACTAGAAACCAGATGAACCGTTAATGCTACTAGTTAATTTGTAAATTCATAACGAGAGTTAGGATTTGGGAATTGATAGTAAGAATCTATCTTGCGGGAGACCGGTTTTAGATTAATTTAGATCTGAGGTTGCAATCTAGAATTTAGTAAACACTTAGGAAGGGAATTGATAAACTAGGGAGAAGTAGTAAATCAGGATTCACCTTTTATAATTGTTAGAAAATCACTTTTTAATTGTTTTTGTTTTTATATTAGTTTATTTAATTTCTGCAATCAAATCCCCAATTTATTATTTTTATTTTTCTATAGTTTATTAGTTAGTAGATTAAAGACTCAAACTAGACACACCTCCTTTGCGACCTAAAAAACCTAGGACTTGCTGATATACGTTTCAACCGTACAGGGGAAGCAACACGGTTTTCAATTTAATGGCCAGGTCCACAAGCCTGGACACCGTTGTAGTGCATGAGCAAAAAGACAACGTTGTAAGCCATGACCACTAGCCGGATACACACCCACAAGTCCTGCACCATTCTCGACCTCAAGCGAAGTGTTCTTCGCGCTAATGAACGTTGGAACAAGGGCTTCCACCGACGGCGATGCAAACCCAATGTGTATCCATATTGCCAGTAACCAGAGAAAGATCGAGGACATAAAATTATGGCTAACAATTCTAAACACCGAGCTAGATCGAAAATACATTAAGATATAAAACTAGAGCTATAGAAAACCAAATAAAAACTAAGGGAAACAAGAGAGCCATAGATCCTAACATATAAACTAGACCATTACTAAAACTCACAATTATTCTAGCATAATAAGTTTTGTAAAGCGGGAGACAAGAGGACAAAGATGAGTCCAAAAAAAAAGCAACCATTAGGAAACTAGTGGAGAATGGGAAATTGAGAATAGTACAAACTCTATCAATTTTTAACCAAACCTCATTGCACATGCTTATAATAGATGATAAACGACAAAAAAAATGGAATAATCTCAAAAACAAAAAATTAAAAAAGTTCACCATCCAACAAGCTTGAAGTTTCATCCACGTTGTTCCGACATAGACGAATGAGTTGAACTTAAATCCAAAATAGTACAAACACCCTCTTAACTGAACACATTGTTGACATTTTCAACGCAATGGACTATAATAAAAAATGAATGAAATGCTAACAGTCAAAACTTGTATTTCGAAAAAAAAAAAAAAAAACTCACATAGCCAAACAGGACTACAGCCGGACAATACGTGTGATATTCTTTAACAACAATGGCAGCAAGAAGCTTCTATTTGTTGCAAAATGTTGCAAGTTAATAGAAAATCAAATACTAATAACAAAAGATGTATATATCAATTTAACTTTATAATACCTTTTACTATTTATTTAAATTATATATAATATCTATTAATATTACATATAACATATATACATATTATAATTAATATATATTAACATTATAAATAATCTATATATTTTTTCAATAAAATTAATAATATATTAAAAAAATTATAAAACCGGGCCGGACGGCCGGACAATGACAACGATTAAAATAAATTCGGGCCTAGCCCAGCCTGAAAAAAATTAAAACCAGACTTGGACAAATATATAGGCCCGTTCAGGCCTAAAATTTAATGTTGGACCGACCCGCCAGTTTGATCAGCTCTACTACATGTAATACCCCAGTTCCTATAACAGCTAACTTTCAGCGCTGCTGGTAGTGTAGTAGCCGGTCACTCTGCAAAAAAGCAGATCACAGCCCCTACCGACTGCAAATCCAACTGAGCCAAAACCCATTTGAATGCTCAGTTTTTAAATAGCTCTGGCAAATGAGCATTGGTGAGCTTGGTCCTCTTGGAGATCTCCTTCTTTTTCTTGGCCTTTGGCTTAATGTCAAGGCCTTCCATCTGGGCAGCGAGCCTCCTCTTGGCTGTGTTAGTGGCAGGCCTCATACCATTCTTCTGTAGGTCCTTCTCCACATCTAACATGTCTCTAGGGAGGTCTATGCTCCTAAACAGCTGCTTCAGCTCATCATCGACTTTGAACAGCATGCGAGGGTCATTCGGGTAAGCAGTGTCCTCTTGGGAGTCAACATTTGACAAGAGCCAGATTAGACCCTCACCTCTGAAAGCCTGAATATATTAGCATTCAAATGGAATATTAGAATGACAGCCCATGGTGCTGATGGACATACTAAGATATAACAGCCGGCGATGTGACCCCAATAGTACAAATGATTGACTATATGTAGTGCACGGGCCAAATTTGTTACAAGCAAATTCAGAGTATCAATTTTTTTCTGGGGATTAACCTGCAAGTCCTCCAAGACATTTGGGTAGGCATCTTTCATATCAACAACTGCTATGCCCTCAGGAAACTTTCTTATTAGACGAATTAAGTCATCCTTGTCCTGCAGCTCATGCTTTGACTGAGAAATTTATCAACAGTAAAGCATAAGGACCAAGAGATTTATTACAGCAACATAAGAGAATGAAGAAAGTCATATGCAGACACACACCTACCTTGTATGAAAACCGTTTTCCATCATACTTCACTTTTGGATTATTTGTCAGACTATCAAAGACCTTTCTATTGCCCTTCACGTCAACAAAGCACGCTTCATTTATCTGCTCCGGCGTGAACGCTTGCCTGGTCTGGAACAAAAATATTTAAGTGTGTTTGAAACGTCTAGTACTCTACATCACGCTTCCACAATGAACAAATCCAAAGAATAACAATTGAATGCTGTTGAAACCCAAAAATAAGAGAAAGCAAACTCTGAGGATACAATTTAAATATTCGGAAATGATACTTTTCTTAAGGCCACCCTGAATCATAGCACCAACCTCAAATAGAAGGTCGATGACCCGCTTCATCTGAGCTCCAACCGGGGATTTTCTTATGGTATTTATATGTTGAAGCCTTTCAGTGTCATTCGAGAACTTCACAGGAGCAGCAGGGGGACGATTGGGGGCCAAAGGTGTCCCATTTGAGGAGCTAGTATTGGCCTTGTGGGAATGCGTTGCTGAAGTTCTTGAGGCCGACTGACTAGCGGCAATACTGCTTAGTGTGGTCTGGCATTTCTCTTGTTGCCTCTTAAACCTCTCCAAACTTTCTTTTAGAGACATCTTGATTACAGAGCTGGTTCCTTCAGCTAGGAAAACTTCAAAAATCACAGAATCCACGCAAGAAATCAGAGAACAACTTCAATTTTCCCATTTTTCATTCTCTATTGGAAGAATAAGAGAACCACCACGAGATAAACTTATCTCAGTGTGAACCATCAATACTTCTCACAATTTTATAATCAATCACACATCTCTGCATAACATGCCAACAGAAGAATAAAAAAATAGATATATAGCAACTGTTGCAGCATCCTACAAAGATGAGAAGAAAATATATATTGACCATATAATTCTCAAATGTTCAACAACCAAAACCTAGATGCTGGGAGATCAGAGAAAAACAACATCTGAGTCAAAGGAATTCTCACCTTTTTTTTTGATAAGTGGCTGAAAATTCAGCTAAAGAGCGAGCGATACTGAGGTTCTAAATGAACCTTTCTCGTAATAATATCAGCTCTACGCGTGATTCTAAGGCCTAAATAGATCAGAACAACCTGCCGTTTCTTTCTTATGAAAACAAATTGCCCGCTCAATTCTAAAGAGGAAAGACGAGAAATACAGAAATAGTTCTCGCTAGAACTCGGTTATATCACTTAACCACAAATCAATTTAGTGATGGATGCCAGAAGCGTGCGAGAAGACTATGAGAGATTGATAGAGTGCAGAGAATTTACCGAACTGAATGAGGAAATCGAAGAGACGACGGACGTTGAGGGCGCTGAAGAGAACGATGAAGAACAGTGCCGTGTCGGGGGAGGATGGAATTGCTTTGTTAGAGTTGCAATAGTATCGTGCGTGAAAGACAGAAAAGTAACTAGTAATGCCGACCGTAGTTTAATTGAAAATTGATATGTAAAAACTTTTTTTTATTAATATAATATACCTGTCACCCTTTTTTAATTATTTTTTTGGATTTTTCACCCGTTTTAACTGGTTGGTAGATCAGGTAAAACGGGTAATCTGTCACCTTGTCCGGTAAAACGGTTGGATTTTTTTATCATTAACAACCAGAACCAACCAACTTGCAGTTTGTCAGCGACCAGTCCGGATCTGGTCACTTTCAACCATGACGCGGCACAGCTAGCTCTCAATAATAAGATCATTTTGTTAAAATTAATTTGCGAGACGATGAAGGTAGGAGATACTCGTACTTGAGGTACATTTACAGAAATTAATAGAGAACCGTCATACCATTTCACAATCAAGTAAGGGTGCGTTCACTTTGAAGAGAGGAAACGGAATGGAATCAGGAAAGGGAATGGAAAGGAAAGGAAAGAGATTCCCCCGAATCAAGAAGTCTGTTTGATTCTACACGGAAACAGAATAGAATTCTCAATGAGTGTCTTTGTTGTTGTTTGGTTCCAAACAGAGAAGTTAATACATATTTACACTATGAATAATATATATTAATATTTATCTCATTTGTATGCAACATACTAATATTTATATAATTATATAGCATATATAAATAGTTTTAAATTATAAATGACTATGAATATTTATATAGTATATATGTATACTTTTTAAAAAAATTTATCTATACATATAATTTGTAAATTTTGAGTATTTAAGTTATAAATAATATATTAATTATATATATATAAATTATTTAAACTGTAAACAATATAAATAAATATTATATAAATATATACATATTATTTTTTTTATAGTATAAAAAATAATATTGAACAAATTAATAAAATTTTTAAATAATATAAAATATTTTTATATATATAATATATATTAATATTTATTAAATTTATAAACAATATATATATACACATTATTTTTATCATTTAAAGTATAATAATATTTATTATATAATATAGATATATAATATTGTTCATATTTATTTAAATTATAACTAATATGTATAATGATTATAGATATAATATTTATTAAATATATATATTATTATATTTAATTTATTGTAATTAAATTAAATTATATATATATATTTGTTCATTTTTTTCAAGTATAAATAATATATACCATTATTATATAGTATATATTATTTAAAAAAATATAAATGTATATATTAAACATTTATATAAATATATATATTCTATTCATATTCATTAATATCTATTTTATATTTATATTTATATAAGTATAAATAAATATTGTATTTCTATTAGATAAAAATATGTATATTAATATTTATAAAAATTATGTATCATATATTAGTATTTATATAAATTATACATTATGATATTAATATTTGTTTATGCTAAAGATGATGATAGGGGTAAGAGGGAAGAAAGGGAATACCTTTCCCTGGGATATTGAGGGGAATCACCAAAAGGGAATTGGGGGTTTTTGAAACCTGAAGTGGGGGAAACGGAATCATTAAAAATACAAATAAACAACCACAAGGGAATGATTCCGTTTCCCTTGTTGATACCCCAAAGTGAACTCCCCCTAAATTTCTTCTGATTTTGCGCGATCATACTGATGCCCTCACCAAGTACCCTACTGACAATAACGGCTGCGTCGTTGAACCATTGAAATCGCGTTTCGTCGTCAGGAGGAAGCGATCTCTTTCGAGATAGCTGTATTTGTTTGGGTAGCTTAATTTATTGGGCTGAGATTATGCATGGTCCGGCCCAGCCTAGTGTTTTTTTTTTGGAAACCGGCCTAGTGTTGATCATATTGGTTTTTAGGGGGTGTATTTCTATTTTTATATTCCATGAAACAAACTTGCATATAATATCAACCAAAGGTGTTTTAAAAAGTATCATTAAAACGTAAAAAGTATTTCAAGTTATTAGTAGCCTAGCACTTGATGACTCCAAAGAACTTGTTATCTCTACACAATTATGACAAACCAATAATACAATAGTTAACCTCACTACAACATATGAGTTCAATTATGACAACTTTTGTTGCCCCAATAGACCAAAATATTGCTCTAAAAAGATATTAGGTGCATTATTTCTGTTGCACCAAGGATGCACTATTTGATCCGCTACAACATTGTTTTTGGAGCAACCAAAATAGGATGCACTATTTGATACACATTATTGGTGCAATAAATGTTGCACTAAAGGATCAAATGCAAACAGTGCAATCAAAAGTCACTCTATTTGATGGCATTCATTAGGTGCAAGTTAGGCAAATCGCCCTATTTGATATTGATCAACAGGTGCAATTTTACTTATCCCTCTGTTTGATATGGTGTACATATATGAACACATAGGGCAACCTTGTTAGGTTGCACCATTTGATATGGAACAAACATGGTGAACTAAAAATGTTGCACCATTTGCTATAACACAAATAGGGCGCGTATTAACGGAGCACTATTTGATATAGAACTGTAGGAGCATGATCACCGCTTGCCCTAATTGATGCATCGTAATGCTTACATGTACTTACACAAATAGTGCAAGTTTTTGCCGATCGCCCCATTTGATACAACGATTGGAGCAAAAGAATGTTGCCCTAACTGATATTTTCTCTTAAAAAAAAAAAGTTTTCCAAATCAAATAATCTGATTATACTTTTATATAAAAAAATATTTACAACCAAATCTATTTGCATGTATTAATCTTACAAAGAGATAACCAAAATTTCTACGATCTTACATAAATATTGGAAGATCCCATTATTATACACAAGTGAATTGAAACTTCTATACCACATGTTATACACAACTGCGATCATTAAAGACCGTCACAATAGATATGTTGGTAGTAGATATATTACATTGTAGGGGAGGACATTACTTCTGTACATGAAACTTCAATGCATTCTCTGCTAGCCAAGGTGAAAGCCACACACCATGAACCTAAATTAGAAACATAATACATATTATTAGTCACATAACAGAAACACATCCATCTTTAGTAAATCTAGACCGCTGATAAGATGAACACCATACAGGCATACATAGATGTTTGGATTTTCAATACAAATTATCTTTAGACTATTTACTTTAGGAAAACCGCATCCAATAATTAAGAATAATGAAGCTTAACAATTCAGGTTCAAGCTAGAAATTCATAATTTTTGTGGTATTTTGTGTATCTGCAAACCAGAAATTAATTTACACTAAACATTGCTTACCAATATATTCACCATCGAAGCAATTCTTGGAGGCAATGTCCTGGCTCAAACCTAGAGTTGCGGAACAGGGGGGCATTTTTAAGGCATCACGAACAGGAGGAGATGCTGCAATTACCTCAGAAAGGTACATCTTACTGTGATCTAGATATAGCAGATTCCTGATGAATGAAATTAAGAATCAAGCCTTTTACAATTATAAACACAAGGATAAACATCAAGATGAAGTCAATAATAATAATAATAATAATGATAATAATAATAATAATAATAATAATAATAATAATAATAATAATAATATAATATAATAATAATAATAATAATAATAGTAGTAGTAGTAGTAATAATAAAGTAGTAAAAGACGATATAACCTCTTGGCATTGGAAAATGCACGTTGAACAGCCATTGCATCACTCTGTTACTTGATTCTGAAGTATTCACCGAGTCAAGAGAAGGTAATCAAGATCAACCTAAACAAATAATAAAACCAGATCATCCAATCAAACTCTACGAGTACTAAAATGAAAAACTAAATCTGTCAGCTTTACTATCAAAATTCTAAATTCAACGGCAAAAAGTGTCCTACATTTTTCAGCAGCTCCATCATGCCACTAGGTGTGAGTGGCTCAACCTCTTGATTGGCAGTGAGAGGGTAAATCAACTGATCACGAAGTGTACCAACAACAGCATATGATCTTCAACAAGATTGCCCAAATATAACATCAGCACACAAAATTCATGATTACCTGTAATTAAAAGATTGGATCCAGTTTCTACTTTGAGAGTAAGATCTTCAACAAGCACATTGTCTGTCGGTGTTACAACCTGAGCAGCAAGATATGGACTGAGAAAGCAAAGACACGCCAAATTAAACCATAACAAGAGCACACAATAATGAAAAATGGTGAACAACAGTGCCTTGAGCACACCTTCACATCAGAAAATTCTATGTAATTGCCTTCACTGAAACAATTTTGTTCTCATTTCTTTGTAGCGAGGAGCTATCACGACCACCTAGTGCTCCTGAATGCGGTCCGCATAGCCACTGCCATTTAAAGGGAAGATGGAGTTGGTCAGTCTAGAAGACAAACATCATAGCAGACACTACACCTAGTTCTTGTGATTAACTAGTAGTATCTTCTTAATGATAGATCAGTGTACCCAATTTCTCTTGGTATCGTGGGTTTGTGTCAAGTAAATTTTCGATGATATCCTATTTGTAGTTATGTATTGTAGTTATTCTGTTGTGAAGAATCAAAGATAGAACTATGTTTAAAACGACAGATTAATTTACTCTAGACTAGCTTAAAAGTCGCAGAAAAAATTTGTACAATTCATTGAGTTGAATCTCACATAAGATCAATAGATATGTAGTGTAACAAAACATTAAGATAACAATGACGATGTGCTTGCAGAATATAGCTCTAAAAATGCACATTTTGGTAACATACCAGGATTTTGTGGCTTGATGTCCCGATGGCAAACTCCAATGCATTTATGAATGTATGGCAATCCCCTGAATATCTATTCAAAATAAAAAGAATGTTCAAACTCTTACATATAAATAAGAACACCCCAAATCTGAAAAAATTGTTAATTTACATATGGAAAAGAAAATGAAATTGTTTACACTTTTTTAACCTTTCTTGCTCTAGGTATGGATCAATGTTTGACAGAATCCTACACTATAAATACCTTGTCAATGCAGTTTATATCAATCATGTTAATAAGATCATCAATCATAGCACATCCATACAATCAACTTCAAGAGCATTTTATATCTGGTCAATGCAGTTTGGTGTAAATTTTAAGCTTCAGGATATGAAATTAAAAGACTTTTGCTAAGGGCTGATAAAGATACACCTACCACATTTTGACAGAACATGAAAAAAAAATTAGATATCTTATCTATAACTTTTTCTTCATACTGCAAGTCATAGACAAAGCCAGAACCATAACAAGAAAAGACATCAAGTACAGATCAAGCAATACATTCAGGAAACATTGAGCAAGAAAAATATTTCAGAAAAGTAAGATCATGTTAGTAGCAGAACAAGAAGGCGACGAGGATGAGGTCAAACCTTTAAACAGGTCAAAGGTGATGACTGATGACCACAAGGCACACAAGCTAAACAAAGAGCACCCCGTCAAGGATGAGGTCTCCATTCCACCATTCATTCTCCTATGCCCAAACATAATAAATTCAGACGCGCATTTCAATTGCTAGGTCATACCTCATAGCAGAGAATTACTTCTAATTGTTGCGACACTTCATGGCGGCAGGGGAGGCGCTGAGTCTACTACTTCGGAAGTCCTGTCGATACCGATTCCCAAAACGAAATAGAGAAGATTTGATGAAGAAAGATAAATAGAGATTAACAGCAACAGAGAAAAATTGAAGAAGAAAGAGAAGTAGAAATTAAAAGTAATAGAGAAGAATTGATGAAGAAAGATAAAAAGAGATTAGCAGCAATAGAGAAGAATTGAAGAAGAAGAAGAAGTCGGCCGATGGGGAAGAGAGGAAGTCGAACTCGATAAAGAGGGAAGTGCACTGCGGGAAAGAGAACTCACGGATTAGAACTACTTGAATAGATGAGCTACTTACTAATGAGGTGAAAAAAAAGGACTTGCACTATTTGATGGTATCAATTAGTGCAAGTTGAGAATTTGCACTAACTCAATATCCATAAACAGAACGCACGTAAAGTTTAATCCTGCATAAATGGAGCGAAATAAAAGATATACACCAGTTGATAGGTCTATTAGTGCGAGTAAAATTTTGCACTGATTGATGAAATATATTAGAGCAAGTTTCTCTTGCACCTAGTGATCAAGTTTATTAAAAAAAAATGATTCGCAATTGGTGCGCAACATTGTAGTTGCCCTATTAAATATCATCTATTAGTGTGAAATGTTGTATGCACCTATAATCCTCTCTAATAGAGCAAAGTTTTGTTTTGCCCTGTTTAATTGCTGTTGGGTTGACTAGTAAACTGCTCTATTGCTATAACTTTATGGTGCAATTTTTAGTTGCACTAATTGGTAATCTAAAAATTGCCCCAACAAAACAACAATGTGGTAGTGCCTACAATCTAAAATTTAACGCTAAAGTCTAAAAAAAATGAAACCAATTCAAGTCTTTCTCTAATAAACTTTATACAAGGGATACTTATTGAGGATTTTGGTGTTACTCATTATATAATTGTGAGATATTTTAGGCCATTATTGAAGTGAAGGGGATAATCACTTCCCTCCAATGTTAAAAACTAAAAAAGTAACTATGCGCTATTCTTCATTTTCTTCTTATGTCTGCATCTTTGCAGAGATAAATCAAAGGAACTGCTGCATCTCGCTGCACACCACGGTAATTTTCTTCTCATCACTCACGATAATTTTGCACAAGCAATCTACTATTGTTTATGTGCTTCCCAAAACTGAAGAAACAGAAATGCTGACTAGTTGGGCGCTAACTGTAGCTTCGTAGTTGCTTCATCAGCTTTTTTTTTTACCTATTTTTTTTTCGCCAGTGTGCAATTTGTGAACCATACTGTGAGTTTGTTTTATATGCTTCATGTGCATCTTGATCAAGCTGAAAACCACTTTAACTGTTTAACGTAGTGGACATTTGGGAAGAACAAGGGGCTTGGGCTTTACTTGGATTATCTAATGCTAACATTAATTGCCGCAGTTGGTACTTTGCAACCCAAAAAAAAAAGTTTTTAAGATGCACAAGCAATAGTCTTGATAGGGTTAATCACTAAGCGGAAATATAAAAAGTCATCAGATTATATCAACCATTTAGTTGCTGCTGCTATCATTCGATTACGAGAATAACGATGTAATAATTAACAGGAAAACAAGTAGTTGTAGCTGGTACAACATAGTGGAGAAGGGTAGTTAGCTGCTGCTGCTACCATTGTTTTTCTCAAAGAAACTGTTACAACGAGTGTTGAACTTATCAGTATTTATTATAATAAGAAAACAGAGCTATCATTCTAATTCAAATGCCATTTATTAATTGTGTAGATATTCTGTACTATGTTCGATCTGATGTTTTATCCACTTAGTTGCTGTCATGATTGTTATAATTGATCATCTATATATCATATTTGTTGGATTCGTTCTTCCTTTATCTCCTTGCCAGCGAGTCACTATATGATTTGGTTTCACATCGCTTTCCTTGTTTGTGTATATTTTTGTTGTCATGCTTTAGCTAAATGTTGAATATATTTAACGAAGACAAAACAACACAGAATGAAAAGTAAAAATACAACTATCTAATGGAGGGAATTAGTATTTGACCCCGAATCAGTACTGAAATTACAGGCATGGTTATAATATCGATTAATATATATGACCCATTTTAGTGTATAAAATAGTAATGGTCGTGTGTGTTGTCTACATTGTATATCAAGTCCTAAGTCTGGTCTAGTATCTGTCCTTGTTGAAATGATAATTAAAATCGTGTTGTTTCCTTTCTCATTATATTTTTGTGCAACTTTTATCCTTATGAGTTAGAATTAATACAATACAAGCATCTCAAAACCTTTTATGATTAAGCTAAACATGATTGACAAGATTCCATTGTTTAAAGAACTTTAAAAAGAAGTGCACTACTATAACATTGATTTTGGTCAATTGTTTTTGCTACCATGTTGCACTTATGTTACACTGTCTTTTGGCACTGTTGTTACATTGCTATTTTCCATGTTGTCGCTCAGCTTCTCTCATTCTTCTTTTTTTTTCTGTTGTGATGTGCTGCTTAATTGGCTAACGTCTGCGCTCCTTAATTGGCTGATGTCCGCACTCCTTAATTACTTCTTCCCAGACACAATTATGCTTATGCTTAATGGGCAAGATAAGGTGAATTTAGTTGAAATGCAACCTGAAGTCAGCTTCTGTTGAAATGTAACCTGATGTCAGCTTCTGTTGCTATCAAATTTGTTGTTTTAGGTGCTTGTTCAGTGCAAGTGTTGTTTTTGAATGTTGTATTGTTTTCAAAATTCTGACTAGCTAACCGAGATAAGAGATCAGATGAAACTGATTTATCGTGATGATGAGGATAAGATGTGCGGCCGCAGATTAGTAGAATTTGTACTCGCAAAAGTGCACATGATGATATGCAATGAACTAGAAAAAAAGCATAGTATAAAATTAGTGAGAGTGCTTTTTTCCACAGTGCAGATGCTATAATTAGCTTATATTTCAGCTCTTCTGATGGAATATTGTTGTCAATCCTTCTTTCTACATATTTGATAATCTCATCATGACTTGTCTGCATTTTTCTTTTAGTTTGTTCTGTCATATTCTCTATGTCCTGTTGAATCGTGTTATCAGCACCATCTTTCAAGTAATCTAAACAGTGGGAGTTTAATGTCTGCTATGTGCTGTTTTATTTGTAATGTATCATGTGTACCACTTTATGAACATGATGTGTTTATTTTCTATATAGAATATAGATAGTGACATTTGACAAAGAAAGAACGGAAGGATTGTAAAATGTAATAGCAGTAGTATGATGTTGATTGTTGTGATGATCATAATCGCGGTAGTCAAAGTATACTACTGCATTGTTTAATCATGCCAAATATGCTATTGTTGGTGGGCTATGTGATGATGATTACTAGTAGCTTTAATACTGAATTTAACATATCTCTAACATTGATTCTATTATGTTTGTAAATCACTGATTATATTTGTTTCTTTCTGATAAATTTTTTCCATCTCAGGAACAAGTGATTTGATGAAGCGCTTTGTTGCTGGTGAAGAGCTCCAGCTGCTAACAATCTTCCTTGTGAAGACTTTTTTTCTAGTTTGATTTTACCCTTTTAACTAGGTTGTTTTGCCTTGCTACAACTACTATGCCTTGTGGCTATAGACATATCTCATTTTGATTTTGTAGTGTGAAAATATTGATACATATGTGCTTCACTATTCCATCTATATGAATGAATATCATATTAAGAGTATCGTGTATACTGTATAGAGCCTTATTTATCTGTAGTTACTATGATAGTGTTGAAAACATAATATAATAATGTTACACTACTAGTTAATGTGACAAACAGACACATTTTAGCAAATATATAAACTAGTGCTTGACAAACAAATATAATTTATCATCTAAAAATTGAAATTAGTGTCTGATTATATCAACTAGTACTTGACAAATGGATAAAATTTAGTGTCCGAAGATCTAAATTAGCGTCCGGTGAGTAGAAGCAATTTAGCGTCCGAAAAATGTTGGATGCAAAGTTGTAATAAATTTGTCTCCAGCTATTTAGCGTCCGATCAAGAGAGTTGCGACCAGTTCGTAGATGCTATTTAGCGTCTGATTGTGGACGCTAACAAGTTGTAACGCCCCTATTTAACATATTTATAGCGGAAACAAAATACTAAAGACGTACAGATCATCGGGTTCCAAACACCCGGTACCAACCTCACCAAAACACAACTTAATGATTACAAAAGTCACGGCCTGAACCACGAGAAAACTTAACAAAAATAAGAAGTAATAAAACATCAAAACTCTCCAAGCCTAATCCCATCCCAATCACTCTTCCTCTTCGTGGCCACCTGTAAGATAACACGTACCTGCAAGATAAAACCAAGCAGCCCACCCCAGAAGGGGCGGGTCAGTTCCCTGGAATGGAACTGGTACGATTCTCCAAAAACAACTTAAAATACAATTCTTACACAAACAATAACTTGAACCCAAACACTTAAAACAGTCAGAGAAAATAAAGCATTTCACAATCACCAAATCAAGATACTAAGATAAAAATAAAGTTTAATAACTGGGAAATAAAGTTAGTGGAACAAAATCACATCATGTGTTAGTGAACATCCATTGCCTTAGTTAAACCCAATTCCCGTTAGGAGTAAAAAGACTCAGATAGTCACAAAGGACTAGGAACGATAAAATAGATCCAGGAATCAAGAACTCAAGAGTGGAATAATTTAACTGGGAGAGATGGCCCCCACCGCCAAATATCAATGTCCATATGGACGAGGGATATACAGCCCCCTGCTGTCATAATTTCAATGTCCTAGTGGACGAGGGATATACAGCCCCCTGCTGTCAAATATCAATGCCCCTATGGGCGAGGGATATACAGCCCCCTGCTGTTACCATTAAAGACGCGCGCACGTCGAAAGAAAGATTTCCAGGAATGACCTTTTCCAAATTCCCACTAGACCACCAACTACCTAGAGCAATACCAAAACACTCAGTCCTACAGAGTGCAGAAGCGTAAACCCTAAGCAGTCAATGTCTAACGGGACACCAAATAGAAAGAACCAGTACCCATGCAAATTTCATGCCCAAGGCTCAGTTAGTCACACAAGCTGAGTTAGTCACACAACCAATTTTTTTTAGAAATTCCTCTTAAAGTCGGTTAGCGTTTTCCAAAACATTCCACAAGTCAATCATCAAAAATATCGGAGTACGAGAAATCGTACCTGGTACGTGAAGCACAATAACTAACTCGTAAAAGTGATTCCCCCACAGTAACCTATAATTAAGGTGTTCCAAACGTCGATTAGTTAAGAGACTTACAAACTTAACAACCTTCTTCACTTACTGATTAATAGTTCTAAGTTTACCATTATTCTTTTACAAAGGTTTGGGCTTGACTTGTTAACTAAATCCGTTGTTAGGCCCATCTCGTTTAGTTTGGAATAATTAGGATTTATTCCTGAGAGTGGCCCAAACTCTCTTTGGATTGTTAAAGTGGGCTTTTGGAGTTCATAGACTTGGGCTTAGTAGGTTAGCCCAAGACAGGGTTAAGTTATGTTGTGTAATAACTCTTAAATTAATAGTGATTATTTAATCACTCACTGACTAAAACCTAAGGTTTAATATATATATATATATAACCTACTTATTATAACTGTCACAAGGATTATTATTTCCCTAACTATTTTAAGTATATTCACATTAATTTATATATTAATATATATATATATAATATATATATATATATATATATATATATCTTTATGTATTAGAATTTATCCATAGAATTTTTAGGAAATTTTATTGTATTTAATGTTCAATAACTTATAGGCTTAACACAACTGACTTAAAGTTTATAACATGATGTGTTTCCTTGATTTATTTAATAGATATAAGTATACCCGTATTAAAAATTACTAAGACATTTTCCCCATGTAATTCACCATATTTAAATATCTTATTAATACCACCTTAAACTGTATTCTAAGTATATTTCATAAAGTATTTCTTTTACCATAACTTAAGGTTCTAGCTCTTATAAAGTTTAGTTATTATAAGTGGTACTTTAATTAGTTCCCTGCTTTACTTTAAATTACTTCTTAATTTAATTTTTTTTTAATGTGTAATAAATAATATTTATATATATTGTTTCCTTAGTTTATTTAAAAATTAATCCCCATATAATATAGTAAATAGAATGTAGGATAATTAAATTCCTTCCTTTTATATAAGTTCATACTTAAGTAAGTAAATATACATATATGTAAATAATTTCATTTATCTTAGAAGTTAATACAAAAACATTTATAAACTTACTGTTATAAAATTTTAATTTAGTTCCCCTTATTTTCCCCAGCTTAAAAGTTAATTAACAAACCTTACTTTAATTTTGATTACATTAAAAACTTTATATTATAGGTTATTCTTATGAAAAACTCATAAACACAATTTTTAAAACCCTTTACCGTTGCCCAAAAATTCCCAAATTTAATATACAGTAACTATAACATTTTAGACATATTATAAAATTTTTATTTCATAAAATATCTTTTTAATTTAGCCAAATAATTCCAGAAAACCCGTAACTTGTAAAAATCATAACTTATGTTTAAAACTCCAAAACCTTTAATTTACATCAAAATAAACTACATAAAATAAGGAATCTATGGTTAAAATTTCAAGTCAAAATACATTCGGGAAGATATTTAAATTAACCACAAGTTAAGATATTTACTGGAATTATTAAAACCCTTATAAACTAAATTCTGGAATGTTTTAATCTCGGCCGTCCAGATCTTATAACTACGATCGGACGGCCCTAATTCTCCGAGTTCTTCAGCGCCGAGTTCAACCAAGTCGAGTACTAAATCGACGATTCCTCACAATCTACAGAACGAAATCGCGTGATTCTTGTTTCTATGGATTCGTAATAAAATTTCGGTTCCAATGATGCTAATTTCCCCAATTTTAATACGAGTTCATCAAGATTCGAATTTGATTCGAGAGTTAGGGTTCTTAAGGTTACCGAATTCGATTCTGTCGAATTCTCCTAATCTAGAGCGTAATAGGTTAAATTACAACATGGGTTAGGTCGGAATTGTAATACCGGTTAGCATAATCGGAGAAATTTGGTCGGAGACTCACCGGATTGTGCGAATTTGGTGAATTCGAAATCGGAAACTGGAAAAACCGCTCGAGCTTGACCGTTTGGGTAGCCTACTTTGCGACTCTATAACTTTCGGTACAGATTGAGTTAGACTGCGTTCTTTGGCTCAATCGAAAGATGGGACATAGATCTACACAATGATAACAAGAACTCAATCTAATATGCACTATACAGAAAGAAAATTGACCCGAAAGTTACGAGTTTACCTGTCGTTTTTCTGTGATTTTATGTGCTGACAAATCAGAGACTTTGGGCGACTATAACTTCCAAACGGTTACGAATCAGGCTTGGAAATAAACATGAAAGTTGTAGATGGATTAGTGATCTACACAACGAGCTAAAGAAATCGAAATTTGGTTGAAAGACGAGGAAGTTACGGCAAGACGAACATTACCTGAAATCGGATGAAACTGGAAACTGGGTTACGAACTCGAAAGTTGACAACTTTGGATCAACTTTCCCGTCGATGTAGAATGAGTTAGGGCTTGTATGAGTTACGGTTGTAAAGAGGGAATTGAGGAGAAAAGAATAGAGAAGACGGCACTGGAAAATTCGAAGTAACGAGTGAGATATAGCCGTCACAAGTTAGGTCAAAATCGGATGATTGTGTTGGGGCGCACGAGAGGCTGACACGTGGCAGTTATAAAATTTTGGCTCTAAACTTCAAACTAGCATAACTTTGGCTAGGATGATCCGTTTTTGACGTTCTTTTTATCGATCTTCATGGTTTTTCATAACCTATTTTTGGTATAGGTTTCATGGCCTGGTTTGACCATTCTCAAAAAGTCAACTCTAGCAAGGCTTAATAAGCTTTAAGGTTTCTAGAATTTTATATTGACTTTTATATTTCAAAACAATGTTCCAACACTTCCTAAAATCTTTATAATATTTGGAGTGTTTAATTTTCCCAAGATTTATTGACTTATAAATCTTTATTAAATTCATAATACTATATAATAATGTATAATAATTAGGGTTAAATAGGAGAAAACCCCTAAATAAATTTCATAATTCCATATAATAATTTAATATTCATAATTCATATAATAATTTAATTTTTAATAAAAGAAATCCCCTAAATTAATTTAAATTAATTTAGGGGTATTTCAGTATCCCCCTTAAAAGAAACTTCGCCTCGAAGTTTAACAATCAACTAATAGGCACTCACACCGCTTCGGGTGTGCTGAGACAATAATAACTTCAATGAATTCCATACCATTCCATCCTTTATTCCATTTCCATTTCAACATTCCACTCAAGTACCGAAATCAAATCAAAGTGAATCAAATATAAACTGAAAAAAACCAAACAAACGTGACAAGTACTGTGCCACAACGTAAAACTACGTACATACATACACCTCTCATTACTAACAATGCAACGAGGCATAATCCGGATGAGATAACGAAGGAGGAGTATGCCAGCATATCCCCCTTAAAAGAGCTAAGGTACGCCCTCGTACCGCCACTAACGTGAATCCCTCAGGATAGCAGAGTATCATGCAAACAGATGTGGGTACTTAACTCTCATGGAGTCCTCGGTCTCCCAAGTAGCTTCCTCGACCCCATGATGTTCCCAAAGAACCTTCACTAACTTAACTGATCTGCCCCTCGTTTCTCGGACCTTCGTGTCCAAGATCTGTATAGGAGTCTCCTCATACCTCAGTGTAGGCTCAATCTCTAACCTCTCTGGCTGCAGTACGTGAGAAGGGTCAGGCATATACTTCTTCAGCTGTGATACGTGAAACACATCGTGTACCTTCCCCAACTCAGCTGGTAGCTCGAGTCTGTAAGCAACTGGGCCCACTCGCTCCGTAATCCTGTACGGGCCACATACTTAGGGCTTAGCTTCCCCCTCATCCCGAATCTGAATATCCCTCTCATCGGGGACACTCGTAAGAAGACCATGTCTCCCAACTGAAACTCGAGCTCTCTGGTACGCTGATCCCCATAAGACTTCTGTCTGGACTGAGCTGCCCTCATGTGCTGCTGAATAACCCTAACGTCATCCTGCAGTGTCTGAATATACTCAGGCCCAATCAAGACCGCCTCAGCAGGGTCACTCCATGATAAGGGAGTCCGGCACGGCCTGCCATATAGAGCCTGAATGGTGCCATGCCGATAGACGCGTGGTAAGAGTTATTATAGGAGAACTCTACCAGGTGTAGACGCTCTACCCAACTCCCCTGATAATCCAGAGCGACTGCTCGCAACATATCCTCCAATGTCTGAATAGTCCTCTCAGTCTGCCCATCAGTCTGCGGGTGAAAAGCTGTGCTAAGTCGTAGCTGAGTCCCAAATGCCTCCTGTACCTGACGCCAATATCGACTGAGGAAACGAGTGTCACGATCAGAGACGATCGTCTTCGGTACCCCATGGTACCGGATATGCTCTGTGGTAAACACCTCAGCCAGTTTGGGCACCTTCCATGTGTCCTTGATAGGTATGAACCTAGCTGTCTTGGTCAACCTATCGACTATAACCCAAATGGCGTTCAGTCCACCTCTAGCTGGAGGGAGACCGACCACAAAATCCATGCTGATGTCGTCAAACTTCCAGCACGGTACTGGAAGTGACTGAATCTGGCCGCCTGGTCGACGATGCTCAAACTTCACTTTCTGACAAGTGAGGCACGAGAGACAAAATCAGCTACATCCCTCTTCATCCCGCTCCACCAGAATAATTGCTTCAAGTCCTTGTACATCTTGGTGGCTCCAGGGTGTACTGATAATGTCGAGGAATGAGCCTCTGAAAGAATCCTGGTCTGAAGCTCTGTCGCATCCTGAGGAACGCAGAGTCTGCCTCTGACTCGAAGGTGTCCCTCGCTGTCCAGCTCATAGTCGTACTTCAAACCGTCAGTCAACCCGTCTGCTAACTTCTGTCTGATGCCCTGTAGATAAACGTCACTGTCCTGGGCTGCATACACCTCCTCAGCTATCGTGGTCGTCTCTAATAGGGCGAGAGTGAATAAGCTCTTCTGCTCAGAGCGTCTGCCACGACATTTCCTTTCCCTTCTGTGTACTGGAGGTTGATGTCATAATCGGCCAGTAGCTCAACCCATCGTCGCTGTCTCAAATTGAGCTCCTTCTGGGTCCAGATGTACTTCAGACTCTTATGGTCTGTCATAATCCGGACTGTGGCTCCATACAAGTAATGTCGCCAGATCTTCAAGGCGAAGACTATGGCGAGGAGCTCAAGGTCGTGGGTGGGGTAGTTTTCCTCGTGCTTCTTCAGCTGTCTAGAAGCATACGCTACTACTCGGCCATGCTGCATCAGTACTCCACCAATTCCTCTGCCTGAGCATCGCAATATACCTCGTACCCCTCATTCCCCTCTGGGATAGTCAATACTGGAGCTGTGGTCAAGGCGTCCTTCAGCGCCTTGAAGGAGACCTCACAAGCCTCTGTCCATACAAAAGGGCTGTCCTTCTTCATCAAGGAGGTCAAGGGCTTGGCTAGCCTGGAGAAGTCCTTCACAAAGCGTCTATAGTAGCCAGCCAACCCAAGGAAACTCCTAACCTCTGTCACGGTGCGAGGTCTATGCCAGCTCTTCACTGCCTCGATCTTAGCTGGGTCTACAGAAACTCCCTCAGCTGAGATCACGTGTCCAAGAAATGACACCTTGTCCAGCCAAAATTCACACTTGCTGAACTTGGCATATAACTGTTTCTCCCTCAGCGTCTCCAAGACTGTCCTCAAATGCTGCTCATGTTCCTCCTTGCTCTTGAGAAGACTAGAATGTCGTCAATAAATACGACTACCAACTTATCCAGTTGGGCTTGGAAGACTCTCTGCATCAAGTCCATAAATCTCGCTGGTGCATTGGTCAGTCCAAACGGCATCACTGTGAACTCATAGTGGCCGTATCTGGTCCGGAAGGCTGTCTTCTCAATGTCTGGCTCAGCTACAGCTATCTGGTGATATCCGGATCGCAGATCAATTAGAGAACACCCTTGCTCCCCTCAGCTGGTCGAACAAGTCATCGATCCTGGGCAGTGGGTACTTGTTTTTGATCGTGACATTGTTCAACTCTCTGTAATCTATACACAGTCTCATGCTCCCGTCCTTCTTCTTGACGAACAGCACAGGAGCGCCCCAAGGTGAGACACTGGGTCTAATGAAACCCTTATCCAGTAGCTCCTGCAACTGCTTCTTTAACTCGACCATCTCAGCAGGGCCCATCCGGTAGGGAGCCTTAGCAATCGGTCCCGTGCCCGGTACGAGGTCGATGTTGAATTCAACCTCTCTCAGCGGTGGTAGTCCAGGTAGCTCCTCTGGAAAAACGTCGGGGTACTCCGACACAATGGGAACGTCGCTCCTGAACTTCGGATCCGTCCTCAGATCCTGGGCATAACAGTAGTAGGCAGTAGCGCCCTTGGACACTTCCTTCATCAGGGATAATGCGGATACAACCTTCACAGTCGGCTGCTTAGGCTGCATTCGGTATGATACTGTGATCCCTGTGGCTGACTTCAAGAGGAGACGATGCTCTGCGCAGTGTAGTCTACCTCTGTACCGCTGTAGCGTGTCCATGCCCACAATCATATCAAATCCCATGCCAGGGAAGACAATGGCGTCGAGAAGAAAGTCTGCTCCCTTGATGTGCATGCTCAGATTCTTGCACTGTTTGCTGCATTTGATCAATCTTGGATGGCAACAAAACTGAGCAACATGGATATCCTCTGTGGGGGCATTTATCTTGGTATGAAAGCTTGGGATATGAAGGAGTGGGAGGCTCCAGAATCAAACAGACGGTGGCCTCCACTCCATTAATTTGGAATGTGCCTGCAATTATTGAGTGAATTAAGTTCTAAGGTTCTAGTAACTCTTCCAAGGCAGTTGTTCAAGGTTAATTGGTATACCTGTGATGACCGTTCCATTGCTCTTTGCTTGAGCCTGGTCCAACACATTCAGCCTGACCTCTAAATTTCCAGCTCCTACATGAAGAAATAATTTCTTAGAATTCTCATTCTTATTGAAAGCTTCATGAGCAGTTTAATGATTACAAGGCTGAAATTGTAAAGTACAAAGCTAGATCTGTCTAAAGGTCAGGTTTAATCTGCCAGGTTTCAGGTGAGTCTGGTTAATAACGGATGTGGGGGCTGTGTTGGGCTTGATTCTCTTCACTCCATGGTAGATGAGTCTAGCTGCCCCACCAAAGATCAGTACATCACCTGACTTCAGGAGGATCTTGGTGGAAAGGTCCATCCTCTTCTGGTCACCAAATAGGAACTCCGCGTCGTCTCCAAGTGATATGGAAACCACTGGAACTCCTTTGGTGATGGATTCTAGGGATTCATCCTTATCTTGATGCAACCCTAGCTTACCTTCTTTTCCATAAAAATTGATGATGCAGACGTCTGAGGTTAGGTCTGGGACGGGCTCATCCTCCAATTCTTGTGCTGCCTTAACTGCAGCTCTAATGATGGTCTGCAGTTCCTCCGGGATTGGTGGCACCTCCACTTCTTCATAGGTCTTGGTGGTGTGGTTCCACTTCTTACCTAGGCACATGATCTTCACCTTCATGGTCGAACCGTTCTTGAAGGTAGGGGTGTAAAAATTTCCTTCCTTCACACCTAACTCCCTGATCTTGAGGATCAATGCATACTGGACTGCCGGGGTCAGGTACTCTCGTAGTAAGATCATCCCGGGTCTCAAGACCTCACACTTCTCTGGTGGGTGTGGTTTGGCTTCAAAAGGGATATTGGGTGTGGTATAGGGCAAAATAGGAAAGCAAATATCGAAAGCTGAGGAACAATTGTCATTAAATAAATAAGTCATGGTTCACAAATGGAATTGAAAGGTTCGTAACGAAATAAAATGAAGGGTTTATAGTTCATCCCTTTTTACATTGACAACGAAAAGGAAAACTAGTCAATGAAATGTAAAGAAAGTAAAAGTCTAAGCCTCTTCGTGAGGGAAATAGTCCTCACCAGGTGGGCTCGGGTCATCACTGGCTGCCTCGACACGGTCTACCAGGTTGAGGATCGGTGCCTTGCCCGGCCTCTGGGGATAGTTCTGTCCCGGCCTCTGGGATAGTTCTGTCCCGGCCTCTGTGGATGACTCTGGGCAGGGCGACCGGTAGATGGTCCAGCACCTCCTGTGCTACCTCGACCTCCTCCAGTAGTAGTAGCAACTGGGGCTCTAGCAGTGGTCCCGGTGGTGGGTTTGTAGTTCCAAGAATCCGGGTTCAGTGGCATTCGAATGATCTGTGCCCCTTCCTACCGCAGTGGTGGCATCCACCAGGTTGCCCTTACAATCCTTGCCCGGGTGGTCCTTCTTGCACCATTTGCAGAAGAACTTTCTCGCAAGTTGGTTCCCTGTTTCAGTCTCAAGGTTAGTAATTGATAACAAGATGTAATCACTTTAGGGTTTTTAATTTCTCACCCTGAAATGGCTGAGAGCGGAGTGGCTCAGCATCAGCATATAGGAGACAATGGCTTTCCGTTTCCTCCCTTGAAAAACTTTCCCCTCCTTTCCTGAGTCTGGGGGTCCTCTCCCATTTCCTCCTCCATTGTCATTCTCCTCTTGCCTAGCACAGAGTCCTGATAGGCAATGGTGGTCTCACAATCATTCGCATCCTCCGCTAACTCCTGTGGTGACAATATATGTTAGTGGAGAAACCTTTGTACCAGAAATTTTAAATCACATTCCATACCTGTAGGGTCATCCCTCTGGTGGACCGATCATAGTCATGATCTTGAAGTTCAGGCCGGTATGGAATTTGTCCACCAGATATCTTGGAGCGTAAGCTCCCTCTCCAATAACAGCAAGTAGTTCCACGAACTTGTTGTGTACTCAGCAACAGAAAGACTCCCTTGCTTCAACTGCTCGAACTCACTCCTCATCCTCTTCTGTAGATAGGATGGATAGAATTTAGCTCTCAGGGCCACCAGAAATGCCTGGAAGTCGAAGTTCGCCTGGGCCGTCAGCTCGGCTCTAGCGGTCTGCCACCATCGATGCGCGGGTCCCTGAAGAAAGTAGGCCGCTATGTCCACCTGACGATTCACTGGAACATGCAGAGAGGTGAAGGCCTTCTGCATCTCGTCTATATACTTCTCCAACGTCCTCGGTTCTGGCTGGCCTTCATAGATGGGAGGACGAAGGTCGTTAACCGCCTTCAGCCAGTTGAACTCCCGGGGACCATTCGGTGGTGGTGGTGGCTGTGGGATCTGAGCCTGCTGCTGGGCCAATGCAGCTGTCACTATCTGTGCTATGACCTCCGGGGTGACAGCGTCAGGTCCAAAGCCTCATGAGGGACCAGCTCCTCCTCTTCCTCCTCTTCGAGACATCTAGCTGGTATGACGGTTGTTGTTACTCAGAAGGCGTATCGTAAAGTCTAACTATGTATTAACATTTATAACGTCCTAAGGACGGTTCGTATGTACATGAATAAAACATAAGTAGTAAGTATGGGGTAGGGTCACGCGCCTTTCTGGAATTCTCACTTCCCAATTCTACCCCAGTTCCCCAGTTTTAAGTGCACCTATAATCTAAGTATTTCACTCGGCTTGTTTTCTCGGGTTCAGAGCGTAACTACGCTCTGATACCAATTTCTGTAACGCCCCTATTTAACATATTTATAGCGGAAATAAAATACTAAAGGCGCAGATCATCGGGTTCCAAACACCCGGTACCAAACCTCACCAAAACACAACTTAATGATTACAAAAGTCACGGCCTGAACCACGAGAAAACTTAACAAAAATAAGAAGTAATAAAACATAAAACTCTCCAAGCCTAATCCCATCCCAATCACTCTTTCTCTTCGTGGCCACCTGTAAGATAACACGTACCTGCAAGATAAAACCAAGCAGCCCACCCCAAGGGGCGGGTCAGTTCCCTGGAATGGAACTGGTACGATCCTCCAAAAACAACTTAAAATACAATTCTTAAATAATAACTTGAAAACAAACACTTAAAACACTCAGAGAAATAAAGCATTTCACAATCACCAAATCAAGATACTAAGATAAGAATAAAGTTTAATAACTGAAATAAAGTTAGTGGAACAAAATCACATCATGTGTTAGTGAACATCCATTTCCTTAGTTAAACCCAATTCCCGTTAGGAGTAGAAAGACTCAGATAGTCACAAAGGACTAGGAATGATAAATAGATCCAAGAATCAAGAACTCAAGAGTGGAATAATTTAACTGGGAGAGATGGCCCCCACCGCCAAATCAATGTCCATATGGACGAGGGATATACAGCCCCCTGCTGTCATAATAATGTCCTAGTGGACGAGGGATATACAGCCCCTGCTGTCAAATATCAATGCCCCTATGGGCGAGGGATATACAGCCCCCTGCTGTTACCATTAAAGACGCGCGCACGTCGAAAGAAAGATTTCCAAGATGACCTTTTCCAAATCCCACTAGATCACCAACTACCCAGAGCAATACCAAAACACTCAGTCCTACAGAGTGCAGAAGCGTAAACCCTAAGCAGTCAATGTCTAACGGGACACCAAATAGAAGAACCAATACCCATGTAAATTTCATGCTCAAGGCTCAGTTAGTCACACAAGCTGAGTTAGTCACACAACCAATTTTTTTAGAAATTCCTCTTAAAGTCAGTTAGCGTTTTCCAAAACATCCACAAGTCAATCATCAAAAATATCGGAGTACGAGAAATCGTACCTGGTACGTGAAGCACAATAACTAACTCGTAAAAGTGATTCCCCAACAGTAACCTATAATTAAGGTTCCAAACGTCGATTAGTTAAGAGACTTACAAACTTAACAACCTTCTTCACTTACTGATTAATAGTTCTAGGTTTACCATTATTCTTTTACAAAGGTTTGGGCTTGACTTGTTAACTAAATCCGTTTTAGGCCCATCTCGTTTAGTTTGGAATGATTTAGATTTATTCCTGAGAGTGGCCCAAACTCTCTTTGGATTGTTAAAGTGGGCTTTTGGAGTTCATAGACTTGGGCTTAGTAGGTTAGCCCAAGACCGGGTTAAGTTATGTTGTGTAATAACTCTTAATTAATAGTGATTATTTAATCACTCACTGACTAAAACCTAAGGTTTAATATATATATATATATATATATACCTACTATATAACTGTCACAAGGATTATTATTTCCCTCAACTATTTAATGTATTTATTACATGTATATTTATATATATATATCTTTATGTATTAATTTATCCATAGCATTTTTAGGAAATTTTATTGTATTTATTAATGTTCAATAACTTATAGGCTTAACACAACTGACTTAAAGTTTATAACATGATGTGTTTCCTTGATTTATTTAATAGATATAAGTATACCCGTATTAGAAATTACTAAGACATTTTCCCCATGTAATTCACCATATTTAAACTATCTTATTAATACCACCTTAAACTGTATTCTAAGTATATTTCATAAAGTATTTCTTTTACCATATCTTAAGGTTCTAGCTCTTATAAAGTTTAGTATTATAAGTGGTACTTTAATTAGTTCCCTGATTTACTTTAAATTACTTTCTTAATTTTTTTTTTAATGTGTATTAAATAATATTTATATATATTTGTTCCTTAGTTTATTTAAAATATTAATCCCCATATAATATAGTAAATAAATGTAGGATAATTAAATTCCTTAATTTATATAAGTTCCTACTTAAGTAAGTAAATATACATATATGTAAATAATTTCATTTCTCTTAGAAGCTAATACAAAAACATTTATAAACTTACTGTTATAAAATGTTAATTTAGTTCCCTTTATTTTCCCCAGCTTAAAAGTTAATTAACAAACCTTACTTTAATTTTTGATTACATTAAAAACTTTATATTATAGGTTATTCTTATGAAAAACTCATAAACACAATTTTTAAAACCCTTTACCATTGCCCAAAAATTCCCAAATTTAATATACAGTAACTATAACATTTTAGACATATTATAAAATTTTTATTTCATAAAAATATCTTTTTAATTTAGCCAAATAATTCCAGAAAACCCGTAACTTGTAAAAATCATAACTTATGTTTAAAAACTCCAAAACCTTAATAATTTACATCAAAATAAACTACATAAAATAAGGAATCTATGGTTAAAATTTCAAGTCAAAATACATTCGGGAAGATATTTAAATTAACCCAACAAGTTAAGACTATTTACTGGAATTATTAAAACCCTTATAAACTAAATTCTGGAATGTTTTAATCTCGGCCGTCCAGATCTTATAACTACGATCGGACGGCCCTAATTCTCCGAGTTCTTCAGCGCCGAGTTCAACCAAGTCGAGTACTAAATCGACGATTCCTCACAATCTACAGAACGAAATCGCGTGATTCTTGTTTCTATGGATTCGTAATAAAATTTCGGTTCCAATGATGCTAATTTCCCCAATTTTAATACAGAGTTCATCAAGATTCGAATTTGATTCGAGAGTTAGGGTTCTTAAGGTTACCGAATTCGATTCTGTCGAATTCTCCTAATCTAGAGCGTAATAGGTTAAATTACAACATGGGTTAGGTCGGAATTGTAATACCGGTTAGCATAATCGGAGAAATTTGGTCGGAGACTCACCGGATTGTGCGAATTTGGTGAATTCGAAATCGGAAACTGGAAAACCGCTCGAGCTTGACCGTTTGGGTAGCCTACTTTGCGACTCTATAACTTTCGGTACAGATTGAGTTAGACTGCGTTCTTTGGCTCAATCGAAAGATGGGACATAGATCTACACAATGATAACAAGAACTCAATCTAATATGCACTATACAGAAAGAAATTGACCCGAAAGTTACGAGTTTACCTGTCGTTTTTCTGTGATTTTATGTGCTGACAAATCAGAGACTTTGGGCGACTATAACTTCCAAACGGTTACGAATCAGGCTTGGAAAAACATGAAAGTTGTAGATGGATTAGTGATCTACACAACGAGCTAAAGAAATCGAAATTTGGTTGAAAGACGAGGAAGTTACGGCAAGACGAACATTACCTGAAATCGGATGAAACTGGAAACTGGGTTACGAACTCGAAAGTTGACAACTTTGGATCAACTTTCCCGTCGATGTAGAATGAGTTAGGGCTTGTATGAGTTACGGTTGTAAAGAGGGAATTGAGGAGAAAAGAATAGAGAAGACGGCACTGGAAAATTCGAAGTAACGAGTGAGATATAGCCGTCACAAGTTAGGTCAAAATCGGATGATTGTTGGAGAAAAACAAGGAGATAGAATTAACTAAGTGTTGGGGCGCACGAGAGGCTGACACGTGGCAGTTATAAAATTTTGGCTCTAAACTTCAAACTAGCATAACTTTGGCTAGGATGATCCGTTTTTGACGTTCTTTTTATCGATCTTCATGGTTTTTCATAACCTATTTTTTTGGTATAGGTTTCATGGCCTGGTTTGACCATTCTCAAAAAGTCAACTCTAGCAAGGCTTAATAAGCTTTAAGGTTTCTAGAATTTTATATTGACTTTTATATTTCAAAACAATGTTCCAACACTTCCCAAAATCTTTATAATATGCTTGGAGTGCTTAATAATTTTCCCAAGATTTATTGACTTATAAATCCTATTATTAATTCATAATACTATATAATAAGTATAATAATTAAGGTTAAATAGGAGAAAACCCCTAAATAAATTTCATAATTCCATATAATAATTTAATATTCATAATTCCATATAATAATTTAATTTTTAATAAAAAAAAATCCCCTAAATTAATTTAGGGGTATTTCACAAGTAGACGCTAAATAACGTCCGAAAAAATGGACGCCGAGTAGAGGTAAATTAGCGTCCGCGGACGCAAAAAAATTTAGCGTCCAGGCTTTTAGATCAACATCAAAAATCGGACGCTAATCGTATTTAGCGTCCGATTTTTTATATTGACGCTAAATCTAGTTTTTCTTGTAGTACGGTAGCTTCCAGTTCCGGTGGATACATACACCGCAAGGAATGCCTCACTATGAATATATCGGGAAGCTCTTCTAACAATCCATAAGCTCCAGCCTGTTTATGTACATTTATTTTCCTGACAAAACACGATGCAATTGGGAAACTAGCAATTGATTTGGAAGATAGATATGGACAAACAGTAACTCAACGCGCGATGGGAATTGACGATAAAGAGAATCAATAATTTAAGGGATGGGACCTGCGCACAGCTATAGTCTCCCACGCATCTGACAATCTCAATCAATACTACCCTTCTAATTACCTAACAAAGTTACTCTCCAATTAATCATACGCACCAGTGACTAATGCTGGCCACGAATCCGAATCCACCGTTCCGGTTTCCGGTTCCACCGGTTCCGGAAAATTGTATCGGATTCGGAACCGGTTCCAGGCGGTTCCGGGGCGGTTCCGGTTCCGGTTCCGGACTCTGTATTCGCTTCGGATTCGCTCAAATCAACGGTTCCGACCGGTTCCGGAGCGGTTCCGGTTCCGGTCCGGTTCCGACCGTTCCGGGGCGGTTCCGGGGCGGTTCCGACCGGTTTCGGAAAGCTTCGATCGGCTCTAGTTTCTTCTTCGTTTTAACTCTCCGATTTTAGATCCGTTTGCGCGACACACGTTGCTCTTTTCGTTCACTTTACTCCTAGCTAGGTTATTCCTCAAGTTTATAATCTTAAATGTGTAAGAACCAAAGACTTAAATTTTGTATGAATTTACAAAAATAAAGGTGATTTTAATTATATGATTCACTGCCTCGTTAAAACCTTATTAGGTAAAAACCCTTGGGAAAACCCTAATAAGAAAAAGATACAGCTACTAATAGGTTACATGATTTCAATTTGGAAGTCTTAAAAGATTACATGGAAAGAAGTAATACTAATACATTCTAAAAGATTACAATACAAAATAGAAGTCCTAATGGTGTTGTCCCCATTCATCTCGTACCAATCATCATGTTGCCCCTCGTATTGCAATGCGTGTGCTTGGCATCTCAGCTCGGCTAAGTCCCAATCATACTTCTCAACACCAAACCTTGATTGAGTCCGGTGCAAGGCTTATCTCTTTTCATCCAACACTCGTTTGCCCGCACTAAACCCGACTCTGAAGCAACGGTTGATGCTGGAATTGCTAGTATATCTCGAGCTATCTTTGCAAGGATGGGAAACTTGCCTTCATGTGCTTGCCACCACTTAAGAACATCTATATCACCATCATCATCATCAAAACTAAAAGTGAAGTTAATGTAATCATCATAAGTACAAAATCCGAACCCGATTGAACTGATCTTGGTCTTTTCAAAATACTAGAAATCAAAGACTTCTTTTGCTACCGGGGCGTGGTGGTTTAGAAGATGAACCACTACCACTAGCAGAAGAAAGCTCATCCGGACGGTACTTGAAGTGTACTCATCATGTACTTTTCAAGGCTGCATTAACTTTTCTACATATTGTTGAACATAACCATCATGGGTGGACCTCCTGGAACAATACTATAATAATCAAGCAATTTTGTTAGACATCCAATTTTATTTGAGGATCAAGAACAGTTGCCATACAATAAATCAAAGGAAATTCATTGAATAGTTAAACCATTTAGACATCATATCATAAAACACCACTAACCTCAGCAACATTCTTGTTCTCATGCAAGACATGGAAAATACTAATGCATTCATTATGACAAGATGCACATTAGGTTCATAAACTAATGAAAACACCTTAGTTGCACTGTCAAAACATTTTAAAACATTATGTATGGCATTAGCCTTTACCCAAAAGTCCCGCACCCATTAATTCTTGATTTTGTTGAACAACCATAGTGTTATACAAACTAGTTAAAATGGATTGGTGTTTCTAGTCTTAACTAACAATTCATATGTGGAGTTCCATCTAGTGGGGGTGTCGGGAGCAAAATGACGAGGACGTAACCGGATTCCTCACACTTTTTTTGTACTCATTTTTAACAGACCCCGATTTTCTAATTTTCCTCATGACATGCCTAAGTGGTTCTAGTGTGGAAGTCAAGTTAGATAAACCATCTTGTACACACAAATTCACAACATGAGCAACAACATCGAACATGCAAGTAATCACCATCATGCAAGAGTATGAGATTCGAATTAGCTTTTAGATAATCTACACACTTAACATTGTTCGAAGCATTATCTAAAGAAATTGAGAATACCTTGTCTAACAAATTCCACTCAGATAATACTTCAATAATTTTCTCAGAAATATTAAAACCGGTATGTGCATCATCAAAAATATCAAAAGCAATAATACGCTTCTGAAGCGTCCAAGAACTATCAATCCAATGAAGTGTAACACAAATAAATGCCTCATTAGTAGTAGATGTCCACATATCACTAGTTAATGAAACACGACCATCAAATGCTTTCATCATTTCCATAAGTTGGTTTCTAGTTTTACTATGTTGTGCAAAAGCTCTACGTTTAAGCGTATTCCTAGGCACTCTACTATATTGTGGTTGTAATGTGGAGCAAACAAAGTTTTCAAAGTAAGGACTTTCACCAAAATTAAAAGGTAACTGTTCAGCAATCATAAACCTAGCCATGCCATCTATCATTCTTTCTCTATCATAATGAAAAAAACCTGGACCGGGTTGTCGTTGGTTAAACCCGGTGAGCATAGTTTGACCACTCGTACCGCCCGCCATTGCCGCCGTATCCTTGTAGATCTTGTGCGTCTTCATATGTTTTGCAAAGGTTCCGGTTCCGGTGCCCAACGCCCATGCAAGTCCTTTGTGGCAAATATTGCAATGTTGCTTGTATGTCCCGGGCATCTGCGGATCTTCTTTCTTTGTGAAGTATGCCCACACCCAAGAGCTTGTCTCGATTTTGTTGGAGCGGTGGTGTTGTCGGCATCATCATCTTCTTGATCATCATCTTGACCAAGATTGTGAGCATCGGATGGGGTAGAGGATGTACCTTTAATTGTAAAATTTTTGATTTAGACAATAATTAAGATAAGAAAGTAATTAAAATTAAAGTTTGTATAAAATAAGTTGTAACTAATATTAAAACTTACCAAATGGTGGTGATATTCCCGGTTGTGTTGGCCCCATGTTTGTAGATCCGTGCTGAGAAATTGTATAGCTTCCACCTTGCGGGAGTGATGAAGGTGAATAATGTGGATGTTGTTGATGTTGATGATACCGAATTCCATCTCGTCGATTTGGTCTTGCTCATCAACTTGAAAATTTGGATCGATTCGGAGGTTGGAAGAAGGCATCACTTCCTTTCCGGATCTCCTCGGCATTTTGCTAGAATGTGGGAAATGGAAAATTGAGAGCTAATGTGGGAAATGAACCTTTTAGTAGCTAAAATGCTTAATAACACTTAATTGCACAAGAAAATACTAGTAATAAGAGAGAGGGAAGAGTAGGATGAGTTGTGTGGTGAGAATGATGATAAATGGTGTATTTATAGGGGTTTTAGGGCAATATAGCCGTTAGGCTTTGTTTGGAGCCGTTACACACATAAAAAAAGAGCTGTTGGGAATCTGGCCGGTTCCGGTTCCGGTTCCGGTTCCGGTTCCGGTTCCGGTTCCCAACGGCTAGTTTCCAACGGTAAAATCGACCGGTTCCGGTTCCGGTTCCAGTTCCGGTTCCACCGGTTCCGGTTCCGGTTCCGGTTCCACGGTTCCGAATCCGACGCGAATCCGGGCGGTTCCGGGCGGTTCCAGGCGGTTCCGGTTCCGGTTCCGGTTCCGGTTCGGTCCCGAATCTCAAAAGTTGTATTCGGATTCGATTCGCATTCGCAAGGGGCGGTTCCGGTTCCGAATCGGTTCCGGCCCGGTTCCGGCCGGTTCCGGTTCCAATCGGTTCCGGGTAGATTCGCCGGTTCCGGGTAGATTCGGATTCGGTGGCCACCATTACCAGTGACTACCATTCTTTTTTTTTTTTGATGAAAATGATACTACTCCATATATTAAACAAATGGCATCTAGCCACCAAAATAGTTACATATGCTCCCTTCCAAAGTGATTGCATGAAGAAAGCATTTAGACACATTAGAAGTCTCCCACTTCTTCCATGAGTTAGTGTTGTTAAACAACCACACAAGCTAAGATTGCAGGATAACATTCCTGCTTACAAAACATAAGTCTAAAATTACTAAAAGATTTGATTCCAATTAACAATTCCTTTAGCTTATCTTCATGCTGTTGTCGGCTCTTCAAAAGATTCTCCAGCAGCTTCTTTGTCTCCATCAGATTGACCTTCACCACCATGTTGGATATACCTCTTCCATGCGCTTCTTTGATACCAACAATAATAGTGTCAACCTCGGCTTGAACTTGATCCCTACATCCTTGCATTCTCCTGTTGTAAGTCATAATTAAATTCCCAGGATGGGATGTTAGAACTCCACTACAAATCGTGTAAGCACCTCTTTTCCTGAAACTATGAATAGCTAGACAAGCTTCATTTCGTTTGAGTTGGAAAGGAACACACTCAGAACTCTCCTGGACCTTCTTGTTCTTTTCATAATCTTGATACACTTTGATGAAAGCGAGATTAGAATCAATACACTCCGTAATTGACAAATCCATATTGTGTCTAACTCTATTTTTAGCATCATAAATAGCCCATATAGTGTTAACTATTTCTGCTAACTTCTTATTAGACCACTTGATACTATTCTCCAAAAACCACTCTTGAATAGCCCCTTCCCCTTCTTCAGGTAACTTACTAACAGCCACCACTCTAGTCCAATAATCCTTAGTTGCCCAACATAGGAAGATGCTATGGTAGTCAGTGTCCTTCTTCCCACAAAGAAAGCACTTGTCGTGGCCTCCCACTCTTCTTGCAATATTGGCCATGCAAGGGATAATCTTATTGAGAAATTTCCAGCAAACAGCTTAGCTCTGGGGGGGATAAATTCCATGCATTCTCAGGAAAGGGTTCACTGGGGCAGTAGACGTAGAGTCTGAATGAGACACTTTATTCAGCAGATAATAACCAGATTTGACTGTGTATTCTCCTGAAGAGGTACCAGTCCAAAACCACTCATCCCGGGTGTTTGGATCAAACTGGATATTTAAAATGCGATCTTGGTCGATAGAGGCAAATTCATTCAAAATCAGCTCCTTATTCCATTCATTGGAATTAGGCTTCATCAGCTGGTTCACCGTGACCAGGTTTTGACTAATCAGGTTAGGAATCACAATTTTTGCTGGAAGAGAGTTTGAAACCCATGGGTGTTCCCTGATACTAGTCATCTTCCCATTTCCCACCCTGATGGCAGCACCTTTAGAAATAATTTTGACTCCACAGAGCAAGGATTTCCATATTGGGCTATCATTGCTCTTACTAATAACGCCAAATATCCTTGTTAGGAAAGTATAAAAGCCTTCAGATTGGAACTACCAGAGAATCAGGGTTTCTGATAATTCTCCATGCTTGTTTAGCAAGCAGAGCCTCATTAAAGGCCTCCGAACTACGAAAGCCCAGACCTCCATCCTCAGAATACTTACAATATCCTGCCATTTTCTTCTACACCATAGGTTTTCTTGCTATCATTACCTCCCCACCAGAAGTTGGCAAAGATGGAATTCATTTTTGAGGAGATGTTTTTAGGAAGTTTGAACAGGGACATAGTGTAATTAGGAAGAGCTTGCAACACACTTTTAACTAATACAGCCCTAGCAGCTTGGGACATGGGTTTTTTCCAACCTGCCACTCTTTTCCTAAGATTGTCCACAGGAACTTGAAAGTTTCGTTTCCGTTTCTCCTATTTTGATAGGTAGCCCCAGATATTTGGTGAAAAAAGGAACTTGGAGACTTGTAGAGTGCTGGAAATGGAGGTTTTAAGTTCATGGGGAATTTTTGGGCTAAAGACTATTTCTGATTTCTGGTAGTTTATCTTGTGTCCAGAGGCTTTCATAAAATCATTCAAAGTATTAGCCAAAAACTGAGCATTTTTTTGGGTAGCTTGGCCGTACAGAATAATATCATCGCAAATGCTAGGTGGGAAATGGGAGAACAAGATCTGGCCAACTTAATTCCAGTGAATTCTTTTTTATCCGTAGCTTCATTAAGATAACGGGACAAAGCTTCTGGGCTAAAATGAACAAGAAGGCGATAAAGGATCCCCTTCTTAACCCTCTTTTCTGGAAAACCACTCCCCGGGGGAACCATTGATGATAACAGCCCCTCTAGCCGAAGTGATGCAGTTCATGACCGGATTCTCCTGCTCAGGAAAACCCATTTTCTATCAAGTGTTATTAATAAATCCCCACTCCAGTCTTCATAAGCCTTACTTAAGTCGATTTTACAAGAGAAATAACCTTTCTTCTTAGCTTTTGATCTGGCTATAAGTGATGAAGTTCCCCTGCTAGAATAACGTTGTCCGTGATCAGTCTATTCTTAACAAACCAGACTGATTCTGCGAGATAACACTGGGAAGAATTTCTTTGGATTCGGTTGGCAAGAACTTTGGTGGCTATCTTATAAACAAAATTACACAAAGCAATCGGCCTAAAGTTCTGCAGAGAGTTAGCTCCAGGGATTTTTGGGAAAAGGGTAATAAATAGTCATTTAAAGAGGAGGGGACCACTCACCGTTTAGGATCTTTAACACTTCCTCACTCACTTGCGAACAAGGCTTGGCCAGAACTTTTTTGTAGAAAGCTCCATTGAAGCCATCAGGCCCCGGGCTTTATGGACCCCAACTGTTTGGTAGCTGTGAAGACTTCAAGAGACTATAAGGTTCATTAAGCTGGGCTATATGTTCGACTGAAGGATTGGCTATGGGCTTAGAGAACTGATGCACACTAGTGGATCAGAGGAGGAGAAAAGTTTTGAAAGAATCCTTAGAAATCAATCTAGGTCCCTCCAATCTGATTTAGGAATCCCATTGGAATCTTCAAGACTCAGAATTTCCTTTTTCCTACGTCTTGAAGAGGCTCTCCCTGAAAGTAATTGTGTTTTTTATCTCCTTCTCTGATCCAGTTTTCTCTAGCTCTTTGTCTCCACCACCATTCTTCTTCATTTGTGAATTTGAATTTCTAAACAGAATTCTTTTACCATTTCAACAGCCCACCTTTTGGGGTTTTCCCCTACCTACCTCTTCCAACTCCTTTTCTTCATCTTGATTTTGAAAGAAACTTATGGATATTCCTCCATTCCACTCCACCAATTTTCTCCTACATTTGTTTGATATTCGCAAACAAGTTTTCATCTCCCCCTCCCATATAGCCGATAACAATATCTTTACACTTTTTTTCCTCCAGCCACACATTCTCAAACCTAAACATTCTACCCGGTTTTTTGTGGCTTCCTATAAGCTTAACGAGAATAGGACAGTGATCCGAATGAAGTTTTGGAAGATGCAGAACAGAGCTCGAAGGGAAGGACAACCAGAAGTCTGCCGAGCACAAGGCTCTGTCTAATCTACTTTCACTATGAAAAGGCTCGATTTGAAGATTTGTGAAGGTATAGCGGTAACCACTAAATCCCATATCGTTCAAGCCAGACGACTCTAAGGCTTCTCTAAAAGGGAGCATTTCCTTTTCCCCTCTAATTTTACCTCCCATTTTTTCACTTTCAAAACAAATCTGGTTGAAATCCCCTACAACTAACCAAGGGTGTCTCACTTGTTCTCTCAGCTTTTTAATAACATCCAAGAAAAGGTTTTCACTCTCCAATCAGACCAACCATAAAATCCAGTAAGATGAAAGATATCCATACCTGAGATTTGCACCTCGGCTGCCATATGATTTGAAGAATTAACCAAATTGACCTTTACTTGTTTACTCCACATCAGAACAAGCCCCCCACTTTTCCCACAACTGGCAACCGGAAAACCTTCATATTCTTCCCACTTCCTCATAATTTTCTCCATCTGTTCCTTGCTTCTATGGGTCTCCATAAGAAAAACTAGCTCGGGTCTATGCATCTTCAATAAACTCGAAACCCAAGCAACTGCCCAGGGGCGACCCAGCCCCCGGCAGTTTAATGATAAGCAACTCATTTAGGCTGGCAGCCCTGCTCCTCAGCAGGGTCTGCCATCTTACGGAGCCAACAGTAGTAATCAGACTCCTCCATCTCTTCCCTTAGAGAGGAAGAGTTGATCATCAGAGGTCCGAGGTTAGCTGTTTTCCGCTTTTTATGTTTAAACTTATCAGGGTAATGGAGGCTGAGAGCTGCTTCAGGGAAGGACTTCTCTTTGCCCTTTCCAGAAGTAGGAATCTTACCGGAGTCCTGAGGAATAAGATTCTGGAGTGAAGTGGGGCAAGTTTTGGGCACTCTGGCCTCAGCTTCTGTCAGTATATTGTTGATTTCAGAATCAATGCCTTGACTACCAATATCCACCCTTTTCTGTTTGTTGATGAAATCAGCACTGAAGTTGGACACTGCAGAATCCCAATCTATATCATGAATTGATTTCTTGTACTCAGCAGGTTTCAGGGTTGAGAGACCCCCACCTAGTGGGGAGGAGATGTTATTAGAGCTGGCTGTTTGAGAGGGGATAGGAACCACAGTTGAAGGAAGCACCTGGGGGGATTTTCCTCTAACTGGTTATGTATTGCCTGACTGGCTGATGCGGCTCCCGAAAGGGGAAGGATTGGACCAGGATGGCTTAAATTTGGATTCTGAGAAGATTGAAAGGATGGCATAAGGGGCACAGTTTGAGAGGAGAGAATTGGACTGTCCAGGACAGGAGGCAGGTTTGGATTAGCAGCAGTAAGAAGGGAATTACTTGGGATGGTGGCTAGGGTGAGATCGACATTCACTTCAGAAGAAGAAAGGTTGGCATGGGGACTTTCTTGTGGAGCCATGACAGTTAGACTATCCAGGAGCCCTTCACTTTTCCAAAGAGACAGCAGATACACATCAGTAGAGTCCGACATCACACCAGCAAATTCAGATCTTATCCACGGACCAAATTTTTCAGTACTGTGGGGGATAGGGTTGGCAAGCAGACACTCAGAAATAATATGCGTGAGTTTACCACAACGGTAGCAAAAGCTCGGCAGATTCTCATACGACACTCTACAAACCCGATTACCACTGCTGGTCTTGATGATCAGAAGGCGACAGAGAGGCTCGTCTATCTTAATTTCCACCTTAACTCTAAGGACGTTCGAGGCCAGGGGGTTTATTCGGTCATGACATTCGACAAATCTACCTATTCTACTCCCCAGTAACATTGCATAATGTCTGTTAAAACAACCTAAGGGGAGCTTGTTGATCCCTACCCAGATGCTTATTACCTGAGGGTGATGCTCGACCAGGTTGATATCGGAGATGATTGGCATGAGAGCAAAGAGCCTGTTTTGGAAATGCCAAGGTCCGTTTCCTAACACAAAACTGACATCCCTCTCCGCCTCGAACTGAATGGTGAAACGATTGAAATCAAACTCAAGAACTCTGAAGTTAGACCGAGTCCGCCACATCTGGTTAAGAATTTTTTGGAGAAGCTTTGGATGGACTCGATTAGGACTCCAGATTTTTCCTACTACAGCTTTGTTTGTATCAAGATGGAGAGGGATGTTGGGTTGGGCGTCTACTTCGATGACCGCCGATTCAGCCGGATGCAGTTGCATTCTGGAGCAGTTTGCAATAATAGAATCCATAGGAGGGGCGGAGACTAGCACGGGGGGAATTTTGTGAATTAGCTTTCTAGAAGTCGGGGAGATGGGGAAGATCTTAGCGAATTTGTTACTGAGGCTTTCTATTACTCCCAACTCTAATTTGCCTAGAGCACTAATTAGATTATCAGGGGGAACCAGTAAAAGGTTAGGAGACTTTACCGACTTGCAGGCCGGAGCTCGGGTGCGTTCCTCACCCCAACCACCTTCGTAAATGCTACTGTCAGAGATCTTCTCCACCGTATCCACTTGCCTGTGCCTGCTACCGACGTTCTCACTACTTTCCATCACGGAGGAGGAGGGGGCAGACGGCGACTGTAGAAGATTGGATATGGAGAGAGATCTCAGAGAGGAAAAAATTCCCATGTCTCGTAACTCGGAAGCCATCGATGGCAAGCTAACCTAGAGGAAGGGCAGGGTTGACTCTAAACACTCACACTCACCTGAGTTAGAGGAATAAATGCGGGGATTTGCAGGCTCCTAAGGAACCGAAAGGGCACTCACCAGAGAGAAACTCAGGGAAACTCTCGAAAAGTGAAAGGGGGAAGCGCGTGCTAGCGCGTTCTCCACTCTCTAAAAAAAAACTCCCTACGCAGTGATGACAGGGCTGGTTACTTGGCCATGCTTCGCCGTCCACCAGTGACTACCATTCGATCATTGGGTTGGTTTCCTATTCTACAGTTCGCTCTACTACTATAAATCAAGCTTCATCTTCACCATCAAAACTTGAGTTTCACATCTCCCTAGCTCTCTTCCCCTTCCACAAAGAATTCGCAATGTCTTTCTCATCAAACCACACTCTTCACCTCAAACAGCCCGTCTACGATGAGCAACAACTGGCTTCCATCATTGAAGTTCCTGCCAAAGCCGCCCCAGGCCCAGTCACATGGGCTCACAGGGCATGGGTCTTGGCCGGATGCGGTACTCTTCTCTTTACCCTAGCCAAGACATTTGAAACTGCGTCATCGTCACAAATGTGGCTTGAACCAGCTCTATCAGCCTTAGTCGGTTACATCTTATCCGACCTCGTATCCGGTATCTATCATGGGCCCTTGATAACTATGGGAGTCCATCAACCCCAATCTTTGGAACTCAAATCGACTACTTCCAGGATCACCATAAACTCCCATGGGTCATAACCAAGTACCCATTCATTAACAACCTTCACGTCCCCGCTCGAGTCGTTGTTTTCTCAGTGATCCCAATTACCTTGGCCTGTAATGACCCAATCATTCTCGGGTTTGTGGCTACATTCTCCGGTTCCATCATGTGCAGCGCACAGTTCCACGCGTGGGCTCATGGGTCAAAAGGTAAGCTGCCGGGGGCGGGGTTATGTTGCAGAATCTCGGGGTTTTGATTTCCAGGACGCAGCATGAAGTGCACCATCGTCTCCCTCATAACAATAACTACTGTGTGGTGAGTGGGTTGTGGAATAAATTCCTTGACAAGACGAAGATGTTCCTGGCAATGGAGATGCTCATCTTCTACCTACTTGGAGTGAGACCCAGATCGTGGGATGAAGATGCAGTGGAGGTGACGATGAAAGTGCAGTGAATTAGAGTAAGGCGTAACAAAAAATGTCAGACGAATAAAAATGATGTATGGAATAAGGGGGGATCGGAAAGACAGCATATGTACATTGCTGGGAAAGATCAGCCTTCAGCTCATCAGCTGTGCCATCGTTTTCTTTTTCTTTCTCTTGATGTTGTCATTCTCATCAGTTTCTTTCCTTTTCAGTTGGGATTGGATTCCTTCCTTCTCGGTAGTTATGGACGTTTATAGTAATGTGCGTTGTCTTTTATGTTCATTGACTACAAACATTTTCGTATAGTAGTCTTTTAGACTGAATATAAACAATTTACTAAAATACCACTATGACAAAAACAACCATATGTAATTTTTTTTTTACTAAACTGGATGTTTTTAAAGAACAACGTGTCTTAGCTACAACTGAGTGTAGCCAATTTGGCTACATCTCGGACGCGGGACTTTTTTTTTATTATAAAGTTTTAAATAGTTGTAACTCCAAAATAAAAAAAATTTATATTATTGTTCATCTAAATTCACCTCTTCAAAACAAGACCAGTCATGGATATATTTTGACAACTTTCAAAAAAATTATTTTTACATGTATAGAGCATAGAATGTAAAAGAATACTTGTACAGATTGTCATACAAATGTACAAATGTTCACTAAAATATGTACATCCTCACGTGAAGACATGTACATTCTCGCATTAAAAACATATAGATAGTCATATAAACCTGTACGAAACATTAAATATGTACATCCTTAAATTAAAACATGTACATATAAGGAAAAATACTTGTACAGACGGTCATACAAACATGTACATATGACCATACAAACATGTACAGATGTTCATTAAAGAACATGTACATTCTCACATTTGAACATGTACATCGTCACATTAAAACATGTACATTCTCACATTAAAATATGTGCATGCATCCTAACATTAAAATATCATGGTATACATGTAAAAATAATTTTTTTTAAAGTTGTCAAAATATATCCATGACTGGTCTTGTTTTGAAGAGCTCGAATTTAGATGAACAATAATATATTTTTTTTCATTTTGGACTTATATATTAAAAGTTATAACAATTTAAAGTTTTTGTGATGAAGAAAAAAAATTCAAAACAAAAAAGAAAAAATGGAAATACAAACGTTTGATGTTGAGCGCTACCCTTCCTCTCATTTCTTTTATTTTTATTTCACTAAAATGCCTCCACATGTAGCATCCTAGCTACATACACTTGTAGGCAAAATTTGCCGGGTTCCTTAGGAGCCTGCAAATCCCCGCATTTATTCCTCTAACTCAGGTGAGTGTGAGTGTTTAGAGTCAACCCTGCCCTTCCTCTAGGTTAGCTTGCCATCGATGGCTTCCGAGTTACGAGACATGGGAATTTTTTCCTCTCTGAGATCTCTCTCCATATCCAATCTTCTACAGTCGCCGTCTGCCCCCTCCTCCTCCGTGATGGAAAGTAGTGAGAACGTCGGTAGCAGGCACAGGCAAGTGGATACGGTGGAGAAGATCTCTGACAGTAGCATTTACGAAGGTGGTTGGGGTGAGGAACGCACCCGAGCTCCGGCCTGCAAGTCGGTAAAGTCTCCTAACCTTTTACTGGTTCCCCCTGATAATCTAATTAGTGCTCTAGGCAAATTAGAGTTGGGAGTAATAGAAAGCCTCAGTAACAAATTCGCTAAGATCTTCCCCATCTCCCCGACTTCTAGAAAGCTAATTCACAAAATTCCCCCCGTGCTAGTCTCCGCCCCTCCTATGGATTCTATTATTGCAAACTGCTCCAGAATGCAACTGCATCCGGCTGAATCGGCGGTCATCGAAGTAGACGCCCAACCCAACATCCCTCTCCATCTTGATACAAACAAAGCTGTAGTAGGAAAAATCTGGAGTCCTAATCGAGTCCATCCAAAGCTTCTCCAAAAAATTCTTAACCAGATGTGGCGGACTCGGTCTAACTTCAGAGTTCTTGAGTTTGATTTCAATCGTTTCACCATTCAGTTCGAGGCGGAGAGGGATGTCAGTTTTGTGTTAGGAAACGGACCTTGGCATTTCCAAAACAGGCTCTTTGCTCTCATGCCAATCATCTCCGATATCAACCTGGTCGAGCATCACCCTCAGGTAATAAGCATCTGGGTAGGGATCAACAAGCTCCCCTTAGGTTGTTTTAACAGACATTATGCAATGTTACTGGGGAGTAGAATAGGTAGATTTGTCGAATGTCATGACCGAATAAACCCCCTGGCCTCGAACGTCCTTAGAGTTAAGGTGGAAATTAAGATAGACGAGCCTCTCTGTCGCCTTCTGATCATCAAGACCAGCAGTGGTAATCGGGTTGTAGAGTGTCGTATGAGAATCTGCCGAGCTTTTGCTACCGTTGTGGTAAACTCACGCATATTATTTCTGAGTGTCTGCTTGCCAACCCTATCCCCCACAGTACTGAAAAATTTGGTCCGTGGATAAGATCTGAATTTGCTGGTGTGATGTCGGACTCTACTGATGTGTATCTGCTGTCTCTTTGGAAAAGTGAAGGGCTCCTGGATAGTCTAACTGTCATGGCTCCACAAGAAAGTCCCCATGCCAACCTTTCTTCTTCTGAAGTGAATGTCGATCTCACCCTAGCCACCATCCCAAGTAATTCCCTTCTTACTGCTGCTAATCCAAACCTGCCTCCTGTCCTGGACAGTCCAATTCTCTCCTCTCAAACTGTGCCCCTTATGCCATCCTTTCAATCTTCTCAGAATCCAAATTTAAGCCATCCTGGTCCAATCCTTCCCCTTTCGGGAGCCGCATCAGCCAGTCAGGCAATACATAACCAGTTAGAGGAAAATCCCCCCAGGTGCTTCCTTCAACTGTGGTTCCTATCCCCTCTCAAACAGCCAGCTCTAATAACATCTCCTCCCCACTAGGTGGGGGTCTCTCAACCCTGAAACCTGCTGAGTACAAGAAATCAATTCATGATATAGATTGGGATTCTGCAGTGTCCAACTTCAGTGCTGATTTCATCAACAAACAGAAAAGGTGGATATTGGTAGTCAAGGCATTGATTCTGAAATCAACAATATACTGACAGAAGCTGAGGCCAGAGTGCCCAAAACTTGCCCCACTTCACTCCAGAATCTTATTCCTCAGGACTCCGGTAAGATTCCTACTTCTGGAAAGGGCAAAGAGAAGTCCTTCCCTGAAGCAGCTCTCAGCCTCCATTACCCTGATAAGTTTAAAATAAAAAGCGGAAAACAGCTAACCTCGGACCTCTGATGATCAACTCTTCCTCTCTAAGGGAAGAGATGGAGGAGTCTGATTACTACTGTTGGCTCCGTAAGATGGCAGACCCTGCTGAGGAGCAGGGCTGCCAGCCTAAATGAGTTGCTTATCATTAAACTGCCGGGGCTGGGTCGCCCCTGGGCAGTTGCTTGGGTTTCGAGTTTATTGAAGATGCATAGACCCGAGCTAGTTTTTCTTATGGAGACCCATAGAAGCAAGGAACAGATGGAGAAAATTATGAGGAAGTGGGAAGAATATGAAGGTTTTCCGGTTGCCAGTTGTGGGAAAAGTGGGGGGCTTGTTCTGATGTGGAGTAAACAAGTAAAGGTCAATTTGGTTAATTCTTCAAATCATCATATGGCAGCCGAGGTGCAAATCTCAGGTATGGATATCTTTCATCTTACTGGATTTTATGGTTGGTCTGATTGGAGAGTGAAAACCTTTTCTTGGATGTTATTAAAAAGCTGAGAGAACAAGTGAGACACCCTTGGTTAGTTGTAGGGGATTTCAACCAGATTTGTTTTGAAAGTGAAAAAATGGGAGGTAAAATTAGAGGGGAAAAGGAAATGCTCCCTTTTAGAGAAGCCTTAGAGTCGTCTGGCTTGAACGATATGGGATTTAGTGGTTACCGCTATACCTTCACAAATCTTCAAATCGAGCCTTTTCATAGTGAAAGTAGATTAGACAGAGCCTTGTGCTCGGCAGACTTCTGGTTGTCCTTCCCTTCGAGCTCTGTTCTGCATCTTCCAAAACTTCATTCGGATCACTGTCCTATTCTCGTTAAGCTTATAGGAAGCCACAAAAAACCGGGTAGAATGTTTAGGTTTGAGAATGTGTGGCTGGAGGAAAAAAAGTGTAAAGATATTGTATCGGCTATATGGGGAGGGGAGAATGAAAACTTGTTTGCGAATATCAACAAATGTAGGAGAAAATTGGTGGAGTGGAATGGATGGAAATATCCATAAGATTTCTTTCAAAATCAAGATGAAGAAGAAGGAGTTGGAAGAGGTTAGGAGGAAACCCCAAAATGTGTGGGCTGTTGAAAATGGTAAAAGAATTCTGTTAGAAATTCAAATTCTACAAATGAAAGAAGAATGTTGGTGGAGACAAAGAGCTAGAGAAAACTGGATCAGAGAAGGAGATAAAACACAAGTTACTTTCATGGGAGAGCCTCTTCAAGACGTAGGAAAAAGGAAATTCTGAGTCTTGAAGATTCCAATGGGATTCCTAAATCAGATTGGAGGGACCTAGATTTGATTTCTAAGGAATTCTTTCAAAACCTTTTCTCCTCCTCTGATCCCACTAGTGTGCATCAGTTCTCTAAGCCCATAGCCAATATCCTTCAGTCTGAACATATAGCCCAGCTTAATGAACCTTATACGTCTCTTGAAGTCTTCACAGCTACCAAACAGTTGGGGTCCAATAAAGCCCCGGGGCCTGATGGCTTCAATGGAGCTTTCTACAAAAAGTTCTGGCCAAGCCTTGGTTCGCAAGTGAGTGAGGAAGTGTTAAAGATCCTAAACGGTGAGTTGGTCCCCTCCTCTTTAAATGACTATTTTATTACCCTTATCCCAAAAATCCCTGGAGCTAACTCTCTGCAGAACTTTAGGCCGATTGCTTTGTGTAATTTTGTTTATAAGATAGCCACCAAAGTTCTTGTCAACCGAATCCAAGAAATTCTTCCCAGTGTTATCTCGCAGAATCAGTCTGGTTTTGTTAAGAATAGACTGATCACGGACAACGTTATTCTAGCAGGGGAACTTCATCACCTTATAGCCAGATCAAAAGCTAAGAAGAAAGGTTATTTCTCTTGTAAAATCGACTTAAGTAAGGCTTATGACAGACTGGAGTGGGGATTTATTAATAACACTTTGATAGAAATGGGTTTTCCTGAGCAGTGGAGAACTCCGGTCATGAACTGCATCACTTCGGCTAGAGGGGCTGTTATCATCAATGGTTCCCCCGGGGAGTGGTTTTCCCAGAAAAGAGGGTTAAGACAAGGGGATCCTTTATCGCCTTTCTTGTTCATTTTAGCCCAAGAAGCTTTGTCTCGTTATCTTAATGAAGCTACGGATAAAAAAGAATTCACTGGAATTAAGTTGGCCAGATCTTGTTCTCCCATTTCCCACCTAGCATTTGCAGATGATATTATTCTGTACGGCCAAGCTACCCAAAAAAATGCTCAGTTTTTGGCTAATACTTTGAATGATTTTATGAAAGCCTCTGGACACAAGATAAACTACCAGAAATCAGAAATAGTCTTTAGCCCAAAAATTCCCCATGAACTTAAAACCTCCATTTCCAGCACTCTACACAGTCTCCCAAGTTCCTTTTTTCACCAAATATCTGGGGCTACCTATCAAAATAGGGAGAAACAGAAACGAAACTTTCAAGTTCCTGTTGGACAATCTTAGGAAAAGAGTGGCAGGTTGGAAAAAACCCATGTCCCAAGCTGCTAGGGCTGTATTAGTTAAAAGTGTGTTGCAAGCTCTTCCTAATTACACTATGTCCCTGTTCAAACTTCCTAAAAACATCTCCTCAAAAATGAATTCCATCTTTGCCAACTTCTGGTGGGGAGGTAATGATAGCAAGAAACCTATGGTGTAGAAGAAATGGCAGGATATTTGTAAGTATTCTGAGGATGGAGGTCTGGGCTTTCGTAGTTCGGAGGCCTTTAATGAGGCTCTGCTTGCTAAACAAGCATGGAGAATTATCAGAAACCCTGATTCTCTGGTTAGTTCCAATCTGAAGGCTTTATACTTTCCTAACAAGGATATATTTGGCGTTATTAGTAAGAGCAATGATAGCCCAATATGGAAATCCTTGCTCTGTGGAGTCAAAATTATTTCTAAAGGTGCTGCCATCAGGGTGGGAAATGGGAAGATGACTAGTATCAGGGAACACCCATGGGTTTCAAACTCTCTTCCAGCAAAAATTGTGATTCCTAACCTGATTAGTCAAAACCTGGTCACGGTGAACCAGCTGATGAAGCCTAATTCCAATGAATGGAATAAGGAGCTGATTTTGAATGAATTTGCCTCTATCGACCAAGATCGCATTTTAAATATCCAGTTTGATCCAAACACCCGGGATGAGTGGTTTTGGACTGGTACCTCTTCAGGAGAATACACAGTCAAATCTGGTTATTATCTGCTGAATAAAGTGTCTCAATCAGACTCTACGTCTACTACTGCCCCAGTGAACCCTTTCCTGAGAATGCATGGAATCTTTATCCCCCCCAGAGCTAAGCTGTTTTGCTGGAAATTTCTCAATAAGATTATCCCTTGCATGGCCAATATTGCAAGAAGAGTGGGAGGCCACGACAAGTGCTTTCTTTGTGGGAAGAAGGACACAGACTACCATAGCATCTTCCTATGTTGGGAAACTAAGGATTATTGGACTAGAGTGGTGGCTGTTAGTAAGTTACCTGAAGAAGGGGAAGGGGCTATTCAAGAGTGGTTTTTGGAGAATAGTATCAAGTGGTCTAATAAGAAGTTAGCAGAAATAGTTAACACTATATGGGCTATTTATGATGCTAAAAATAGAGTTAGACACAATATGGATTTGTCAATTACGGAGTGTATTGATTCTAATCTCGCTTTCATCAAAGTGTATCAAGATTATGAAAAGAACAAGAAGGTCCAGGAGAGTTCTGAGTGTGTTCCTTTCCAACTCAAACGAAATGAAGCTTGTCTAGCTATTCATAGTTTCAGGAAAAGAGGTGCTTACACGATTTGTAGTGGAGTTCTAACATCCCATCCTGGGAATTTAATTATGACTTACAACAGGAGAATGCAAGGATGTAGGGATCAAGTTCAAGCCGAGGTTGACACTATTATTGTTGGTATCAAAGAAGCGCATGGAAGAGGTATATCCAACATGGTGGTGAAGGTCAATCTGATGGAGACAAAGAAGCTGCTGGAGAATCTTTTGAAGAGCCGACAACAGCATGAAGATAAGCTAAAGGAATTGTTAATTGGAATCAAATCTTTTAGTAATTTTAGACTTATGTTTTGTAAGCAGGAATGTTATCCTGCAATCTTAGCTTGTGGTTTGTTTAACAACACTAACTCATGGAAGAAGTGGGAGACTTCTAATGTGTCTAAATGCTTTCTTCATGCAATCACTTTGGAAGGGAGCATATGTAACTATTTTGGTGGCTAGATGCCATTTGTTTAATATATGGAGTAGTATCATTTTCATCAAAAAAAAAAAAGAATGGTAGTCACTGGTGCGTACTGATTAATTGGAGAGTAACTTTGTTAGGTAATTAGAAGGGTAGTATTGATTGAGATTGTCAGATGCGTGGGAGACTATAGCTGCTGCGCAGGTCCCATCCCTTAAATTATTGATTCTCTTTATCGTCAATTCCCATCGCGCGTTGAGTTACTGTTTGTCCATATCTTATCTTCCAAATCAATTTGCTAGTTTCCCAATTGCATCGTGTTTTGTCAGGAAAATAAATGTACATAAACAGGCTGGAGCTTATGGATTGTTAGAAGAGCTTCCCGATATATTCATAGTGAGGCATTCCTTGCGGTGTATGTATCCACCGGAACTGGAAGCTACCGTACTACAAGAAAAACTAGATTTAGCGTCAATATAAAAATCGGACGCTAAATACGATTAGCGTCCGATTTTTGATGTTGATCTAAAAGCCTGGACGCTAAATTTATTTTTGCGTCCGCGGACGCTAATTTACCTCTACTACTCGGCGTCCATTTTTTTTCGGACGTTATTTAGCGTCTACTTGTGAAATACCCCTAAATTAATTTAGGGGATTTTTTTATTAAAAATTAAATTATTATATGGAATTATGAATATTAAATTATTATATGGAATTATGAAATTTATTTAGGGGTTTTCTCCTATTTAACCTTAATTATTATACCTTATTATATAGTATTATGAATTTAATAATAGGATTTATAAGTCAATAAATCTTGGGAAAATTATTAAGCACTCCAAGCATATTATAAAGATTTTGGGAAGTGTTGGAACATTGTTTTGAAATATAAAAGTCAATATAAAATTCTAGAAACCTTAAAGCTTATTAAGCCTTGCTAGAGTTGACTTTTTGAGAATGGTCAAACCAGGCCATGAAACCTATACCAAAAAAATAGGTTATGAAAAACCATGAAGATCGATAAAAAGAACGTCAAAAACGGATCATCCTAGCCAAAGTTATGCTAGTTTGAAGTTTAGAGCCAAAATTTTATAACTGCCACGTGTCAGCCTCTCGTGCGCCCCAACACTTAGTTAATTCTATCTCCTTGTTTTTCTCCAACAATCATCCGATTTTGACCTAACTTGTGACGGCTATATCTCACTCGTTACTTACTTCGAATTTTCCAGTGCCGTCTTCTCTATTCTTTTCTCCTCAATTCCCTCTTTACAACCGTAACTCATACAAGCCCTAACTCATTCTACATCGACGGGAAAGTTGATCCAAAGTTGTCAACTTTCGAGTTCGTAACCCAGTTTCCAGTTTCATCCCGATTTCAGGTAATGTTCGTCTTGCCGTAACTTCCTCGTCTTTCAACCAAATTTCGATTTCTTTAGCTCGTTGTGTAGATCACTAATCCATCTACAACTTTCATGTTTATTTCCAAGCCTGATTCGTAACCGTTTGGAAGTTATAGTCGCCCAAAGTCTCTGATTTGTCAGCACATAAAATCACAGAAAAACGACAGGTAAACTCGTAACTTTCGGGTCAATTTTCTTTCTGTATAGTGCATATTAGATTGAGTTCTTGTTATCATTGTGTAGATCTATGTCCCATTTTCGATTGAGCCAAAGAACGCAGTCTAACTCAATCTGTACCGAAAGTTATAGAGTCGCAAAGTAGGCTACCCAAACGGTCAAGCTCGAGCGGTTTTTCCAGTTTCCGATTTCGAATTCACCAAATTCGCACAATCCGGTGAGTCTCCGACCAAATTTCTCCGATTATGCTAACCGGTATTACAATTCCGACCTAACCCATGTTGTAATTTAACCTATTACGCTCTAGATTAGGAGAATTCGACAGAATCGAATTCGGTAACCTTAAGAACCCTAACTCTCGAATCAAATTCGAATCTTGATGAACTCTGTATTAAAATTGGGGAAATTAGCATCATTGGAACCGAAATTTTATTACGAATCCATAGAAACAAGAATCACGCGATTTCGTTCTGTAGATTGTGAGGAATCGTCGATTTAGTACTCGACTTGGTTGAACTCGGCGCTGAAGAACTCGGAGAATTAGGGCCGTCCGATCGTAGTTATAAGATCTGGACGGCCGAGATTAAAACATTCCAGAATTTAGTTTATAAGGGTTTTAATAATTCCAGTAAATAGTCTTAACTTGTTGGGTTAATTTAAATATCTTCCCGAATGTATTTTGACTTGAAATTTTAACCATAGATTCCTTATTTTATGTAGTTTATTTTGATGTAAATTATTAAGGTTTTGGAGTTTTTAAAACATAAGTTATGATTTTTACAAGTTACGGGTTTTCTGGAATTATTTGGCTAAATTAAAAATATTTTTATGAAATAAAAATTTTATAATATGTCTAAAATGCTATAGTTACTGTATATTAAATTTGGGAATTTTTGGGCAACGGTAAAGGGTTTTAAAAATTGTGTTTATGAGTTTTTCATAAGAATAACCTATAATATAAAGTTTTTAATGTAATCAAAAATTAAAGTAAGGTTTGTTAATTAACTTTTAAGCTGGGGAAAATAAGGGGAACTAAATTAACATTTTATAACAGTAAGTTTATAAATGTTTTTGTATTAACTTCTAAGAGAAATGAAATTATTTACATATATGTATATTTACTTACTTAAGTAGGAACTTTATAAATTAAGGAATTTAATTATCCTACATTCTATTTACTATATTATATGGGGATTAATTTTTAAATAAACTAAGGAACAAATATATATAAATATTATTTATTACACATTAAAAAAAATTAAATTAAGAAGTAATTTAAAGTAAAGCGGGGAACTAATTAAAGTACCACTTATAATAACTAAACTTTATAAGAGCTAGAACCTTAAGTTATGGTAAAAGAAATACTTTATGAAATATACTTAGAATACAGTTTAAGGTGGTATAATAAGATAGTTTAAATATGGTGAATTACATGGGGAAAATCCTTAGTAATTTTTAATACGGGTATACTTATATCTATTAAATAAATCAAGGAAACACATCATGTTATAAACTTTAAGTCAGTTGTGTTAAGCCTATAAGTTATTGAACATTAATAAATACAATAAAATTTCCTAAAAATTCTATGGATAAATTCTAATACATAAAGATATATATATATATATATAATATACATGTGAATAAATACATTAAAATAGTTGAGGGAAATAATAATCCTTGTGACAGTTATAATAAGTAGGTTATATATATATATATATTAAACCTTAGGTTTTAGTCAGTGAGTGATTAAATAATCACTATTAATTTAAGAGTTAACACAACATAACTTAACCCTGTCTTGGGCTAACCTACTAAGCCCAAGTCTATGAACTCCAAAAGCCCACTTTAACAATCCAAAGAGAGTTTGGGCCACTCTCAGGAATAAATCCTAATTATTCCAAACTAAACGAGATGGGCCTAACAACGGATTTAGTTAACAAGTCAAGCCCAAACCTTTGTAAAAGAATAATGGTAAACTTAGAACTATTAATCAGTAAGTGAAGAAGGTTGTTAAGTTTGTAAGTCTCTTAACTAATCGACGTTTGGAACACCTTAATTATAGGTTACTGTTGGGGAATCACTTTTACGAGTTAGTTATTGTGCTTCACGTACCAGGTACGATTTCTCGTACTCCGATATTTTTGATGATTGACTTGTGGAATGTTTTGGAAAACGCTAACCGACTTTAAGAGGAATTTCTAAAAAAAATTGGTTGTGTGACTAACTCAGCTTGTGTGACTAACTGAGCCTTGGGCATGAAATTTGCATGGGTACTGGTTCTTTCTATTTGGTGTCCCGTTAGACATTGACTGCTTAGGGTTTACGCTTCTGCACTCTGTAGGACTGAGTGTTTTGGTATTGCTCTAGGTAGTTGGTGGTCTAGTGGGAATTTGGAAAAGGTCATTCCTGAAATCTTTCTTCTTTCGACGTGCGCGCGTCTTTAATGGTAACAGCAGGGGGCTGTATATCCCTCGCCCATAGGGGCATTGATATTGACAGCAGGGGGCTGTATATCCCTCGTCCACTAGGACATTGAAATTATGACAGCAGGGGGCTGTATATCCCTCGTCCATATGGACATTGATATTTGGCGGTGGGGGGCCATCTCTCCCAGTTAAATTATTCCACTCTTGAGTTCTTGATTCCTGGATCTATTTTATCGTTCCTAGTCCTTTGTGACTATCTGAGTCTTTTTACTCCTAACGGAATTGGGTTTAACTAAGGCAATGGATGTTCACTAACACATGATGTGATTTTGTTCCACTAACTTTATTCCCAGTTATTAAACTTATTTTTTATCTTATCTTGATTTGGTGATTGTGAAATGCTTTATTTTCCTGACTGTTTTAAGTGTTTGGGTTCAAGTTATTGTTTTTGTAAGAATTGTATTTTAAGTTGTTTTTGGAGAATCGTACCAGTTCCATTCCAGGGAACTGACCCCCGCCCCTTCTGGGGTGGGCTGCTTGGTTTTATCTTGCAGGTACGTGTTATCTTACAGGTGGCCACGAAGAGAAGAGTGATTGGGATGGGATTAGGCTTGGAGAGTTTTGATGTTTTATTACTTCTTATTTTTGTTAAGTTTTCTCGTGGTTCAGGCCGTGACTTTTGTAATCATTAAGTTGTGTTTTGGTGAGGTTGGTACCGGGTGTTTGGAACCCGATGATCTGTACGTCTTTAGTATTTTGTTTCCGCTATAATATGTTAAATAGGGGCGTTACAGAAATTGGTATCAGAGCGTAGTTACGCTCTGAACCCGAGAAAACAAGCCGAGTGAAATACTTAGATTATAGGTGCACTTAAAACTGGGGAACTGGGGTAGAATTGGGAAGTGAGAATTCCAGAAAGGCGGTGACCCTACCCCATACTTACTACTTATGTTTTAATTCATGTACATACGAACCGTCCTTAGGACGTTATAAATGTTAATACATAAGTAGTTAGACTTTACGATACGACTTCTGAGTAACAACAACCGTCATACCAGCTAGATGTCTCGAAGAGGAGGAAGAGGAGGGGCTGGTCCCTCAGGAGGCTTGGGACCCGACGCACGCTGTCACCCCGGAGGTTATAGCACAGATAGTGACAGCTGCATTGGCCCAGCAGCAGGCTCAGATCCCACAGCCACCACCACCACCACCGAATGGTCCCCGGGAGTTCAACTGGCTGAAGGCGGTTAACGACCTTCGTCCTCCCATCTATGAAGGCCAGCCAGAACCGAGGACGTTGGAGAAGTATATAGACGAGATGCAGAAGGCCTTCACCTCTCTGCATGTTCCAGTGAACCGTCAGGTGGACATAGCGGCCTACTTTCTTCAGGGACCCGCGCACCGATGGTGGCAGACCGCTAGAGCCGAGCTGACGGCCCAGGCGAATTTCGACTTCCAGGCATTTCTGGTGGCCCTGAGAGCTAATTCTAATTCTATCCATCCTATCTACAGAAGAGGATGAGGAGCGAGTTCGAGCAGTTGAAGCAAGGGAGTCTTTCTGTTGCTGAGTACCACAACAAGTTCGTGGAACTACTTGCTGTTATTGGAGAGGGAGCTTACGCTCCAAGATATCTGGTGGACAAATTCCATACCGGCCTGAACTTCAAGATCATGACTATGATCGGGTCCACCAGAGGGATGACCCTACAGGTATGGAATGTGATTTAAAAATTCTGGTACACAAAGGTTTCTCCACTAACATAATTGTCACCACAGGAGTTAGCGGAGGATGCGAATGATTGTGAGACCACCATTGCCTATCAGGATTCTGTGCTAGGCAAGAGGAGGAATGACAATGGAGGAGGAAATGGGAGAGGACCCCCCCAGACTCAGGAAAGGAGGGGAAAGTTTTTCAAGGGAGGAAACGAGAAAGCCATTGTCTCCTATAATGCTAATGCTGAGCCACTCCGCTCTCAGCCATTTCAGGGTGAGACAAATCAAAACCCTAAAGTGATTACATCTTGTTATCAATTACTAATCTTGAGACTGAAACAGGGAACCAACTTGCGAGAAAGTTCTTCTGCAAATGGTGCAAGAAGGACCACCCGGGCAAGGATTGTAAGGGCACCTGGTGGAATGCCACCACTGCGGCAGGAAGGGGCACAGATCATTCGAATGCCACAAGAACCCGGATTCTTGGAACTACAAACCCACCACCGGGACCACTGCTAGAGCCCCAGCTGCTACTACTACTGGAGGAGGTCGAGGTAGCACAGGAGGTGCTGGACCATCTACCGGTCGCCCTGCTCAGAGTCATCCACAGAGGCCGGGACAGAACTATCCACAGAGGCCGGGACAGAACTATCCCCAGAGGCCGGGCAAGGCACCGATCCTCAATCTGGTAGACCGTGTCGAGGCAGCCAGTGATGACCCGAGCCCACCTGGTGAGGACTATTTCCCTCACGAAGAGGCTTAGACTTTTACTTTCTTTACATTTCATTGACTAGTTTTCCTTTTCGTTGTCAATGTAAAAAGGGATGAACTATAAACCCTTCATTTTATTTCGTTACGAACCTTTCAATTCCATTTGTGAACCATGACTTATTTATGTAATGACAATTGTTCCTCAGCTTTCGATATTTGCTTTCCTGTTTTGCCCTATACCACACCCAATATCCCTTTTGAAGCCAAACCACACCCACCAGAGAAGTGTGAGGTCTTGAGACCCGGGATGATCTTACTACGAGAGTACCTGACCCCGGCAGTCCAGTATACATTGATCCTCATGATCAGGGAGTTAGGTGTGAAGGAAGGAAATTTTTACACCCCTATCTTCAAGAACGGTTCGACCATGAAGGTGAAGATCATGTGCCTAGGCAAGAAGTGGAACCACACCACCAAGACCTATGAAGAAGTGGAGGTGCCACAAATCCCGGAGGAACTACAGACCATCATTAGAGCTGCAGTCAAGGCAGCACAAGAATTGGAGGAAGAGCCCGTCCCAGACCTAACCTCAGACGTCTGCATCATCAATTTTTATGGAAAAGAAGGTAAGCTAGGGTTGCATCAAGATAAGGATGAATCCCTAGAATCCATCACCAAAGGAGTCCCAGTGGTTTCCATATCACTTGGAGACGACGCGGAGTTCCTATTTGGTGACCAGAAGAGGATGAACCTTTTCCACCAAAATCCTCCTGAAGTCAGGTGATGTACTGATCTTTGGTGGGGCAGCTAGACTCATCTACCCATGGAGTGAAGAGAATCAAGCCCAACACAGCCCCCACATCCGTTATTAACCAGACTCACCTGAAACCTGGCAGATTGAACCTGACCTTTAGACAGATCTAGCTTTGTACTTTACAATTTCAGCCTTGTAATCATTAAACTGCTCATGAAGCTTTCAATAAGAATGAGAATTCTAAGAAATTATTTCTTCATGTAGGAGCTGGAATTTAGAGGTCAGGCTGAATGTGTTGGACCAGGCTCAAGCAAAGAGCAATGGAACGGTCATCACAGGTATACACCAATTACCTTGAACAACTGCCTTGGAAGAGTTACTAGAAGCCTTAGAACTTAATTTCATTCACTAATTGCAGGCACATTCCAAATTAATGGAGTGGAGGCCACCGTCTTGTTTGATTCTGGAGCCTCCCACTCCTTCAATCCCAAGCCTTTCATACCGAGATAAATGCCCCACAGAGGATATCCATGGTTGCTCCGTTTTGTTGCCATCCAAAGAATTGATCAAATGCAGCAAACAGTGCAAGAATCTGAGCATGCACATCAAGGGAGCAGACTTTCTTCTCGACGCCATTGTCTTCCCTGGCATGGGATTTGATATGATTGTGGGCATGGACACGCTAAGACAGCGGTACAGAGGTAGACTACACTGCGCAGAGCATCGTCTCCTCTTGAAGTCAGCCACAGGGATCACAGTATCATACCGAATGCAGCCTAAGCAGCCGACTGTGAAGGTTGTATCCGCATTATCCCTGATGAAGGAAGTGTCCAAGGCGCGCTACTGCTTACTACTGTTATGCCCAGGATCTGAGGACGGATCCGAAGTTCAGGAGCGACGTTCCCATTGTGTCGGAGTACCCCGACGTTTTTCCAGAGGAGCTACCTGGACTACCACCGCTGAGAGAGAGAGAGATTGAACATTCCGCACTCGACCGCGGCACGGGCACGGGCTACCGAGCTCCTGCCTCCGGATGGGCCCTGCTGATGGAGTCGAGTTAAGAAGCAGTTGTAAGAGCTACAGTTTAGACCCAGTGTCTCACCTGGGGCGCTGTGTGTCGTTCGAAGAGAAGGAGGTCATGCTGTATGACTCACAGAGAAGTCACATGCAGAACTGTAAAGACCAAGTACCCACTTGTCACCTCAGATGAAGTGACGACCAGTGAGGGTGCGAGATCGATGCTGGGATCTGATCGAGATATCTATGATCATCCAGAGATTACCAGAACACAGTAGCTGAGACTCAGATACACATGAGAAGACGTCCTTCGTACCAGACCACGGCGACTATGAGTTCACAGTCGTTGACTGGATGACAGACTTCCAAGCCCAGCTGGACTGTTGTCGTAGTATTGACGACTCTAGTCTTCTTAAGAGCAGATTAAGGAGTTTGAGCATTTGGAGAAGTAAGCATAGGTAGATTGACGACAGTCTTCTTTGAGGAGAACAGTTTGAGCTAGAGACGCTGAGGGAGACATTATATGCCAAGTTCAGCAAGTGTGAATTTTGGCTGGACAAGGTGTCATTTCTTGGACACGTGATCTCAGCTGAGGGAGTTTCTGTAGACCCAGCTAAGATCGAGGCAGTGCAGAGCTGGCATAGACCTCGCACCGTGACAGAGGTTAGGAGTTTCCTTGGGTTGGCTGGCTACTATAGACGCTTTGTGAAGGACTTCTCCAGGCTAGCCAAGCCCTTGACCTCCTTGATGAAGAAGGACAGCCCTTTTGTATGGACAGAGGCTTGTGAGGTCTCCTTCAAGGCGCTGAAGGACGCCTTGACCACAGCTCCAGTATTGACTATCCCAGAGGGGAATGAGGGGTACGAGGTATATTGCGATGCCTCAGGCAGAGGAATTGGTGGAGTACTGATGCAGCATGGCCGAGTAGTAGCGTATGCTTCTAGACAGCTGAAGAAGCACGAGGAAAACTACCCACCCACGACCTTGAGCTCCTCGCCATAGTCTTCTCCTTGAAGATCTGGCGACATTACTTGTATGGAGCCACAGTCCGGATTATGACAGACCATAAGAGTCTGAAGTACATCTGGACCCAGAAGGAGCTCAATTTGAGACAGCGACGATGGGTTGAGCTACTGGCTGATTATGACATCAACCTCCAGTACACAGAAGGGAAAGGAAATGTCGTGGCAGACGCTCTGAGCAGAAGAGCTTATTCACTTCTCGCCCTATTAGAGACGACCACGATAGCCGAGGAGGTGTACGCAGCCCAGGACAGTGACGTTTATCTACAGGGCATCACACACAGAAGTTAGCAGACGGGTTGACTGACGGTTTGAAGTACGACTATGAGCTGGACAGCGAGGGACACCTTCGAGTCAGAGGCAGACTCTGCGTTCCTCAGGATGCGACAGAGCTGCAGACCAGGATTCTTTCAGAGGCTCATTCCTCGACATTATCAGTACACCCTGGAGCCACCAAGATGTACAAGGACTTGAAGCAATTATTCTGGTGGAGCGGGATGAAGAGGGATGTAGCTGATTTTGTCTCTCGGTGCCTCACTTGTCAGAAAGTGAAGTTTGAGCATCGACGACCAGGCGGCCAGATTCAGTCACTTCCAGTACCGTGCTGGAAGTTTGACGACATCAGCATGGATTTTGTGGTCGGTCTCCCTCCAGCTAGAGGTGGACTGAACGCCATTTGGGTTATAGTCGATAGGTTGACCAAGACAGCTAGGTTCATACCTATCAAGGACACATGGAAGGTGCCCAAACTGGCTGAGGTGTTTACTACAGAGCATATCCGGTACCATGGGGTACCGAAGACGATCGTCTCCGATCGTGACACTCGTTTCCTCAGTCGATATTGGCGTCAGGTACAGGAGGCATTTGGGACTCAGCTACGACTTAGCACAGCTTTTCACCCGCAGACTGATGGGCAGACTGAGAGGACTATTCAGACCTTGGAGGATATGTTGCGAGCATTCGCTCTGGATTATCAGGGGAGTTGGGTAGAGCGTCTACACCTGGTAGAGTTCTCCTATAATAACTCTTACCACGCGTCTATCGGCATGGCACCATTTTAGGCTCTATATGGCAGGCCGTGCCGGACTCCCTTATCATGGAGTGACCCTGCTGAGGCGGTCTTGATTGGGCCTGAGTATATTCAGACACTGCAGGATGACGTTAGGGTTATTCAGCAGCACATGAGGGCAGCTCAGTCCAGACAGAAGTCTTATGGGGATCAGCGTACCAGAGAGCTCGAGTTTCAGTTGAGAGACATGGTCTTCTTACGAGTGTCCCCGATGAGAGGGATATTCCGATTCGGGATGAGGGGGAAGCTGAGCCCTAAGTATGTTGGCCCGTACAGGATTACGGAGCGAGTGGGCCCAGTTGCTTACAGACTCGAGCTACCAGCTGAGTTGGGGAAGGTACACGATGTGTTTCACGTATCACAGCTGAAGAAGTATATGCCTGACCCTTCTCACGTACTGCAGCCAGAGAGGCTAGAGATTGAGCCTACACTGAGGTATGAGGAGACTCCGGTACAGATCTTGGACACGAAGGTCCGACAAACGAGGGGCAGATCAGTTAAGCTAGTGAAGGTTCTTTGGGAACATCATGGGGTTGAGGAAGCTACTTGGGAGACCGAGGACTCCATGAGAGTTAAGTACCCACATCTATTTGCATGATACTCTGCTATCCTGAGCGGATTCACGTTAGTGGCGGTACGAGGGCGTACCTTAGCTCTTTTAAGGGGGATATGCTGGCATACTCCTCCTTCGTTATCTCATCCGGATTATGCCTCGTTGCATTGTTAGTAATGAGAGGTGTATGTATGTACGTAGTTTTACGTTATGGCACAGTACTTTGGCACGTTTGAGTTTGGCTTTATTTCAGTTTATATTTTGATTCACTTTGATTTGATTTCGGTACTCTAGAGTGGAATGTTGAAATGGAAATGGAATAAAGGATGGAATGGTATGGAACTTCATTGAGGTTATTATTGTCTCAGCACACCCGAAGCGGTGTGAGTGCCTATTAGTTGATTGTTAAACTTCGAGGCGAAGTTTCTTTTAAGGGGGATATACTGAAATACCCCTAAATTAATTTAAATTAATTTAGGGGATTTCTTTTATTAAAATTAAATTATTATATGGAATTATGAATATTAAATTATTATATGGAATTATGAAATTTATTTAGGGTTTTCTCCTATTTAACCTTAATTATTATACCTTATTATATAGTATTATGAATTTAATAATAGGATTTATAAGTCAATAAATCTTGGGAAAATTATTAAGCACTCCAAGCATATTATAAAGATTTTGGGAAGTGTTGGAACATTGTTTTGAAATATAAAAGTCAATATAAAATTCTAGAAACCTTAAAGCTTATTAAGCCTTGCTAGAGTTGACTTTTTGAGAATGGTCAAACCAGGCCATGAAACCTATACCAAAAAAATAGGTTATGAAAAACCATGAAGATCGATAAAAAGAACGTCAAAAACGGATCATCCTAGCCAAAGTTATGCTAGTTTGAAGTTTAGAGCCAAAATTTTATAACTGCCACGTGTCAGCCTCTCGTGCGCCCCAACACAATCATCCGATTTTGACCTAACTTGTGACGGCTATATCTCACTCGTTACTTCGAATTTTCCAGTGCCGTCTTCTCTCTATTCTTTCTCTCAATTCCCTCTTTACAACCGTAACTCATACAAGCCCTAACTCATTCTACATCGACGGGAAAGTTGATCCAAAGTTGTCAACTTTCGAGTTCGTAACCCAGTTTCCAGTTTCATCCGATTTCAGGTAATGTTCGTCTTGCCGTAACTTCCTCGTCTTTCAACCAAATTTCGATTTCTTTAGCTCGTTGTGTAGATCACTAATCCATCTACAACTTTCATGTTTATTTCCAAGCCTGATTCGTAACCGTTTGGAAGTTATAGTCGCCCAAAGTCTCTGATTTGTCAGCACATAAAATCACAGAAAACGACAGGTAAACTCGTAACTTTCGGGTCAATTTTCTTTCTGTATAGTGCATATTAGATTGAGTTCTTGTTATCATTGTGTAGATCTATGTCCCATCTTTCGATTGAGCCAAAGAACGCAGTCTAACTCAATCTGTACCGAAAGTTATAGAGTCGCAAAGTAGGCTACCCAAACGGTCAAGCTCGAGCGGTTTTCCAGTTTCCGATTTCGAATTCACCAAATTCGCACAATCCGGTGAGTCTCCGACCAAATTTCTCCGATTATGCTAACCGGTATTACAATTCCGACCTAACCCATGTTGTAATTTAACCTATTACGCTCTAGATTAGGAGAATTCGACAGAATCGAATTCGGTAACCTTAAGAACCCTAACTCTCGAATCAAATTCGAATCTTGATGAACTCTGTATTAAAATTGGGGAATTAGCATCATTGGAACCGAAATTTTATTACGAATCCATAGAAACAAGAATCACGCGATTTCGTTCTGTAGATTGTGAGGAATCGTCGATTTAGTACTCGACTTGGTTGAACTCGGCGCTGAAGAACTCGGAGAATTAGGGCCGTCCGATCGTAGTTATAAGATCTGGACGGCCGAGATTAAAACATTCCAGAATTTAGTTTATAAGGGTTTTAATAATTCCAGTAAATAGTCTTAACTTGTTGGTTTAATTTAAATATCTTCCCGAATGTATTTTGACTTGAAATTTTAACCATAGATTCCTTATTTTATGTAGTTTATTTTGATGTAAATTATTAAGGTTTTGGAGTTTTTAAACATAAGTTATGATTTTTACAAGTTACGGGTTTTCTGGAATTATTTGGCTAAATTAAAAAGATATTTTTATGAAATAAAAATTTTATAATATGTCTAAAATGTTATAGTTACTGTATATTAAATTTGGAATTTTTGGGCAACGGTAAAGGGTTTTAAAAATTGTGTTTATGAGTTTTTCATAAGAATAACCTATAATATAAAGTTTTTAATGTAATCAAAATTAAAGTAAGGTTTGTTAATTAACTTTTAAGCTGGGGAAAATAAGGGGAACTAAATTAAAATTTTATAACAGTAAGTTTATAATGTTTTGTATTAACTTCTAAGATAAATGAAATTATTTACATATATGTATATTTACTTACTTAAGTATGAACTTATATAAATTAAGGAATTTAATTATCCTACATTCTATTTACTATATTATATGGGGATTAATATTTTAAATAAACTAAGGAACAAATATATATAAAATATTATTTATTACACATTAAAAAAATTAAATTAAGAAGTAATTTAAAGTAAAGCAGGGAACTAATTAAAGTACCACTTATAATAACTAAACTTTATAAGAGCTAGAACCTTAAGTTATGGTAAAAGAAATACTTTATGAAAATACTTAGAATACAGTTTAAGGTGGTATTAATAAGATAGTTTAAATATGGTGAATTACATGGGGAAAATGTCTTAGTAATTTTTAATACGGGTATACTTATATCTATTAAATAAATCAAGGAAACACATCATGTTATAAACTTTAAGTCAGTTGTGTTAAGCCTATAAGTTATTGAACATTAATAAATACAATAAAATTTCCTAAAAATTCTATGGATAAATTCTAATACATAAAGATATATATATATATATATATATAAATATACATGTGAATAAATACATTAAAATAGTTGAGGGAAATAATAATCCTTGTGACAGTTATAATAAGTAGGTTATATATATATATATATTAAACCTTAGGTTTTAGTCAGTGAGTGATTAAATAATCACTATTAATTTAAGAGTTATTACACAACATAACTTAACCCTGTCTTGGGCTAACCTACTAAGCCCAAGTCTATGAACTCCAAAAGCCCACTTTAACAATCCAAAGAGAGTTTGGGCCACTCTCAGGAATAAATCCTAATTATTCCAAACTAAACGAGATGGGCCTAACAACGGATTTAGTTAACAAGTCAAGCCCAAACCTTTGTAAAAGAATAATGGTAAACTTAGAACTATTAATCAGTAAGTGAAGAAGGTTGTTAAGTTTGTAAGTCTCTTAACTAATCGACGTTTGGAACACCTTAATTATAGGTTACTGTTGGGAATCACTTTTACGAGTTAGTTATGTGCTTCACGTACCAGGTACGATTTCTCGTACTCCGATATTTTTGATGATTGACTTGTGGAATGTTTTGGAAAACGCTAACCGACTTTAAGAGGAATTTCTAAAAAAAATTGGTTGTGTGACTAACTCAGCTTGTGTGACTAACTGAGCCTTGGGCATGAAATTTGCATGGGTACTGGTTCTTTCTATTTGGTGTCCCGTTAGACATTGACTGCTTAGGGTTTACGCTTCTGCACTCTGTAGGACTGAGTGTTTTGGTATTGCTCTAGGTAGTTGGTGGTCTAGTGGGAATTTGGAAAAGGTCATTCCTGGAAATCTTTCTTTCGACGTGCGCGCGTCTTTAATGGTAACAGCAGGGGGTGTATATCCCTCGCCCATAGGGGCATTGATATTTGACAGCAGGGGGCTGTATATCCCTCGTCCACTAGGACATTGAAATTATGACAGCAGGGGGCTGTATATCCCTCGTCCATATGGACATTGATATTTGGCGGTGGGGCCATCTCTCCCAGTTAAATTATTCCACTCTTGAGTTCTTGATTCCTGGATCTATTTTATCGTTCCTAGTCCTTTGTGACTATCTGAGTCTTTTTACTCCTAACGGGAATTGGGTTTAACTAAGGCAATGGATGTTCACTAACACATGATGTGATTTTGTTCCACTAACTTTATTCCCAGTTATTAAACTTTATTTTTATCTTAGTATCTTGATTTGGTGATTGTGAAATGCTTTATTTTCTCTGACTGTTTTAAGTGTTTGGGTTCAAGTTATTGTTTGTGTAAGAATTGTATTTTAAGTTGTTTTTGGAGAATCGTACCAGTTCCATTCCAGGGAACTGACCCGCCCCTTCTGGGGTGGGCTGCTGGTTTTATCTTGCAGGTACGTGTTATCTTACAGGTGGCCACGAAGAGGAAGAGTGATTGGGATGGGATTAGGCTTGGAGAGTTTTGATGTTTTATTACTTCTTATTTTTGTTAAGTTTTCTCGTGGTTCAGGCCGTGACTTTTGTAATCATTAAGTTGTGTTTTGGTGAGGTTGGTACCGGGTGTTTGGAACCCGATGATCTGTACGTCTTTAGTATTTTGTTTCCGCTATAAATATGTTAAATAGGGGCGTTACAACTTGTTAGCGTCCACAATCAGACGCTAAATAGCATCTACGAACTGGTCGCAACTCTCTTGATCGGACGCTAAATAGCTGGAGACAAATTTATTACAACTTTGCATCCAACATTTTTCGGACGCTAAATTGCTTCTACTCACCGGACGCTAATTTAGATCTTCGGACACTAAATTTTATCCATTTGTCAAGTACTAGTTGATATAATCAGACACTAATTCAATTTTTAGATGATAAATTATATTTGTTTGTCAAGCACTAGTTTATATATTTGCTAAAATGTGTCTGTTTGTCACATTAACTAGTAGTGTAACATTATTATATTATGTTTTCAACACTATCATAGTAACTACAGATAAATAAGGCTCTATACAGTATACACGATACTCTTAATATGATATTCATTCATATAGATGGAATAGTGAAGCACATATGTATCAATATTTTCACACTACAAAATCAAAATGAGATATGTCTATAGCCACAAGGCATAGTAGTTGTAGCAAGGCAAAACAACCTAGTTAAAAGGGTAAAATCAAACTAGAAAAAAAGTCTTCACAAGGAAGATTGTTAGCAGCTGGAGCTCTTCACCAGCAAAAAAGCGCTTCATCAAATCACTTGTTCCTGAGATGGAAAAAATTTATCAGAAAGAAACAAATATAATCAGTGATTTACAAACATAATAGAATCAATGTTAGAGATATGTTAAATTCAGTATTAAAGCTACTAGTAATCATCATCACATAGCCCACCAACAATAGCATATTTTGGCATGATTAAACAATGCAGTAGTATACTTTGACTACCGCGATTATGATCATCACAACAATCAACATCATACTACTGCTATTACATTTTACAATCCTTCCGTTCTTTCTTTGTCAAATGTCACTACTATATTCTATATAGAAATAAACACATCATGTTCATAAAGTGGTACACATGATACATTACAAATAAAACAGCACATAGCAGACATTAAACTCCCACTGTTTAGATTACTTGAAAGATGGTGCTGATAACACGATTCAACAGGACATAGAGAATATGACAGAACAAACTAAAAGAAAAATGCAGACAAGTCATGATGAGATTATCAAATATGTAGAAAGAAGGATTGACAACAATATTCCATCAGAAGAGCTGAAATATAAGCTAATTATAGCATCTGCACTGTGGAAAAAAGCACTCTCACTAATTTTTATACTATGCTTTTTTTCTAGTTCATTGCATATCATCATGTGCACTTTTGCGAGTACAAATTCTACTAATCTGCGGCCGCACATCTTATCCTCATCATCACGATAAATCAGTTTCATCTGATCTCTTATCTCGGTTAGCTAGTCAGAATTTTGAAAACAATACAACATTCAAAAACAACACTTGCACTGAACAAGCACCTAAAACAACAAATTTGATAGCAACAGAAGCTGACATCAGGTTACATTTCAACAGAAGCTGACTTCAGGTTGCATTTCAACTAAATTCACCTTATCTTGCCCATTAAGCATAAGCATAATTGTGTCTGGGAAGAAGTAATTAAGGAGTGCGGACATCAGCCAATTAAGGAGCGCAGACGTTAGCCAATTAAGCAGCACATCACAACAGAAAAAAAAAAAGAAGAATGAGAGAAGCTGTAGCGACAACATGGAAAATAGCAATGTAACAACAGTGCCAAAAGACAGTGTAACATAAGTGCAACATGGTAGCAAAAACAATTGACCAAAATCAATGTTATAGTAGTGCACTTCTTTTTAAGTTCTTTAAACAATGGAATCTTGTCAATCATGTTTAGCTTAATCATAAAAGGTTTTGAGATGCTTGTATTGTATTAATTCTAACTCATAAGGATAAAAGTTGCACAAAATATAATGAGAAAGGAAACAACACGATTTTAATTATCATTTCAACAAGGACAGATACTAGACCAGACTTAGGACTTGATATACAATGTAGACAACACACACGACCATTACTATTTTATACACTAAAATGGGTCATATATATTAATCGATATTATAACCATGCCTGTAATTTCAGTACTGATTCGGGGTCAAATACTAATTCCCTCCATTAGATAGTTGTATTTTTACTTTTCATTCTGTGTTGTTTTGTCTTCGTTAAATATATTCAACATTTAGCTAAAGCATGACAACAAAAATATACACAAACAAGGAAAGCGATGTGAAACCAAATCATATAGTGACTCGCTGGCAAGGAGATAAAGGAAGAACGAATCCAACAAATATGATATATAGATGATCAATTATAACAATCATGACAGCAACTAAGTGGATAAAACATCAGATCGAACATAGTACAGAATATCTACACAATTAATAAATGGCATTTGAATTAGAATGATAGCTCTGTTTTTCTTATTATAATAAATACTGATAAGTTCAACACTCGTTGTAACAGTTTCTTTGAGAAAAACAATGGTAGCAGCAGCAGCTAACTACCCTTCTCCACTATGTTGTACTAGCTACAACTACTTGTTTTCCTGTTAATTATTACATCGTTATTCTCGTAATCGAATGATAGCAGCAGCAACTAAATGGTTGATATAATCTGATGACTTTTTATATTTCCGCTTAGTGATTAACCCTATCAAGACTATTGCTTGTGCATCTTAAAAACTTTTTTTTTTGGGTTGCAAAGTACCAACTGCGGCAATTAATGTTAGCATTAGATAATCCAAGTAAAGCCCAAGCCCCTTGTTCTTCCCAAATGTCCACTACGTTAAACAGTTAAAGTGGTTTTCAGCTTGATCAAGATGCACATGAAGCATATAAAACAAACTCACAGTATGGTTCACAAATTGCACACTGGCGAAAAAAAATAGGTAAAAAAAAAAAGCTGATGAAGCAACTACGAAGCTACAGTTAGCGCCCAACTAGTCAGCATTTCTGTTTCTCTTCAGTTTTGGGAAGCACATAAACAATAGTAGATTGCTTGTGCAAAATTATCGTGAGTGATGAGAAGAAAATTACCGTGGTGTGCAGCGAGATGCAGCAGTTCCTTTGATTTATCTCTGCAAAGATGCAGACATAAGAAGAAAATGAAGAATAGCGCATAGTTACTTTTTTAGTTTTTAACATTGGAGGGAAGTGATTATATCCCTTCACTTCAATAATGGCCTAAAATATCTCACAATTATATAATGAGTAACACCAAAATCCTCAATAAGTATCCCTTGTATAAAGTTTATTAGAGAAAGACTTGAATTGGTTTCATTTTTTTTAGACTTTAGCGTTAAATTTTAGATTGTAGGTTAACTATTGTATTATTGGTTTGTCATAATTGTGTAGAGATAACAGTTCTTTGGAGTCATCAAGTGCTAGGCTACTAATAACTTGAAATACTTTTTACGTTTTAATGATACTTTTTAAAACACCTTTGGTTGATATTATATGCAAGTTTGTTTCATGGAATATAAAAATAGAAATACAACCCCCTACAAAAACCAATATGATCAACACTTGACAGAGTTTTACGAATTGAATCGGAAAACTTTCTTTATTTCTTGGAATGTAGAACGAAAGAATACAGAGAGAACTTTCGTTCCTATTACAGAAGGAAGATGAGTTGGTGATCTTTCCAGAAAGCTAACAGAGACATAAGAAAGACTAGAACCGAGACTAGACCCGGTTGAGAAACGAACCGGGTTTTACAGATTGAGGGGAAAGAAAGAATTACATATTAAATCCTAATACACACTAGAAGCGTACACAGGAAAGATAATATGTAACATATTATTCCTAATACCCCCCCTCAAAAATTACAATCTGTACTCTATGAAGATTGGGATTTTGCTGCTCCTGTCTGATCATCCTGCGTCAACCTGTTCCTGCAAACCCAAAGGAGAGAACAGTCTATGATAGTTTTTGCCTGTGATTTTGTCATGATGTCCGCTAATTGGAGTTTGCTTGGTATGTGTTGGACCTGGATTAATCCTTCTTGAATTTTCTCACGCACAAAGTGGCAATCTAGTTCGATATGCTTTGTGCGTTCATGAGAAACAGGGTTCCTAGCTATATGAACTGCAGCTAAGTTATCACAGTGTAAGGGGATGGGGTTGATGTCCTTTAAGCCTATTTCATTCAGTAACCGGCTAAGCCAACTTAGCTCACTAGTAACCTGTCTCATTGCTCTGTATTCTGCTTCAGCAGAGGACAATGAGACAGATACTTGTTTCTTCTTGGATTTCCAACTTAAAGGACATCCACCCAACATGATATAATAACCTGATATAGATCTTCTTGTGATAGGGCATGAAGCCCAATCTGAATCACAATAAGCTAACCAGGTCATATTCATTGTTCTGATTAAAGAATAAACCAAAACCTGATGAAATACCCCAAACTTAGATATAGTGATTAAGATAATTCTAATCCTTATTTAAGAGCCTAATAATGCATAAGTAATATTGGTAAGGAAAAATAAATCCAAAAGAAATAAAGAAACGCTTAAAAAGCGAAAAACGCTAAATAAGCGTTAAATAACCATAAGAGGTGCGAGACCTCGGTTAGAGTATTATATGGATTCTTAAGGCTTAATAATGCCTAAATAATATAAGGGAACAACTCCCGAAGAAAACGGATCCTTAAAATGGATTAAAAGTATAAACGAACCTTAAAGCGCGTTTTTCAAGGAAACCGGAAAACGCGACTTTAAGCGGGTCAAATAGACTCGTAACAATTTTGGTCAACTAAATAGTCACTAATAAATATTAGTGAAGCTTTAGAACCAATGAAATTAATTAAACGAGAAAATTCCGGAAAACAGGTACCGGTTAGTAAGAACTGTAACAACCGGTAAGTTGTGGGGTGAGAGTGCAATTAAAAACAAGTTAGTGTGTCCACTTTTGCAAATAAAAAGCAAAAATCTGTAGAGGGGCATGTGTGTAGCCGATTTCCCCTCTCACTCTCCCTTTCTTTATTGTCCCTAATTCACTAAAGGACAAAAGAAATAAGAAAAAGCAAAATAAGACTCTCTCTCCTCACTCCCCTCACCCTCACTCACGATTTCCTTCCCCCTTCCTTCTCTATCTCTTAATTTCCTTCTCCCATGCGACAGCCATGGTGAATTGAAATACCCACAACAATTCTCCCTTCTCTCCTCTTGTCCAAGAAGCTAAATACTTGTCCAAACTCAAAAAAAAATACACCATTGGAATCCCCTTGCAAAGGAGAACATTTCCCTCCTTTCAAAAATCCAAAAGCTCAACTTTCATTTCGGTGGGTATTCCCCATTTGAAGATTCAAGTCCACCATTAGAAGCACCTTCACCTCCTTATCATCTTGAGGTAAAAAGAAGTTCGAAAATCCATCGTTTCTAGCCCTCATTAGCATTTTAAGAATTTTCAGTTTTTGAATGCCTTGTTCTTCATGCTCCAGCCGATTTGGCTTCTTATTTGGGCTAGGAATCTTGTTCTCTTGCTAGTCAAGAACTTCATCCATTCATTGGAAGGTAATACTCTTTCCTAAACCCTAAAACATTAAATTCTAGGGTTAGTGCAAAACTGAATGTTAAATGGTAGTGTGTATTGGTATGGTGGTTGTAGTATTGTGCATTGTGTGAGGAAGAGCAAAGAAGAAGGAAAGAAGGAAGAAGAGAAGGAAAAGAAAGAAAGAAAAACTAGCAAGACAAGGTAATTGCTCTTACCTTGAACTAGTTTTGTATGTAGTAGTGTAACAGATTTTAAGTAGTAAAGTGAGTAATGTATTCGAGTAATGAGTAGTGGTAATGTAGTAGTGTATTGGAGAAGAGAAGTAACAGTTTTTGAAGTTTTAAATGATGTTTAAAACTTGGGAAAACATTGGGTAGTGAATGTGTATTTGTGCAGGATTTTATTGTGTTGTAGAGATGTTGGAATGTGTATAAGAAGTGTTGTGTAAACAGGTTGTGAGAATATGAATATGTGAGCTGAAATAACGTGTGGAGAATGTTAGAAATATAGGGGAGACTATGTCAAATTTCATCTAGGAATTTGAGGACTTAGGCACATTTGGAACAGATTTTGGAGAGTTTAAAAGGAGTGTTTAGTACCTTGTAACAGGTTTGAATATGGGTTTGTAAATGAGATGAAACTAGAGTGTAAGGTAATGTATTTTGGATGCTAGGAATGACATTGATTGAGGGAGTATTGGAGGCTAGGAGTTGAGGGAAAAATCTGTAGCATGAAAGAGAAGACAAAATCTGTAGCAAAATGCATTAAGGAAGAAGACAATGTAAGTGTTGAAGTGGAACTTGGAAAATGGGGTGAATAAGTAGTATAGAGTTGTATAATGAATTAGAGAATGAAATAGCATGGTTTAGATGGCCTAATTAGTGCTAAAACATGTTAGGATGCATGTAGGAAAATTGGGGAAGCAATGGGTGAAATTGGGAAAAGAAGACAAGGCCTGTAGCAAAGTTCTACTACTGTCCGACCCACAGCCTGGATCGGACGCTGGGTCGGACAAGGCCTGAATAACGAGAATAAAACTTTCTGGAATGGTCCGACCCAGGGCCGTGAGTCAGACGTGGGTCGGACAGGCAAAAAAAAATTCTGTATCGAAGTTCCTGACTTCGTCCGACCCAGAGGTTGGGTCGGACATGGGTCGGACATAGCGTGGATAACGAAACTAAAACCTTCTGGAATGGTCCGACCCAGAGGTGTATGGGTCGGACAGAACAGTGCTGGGTCGGACGGATGAATTTCAGAGAACGAGGAACTTACTGGAATGGTCCGACCCAGGTGTTGGGTCGGACGGTGGGTCGGACGGCCCAAACACTTAAAAAAAATGTTTTTATAATATGACTATAGTAATCATATGTATGTATATGTATATGCCTATACACATGTATGCATATATATGTAGCAATACACCATTAATGAAGAAGTAATGGTAAGAAAAGGAGTAAATGAGTAAGGAAGCAAGTTTAAGAAGTAGTAAAGAAAAGAATGTCTTATAATCAAGTAAGAAAGTAATAGTGTAGTAAGTATACATTGAGAATGTTAATGAAGGAGTAAGTTGAATCAATAATAGAATATTGATCATACAACTTCATGTATATATAGGAAGCAAGTAGTTGAACATCGAAGGAACCCGGTAGTACGTATACGACGGTGAACGGTATGATTTCTTCATGCTCTGTATCCTAACCTGGTTACCCCGATTTGTGTGCTTATGTGATCACCAATAAGATAAATGCACGAATCGGACTTATATTACACTTAACTGTGTTTGAACTATCTTGTTCTTGTTGTATCTTCTTGAACAATTAGTTTGTATAATTCATGAAATGCATGAATGGAAATGAGAAGTATGTGTAAGTATTGTGTACTTGTGTATTGTATGTATGTATGGAAATGAAGTACTGACTTCTACTAATTCCTAACAATCTAACTCCTGACATGAGTAATGAGTAATGGAATGAGTAGAAGTCCGATATAGTTTCGGCCACGCGTGAGGACAAGGAAACACAAGAGGTTGGATCCGAATCCTGGCTGTAATCTTTTCCATGGACCAATCCCCTTGAATGGGTAGCATCCTGGATTAGTGGGCCACCCTAAAGCCCGGTGGTGGGATGTAGTAATCCCTGCCCGGAGGTCATACCGACTTGACTTGAGTAAAGTATGTAAGAAGTAAGTATTGTATGTGTATTAGTCTTGACTATTGTAAGTCATTGACCGGGAATAAAAGAGTATTGAACATCCGACTAACCCGGGTGTGTAAAGAAGCTAACAAGCCTTCTGTGTGAATTGGAGAAGTGTATCTCCGTATTGCGTATGAGAGTATGTACTGAGTAAGTATTGTGTATGTGTATTCTGGAAGATGGTAAGTAAGTATTGGTTGACCGGCATTGTCTTCCAAGCATGCATTGTACCGTGCGTATGTATGTATACCTTGTGTCGTATTGTAGTATTGTGAACGAAAGTATGTATGTATCTAAGTATGTATGTAAGTATGTATGTAAGTATGTATGCATGTATGTGTTGCAAAATGAATTGCATGTATTCGACCAAATGGTCGGCGTACCCTCGCTAGTACGCGGGGTATGCAATTATCATATTCAGCGAAAGCTGACCCCCTCGGGGGAACGTTTTTAGTGTGCAGGTACCCGAAGCAGACCTGGTCACAGAAGAGACCGATGGACATGCCTAGATTACTAGGAATGAAAGGTAGATTGTAGTAAATGGTATAAGTTTTGTAGCCTTGAATGTGGAAATGTACCAAGGGGTACACTAGTATGTAGTTGTGAGAAACGGGTAGTGGATAGACTCTTGAAGAGTATGTATGAACTTGGAGGAAGTATCGTATTTGTGATTGGAACTTAGTAAACTCGGTATGTGTGGTGTATTATCTTGTATTGAATTATGGAGTATTGCATTGGATGGAGTATTGTATCGAATGGAGTATTGTAGTACTCAGTAAGTAATGGGAGTATGTATTGTATTTGTGTGGTACTCGGATATTCCGGTCCATCAGACCGATGTTGTATGTAGTAGTAGCCTTGTTGGTCACGTGGGTGGCTAACGGCAGTGTATCCCCCACCGTTGAGTATGTAAGTATCCGCTGCGTGAATCTGTATTGTATAAGGAGATTGGACGGTAATGACGGTATTAGCGGTAGGGGTGTTACAAAAAAGTGGTATCAGAGCGAAGTATCGCTCTGATGACTGGAAATACCGAGTTTAGGAAATACCGAGTTAGGAATTAGAAGTTTAGGGCTAAGGGCTGAGTGTTAGCATTAGAGGTATGCTAGTTAGGAACTACCGGTGAGTACCGGATACCTACTATACCAGACCCGCCCTCCACAATCCCACTGTATAACTTTGGAAAGTACGCCAGAGAGAAGGAAGGTCCTCTCATACTCGGGAAAAACCCGATCTGGCAGATGTGAAGCAATCACACAGTAAACAAGAACTTGACAAGTAGTAGATCCCAAGGATTGGAAGACCCGGAGATGGATCCCGGTTGAACAACAATACCCGCACTTAATGGCGGTAGAATGAGAACTCCAACCATAAGGAGACTACAACATGCAACAACATGGGGCGACCTGCGTAGCAGTCGCGAACCTAGCTAACCAATCAGCAGCAGGAAAAGAAGCACTAAGCGTGCAACAGAGCGGAAAAAGGAAATAGAACAAGCTCGAGATACGAGTCTGCGGGACAGTAATAGCTAAGTAATACCACCAACGGTATGCTAGCTGACTAAGGAAGTAGTCAGGAGTGGCTAACTCCGGAACTACAACGCCAAGAGGTTACAATACCTGGCTGATATAACGTACACAACCACAAGAATATCCACGAGATATAATCCGACGCAACTACAAGAATAGTGCCTAGACAAGCTAAGGCTCAATAACCACGGTAAACCAGTGGGAACGAGCAACAAGAGAAAACACAAAACTAAATAAATAGGTATCTCCAAGGATTGGAGAAGTACCCCGACCAAGACAACCATGTCAAGATCGATGGGAAGCTACTTAAAAGGATCGAGTACCCCAAACATAGATCAATATGATCTAGGGAAGAGTCAACAAGACTATTAAATAAAAGTGGAAACCATACCAAGACCGGTATAGGCCTAACCAAAAACCAACCGTCACCTACCACGCACTTGCCACGGCAAGTGCAGTAAAGGCAGGAACATGTAGAGGAACTTTAACACACCACAGGTACATAGTAATGTACCGTGACAGCAGTGAAGCAACTATAGGATCGCAAATCCTGGAAGCTAGAGAACTCAAACCTTGGAAAGGCGTGACGGCCTGACCATTGTATTAAGGACATACCAGTCAGCAAGAAGCTGGACTCGGTCAAGACCTCAAACATGGCTATGCCATGAAGAACATCTTTTAACACCGAACCATTGTTTTCAAAACCAAACCCTGCTTTCAAACCACAACTTTCATTAAAAACCTTGGATTTTAAAACCAGACCAACCGAATTACGGTGAGTATCATAAAGTGATACAAGAGGAGTTGGCAATAGAATACTTCACCTAGGCGTGTGACGAACACTATGAGTGTACCCAATTACGGGATGTGGGACAACCGCACTCCGAAGGAGCTTGCGGGCCTGACAAGTAGTCGGGTAAGTGGTAACGTATCAACATGGTACCCCACGTATGTATACATGTAGTGTGCGAAGCACGGGAGGTAGTCAACTCCGTTCTACGGACCATCAGTAAGTTCAAACCGGAACAACTGGACACCTCAGACGATCGAGTATAAAGAACTCAGAGAATCCATCTAAAGATAAGGAATAAGGACTAGAAAGTGCAAGGAGCACATACTAGTAAGTATAGACATTGGATATGTCTCAAGACATCAAACAAATACGTGATAGCTGGGAAGCATACCCAGCCTAAACACAGTAAGGCAGTTGCCTAACGTGAACACCACAATGCTCAACAAACGGGACAGAACTCCCAAGAGCGCTCACAAGATTACCACGAGGCCAATCCATCATCGGAGAGGATATTTAAACCTAGTCTCAAGCATTAGGAGCAAGTGTAAACGGTCTACCCAACGATGGGAGACGTCATAACCTGAAAGGAGATAGCTTAATGCAATACCATAAGACGGTATAGGGGACAACACATGTTATAAACATTACCCGGATGTAACGGCATAACCTAACAACACCCAGGAGCAATCCTTGAAGGGTGTCTGAATTTGCAACAGTCAAACAACAGCGACATGATAAAAGCACAAAAGCTAGAATGAACACTCGGTTAAGACACCGAAGGGATTTCACTTAACAGGAAATACCCTAGACTACAAAAGGCACTGGTTAACACCAGAATGCCTAAAGGACCTCCTATGAACGGAAGCGCGATGTCACGACTTACCATGGAGCCAGTAATACCCCCAACCTATGGGGTATAGGAGAAGTGGAAATGTGAAGAAGCAGCTTGCAAAGAGCATAGCTCGCAGCAATACGGCTTAAAAGCCATCAACCAACTATGTTAGGTAAACCTTAACGGTTGCATAACCCACACCATCTAATAGCAAGACTTACAAGAGATACGGTCTCATACGACAAAGAAATCAACAATTGGACCATCGATCCAAACCCAACATCCTGAGTGGCTTGGAGTAATGATCAACTCAATGTCACCGTCACTGTCACTAGAGCACCAGTCTAGTATACAACTGACTAAGTTTTAATTACCTTCATGCCCCTGTAGATAATAATGCAGAGGCATAGAAATTGTTATAACACCAACAATGGCCTAGTCCACACTTGGACACTACGAGAACCCAAGGGAAGGTACCCCTCGTTAACCGAAGACCACCAATGTGGTGAAGATGTGAACCCTTAGAAAGGCTTCCATCTACTATAACAATAAAGCCTACGCAATAGATATTGCCAATGGGCGATGGAATAAGGAAATGAATTTCCAAACCATTACGTCTTAAAGGAGTAAGTATACTCCCTATGCAGTACATAAGCAGGTACTAACATAGTAACCCTGCTAGCAGATGTATGAGTGGCGACAAACCCCTCAACAAGAACTTTCACCTATCAGTGATAAAATACTCTTCAATTAGAGAACGGGACCAGAAAACCCCTAAAGTTTCTTGGGATGTCCAGGTGATATGCATACAAGCGAAACTACACAGCTAGAGCCTATAACTAATGCTCAGCTTTGGGAGGACAGCAATTGTCAAAAACAATCAATGGGTGTGCACACTACACACCATGAATGACCAACGCTCAAGAGAGCTTGCAACATGATAAACCACTTCATCCTTGGTCAACTAAGATATTTGACAAACTATATCATGAATGAAGAAGTAATGTGAGGTAAGCTAACCTACACATAAAACCTAAATTGAAATAAAACATCCCCACAATGGGAAGATAATAGTATTGCGGTATACTACGACAACCGTCATACATATGACTAGGAACCTCCTAGTGTTTGTACACCATAAGGAAATGGTGCCAACGATAATGGAAAGGAGTAAAGGTAAGCTACCACAGTAACGGAGACCGTAAAAACGATGTGGTATAGTGAGTAAGAATACGGTGCGCAACAAGCGACCGGAATGAGGAAGTAGTTGGACAATGACACGAAGTATAAGTATGAGATGACAAGCAGAAATATTCATCCCTATCACATAAGTGACTTACTGCCAAGCGTTTACGCCTCTGCACTCTGTATGACTGAGTGTTTTGGTATTGCACTCGCGCAGCAATGATCTAATGCCATAGCTAGGAATATGGAAATGTAAACCGTAGTAAACCTTTCTTTCACCAACAACATGGCATAAGCCAGTCAAGCAAGCCTAGCAACAAACCGTGCGGCCTAAGGCCAAAGAAGCACGAAGAGTGTAAGCACACTAACAACCACAAGATGTAAATTCCATTGGAATAAAAGGTGAAAGAAGACTGAAGAAAGTCACTTGGACCGACGCATTGAGAATGCAAGGTCATACAAGAAAAGAACACTTGTACTGAACCAGAAGAACTGGTATTATTCAGAAGCTAGTGACAGCAGAGGAAGCACTGCAACTAGGTAGTGACTTAACCTCGCCCGACAATAAGTCGGAGGAACTTAGTGAATAATCGTGGGAGTACGAATAATATGTATAATAGATTACCAGAGAGCTGGTTACAATCTAAAACTCATTGAGTTCAAACAGCGGTAAAAGAATACCAAACTGTTAGTAAACCTTATCTCCACAATAGAGGGATAAAAAGGTGATGTATAACACATTAAGGATAACATGAAGGGTGAGTAACCCAAGTTATCAGGGTCGCGCAGCAGAAGCTAGTGGGCCTAGCTAGGAAATGTAATACACCTAGTAAGTATGAAAGAATGGCTATTAATGCCTTGAAGCCTAATAGGCTAGCTAGAACTGAACTAATTATGAGTTAAATAAACTCATATAGGAATCCTCGGTGCAAAGACTAAACCATTGGTATGGTTAAGACCCTTTGACCAGAGCATATTGTATAGTATATCGTAGTGAAGCTAAACACTTCAGATTGCCTAAATCGAGTAAACCAATGTTTAATAGTAACATATGGTAGATTACGTGGGCGTAATCCCTTTTAAGGGGGGTAGAGCGAAAACCGCTTAATGTAAGTTTCATGAATAAAACACAGAAACTATAATGTGCATAGCACAAATGAGAATCGAGTTGATGATTAGTACTTATGTCAGATAAACATAAGTATTCATTCATATTGTAATTGTGGTAATTAGGCACAAGAGATGCGAATACCATTGGATGAATATAACCATCTTGTAACCCCAGTGTAAAAGTATTAATAAAGAGGAGTATACTAACTCTTGGGGAAACGATAATCCCTGTAGTGTGTGCCTATCTGAAGTTAGACATGGCATTACGATGCTTGAGTCGGTATAAAACCGATGTATAACCTAGAGGAGATCGAGTTCCCTAGGTGATTGTCTTGAGACAATTGAGAATGAGTAGTGGACGGAGCTCCACAAGTATTGTATTCTTAAAGAAGTAGTACGGATTAACTATGAGTAGTAGAGGAATGTAACCCACGAGTGGTGTATTCGTAAGTATGTTATTGCAAGTAAATTGAGGACAGCTGAATTTCATAAGTAATGTATTCCCTAGTCAGAATAGTAGAGATAATAGAGGGTAATGGAAGAAAGTAGAGAAGATTGATGAAATGAGCATTTACGCATCGAATTCCGAGGAAAGCATTTGGGAAGTAGATTGAGAATGATTGATGGACTGAATTCCATCCTTTGGAGTTGTGTGAAATTGTAATTATGACTAGGAAGAGTAAAAAGGTAGAAAATGAAAATGATTGAATTATCTATTGTTTGAAACGGATGTGGGAAGTCGAACTTGATCCTGATCAGATCAAGGGAAGCCGAACACAAAATGGGGTGGAAAGATAGTTCAACACTGATGCTGATCACATCAGGGTCGAACGATTCTTGAAGCTCCCCTCAAGTAGTCACAAGAATCACGCATAGGGTAGAAGCAATAAATACAAACTGGAATTTGGAGTTGTATGCATTGGAAAATTCCTAAGTAGTGGGTGCGAAAGAATTTTCTTAGCCTGAAGATGAAGGATTTGCTAGAAGCGTATGCCTGAGAAGGTAGTAGAGTATCGTATTGTATTATTCCAAGGGCAGCGGGACATAGAAGAGTCCTGTGTCTAGATGACCTGAGGGCCTGCGGGATTGTAATGTGTATTGCATTGCTTTGGGGATAGCTTTGCACTGCATGTACGTGTAAATTTAGTAAAGAGGAACTGGATGGCTGGTAGTAACGTGGATTTGAGTAATTATTGTACATTGGTAAGGCATGGAAAGTAGGAATCTTGAGTAATGGATTGAGGATTTGGAAGGAGGAAGAATGTACGACGTCTGGTATAGACAAGTATGAATGATCAAGCATTGTAACCCTATAACCTTGAGCAACTTTGAGGACAAAGTTCTTAAGGGGGGTAGATTGAAATACCCCAAACTTAGATATAGTGATTAAGATAATTCTAATCCTTATTTAAGAGCCTAATAATTCTTAAGTAATATTGGTAAGGAAAAATAAATCCAAAAGAAATAAAGAAACGCTTAAAAAGCGAAAAACGCTAAATAAGCATTAAATAACCATAAGAGGTGCGAGACCTCGGTTAGAGTATTATATGGATTCTTAAGGCTTAATAATGCCTAAATAATATAAGGGAACAACTCCCGAAGAAAACGGATCTTTAAAATGGATTAAAAGCATAAACGAACCTTAAAGCGCGTTTTTCAAGGAAACCGGGAAAACGCGACTTTAAGCGGGTCAAATAGACTCGTAACAATTTTGGTCAACTAAATAGTCACTAATAAATATTAGTGAAGCTTTAGAACCAATAAAATTAATTAAACGAGAAAATTCCGGAAAACAGGTACCGGTTAGTAAGAACTGTAACAACCGGTAAGTTGTGGGGTGAGAGTGCAATTAAACAAAGTTAGTGTGTCCACTTTTGCAAATAAAAAGCAAAAATCTGTAGAGGGGCATGTGTGTAGCCGATTTCCCCTCTCACTCCCCCTTTCTTTATTGTCCCTAATTCACTAAAGGACAAAGAAATAAGTAAAAAGCAAAATAAGACTCTCTCTCCTCACTCCCCTCACCCTCACTCACGATTTCCTTCCCCCTTCCTTCTCTATTCTCTGAATTTCCTTCTCCCATGCGACAGCCATGGTGAATTGAAGAACCCACACAAAACTCTCCACTTCTCTCCTCTTGTCCAAGCTAAATACTTGTCCAAACTCAAAAAAAAATACACCATTGGAATCCCCTTGCAAAGGAGAACATTTCCCTCCTTTCAAAAATCCAAAAGCTCAACTTTCATTTCGGTGGGTATTCCCCATTTGAAGATTCAAGTCCACCATTAGAAGCACCTTCACCTCCTTATCATCTTGAGGTAAAAAGAAGTTCGAAAATCCATCGTTTCTAGCCCTCATTAGCATTTTAAGAATTTTCAGTTTTTGAATGCCTTGTTCTTCATGCTCCAGCCGATTTTAGCTTCTTATTTGGGCTAGGAATCTTGTTCTCTTGCTAGTCAAGAACTTCATCCATTCATTGGAAGGTAATACTCTTTCCTAAACCCTAAAACATTAAATTCTAGGGTTAGTGCAAAACTGAATGTTAAATGGTAGTGTGTATTGGTATGGTGGTTGTAGTATTGTGCATTGTGTGAGGAAGAGCAAAGAAGAAGGAAAGAAGGAAGAAGAGAAGGAAAAGAAAGAAAGAAAAACTAGCAAGACAAGGTAATTGCTCTTACCTTGAACTAGTTTTGTATGTAGTAGTGTAACAGATTTTAAGTAGTAAAGTGAGTAATGTATTCGAGTAATGAGTAGTGGTAATGTAGTAGTGTATTGGAGAAGAGAAGTAACAGTTTTTGAAGTTTTAAATGATGTTTAAAACTTGGGAAAACATTGGGTAGTGAATGTGTATTTGTGCAGGATTTTATTGTGTTGTAGAGATGTTGGAATGTGTATAAGAAGTGTTGTGTAAACAGGTTGTGAGAATATGAATATGTGAGCTGAAATAACGTGTGGAGAATGTTAGAAATATAGGGGAGACTATGTCAAATTTCATCTAGGAATTTGAGGACTTAGGCACGTTTGGAACAGATTTTGGAGAGTTTAAAAGGAGTGTTTAGTACCTTGTAACAGGTTTGAATATGGGTTTGTAAATGAGATGAAACTAGAGTGTAAGGTAATGTATTTTGGATGCTAGGAATGACATTGATTGAGGGAGTATTGGAGGCTAGGAGTTGAGGGAAAAATCTGTAGCATGAAAGAGAAGACAAAATCTGTAGCAAAATGCATTAAGGAAGAAGACAATGTAAGTGTTGAAGTGGAACTTGGAAAATGGGGTGAATAAGTAGTATAGAGTTGTATAATGAATTAGAGAATGAAATAGCATGGTTTAGATGGCCTAATTAGTGCTAAAACATGTTAGGATGCATGTAGGAAAATTGGGGAAGCAATGGGTGAAATTGGGAAAAGAAGACAAGGCCTGTAGCAAAGTTCTACTACTGTCCGACCCACAGCCTGGATCGGACGCTGGGTCGGACAAGGCCTGAATAACGAGAATAAAACTTTCTGGAATGGTCCGACCCAGGGCCGTGAGTCGGACGTGGGTCGGACAGGCAAAAAAAATTCTGTATCGAAGTTCCTGACTTCGTCCGACCCAGAGGTTGGGTCGGACATGGGTCGGACATAGCGTGGATAACGAAACTAAAACCTTCTGGAATGGTCCGACCCAGAGGTGTATGGGTCGGACAGAACAGTGCTGGGTCGGACGGATGAATTTCAGAGAACGAGGAACTTACTGGAATGGTCCGACCCAGGTGTGTGGGTCGGACGGTGGGTCGGACGGCCCAAACACTTAAAAAAAAATGTTTTATAATATGACTATAGTAATCATATGTATGTATATGTATATGCCTATACACATGTATGCATATATATGTAGCAATACACCATTAATGAAGAAGTAATGGTAAGAAAAGGAGTAAATGAGTAAGGAAGCAAGTTTAAGAAGTAGTAAAGAAAAGAATGTCTTATAATCAAGTAAGAAAGTAATAGTGTAGTAAGTATACATTGAGAATGTTAATGAAGGAGTAAGTTGAATCAATAATAGAATATTGATCATACAACTTCATGTATATATAGGAAGCAAGTAGTTGAACATCGAAGGAACCCGGTAGTACGTATACGACGGTGAACGGTATGATTTCTTCATGCTCTGTATCCTAACCTGGTTACCCCGATTTGTGTGCTTATGTGATCACCAATAAGATAAATGCACGAATCGGACTTATATTACACTTAACTGTGTTTGAACTATCTTGTTCTTGTTGTATCTTCTTGAACAATTAGTTTGTATAATTCATGAAATGCATGAATGGAAATGAGAAGTATGTGTAAGTATTGTGTACTTGTGTATTGTATGTATGTATGGAAATGAAGTACTGACTTCTACTAATTCCTAACAATCTAACTCCTGACATGAGTAATGAGTAATGGAATGAGTAGAAGTCCGATATAGTTTCGGCCACGCGTGAGGACAAGGAAACACAAGAGGTTGGATCCGAATCCTGGCTGTAATCTTTTCCATGGACCAATCCCCTTGAATGGGTAGCATCCTGGATTAGTGGGCCACCCTAAAGCCCGGTGGTGGGATGTAGTAATCCCTGCCCGGAGGTCATACCGACTTGACTTGAGTAAAGTATGTAAGAAGTAAGTATTGTATGTGTATTAGTCTTGACTATTGTAAGTCATTGACCGGGAATAAAAGAGTATTGAACATCCGACTAACCCGGGTGTGTAAAGAAGCTAACAAGCCTTCTGTGTGAATTGGAGAAGTGTATCTCCGTATTGCGTATTGAGTATGTACTGAGTAAGTATTGTGTATGTGTATTCTGGAAGATGGTAAGTAAGTATTGGTTGACCGGCATTGTCTTCCAAGCATGCATTGTACCGTGCGTATGTATGTATACCTTGTGTCGTATTGTAGTATTGTGAACGAAAGTATGTATGTATCTAAGTATGTATGTAAGTATGTATGTAAGTATGTATGCATGTATGTGTTGCAAAATGAATTGCATGTATTCAACCAAATGGTCGGCGTACCCTCGCTAGTACGCGGGGTATGCAATTATCATATTCAGCGAAAGCTGACCCCCTCGGGGGAACGTTTTTAGTGTGCAGGTACCCGAAGCAGACCTGGTCACAGAAGAGACCGATGGACATGCCTAGATTACTAGGAATGAAAGGTAGATTGTAGTAAATGGTATAAGTTTTGTAGCCTTGAATGTGGAAATGTACCAAGGGGTACACTAGTATGTAGTTGTGAGAAACGGGTAGTGGATAGACTCTTGGAGAGTATGTATGAACTTGGAGGAAGTATCGTATTTGTGATTGGAACTTAGTAAACTCGGTATGTGTGGTGTATTATCTTGTATTGAATTATGGAGTATTGCATTGGATGGAGTATTGTATCGAATGGAGTATTGTAGTACTCAGTAAGTAATGGGAGTATGTATTGTATTTGTGTGGTACTCGGATATTCCGGTCCATCAGACCGATGCTGTATGTAGTAGTAGCCTTGTTGGTCACGTGGGTGGCTAACGGCAGTGTATCCCCCACCGTTGAGTATGTAAGTATCCGCTGCGTGAATCTGTATTGTATAAGGAGATTGGACGGTAATGACGGTATTAGCGGTAGGGGTGTTACACCTGAAGTTCCTTTTATATAAGTTAGGGTGTGATATGCAGCATTCAAGTGTTCTGTTGTTGGGGATTGAAGGAATTGACTAAGGTACTGAACAGCATAAGATATATCTGGCCTAGTGTTTGTGAGGAAGTTTAATTTCCCAACTAAACATCTATGGATAGTGGGGTTTTCGAGTTTGGTTCCAGTATCTTTGTACAACTTTAAATTTATTGGTAATGGAGAGACGGTGGGTCTGTTCTGTTCCATTCCAAAATCTTTTACTATCTGTTTTGAATACTTCTGTTGTGACATGATGATGCCCCCCTTTGTATGAAGAAATTCCATTCCCAAAAAATAGTTTAACCTTCCCAAATCCTTTATTCTAAATTCCTTGTCTAGCCGTTTCTTTAGATAGGTGATTTCCTTGTTATTGTTGCCAACAACAAGGATATCATCAACATATATTCCAAGGAGGGTGGTGCTGTTTTTACTTGTTTTTATAAATAGGGAATAGTCATTCTTAGAATGGCTGAATCCTAAGTTTTTCAAAAATTTAGCAAGTCTCTCATACCATTGACGGGAGGCTTGTTTTAATCCATAGATTGATTTGTGTAGCTTGCACACCTTGTTTTCTCCATGAACTCTAAGACCTTCGGGTATTTTCATGTACACATCTTCATGGAGGTCTCCGTGAAGAAATGCGTTGTTAACATCAAGTTGATCTAGAGTCCAACCCTTTTTGATGCCTATTATAATTAAGGCCCGTATTGTTGTGTGTTTAAAACAGGAGAGAATGTTTCATCATAATCTAAACCTTGTTTTGGGTGAATCCCCTAACCACCAATCTTGCCTTGAACCTTTCAAGGCTGCCATCTGCTTTAAGTTTAGTTTTATAGACCCATTTACAACTGATGGCACGCTTTCCTTAGGGAGATCCACTATAGACCACGTATTATTTATCCTTAGGGCCTCAAATTCATCCCTCATGGCCTTTACCCATCTTGGGTCTTTGCTGGCTATGTTAAAATTTGAGGGTTCCTCTAGACAGTGCAACTGATCAAGGAAATTGCTGGTATTTTGTGAGAGGGAGGAAGAAAGAATGGTGTGTTTCGGTATATGTTCTGTGAGGCTGTTTATGGTAGAAAGTGAAGAATTGATTGGATTTCCTTGGTCAAGTCTGGCTGTCAGTATAGTGGAAAACAGATCACTGTTGTTTTGCACTGTTGAACACACATAGTCTTTGTATTTGGAAGGAAAATTGTGGGGTCTAGTGGATCTTCTAAGGGTTACAATTTCATCCTGTTGGTGTTCATGTTCAAGATCTTTTTCTTCTTCAGTTTCACTGTTGTCATCTTTATCACTTTCAGAATGTTGTGTGTTTTGTGGTTCCTGAACATCATCTTCCATGTATTGGTTAGGAAACAAGGAGGTTTCTTCACCTTCAGGTTGATCTTTGTTGATTGTATCTCTCCAATCCTTTTGTTTTAAAGGGAAGATGTTTTCAAAATATGTTATATCACGACTTTTTATCTGATTTTCTTCCAGAGACAGAACTTTAGCCCCTTTTGTGTTTTTACAAGGCCCAAGGTAAATACAAGGGAAGGCTCTGGAGTCTAGCTTGCCTTTAGAAGGGTTTAGGTTAGTGATGTAGCAAAGACATCCAAAATTCCTTAAGTTACTATATTCCGGTTTTGTATCATAGAGTCTCTCAAAAGGAGTTTGGTTTTGGATGGCTTTACTAGGGATCCTATTGATGATATATGCAGATTGCTCTACACAATGCCCCAATATTTATCTTCTACCCAGATTGGAAAAGTAAAGCTCTTGTAACTTCCATTAGGTGTCCTTGTTTTCTCTCTACAACCCCATTCTGCTGGGGAGTATGAGGACAGCTAGTCTCATGGATAATTCCTTTCAGCTTATAAAATTCAACCCCCTCTGTTGATTTCCCTAACTCTTTAGCATTATCGCTTCTGATGATTTTAATCTTTTTGTTCATTTGTGTTTCAATGAGGATAACAAAGTTTTTAATTTCTTGTAAAGCTTCAGATTTATGTTTAAGTAACCTTACCCAAGTTCCCCTTGTGTAGTCATCCACTAAAGTAAGGAAGTACCTATAACCTTCTACAGTTTGGGTCCTCATTGGCCCACAAACATCAAGATGTATCATTTCAAAAGCTTGTTGTGTTTTGATGGTAGAGATAGGAAATTTGTGTCTTTTGCTTTTAGCTCTAAAACATGTGCTGCAGGGGAAGATATCAGACTTAGGACCGCTGTGTTTGCTGAGTCCCAATTCTGATATTCTGCACATTTTTTGAAAAGGTATGTGACCTAATCTATGGTGCCATAAGAAAAGATCTTTAGTATTAACAGCATCTATAGTTTCATTACAAGTACTGATATTAGCAAAACTAATGTTCCTTCTTTTCAGAATGAAACTGCTCAGAGCATGCATATCCAAAAAATATAAACCAGCAGCTTGTCTGCCTATGTTCACACAAATTCCAGTCTCAGAATCCTGCAATTGACAATGATTTTTGAAGAAAACAACAGACACAGCTAAGTATTCAACAAGCTTATTTAGAGAAACTAAATTAAACTTAAAAGATGGCACAAACATAATATCCTTTAAGCATTCTACATTTTCAACAATCAGGTTTCCTGCACTATGAACAGTTTGTTTATGCCCATCAGGAAGGGTAACATCTCTTCTGATTCTTAACAATTTGCAATTAGATAGTAAAGAAATGTTCCCACTTATGTGCTCAGTTGCACCAGAGTCAATGATCCACGATTTCTCCAGTAATTTCAAAATTGAAACATCATTAAGGCTTAAACACGGCAGGAAATTCATTTTAAAATGAGTCTTACCTGAAAACTCACCAAAAGTACCGTGGGTATTGTCTCTGCTTGAAACATTTTGGTGTTGGAGGTAGCTGACCAATTGGCTCAGTTGCTCCGTGCTCAGCCCCTGGACTGGTGACTCGTTCCTCTCATCTCCTCTAGGCATGCTTGCTTTGTTTTCTTCTTGCACGACTGACCCAACACGGGCTTCCTTGAATCTTTTGTTTTCGTCACTGGGAAACCCAATCAACCACCAGCAGGAATCTCGAAGATGACCGACTTTACCACAGTTAGAGCATTTAGGTGACTCCTTCTTGTTGGTATTGTTGAACTTCGGTGTAGATTTCTTGGCCCCAGATTTAGGGTTCGTAGCTCCGTAGGTTGTTTTCTGCTTCTGGCCGTAAAATTGGTTGTTTCCTCCTTTCATGGCTAATGCGACGGATTGCGTTTCTTCATCTTTTCCCTCCGTGGCTGTTCGCTGTTCCTCTTCTTGAAGAACAATGTTAAAAATATCCTCCAATGGTGGTGTGTCCTTCATAGCCAGGAGTTGTCCGCGCAATTGCATGTAAGACTTGTTAAGACCCATCAGGAAGTGTATTACTGCTTCGTCCTCCCTCCTTTTCCTCTGGAGATCTCTGCCTTTGCAAGAAGCGCAACAATCGCAGGCTTCATCAGGTAAAGCTATCTCATATTCTGCCCATACTTCCTTTAAGCGCATGAAGTAGTCTGTGACGTTTTCGTCGCCTTGCCTCAAGTTGCAGATCTGATTCTTCACTTTGTGAAGTGTCGTGAGATTCTTTGCCTCATATCGACGAATCAGCCAGTTCCACACTTCCTTGGGGTCATCGCAAAAATTTACACTTCTCGCTATGTTAGGAGCAAGGGAGGTAATTAGCCAAGAACAGATCAGGGAGTTGGCGCGACCCCAAGCCGCGTAGCGAATCGCATCATCCACACTCGGCGCCTTGATCGTACCGTCAATGAAACCCAGTTTGTTCTTCGCCCGGAGTGCCCGTCGCATAGCCCATTTCCAAGAGAGGAAACCTTCCCCATTGAATTTCGTTGTAAGCAGTTGGCCCGGTTGTTCCGTCGCATGTACGTATAATGGATCGTTCTGATCGATCTGAGTTGTAGAATTAGGGTTTTTGCCTTTCTGATTCAAAGACGTTTCTTCGCCATCCTTCCCTGGATTTTTCTCACTCATCTTGTCGATTTCGCACCTGGGTGCTCTGATACCATGACAGAGTTTTACGAATTGAATCGGAAAACTTTCTTTATTTCTTGGAATGTAGAACGAAAGAATACAGAGAGAACTTTCGTTCCTATTACAGAAGGAAGATGAGTTGGTGATCTTTCCAGAAAGCTAACAGAGACATAAGAAAGACTAGAACCGAGACTAGACCCGGTTGAGAAACAGAACCGGTTTTACAGATTGAGGGGAAAGAAAGAATTACATATTAAATCCTAATACACACTAGAAGCGTACACAGGAAAGATAATATGTAACATATTATTCCTAATAACACTAGGCCGGTTTCCAAAAAAAAAACACTAGGCTGGGCCGGACCATGCATAATCTCAGCCCAATAAATTAAGCTACCCAAACAAATACAGCTATCTCGAAAGAGATCGAACTTCCTCCTGACGACGAAACGCGATTTCAATGGTTCAACGACGCAGCCGTTATTGTCAGTAGGGTACTTGGTGAGGGCATCAGTATGATCGCGCAAAATCAGAAGAAATTTACTTGATTGTGAAATGGTATGACGGTTCTCTATTAATTTCTGTAAATGTACCTCAAGTACGAGTATCTCCTACCTTCATCGTCTCGCAAATTAATTTTTAACAAAATTGATCTTATTGAGCTCGTTTGGGGAACAGCTTCCAGCAGCAGACAGCTTCTCAATTTCTAAAATCAGCAGGTTCTACCAAACACCCAAAACCAGTAGCTGACAGCTTCTGTAAAATCATCAGCTGACAGCTTCTCAATTTTCAGCAGCAGGACCTAACAATTGTCTCTGCTTTTTAAAACCATCAGCAGACGTTCCACCAAACACCAAAACTAGCAGCTAACAGCTTCTACAAAACCATCAGCAGACAGCTTCTCAATTTCCAGCAGCAGGACCCAACAGCAGGCCCTAGCAGCTGTCCCCAAACGAACCCATTGAGAGCTAGCTGTGCCGCGTCATGGTTGAAAGTGACCAGATCCGGACTGGTCGCTGACAAACTGCAAGTTGGTTGGTTCTGGTTGTTAATGATAAAAAAATCCAACCGTTTTACCGGACAAGGGACGGTGATTACCCGTTTTACCTGATCTACCAACCAGTTAAAACGGGTGAAAAATCCAAAAAAATAATTAAAAAACGGGTGACAGGTATATTATATTAATAAAAAAAGTTTTTACATATCAATTTTCAATTAAACTACGGTCGGCATTACTAGTTACTTTTCTGTCTTTCACGCACGATACTATTGCAACTCTAACAAAGCAATTCCATCCTCCCCCGACACGGCACTGTTCTTCATCGTTCTCTTCAGCGCCCTCAACGTCCGTCGTCTCTTCGATTTCCTCATTCAGTTCGGTAAATTCTCTGCACTCTATCAATCTCTCATAGTCTTCTCGCACGCTTCTGGCATCCATCACTAAATTGATTTGTGGTTAAGTGATATAACCGAGTTCTAGCGAGAACTATTTCTGTATTTCTCGTCTTCCTCTTTAGAATTGAGCGGGCAATTTGTTTTCATAAGAAAGAAACGGCAGGTTGTTCTGATCTATTTAGGCCTTAGAATCACGCGTAGAGCTGATATTATTGCGAGAAAGGTTCATTTCTCAGTATCGCTCGCTCTTTAGCTGAATTTTCAGCCACTTATCCAAAAAAAAGGTGAGAATTCCTTTGACTCAGATGTTGTTTTCTCTGATCTCCCAGCATCTAGGTTTTGGTTGTTGAACATTTGAGAATTATATGGTCAATATATATTTTCTTCTCATCTTTGTAGGATGCTGCAACAGTTGCTATATATCTATTTTTTTATTCTTCTGTTGGCATGTTATGCAGAGATGTGTGATTGATTATAAAATTGTGAGAAGTATTGATGGTTCACACTGAGATAAGTCTATCTCGTGGTGGTTCTCTTATTCTTCCAATAGAGAATGAAAAATGGGAAATGAAATTGAATGTTCTCTGATTTCTTGCGTGGATTCTGTGATTTTTGAAGTTTTCCTAGCTGAAGGAACCAGCTCTGTAATCAAGATGTCTCTAAAAGAAAGTTTGGAGAGGTTAAGAGGCAAACAAGAGAAATGCCAGACCACCTCACTAAGCAGTATTGCCGCTAATCAGTCGGCCTCAAGAACTTCAGCAACGCATTCCCACAAGGCCAATACTAGCTCCTCAAATGGGACACCTTTGGCCCCCAATCGTCCCCCTGCTGCTCCTGTGAAGTTCTCGAATGACACGGAAAGGCTTCAACATATAAATACCATAAGAAAATCCCCGGTTGGAGCTCAGATGAAGCGGGTCATCGACCTTCTATTTGAGGTTGGTGCTATGATTCAGGGTGGCCTTGAGAAAAGTATCATTTCCGAATATTTAAATTGTACCCTCAGAGTTTGCTTTCTCTTATTTTTGGGTTTCAACAGCATTCAATTGTTATTCTTTGGATTTGTTCATTGTGGAAGCGTGATGTAGAGTACTAGACGTTTCAAACACACTTAAATATTTTTGTTCCAGACCAGGCAAGCGTTCACGCCGGAGCAGATAAATGAAGCGTGCTTTGTTGACGTGAAGGGCAATAGAAAGGTCTTTGATAGTCTGACAAATAATCCAAAAGTGAAGTATGATGGGAAACGGTTTTCATACAAGGTAGGTGTGTGTCTGCATATGACTTTCTTCATTCTCTTATGTTGCTGTAATAAATCTCTTGGTCCTTATGCTTTACTGTTGATAAATTTCTCAGTCAAAGCATGAGCTGCAGGACAAGGATGACTTAATTCGTCTAATAAGAAAGTTTCCTGAGGGCATAGCAGTTGTTGATATGAAAGATGCCTACCCAAATGTCTTGGAGGACTTGCAGGTTAATCCCCAGAAAAAATTGATACTCTGAATTTGCTTGTAACAAATTTGGCCCGTGCACTACATATAGTCAATCATTTGTACTATTGGGGTCACATCGCCGGCTGTTATATCTTAGTATGTCCATCAGCACCATGGGCTGTCATTCTAATATTCCATTTGAATGCTAATATATTCAGGCTTTCAGAGGTGAGGGTCTAATCTGGCTCTTGTCAAATGTTGACTCCCAAGAGGACACTGCTTACCCGAATGACCCTCGCATGCTGTTCAAAGTCGATGATGAGCTGAAGCAGCTGTTTAGGAGCATAGACCTCCCTAGAGACATGTTAGATGTGGAGAAGGACCTACAGAAGAATGGTATGAGGCCTGCCACTAACACAGCCAAGAGGAGGCTCGCTGCCCAGATGGAAGGCCTTGACATTAAGCCAAAGGCCAAGAAAAAGAAGGAGATCTCCAAGAGGACCAAGCTCACCAATGCTCATTTGCCAGAGCTATTTAAAAACTGAGCATTCAAATGGGTTTTGGCTCAGTTGGATTTGCAGTCGGTAGGGGCTGTGATCTGCTTTTTTGCAGAGTGACCGGCTACTACACTACCAGCAGCGCTGAAAGTTAGCTGTTATAGGAACTGGGGTATTACATGTAGTAGAGCTGATCAAACTGGCGGGTCGGTCCAACATTAAATTTTAGGCCTGAACGGGCCTATATATTTGTCCAAGTCTGGTTTTAATTTTTTTCAGGCTGGGCTAGGCCCGAATTTATTTTAATCGTTGTCATTGTCCGGCCCGTCCGGCCGGTTTTATAATTTTTTTAATATTATTATTAATTTTATTGAAAAAATATATAGATTATTTATAATGTTAATATATATTAATTATAATATGTATATATGTTATATGTAATATTAATAGATATTATATATAATTTAAATAAATAGTAAAAGGTATTATAAAGTTAAATTGAATATATACATCTTTTGTTATTAGTATTTGATTTTCTATTAACTTGCAACATTTTGCAACAAATAGAAGCTTCTTGCTGCCATTGTTGTTAAAGAATATCACACGTATTGTCCGGCTGTAGTCCTGTTTGGCTATGTGAGTTTTTTTTTTTTTTCGAAATACAAGTTTTGACTGTTCATTTCATTCATTTTTTATTATAGTCCATTGCGTTGAAAATGTCAACAATGTGTTCAGTTAAGAGGGTGTTTGTACTATTTTGGATTTAAGTTCAACTCATTCGTCTATGTCGGAACAACGTGGATGAAACTTCAAGCTTGTTGGATGGTGAACTTTTTTAATTTTTGTTTTTGAGATTATTCCATTTTTTTTGTCGTTTATCATCTATTATAAGCATGTGCAATGAGGTTTGGTTAAAAATTGATAGAGTTTGTACTATTCTCAATTTCCCATTCTCCACTAGTTTCCTAATGGTTGCTTTTTTTGTTGGACTCATCTTTGTCCTCTTGTCTCCCGCTTTACAAAACTTATTATGCTAGAATAATTGTGAGTTTTAGTAATGGTCTAGTTTATATGTTAGGATCTATGGCTCTCTTGTTTCCCTTAGTTTTTATTTGGTTTTCTATAGCTCTAGTTTTATATCTTAATGTATTTTCGATCTAGCTCGGTGTTTAGAATTGTTAGCCATAATTTTATGTCCTCGATCTTTCTCTGGTTACTGGCAATATGGATACACATTGGGTTTGCATCGCCGTCGGTGGAAGAAGCCTTGTTCCAACGTTCATTAGCGCGAAGAACACTTCGCTTGAGGTCGAGAATGGTGCAGGACTTGTGGGTGTGTATCCGGCTAGTGGTCATGGCTTACAACGTTGTCTTTTTGCTCATGCACTACAACGGTGTCCAGGCTTGTGGACCTGGCCATTAAATTGAAAACCTGTGTTGCTTCCCCCAGTGTACGGTTGAAACGTATATCAGCAAGTGTACTGGTTTGTCGTAGCAAGTTTTCCTAGGTAGTATTCTCTAGGTTATCGAACAAAGGAGGTTGTGTCTAGTTTGAGTCTTTAATCTACTAACTAATAAACTATAGAAAAATAAAAATAATAAATTGGGGATTTGATTGCAGAAATTAAATAAACTAATATAAAAACAAAAACAATTAAAAAGTGATTTTCTAACAATTATAAAAGGTGAATCCTGATTTACTACTTCTCCCTAGTTTATCAATTCCCTTCCTAAGTGTTTACTAAATTCTAGATTGCAACCTCAGATCTAAATTAATCTAAAACCGGTCTCCCGCAAGATAGATTCTTACTATCAATTCCCAAATCCTAACTCTCGTTATGAATTTACAAATTAACTAGTAGCATTAACGGTTCATCTGGTTTCTAGTCAGCTAATCCCCAGGAATTGCCATTTGTAGTTTCACTGGCAATATTCCTAAGGTCTAATGAACGCCACAGTTCTCACTTATAAGCAATTCATACCAAATAAACTCAAGCAATAATTAATCACAAGAAAATTCAATAATAACAAGGAATAAAACTACAATCTGTAAAGAATTTATATTCAACAACTCAGGAATAAAAACAATAAACTAGTTGTCCATAGCAAACCAGTATTCTAAACGACTACTCAGACATCGGAGATAAAGAAATAATAACAATAATCAAGAGATTAAAAAACATCATCTAATTGGAGAACGATGACGAATCCGGTCTCTGGCTTCTACTCCGGTCTGTCAACTATCTGCTCAAAGAAGTGTTACTCTCGAACTGGTCTCCCTCCAAGAACGGCTGTGCTAGGTTTTTTTTTCTGTTCTCCGGCTTTTCTATTTTAATGTCTTGTACACTAACGTCTGCGCCTGTCGTCTGCGCCTTATTGTTGTTGTCGGCCCAGTCACAAGTTCAGCATGATGATGCATTCCATCGATGTCGGCCCATCTGTAGAGAGCGCCACTCAGAAATTGTCTGCGCCTCTCTAAATTATGATGCGGCTCCATGTCAGGTTGGTCTGCGGCCCAAGACTGCTGCATTCTTACGTGTAAGCAGATTAAAAGCCCAACCCTTTACGTAATGCTTATGTGTGTGTGTGGCTTATGACATGCATCCATCTCGATCCACTGCACCTCTGGAAAGTCTGCGCAGTTGTTTGTCGGCCCAAGATCTGCAGCCCGCGCCTCTATTTGGGCTTGTCGGCTACTTGTGGATCTGCGCAGGAGTCTCGATCAGCAGCCTTGGGTGTCTGGACCATGACGTCTGCGCCTCAAGTTCTAAAGCCCAGTATGGGCATGGATCAGCGATAATAATGTCGTCCCGTGAATGCATCGGCCGCCATGCATGTAACATAATTGTTCGGGGTTATTTATGAGCATAAACCCGGACCACTTGATAAATTAGGCAATGAGTTGTTCTTATGGTTGGTCCCGTCTTGACCATTAAGTTCTTGGCACATGTATTTAGACTCTTTTCTTCAGTATTTTTACCTATCTTGGCATAAAACCACAAGTAAGGGGAGTTCTTTGCATATAACATAATTAATCATATAAGTAAGGAATTTATCATATAAACCAATAAAATATTATTCACATTAAGCATAGAAACATAGATAAATTCCGCACTTATCACCCAACACTCTTGCTTTTGTGTCAGTGGTGCTGCTGCCTAGCTCTGACCCGTTGATGGATGTCTTGACAGGAATGAGTTGGCCGCACCTGTTGATTGGTCCGGGACCTAGGGTAAGTAGGAAGTCCCGGACCACAATGAAAATGTTGCCGAGAGTTTCAAAACATGTTGGTCCGGGAGTTAAGTCCCGGACCAACACCAGAATTGCACCGAGACTTTGAAAATGAAATTAAACCTAGGGAATTGAATGGTAATGCTATTGTATGATTGTTAAGACTTGTTTGATGACATGTAATAGTCATTAGAGGTGTAAACAAGCATAAGATATAAGGTGAACTAAATAACTTGTGTGACTAAGTTTGAACTGTAACGAGTTAGTGATTATAACTCGGGAATCATTAAAGATGAAATGAGCTAGGTTAATTAACGAGAATTAACCACCCGACTTAATGAATGTTATAGGGTTTGAATAGTTGGACTCCGGAGTAGAGTCGACGACCAAGAACAACAGTGAACGGTATGATTTTTTATGTCCCGTATGCTACCGAGATTACCTCGATTTGTGTGATTGTGTGTTTGTATGCAAATCACTTATCAAGATAAATGCATGATATGTTTACTCTATTTTATTTATGTTGTTTGGTTGAATGCCTTGGATGAGCTGATGATTGTCTGTGAACTAATCTAACTCGGCACTTGACATAATTAACAATGGTGGGACCTAACCGCTTGATATGCGCCTTGTCTCACGTATGATTGAATTGTGAGATGAACTCTTACTGACCCACTAACTGTATATTATTACCAACCCGAGAGTTGGGTTAGGGGGATTGTGAGTCACGCGTGCAAGAGAGAGGAAACAAAAGAGATTGTTTCCGATCTCGTGGTCGAACTCCCTTGTTACAGGGCCGTGTGCCACATAGTGGTGCCCTACGGGGCCGTGTGCCACATAGTGGTGCCCGTGTGGAGTAAGACTGGCAGAGCTTATGCGTCTAAAGAGATAAGTTGGGGATTAGTGAGTTATGAAAGAAATAACCCGGTGGCGAGATCTATATGTATCTCAACCGGAGGTCATATTGACTTAACTCTAGAATTATCCAAGGAGTAAGATATATAGAGGGTGTGATAAAGAACCGAGAATGTGAATTATGAGCTGACTTTCACTCTCAATTGTTGTGCTCTGTGTATGAGTGTTGTTGTTGTTGTGCTCTGTGTGTGAGTGCTGTTATTGTTGTGCTCTGTGTGTGAGTGCTGCTATTACGTGTTTATTATGTTGTAATTATCAGTATGATTGCTTGAAATAAAATCAATTCCATGTATGCGACAAAGTAGTCGGCGTACCCCTGTTAGCACGCGAGGTATGCGAATTTCATACTAGCGAGTTTGCTGAGCCCCTTGGGGGCCACTATTTTTATTTCAGGTACCCGACAGGGATGCTTGGTCGATGTGAGAGACCGGACTTTTGTATTTTGCTAGCTAGTATGTGTTTGGATGGTGTACTGAGTTGTACACGGGCTTGTAGCCCCTTTTGAATGGCCGTTGTACCACGTTGTACATGTTTTTGTATTTTGGATCATATGGATCTTGTTAGTCATGAGTAAAGTGTAGACTCATAGTCGACTTTTCTAGAGACTCGTAGAACATGATGTATTTGGATTAAACGCTTGTAGTACTCGGTAATCGTATGTTTGTAGATGATGTTAGGTTATGTAATTATGGAAGCTTGGTATATTTCTAGTTCATTAGACTCTAACTGTTATAACTTAGACCTGGCTAGCCATGTGGGTGGCTAACGGCATTGTATCACCCGCCGATTATATTGAATTTCCGCTGCGATTAGAGTGACGACTGAGACGATTAGGTGATAATGTTGGATTAGCGGTACGGGTGTTACAAAAAGTGGTATCAGAGCGTAGTTATGCTCTGATAGCTAGAAATTACCGAGCATAGTGATTACCGAGTTAGGAGTACAACCCATTTCGTAACAGAGAAGTAGAGACTTGAACCTTGAACTCCGTACTCATTACGGAATCCCTTTAACGTCTGAAAGGACGATGCAATTGTTTAAAACCAAGACCTTGTGGTCACAGTATCTAATATAATCAATGCTTGTTCAGATGTCAGGCAGAGGCCGAGGCCGAGGCCGCCGTGGCCGAGGTCGTGGAGGGACGGCTGAGGAGCTGGGTGCACAGACGGTAGCTGAAATCGTTGCCGCCACTGTGTCACAGCTGCTGCCTCAGTTGATTACTGTAGTACAGCAGCAGGCACAACAAGGTCAGCAAGCACAGCCCGACCCACCTCAACCCCGAGAACCGAACTGGATAAAGAGTGTCGCAGGCCTACGACCTCCATGCTTGAGGGGCGAGAGCGACCCCGCCAAACTCGAGGCTTACATCTCCGAGATGGAGACGTCCTTCGATACCCTTGAGGCTTCTGCTGGAGTAAGGGTGAGGATAGCCGCATACAATCTGAAAGATGCGGCTATGGATTGTTGGAAGCTCGTCAAGGGCGAATACATCACCGACCCCGCCTTTGATTGGGATGTCTACACCGCACTTCTTCGAGCTAAGTACTATCCGGAGCATGTAAAGACGAGAAAGCGTCTAGAGCTCGATGCGCTGAAGATGACGGATAAGATGACCGTTGATCAATACTACTTCGCCTTCACATCTATCCTCCGATTGTTACCCGACCTTGGGTATACCGGCCAGGTCTTGGTCGACCACTTCTATGGCGGATTGAGCCATCGCCTCCGGTATGGCATGGGGTACACCCGGTTTACCTCGCTTCAGGTAAACATCGGTTTAGACCCTTAATGCCGTAGTCAATATGAACTAATATCTTAATGTGCAAAGAATAGCATCTAACATCCGATTACCTCAAAAGTGTTACCATGCCGCCTCCCGAGTGGAGATCACCGTCCAGCTGAGGAACGAGGAGATTGCGCATAAGTGCAAGGTGAGCGATAAGAGTGCGAGCCACGATGATCAGGGTCAGGGGAAGGGCTGGAAAAAGAAGAGGGGGAAATATTCCTATCAGGCTCAAAAGAATACCCCCGGAGAGAGCAGTGCCCATGCTGAGAAAGTTAAGGTAGCTGAGCCACTGTAGCTTGCTTACACTGCGCCGGTGGCTGCAAAGCCGCTGAGATCTCACCCGCCCAGGGTAAGACCCCGATCTAAACCTTTACGCATATGAAATTACCATTACCACACCGAACATTGCTTACTCTCAAAGTTACAGGTTCTGGTTCTGGCACGGGTAAGGGCGACTCTGGATACCCAGGCATGAATCACCAAAGGAATGAGATAAGGTGTTACCACTGCAAGAAGTTGGGACACAAGAGGTATGAGTGCCCCACCAACCCAAAGGCTAGGAATCACTACCAGGGCTACAAGCAGCGAGAGGGCAAGGAAGTTGCATCTAGAGATGCTCAGACCCAGCAGGTCACGTAGGGACACGGGTCCCGAGGCGCTTAGAAGAGTGCACCACAGAGGCAGCCCACCCTGCATATTATAGACCGCTGAGACGGAACCAGTGCGAAGACCAACTTAGGTACTACCGAATACCTTTAATCCTTGAAAGTATGTCTACAGTATTAATTGCCTGCATGGGTGAATGACATAGAAATTGAAGCATAAATTAGAGCATTAATTGAGTTAGTAAAGACTAGAACTTATGTAAGGTGAAACTTACAACCTTAGGGAAATTCAATATCTGCTACCCGATACCGTCAAACCCAAACCTTGAAGAGACCGACATCACCACTCACCACTTTACCAATGAGCAGTGTCAGGTTATCCGACCAGGTATGATATTATTAAAAGGATACCTGACACCCGAAGCGCAAATCATCATCATCCGACGTTGCAGCCAGCTAGGAGTGGGACCAGGAGGATTTTACACACCCGAATTTCCCGGTGGGGTGAAGATGAAGCTGAGAATGATGTGCTTGGGAAAGGACTGGGATCCTTAGACCAAGACATACCAGAAGACGCGAGCTGAAGATGGAGCAACAACACCAGAAATACCTAAAGAATTTCAGACAGTTATTGCACAAGCCGTAGGGATTGCACAACAACTTGAAGCTGATCCAATTCCTACACTTGAAGCAGACCTTTGCATCGTTAACTTCTACGAAGAAGAAGGACGACTTGGCTTACACCAGGATAAGGACGAGACAACAGAATCTCTTAAACAAGGAGTGCCTGTAGTGTCTTGGTCCATTGGAGACGACGCCGAATTTTTGTATAGTGAGCAGAAGCGTGTGGACCTTGCCGAGAAAATGGTACTTAAGTGAGGAGATGTCTTGATCATGGGTGGAAAGTCGAGAATGTTGTATCACGGTATAAGGAAGATTAAGCTGAATACGGCACCATCGACGGTAATCAATGCCACACACATGAGACCAGGACGCCTGAACCTTACCTTTAGAAAGTATTAGCCATGTAAAGGCCATGTAATACATATAGCAGTGTTGTAATGAAGACACAATATGTGTAATGGATGGTTTAATAATAAAAGCAATGTTGGTTATTAACCTTTTCACTTGCGTTATACCATCAATTATGAAGTTTGTGAATAATTAGGTTGTGGACTCGGTACGGAGGGTAACCTGAGTATACTCACAGAGGCGTGGCACTATCCTCACGGGTACCTTCCTGGTGAACGACATTGATGCGTCCGTACTCTTCGACTCCGGCGCCTCTCATACCTTTGTCTCGCCGTCATTTGCAAAGAGGTTGGGGCTAGACGCAGATGAGCTACCAAATTTCATGGTTACGCTCCCGTCGAAGGAACGAGTGTGATGCACTAAGTATTACCGAGCTGCCACTATCCGAATCAAGGATGAAGATTTTCCCATTTCCTTCATCAAATTCAATGGCCTGGGATTTGACTTGATAGTCGGGATGAACTGGTTGGAGCAGCATAAGGGGCGAATCCTCTACGCTGAGCATAAATTGCTGCTCAGGAGTCCATTTGGGGTCACAGTTTTGTACCGCCAGAGACCCAAAGAGCCTTCGACTAAGATCATCACCACCATGGTGATGAGTGTCCAAATAAGCTTGTTTTAGAGGTGTATTTCACATGTTTTATCAACACTTTTCATGCCTATTTCTCCACTCTAGCTAGGTTTCCACTACTTTGTGTTTTATTGGTGTTTTACACAATTATTGCTGAAATAGGAGAAATAAAATAGCTAGAAACAAAGTAGAGAAAAATACAACGTGTGGACGCAAATAGATCCAAAATCGAAGCTAAAACGAAGAAGATACAACATTTTGAAGTTAGTCTGCCAATAGGACCGACCCACAGGACCGACCCAGAGTGGGTCACTCGGATGATTCTAGAGGCCAAGATGCTCGTTCTAGGGGCCGAAATTGCTTCTGGGCCCGACTGGCCCTAGGACAGACCCAGGGTGGGTCAGTCGGACTTAAAAACACGATTTTCGGCCCCCGAAATCGCTTCTGGACGCGACCGACCCACAGGACCGAACCAGAGTGGGTCGGTCGGTCGCAGTTTTTGCCCAAATTCTGTCTTTTTAAAAGGAGAAAAAGAGGAGAGAAAGAGGTATTCCACACACACACAAAAACTATGGGAAAAGAAGAGAAAAGATGGAAGAAGAAGAAGAAAGGAAAGGAAGAAGAAGAAGAGAAGAAGGAGGAGAAGGCTCACCTCCATTGAAGCTATTCCTCAACCTCCCATGGCCATTTCTTCTCCCTTCTCTCTCTTTTGTGCTTTAATGGTTGTGTAGTTTCCTTGTAGCTTGGGATGAGGATTTTGCCCCAAAATCCCTAAAACCTCCATTGTTGAATCTTGAACTTATTTTTATGCTTTATTTTAGTCTTTGAGCTTAATGAAGATGATTATTGGGTATTTATGATTCTTAAACTTGTTGCTCATGATTTGAGGATTAGTTTAGGGTTTTACCCAAATTATCCATTATGTGTTAAATTGGTTGGTTTGGCCTACCGATTAGTTTAGCATTATTGTGGGATTCTATTAAAATGATATTATGAGATAGAAACCTAAACTGTTAGAGACTAAAACTGTTATAACCCATGAATTCGTTGCAGTTTTATTTTGTCACTTTGTTGTTTTAAGTTGGGTTACTTTGCTTTAGGATGTGGAGGTCCTTTGGAAGGAAGTCAGGGGCAAGGAGGTCATATGCCATTCCTGATTTTGGTATAAGATTTATTTGATTCTTATTTATTTATTAATAACTCTCCTCCATCGTGATGCTAATCATGTTCTATTTTCCAATCAGAACTCCCATCTGACAGTTATCGAGACGCTCCTCTCATTCTCTTACGCTCTCCTCTCAACGTTCTCTTTTCTTCCCAATTTGTCATCTTTGCTACTGCCGTTTGAATATTGAAGTTCGATCGTCGTTTCCCCCTCTGCTGCAATCCGGATTCAGCCTAAGGTAAGAATGTCGGTCCGTTCTTCTTCGATTCTGCAATCTGGGAATTACCCTTGTCCAAATTCTCCCTCTGCAATCTGATTAGGAGTCAGTATTTGTTCCGTCCCCTCATTGATTTCTTCTTCGGTTGACGTCCTCTACAACCTCGCTATCAGATTCAGGTATGGATTGTGATTTCATTGCCAATGGCAGTTTCTGAATTAAAGAGTTCGCTGGTCTGAATTGGGTTATTCTGCATTCGCGTTTGTTCAGTATTCTGAGTTGTGTTTCGGTCTGTGCTGGAGGCTGCCTTGGTGACTTATTGCTGCTTAAGAGTTTGGGTTCGATTCTGCTAATTGAGGTAGGTGGCTTTCAGATTCGGCTAGTGTGTTCAGCCTTGGGGAGTTTCAGTTTCTGGGATTTAATTTGTGAATTGCCTCTGCGTTGAGATTGAGAATGTGTCTGTTTAATTGTTGTTGATAGCTAAAACCCCCAAGGTTGTTTTCTTCAAATTACTGTTGATTTGAATGTTGTTTGAGCCTCTGGTTTATCTGTAAAACGATTTTGTAAACTGCATTTCTCCGCGTGTCCGGATGTCTGCCTGAACATTGAAGTTCGGACAGACCCTGTTGCGCTCTGAATTTCTGAGTTTTTGAACGTGTCCGAACTCCCGTCTGAGCTTTGATGTTCGGATGGGGTGCGAGGACGAATCCGGCTTACAAGTCTCGAATGGTGTCCGAACTTGTAAGTCCGGACAGAAGTTCGGACACCCCTTGCTGCTTTCCTCTGATTTTGCTTCGACATGCGTCCGAACTTCGACGTTCGGACACATGTTCGAACTTTCGTATCTAATTTCCGAAAGTGTCCGAACATCCGTCCGAGTTTTGATGTTCGGACACCCCCTTGTCTCTGCCTCTGTTTTCAGTTCGACTTGTGTCCGAACTTCAACGTTCGGACACATGTTCGGACATTCGTCTGGTTTGGCTTTGAAGTCTCGACTTGCGTCCGAACTTCGGCGTTCGGACATAAGTTCGGACATGGCACTGTTTACGCCTTATGTTGCTCGTTTGAGCTCCGTTTTGACTTCCGTTTGCGGGGTTGGATTCCCCTTCAGATTTCCAAGCTATCTATATGATTTGTGGTGCCATAGATGCACATATGCTTAACTGTATTTAAGCTTCTGTTTTGGGACCTAGTTATCTCTGTATCTGAACCGTGGATGGCTGGTTTAGCTATCTCGTAGCGCGCTGCGTAGGACGTCCTTCTGTATTCACGGGTGTGTTTCCTGTTCTGTTCATAGGTGTTCCACCTGTTCTGCTCACGAGTGATGTTTCCTCGTTCTGTTCACGGATTATATCCGTTCTGTCTGTATGCTGTGGTTAACTAAGGGTCCCCTTCTGTTTCTGACTCTGTCTGCTTTGAACTCTGTTTAGTCCTATTGTGATCGGACTTCTGCTTCTACTTTCTGACTTGGAACGTGACTTCCTTTGTCTTCTTCTGATTTGTTAACATTTTATTAAATGTTTTGAGCATGCTGGTTGATGATGTTAGTCATCTACTGGGCATAGTTGGAAGCTCACTCCCATACTCTTACTAACATTGCAGATTGATCAGCGAGGATCACTTGTTCAGCTTCTGGAGTCTTGCTTATGTTGATTTCAGTTCTTTCGAGACATTTATGTTTAGCTTTGTAGCCTACGGGCCTGAGTAGTGTTTGGCAACTACTCTTTTGACTTCTGTTTTGACAAACGTTTTGTATTTGGGTTGAGAGTACTTGTTACTTTGATAATACTTTTATATAAGTATTCGTTTTGGGCCTTTATTCTGATTGTTCACGTGCGATAGTTAGAGCCTTGCGTTATTTAGTAATAATACGCGGCGTGTAACATCCCTAACTCCTAGGCCAGTGTTGGGGGCGTTACAAAAATAGTGTACTCTGATTTCGATGATTTTAAGATTAGACTACGTTGCAACTTTAGTGGAAATTGAGCTTAGTGCTGTCAATTGACCCGGAGCTTAGCTGATTGAGAAGTTTCGGTTAAATTGGTTAGGATTAGTAGGCCTATATTAGGTTGCTTATTATTTAAGCGTTCCCATTGTTTAGGTATGAGTTCGAGGTTCGACAATCGGTAGTAAGGGGAGGACGGGTGCAAATATCCATCCCGGGCTACACGTATCCTAGATAGTTAGTTTAGTGTTTATTGCTTTTCTTTATTTCTCCAATTACAACCCAAAAACCCAAAACTCCCAATTTACATTTATGCACTTTTATTTATCTTCTTGCACATCCACTAAGCTTATAATTAACTAGATAGTTACGAAGTCCCTATGGATACGACCTTGTTGTACTACAATGATTGGGTTCACTGCCCATAGTTAGCAAGATAGTTTAACCACTATTTTGCTCAACAAGTTTTTGGCGCCATTGCCGGGGACTTCGATCCAACTATCTGGTTAATTATCTTTTAAATTTCAGTGCATATTTTTCATTTCCTTATTTTCCCTTTTGTGTATAAATTTTTTCTTTTCTTTGTAGGAACTTTAAGCTGATAGATGGTTATTATGATTCAGCTGGAGGTTGGAATGGCTACTCTTATGGCCAAGAAAACTACATTCAATGGTTTGTGTGTGAGATATACGAAGGAAACCATGACAGTTCTCAATGTCAAGTTGGAAGCTCTAGGTTGAAGGACATGATGGCAGATTTTATCTCAAGATACCAACCAGATGAGAGTAGACCAATCGGATTGGAGGACTATCATGAGTTTACACAAGTCGCCAACCCATTGATTGTATGCCAAGAATGTGGAGGAGATCATGAGCATTCTCAATGTACGGTTGCAATGTCAAGATTGGAGGCTCTCGTGGAGGATTTCACCACTTCCATCAAGTTTGCGCACCAAGCAGCAGAGTCAATGTTAGTTGAGCAAAGCACCATCAACACGAATGTTCAAGCTCGGCTAGATCAAATTGTGCAACAACTTAAGAGCAAAACAATTCAAGAGGTGGAGCAACCTTCTGAAGACTTGAGTTGCCCTCTCTCTCCTCCCTTGAGTGAATCAGAAACTCCACCGCCAAACAACCACCAGCTTAATTATGAAGACAACCCGTCAAAAGAGAGTTTCTACTTTGACCTCATGGAGTTTCCTCCCTCTGAAGTCAACCCAACTTGTCTCCCCCTCCCTTGTTCATCAATACAATGAGGATGATCACATCCTCAACTTTGAGAAGGAGGAGACACCGCCTCCCTCCGAGTCATCAGAGGAGAGTGCTACAATCAACTTCAAGGAGCCACCTCCCTCTGAAGTTGATTTCCATCAAGGCTCTTCCTATGAGCCTTACCCCAAAGACGAGGATGTCTACATCCTTGAAACTGAGGAGGAAGAGCCATCCATCTTTGATCTTCACCTGGAGGATCAAGGCTTTCCCCACCCGTGCACTAATGAAGTAGGGTGGAAACTCAATGTTCACCCGCTAAGTGTGGAGTCCACCTTTCCCTTTGATCTGGACCAGAGTTTGAAGACAAAGTCCGCCCCGGAGTTCTCCCTGCACCGCTCATTGAAGATAAGGATGTCTTCATCCTTAATTTTGAAGAGGAGGCTCCACCAAAATTTGATCCTTGCACCAAGGATCAACAACCTCAACACTTCCACCTGAAGAAAGATTGGTTGAGCTTGCACTTCTACATTCTAAGTGTTGAGGTAACATTTCCTTTTGATCCGGGTCGTTTTTCAATGATTCATGATGCCCGCCTCACCCACCCGTTGAAGCCAACTTCAACGTTTATATTCGATCCCGGATGACTTCAGGGTGGTACGGTCTAGCCAAAGACCTTAAAAAGGGCAGCTTCCCGGAAGGCAACCCGGATGATTTTCTTTCATTTTCATTTATTTTAATTTGTCAAGTTTTCCTTTGATTTTGTTTTTGCTAACTTTTAACCCCGTTTGTAGTTGGCTGCTTCTAGTGTTTTATGCAGGTGCAACTTAACGTCCACACCGCAACCAAGCTACGCTAATTGAGGCTAAAACTCAAGTGTGGGGAGTTTCTTCAATGCAAGCAAAAACAATCCCAGGGGAGTACTAGTTCTTTTTTTTTTTGTGTCTCCCACTTCTCCTTCATTTTGATTCTAAGGCATTCTTATGCTGGGGATAGCTTCTGTGCTATAATGCTTGCTTGTGCCCCATGTGTTTTCTCTTTGTCTGCTTCCTACAAAGGTCTTCTGAAACCTTCCCCGGTTTGTCTGGTGAACAATGAGGACATTGTTCAAATTAAGTGTGGGGGAGAGACATTTTCAGTGAATTGTGTGCTTAAATGCTTAATCTTTCTACTTATCTTGCGGTTGTCCAAAATCAAAAACTTGGATCCTTGTGTTGTGAGTTGTTCTCATTAAGAACAAATACTGTTATGAATTGTGGGATAAATGCTCAAATTTTTCTTTTTGATTGCTTTTGAGGAGCATTTTTCATGCGGTGTAACCAAATGATCTTGAATGGTTGGATTTTTATTGCTTAGGGGTTCTTTCTGTCTTCTTTCTTAGGGATTGCTAAAGGGTGTTTCTCTGTAAAAATCCTTTAAGGGACTTGTGAGACGCCATTGGTGAGCAAAAATGTGAGTTGAGTGTTCTCAATTGCAAAGGCTTGATGCCAAAATTTTATCTTCTCATCTCTTATGCAAAAGTGAAACAAATGCATAAATCAATTTTTTCATTTAATTTCTTCTCAATGCCCATTCTTGAGAGAAGTTGGCCATGGTAAAAGTTCTCCAAGTCACCTAATCTTTAGAACTTTGAAGCACTCCGGATCATGCCCCGAAACTCTATATTTGTTTTGCCCTAAGCACACCCATGCCACCACTAAGAGATGGTTCACACTCCTCAAAGGTTTTAATCACTTTTTGCTTCTTCTCTTATCCTACAATTCATGTTAGTATTTGCTAGTCTTGAGCATTCCTTACTTGCATGGGTGCTTGGTTTGGCTTGAGGACAAGCAAAAAGGTAAGTGTGGGGGTGTGCTGAGTGTCCAAATGAGCATGTTGTAGAGGTGTATTTCACATGTTTTGTCAACACTTTTCATGCATATTTCTCTACTCTAGCTAGTTTTCCTCTACTTTTGTGTTTTATTGGTGTTTTACACAATTATTTCTGAAACAAAAGAAATAAAATAGCTAGAAACAAATTAGACAAAAAGACAAACGTGTGGACGCAAACGGATCCAAAATCGAGCTAAAACGAAGAAGATACAACATTTTGAAGTTAGTCTACCCACAGGACCGACCCACAGGACCGACCCAGAGTGGGTCGGTCGGATGGTTCCAGAGGCCAAAATACTCGTTCCAGCTGCCGAAATCACTTCTGGACCCGACCGACCCTAGGACTGATCCAGGGTGGGTCGGTCGGACTTAAAACACGATTCTAGGCCCCCGAAATCGCTTCTGGACGCGACCGACCCACGGGACCGAACCAGAGTGGGTCGGTGGTCACAGATTTGCCCAAATCTGTTTTAAAAAGGATAAAAAGAGGAGACAGAGAGGTATTCCACACACAACACAAAAACGATGGGAAAAGAAGAGAAAAGAGGGAAGAAGAAGAAAGGAAAGGAAAGGAAAAAGAAGAAGAGAAGAAGGAGGAAAAGGCTCACCTCCATTGAAGCTCTTCCTCAACCTCCCATGGCCATTTCTTCTCCCTCTCTCTCTTTTTTGCTTTAATGGTTGTGTAGTTTCCTTGTAGCTTGGGATGGGGATTTTGCCCCAAAATCCCTAAAACCTCAATTGTTGAATCTTGAACTTATTTTTATGCTTTATTTTAGTCTTTGTGCTTAATGCAGATGATTATTGGGTATTTATGATTCCTAAACTTGTTGCTCATGATTTGAGGATTAGTTTAGGGTTTTACCCAAATTATCAATTATGAGTTAATTTTGTTGGTTTGGCCTACCGATAGTAGTTTAGCATTATTGTGGGATTCTATCAAAATGATATTCTGAGATAGAAACCTAAACTTTTAGAGACTAAAACGGTTGTACTCTGATTTCGATGATTTTGAGATTAGACTACATTGCAACTTTAGTGGAACTTGAGCTTAGTGCTGTCGATTGACCCGGAGCTTAGCTGATTGAGAAGTTTCAGTTAAATTGGTTAGGATTAGTAGGCCTAGATTAGGTTGCTAATTATTTAAGCGTTCCCGTTGTTTAGGTATGAATTCGAGGTTCGACAATCGGTAGTTAGGGGAGGACGGGTGCAAATATCCATCCCTTGCTACAGCTATCCTAGATAGTTAGTTTAGTGTTTATTGCTTTTCTTTATTTCTCCAATTACAACCCAAAAACCCAAAACCCCCAATTTACATTTATGCACTTTTATTTATCTTCTTGCACATCCACTAAGCTTATAATTAACTAGATAGTTACGAAGTCCCTATGGATACGACCTTGTTATACTACAATGATTGGGTTCACTGCCATAGTTAGCAAGATAGTTTAACCACTATTTTGCTCAACACATGGCCATGTATCGAGAGCTCAGAAAGGGGCACAAAGTATATCTCTGCTATGTTCAAGATTTAGAGAGAGACCCCGAGTTCAGCACCGACGTACCGGTAGTGTCGGAGTTTCCTGATGTGTTTCCGAAGGAACTACCCGGCATGCCACACAGAGAGCGGTAGAGTTGAGATCGAGCTTCTACCAGGGACTGGTTCGATTGTTTGAGCACCGTTATCGTATGGCACTAGTAGAAATGACCGAACTCAAGGAGCAGCTATGACATCTACTCGACAAAGGGTTTATACGCCCGAGTGTGTCACCATGGGGAGCACCGGTCCTCTTCGTGAAGAAGAAGGACGGTAGCCTCCGCCTCTGCATCGACTACCGTGAACTTAATGCGGTCAACGTGAAGAACAGTACCCGTTGCCACGCATCGACGATCTGTTCGATCATTTGAAGGGAGCTTCTATTTTCTCCACGATTGATCTCAGATCAAGGTATCATCAGATTGCCATCCGAGAGCACGACATTGAGAAGACGGCATTCCGTACGAGATATGGCCACTACGAATTTATGGTGATGCCATTCGGACTGTCAAACGCACCGGTGAAATTCATGGATCTGATGAACCGTTTGTTCAGCGATCAGTTGGACACATCGGCTGTAGTCTTCATCGAAGACATACTAGTATATTCGAAGTCGAGAGACGAGCATGAGAGCCATCTGAGGCGAGTACTTGAGACACTGCGCGATAACCAGCTGTATGCAAAGTTCTTCAAATGCGAGTTCTGGCTTGATCTGGTATCATTCCTTGGTCATGTTATCTCGAGTGCGGGTATGTCAGTTGATCTGGCCAAGATAGAAGCAGTACGTTCATGGCCTAGACCTAAGACTGTTACCGACCATCCGGAGCTTTCTTGGTCTAGCTGGTTATTACCGAAAGTTTGTGAAAGACTTGTCCAAAGTCTCGAAGCCCATGACGGCCTTGATGAAGAAAGATGTACCGTTTGTGTGGCCACAACGACTGCGAGGGTTCATTTCAGAGCCTGAAAGACTCGTTGACCTCCGCGCCTGTTCTCACCATTCCTGAGGGCGCAGAGGGATTCAAGGTGTATTGTGATGCATCAGGCAAAGAAATGGGATGTGTACTCATGTAGCATGGCAAGGTGGTTTCTTATGCCTCCCGCCAGCTGAAGAAACATGAGGAGAATTACCCTACGCACGACCTTGAGTTAGAGGCTATTGCCTTCGCACTGAAGATATGACGACATTACCTATATGGAGTTAGCATCACCATCTACTCAGACCATAAAAGCCTACAGTATGTTGCAGACAGGAAAATGAGAGTGGTTGGAACTGGTGTATTTTAAACAATTGAGAAAGAAATTAATAACTCAAAATATCCGTCGGGCTACAAACAAAACCCGGTCGCAGTAGTATAGTAAGACAGAAGCGGCCGGGGTCAAACCGTGGGACTTATAGCAAAATAATATAGTACCTAAGCTTTGTCACAAAAGGGGGGAATTAATTGACTTGTTTTTGTAAAGTAAAAACAGCAGATAAAATTAAACTGAGTGGAAGATAAATTAAACGGGACTCCGGGTTCCGGTTTATATAATCTGATTAATTATGCTATCTCTACCGGTTTATTATAATAGTTTGGCAAAATTCCTGTTTTTATTTTAAGAACTAAATCATAGACTCAAAGGATTCGTTTACCAGAATATGCTCGGTCTAATCTAGATTCGAGCAAAACACATCCATACGGATTAAGTGCGAGGAATTATATTTTGCATCTGAAAATACTAACTTATTTAATCAAAATAAGTTTTCCACAGATTTATCGATTAATTAACCTGTCTATTTATCACTGATCTGATCAAAATAGACTTTGTAAAGCATTTTAATAAATTCATGAAATTTATTAAAAAGGCGAGAGATAAGCTTTAATCGTAACAAACTGTATTTAATTAAACCGGTAAAAATATAGATTACATAATTAAACAAACTATAATTTAACCTTCACCCGGAGTAAATCCTCTTAGCCCAACATAATTAAAAGAAGACAGAATAAGAAGTAAAAGAAATCATCTAGAAAAGATAATTAATTCAGCTCCACTATCTTGACTGATAATATTTTGGACAGAGGTTGGACAAAATAATGGTATGGAAATGGAATGTTTTATGGGATGAGGTGATGTGTGGATTTTATGTGGACATTATGTAGGTGAGATGTATGATTTTTGGTGAGGTAATGGTAATTTTGTGGAGGAAAAATGGCATAAGTTTGGGGGTGGAATGAGATAACTCTAGGAGACAAAGAACGCTCAGGCTAAGTGAGTATCTATAAAATCTATTGCTCCTTGAACCATGTGATGAACACTTGGCTCAGTGGAGATAGCCTGCACAGCTGTGAGAGTGACTCTCACCCTATTCAGAATATTTGTAGTTGAGGTATCCAGACTGGTCCCCGACATGTCGTGGACCGGTGAGAGACTTATCTTCCTCTTGAGTGCTGATGCTCTTCCCGTTTGACGAGGTTCTGACCTTGAACCTTCACTCTTGGTTTGCTTATGGATAACCACTAACTGATCCCCCTTGGTCTTTATACCTAATTTTGACAACATCTTTGAGCAGATGTTGTCTTGAGCAGTTCGTGTACATTCATGGACCCCGTCAATTTCCACTCCACTTTCCAATAGAGCCTTGGTTACTACTCCCTCATGTAATAACCCTTGATTTACATCTCTGCTTTCATCGAGAGTAAGGAGAATCATTGCAGGAAGGTCAATCTTCTCTTTGATCTTGAGAGCATAGAGTAACCTTACGTCCCTCGCGTTGACAAAGTGTGTTCGCTGATTTCGTGGAGTTATGTTGTGGGTGAGCAAACTGAAAAGGACTCTATCAGGTATTGACATTTCTGCCGCAGGAAAGTTCTTCAATGTTGCTCCTTTGTTGAGCAAGCTTACCATTTTTCCTCCCAGATGACCGAGATCGCTCCATGATGTTTCTTTTGGGACAATTAGTATTTCTGATTCTAAACCAAAAGTCTCGGAGACCCAAGACTTGGAGATGGTGATTTCGGTATCTTGTACTCGTGAGATGATATAGTCGTCATCTTCATCACTCTGGAGCGGTCCAAGGTGTCTCATATATTCCTTCAACAGCTCTGTGTAGACAGGGATAGGCTTCTGGAAGAAGTCCATCCATTTTGGAACTCCATATAACTCGACTACCTCTCCTAGGCCCATCTTTCCATCCGTTCTATGTCAAACATCTTAGGTAAGGCGGGACAAGATCTTTCGTTTACATTCTCAGCTTTGATCAAAATTGGCTTGAGCTCCTTGAGTTTCTTAAGTCGCTTCAAAGATTGAGGAGGTTGAGACTTAGCAACGGCCTTCTTAGCTTGAAGGAGTTCCTCGAGTTCCTCATTATGTGGCGAAAGAGCCATCTTCTGTTTGCCATTTGCCTCCTTCAGTTGCTCACGCTCCTAATGCATGAGTGTGACATGTGATGGCGACTCTTCGCTGTCTTCAACCTGAAGCTGTCGTTGAGGTGTTGGAGACCTATCGACGAGTGGTTCCTCGGACTCGGCGATGAGTTTCTCCTCTTCCTCGGAGTCAACTGCTATCTCTTGAAGTATCTCCTCTACTGAAGTCTCTTTTTGTGCTGGTTCATTGATTTGAACCTCTTCTTCCTCCAGTTGTTGTACAGCTGCCTCGATTTCAGCTGATATAGTTGTTTCTTCTTCATCAGAGAAGAGTAGTCGTCGTGTGATCTTTTCTAGGGTAGTGAGATTTTTTGTGGTTCTGTTGGTTTTTGGGTGCGCCTAGATGCGTGAGTTACATGACTGGTGGTGGCGGTTGAATGGCCTTTGGACTTTGATTGTTTGGCTTTTGATTTCTTTTTGCAGTGTTTTTGGAGGTTTTAGGTGAGGGGGCAGGAGAAAACATTTTTGATTTTTCTGTAGAGGTAAGAACTTGGAGTATTTTTGGCTTGAGGAGTTCTGTTTGAATAAGGTGATAGAGCTTGGGAAAATAGTGGTTTAAATAGTGTACCTCGTGATGTAGAAGTTCACCTTCGTCAGTTACCCGATGCACAAGATGATCTTCTAGGTCTTTGAAAGTCGAGGAGGTGGTGATTCTGTGTGAGCTTCTGTCGGTCTTTGTGTGACCACTTGTCCGAGGAAGATTCCTTGAGTGCCGCTTTGCGGAGAGAGGATTTGGGTGCCATTGTTAGTCGAAGGACTTCTGGAATTTCATGTGAACCTTTAGCTATAGAGATCTTTAGAGTTGCTGTGAGGCGAGGTTCTTTGCACTTGAATCTCGCAGGAATTTTTGTGAGAGAGAAGAGAATATGCTTTGATCGCTTAGAGAGATTAGAGAGAGTGAGGGCAATAGTGTGACAGGAGTAAAACTCCCATCGCCCTTTTATAGATATCGAGTAACGGACGGCGACCGCTCCTCGTCCGCTCGCTGACATGTCCTAACGGTACTATTCATAATGGGCAGCGGTCGTGACGGTTGTCAGCGATCCGTTGAGAAGTTTTTCATTTCTATCCGTTGGACTGCCTCTAACCTAATCTCACTTTTGTGGAAAATGACATATCTGCTTCAAGTAGTCGTTTACATGTTTTCTATGCATTAAACTGATCGTTGACCCTGAACGACAATATAACAGGTGTTGCTCACATGTCGTTGACCGAACGTGGGAAATAAAAGCAGTTTAACTGTGATTAATGAATATCATACCAAGATCATGAACAATCTTAGTAAACCTTTCTCTACTTATTGGCTTTGTAAAGATGTCAGCTAGTTGATTCTCAGTAGAAATATACTTTAAACCAACTAATTCTTTTTCACAACAATCTCTAAGAAAATGATGTCTAATGTCAATATGTTTGGTACGAGAATGATGAACAGGATTTTTGGAAATAGAGATGGCACTTGTATTATCACACATAATTGGTAAAGTACCTGTTTTGACGCCATAATCATCAATTTGTTGTTTGAGCCATAGGAGTTGGGCACAGCAGCTTGCCGCAGCAATGTATTCAGATTCAGCTGTTGAGATTGCAGCACTTTGTTGTTTCTTTGATCCCCACGCAATCAGACATGATCCAACAAAGAATGCTGTCCTTGAAGTGCTCTTTCTATCGGTCATAGATCCTCCATAGTCTGCATCTGAAAATCCTACAACGTTACAGTTAGTGAACTTAGGATAAAAGAGACCAAGATTCATGGTTCCTTTTAAGTAACGTAGGATTCTTTTTACAGCTGTGAGGTGACTTTCTCTTGGATCTGCTTGAAACCTGGCACATAAGCAAACACTATACATGATGTCAGGTCTACTAGAAGTTAAATATAGTAGAGAACCAATCATCTCTCTGTAAGATCACTGGTTGACCGGTCGGTCACCAGTCATGATGCCCATCTTAGTGCCAACTGCCATTGGTGTGTCAAACGTCTTACATCCCTCATCCCTCCATTCCAAATCTCTTCAGCAAGTCTTTTACGTACTTCTCTTGGGATATGATGGTCCCTTCATCATTTTGCATGACTTGAAGTCCTAGGAAGAATTTCAATTCTCCCAGACCACTCATCTCAAATTTCCCTTTTCATCAATGTTTCGAACTTCTTGCAATATTTTCATCAGAGGCTCCAAAGATTATATCATCAACATATACTTGCACAATTAGGAAATCTCTTTTGTTGTTGTAAACAAATAGAGTTTTCTCTACTTTTCCTCTTTTAAAGTGGTTTTCCTATAGATAGGAGGACAGTCAATCATACCATGATCTTGGAGCTTGTTTGAGCCCGTAAAGAGCTTTGTCATGTTTGAGTACCATCTCTTATCCTTCTTGTGTCTTAAAACCTGGAGGTTGCTCAACATATACTTCCTCTTTGACGTACCCATTTAGGAAGGCACTCTTGATGTCAAGTTGGAAGAGTTTGATTCCTTTGTGTGCAGCAAATGCAATTAGTAATCTGATAGATTCCATCCTTGCTACTGGAGCAAGGTTTCTTGGAAGTCTATTCCTTCTTGTTGACGATATCCTTCAGCTACCAGACGAGCTTTGTTCCTGACAACTTCTCTCATTTCATTCAGCTTGTTTCTAAAGACCCATTTTGTGCCAAGTACTCCTTGATGAGTAGGGCGAGGCACAAGATGCCAGACTTTGCATCTTTCAAACTGGTTTCGTTCTTCTTGCATTGCGTTGATTCAGTCTGAGTCTCGAAGAGCTTCCTTGACGTTCTTGGGCTTGATGGGTGAGACTGTCGTTGAGAAGGCTAGAAGATCTCGAGTTTGTGCTCTTGTCTGAGTTCCTTTGGATATGTTTGATATGATATTCTCCAATGGATGATTTTTTTACAAAGTACGAGATTGATGAATGGTTGATGGAGATAGAGGATCCTCAACATCATTGTTTCCTTCGTCGACCTGTTGTTGACCTGTCGCTGACATGACGAGCAAGTTTTCTTCAATCGGTGATTCATCTTTGGGATTTTCTATGTGATCCTGATCAGCTAGATTGAAACCGAGTTCTTTATCTTCATCAAATTCCTTGAATTTGTGTACATCAGCCTCATCAAAGACTACATGCACACTATCATCCACCTTCAGTGTCCTTTTGTTGTATACTTTGTATGCCCGGCTTCTTTCAGAGTATCCAAGGAAGATGGCCACGTCACTTCTGGCATCAAACTTCCCAAGAAGTCTCTTTTCATTGTTGTGGACATAACATTTGCAACCAAATGTCCTGAAGTGGCTTATGTTTGGTTTCCTTCCCTTGATTAACTCATAGGGAGTTTTGTTGAGGATCGGTCGTATGAGCGTTCTGTTTGTGATGTAGCATGCAGTCGCCACCGCTTCTTCCGCAGAAGACTTGAGGAAGATTGCTCCCCAATAGCATGGCCCTGGCTACCTCTTGTAGTGTTCTGTTCTTTCCCTCAACTACCCCATTCTGTTGGGGTGTTCTTAGTGCTGAATATGTGTGACTAATCCTATGTTTTTTACACATATCCATGAATTGTTGATTCCAAATTCTGACCCATGATCAGACCGAAGAGTCTTGATCTTGAGACTGAGTTGTACTTGGACTTTTCCTGCAAGGCTTGAAATTTCTCAAAGACTTCGTCTTTGGAAGCAATAAAGAGTCTCCAAACAAACCGTGAGTAATCATCAACAATTACAAAAACATACCAATTTCCTCCAAAACCTTTGACTCTCAATGTCCACATAAGTGCATGTGAAGTAATCCAAGTGGTTTGGATGTACTAACTGAGTTCTTTGATTTAAAAGAAGCCTTGGTCTGTTTGATTCTTACACAAGCATCACAAAGTTAGGTCTCAGATTCATTAATCTCAGGAAGACCTCTTACCAACTGTTTCTTGACAAGTTTTCTTAGTAAAGAAGTGCTAACATGCCCTAGTCTTTTGTGCCATAGAGTAGAGTCATCTATTGAAGCAGTCAAGCAAGGAAGATTTGGACTGTCAATATCCTCTAAGCTTGTTACATAAACATTTTTCCATCTTTTTCCCTTAAATAACTCTTTGCCATTGTTCTGGCTTACTATGCTACAATGTGTAGGATAGAAGTGAACTGAATTCCCTTTGTCACAAATTTGAGAAACACTAAGCAAGTTGAATTTTAAACCATGAACTAGATTTACACTATCTATGACATAGTCAGATGTAATACCAACCGTACCTACACCGATGATTTTACCTTTCTTGTTATCGCCAAAGGAAATGGTTCCTTGGCTACCTGGTTCGAGTGAGAAGAACTTCTTCTTGTCTCCTATCATGTGTTTAGAGCACCCTTGTCGATGTACCAGCAGGGGTCCATTCTCACTCGATTCTGCACTTAACACGTTAGTGGTGTGGGGGTTAGGGTCCACAGAAAGGTTGGACCCATTTCCACCATTTAATACTCTTAGATCATTTTTGACTACCCATTTAGTCCTAGTTTCTTGAGTTGCCAATGCCTCATAAAACTCGTTTTATGACAATTGGACTCATGATGACCGGGTTGTCTGCATAAGCTGTAGACATCTCTACGACTGGTCTCTGACTGGCATCCAACCTATCGTTTGCTTCTCCTCATGGGTGTCTTAGAAACACATCTATCTTAGAATATTTTTCTTTGATTGTAGCTAGTTCCTTTTCTTTTTTGTTAAGAGCAACAATCAATTCATCGATTTCAGGTTGTTTTTCGTACTTCAACTTTTCATGAACGGTGAGAATTTCACTATAATCTCTTTGTTGTTAAATGAGTGTCCTGAGATTATCTACCTTGCTTTTATCCGAGGTTTTTCTTAATTTTTCATTTTCTTCCAAAAGTTCATCATTTTCAGTTTCTAATGCCTCTAGGTGATCAACTAATATAAGAGAAAACTTTCTAAGTCTAGTCCTAGAAGTTCAGACTTTTGAATTCTCCTTCTAAGTTTAGAATAGTTTACCTTATGTTGTTCTTTTTTTTTCTCTTCTGATTCTGAGACATCATTGCCTTGTGCCATCAAGCACACATCTTCAAGGCATAGGTAAGCCTTCTCCTCTTCTGAGGTGTCGCTGTCTGAGGTTTGATTGTTATCACTCTATTCAGAATCTCCCATGCGGCAACGAAGGCTTCCTTCTTTGGTCCTTTGTTGAATGATCGTCGGACAGGCTTCTTGACTATCGTTGTCCTCTTGTGATCGCTGAGGGCTGTTCTACCTCTTCCTTGTCTCTCTCTTCGCTGAGGGCAGTCTTTAATATGATGTCCACGTTTTGAACACCCAAAACACTTGTCATTGCTTTTCCTTTGTTCATCCGACTCCTTGGACTCCTTGCCTTTCCTCATTTTATTTCTTATGAACTTTCAAACGTACCTCTTAGCATAGAGGACCATTTCATCATTTGTCGTCTCCTGGCTCAGACTTTTCATTTTCAGCTACTTGAAGGGCTATGCCATTCCCTCTATCTCTTGATGAGCTTTATGAGTTTTTGTGTTGTAATTTTAACTCGAAAGCCATTAGGGATCCTAGCATGTCTGCCAGAGACATCTTAGAGAGATCATACACTTCTTGTATGGCATTGACATTGCTATCAAAGGAGGCAGTGAGAGATCTAAGGAACTTCCGAATTTGATCCTACTTAGAGATAGTTCTTCCAAGCACCAACATTTCGTTGATCAGCTTAGTGAACTTGTATGCATTTCAGAAATGCTCTCCTTTTCTTCTTCTTGAATAGCTCCCAGTGAGTGAGTAGCAACTCAATGCGTGTCTTTTTGATCTCATCATTCCCTTCCTAGGTGACCTCAAGAATTTTCCAAATCTCTTGGGCCGTTTTGCTTAAGCTAATCATGAGTATTGCTCAGTTGCAGTAGTGTAGTAAGCAAGTGTAGTGATTACTACAGCTCGAGCGTTGAATACCAGCTTCTTGATCTGCTCATCCATCACGCTGTCGATGGATATGTCTTGTCCTTGAGGCTTCCGGAAGGTGTACTCTGAAATACCCCAAACATTAATAACCATAATTAACAAGGAATTAATTAAGGAAAGAGCTTAATCAAGGATTATACATTAAATGATAAAGGCTAACAAGTCCTAATTTATCAAGGATTTATGGAACCATAAATTATACTTATATATAAATATAATATATATATATATATATTATATAATTATATGTTTCAAAATGTTACTAAACCTTCCATAAAAAATGGAATTAAATAACCTTATTTAAGAAGAGGAATTAAATAATTATTAAGACTAATATGTCCAAACAATGAGTTATGTAAATATTTACATAACTTAGGAAGTTGTGGAACCTTAATGGCAATTATACAAATAACGTATAGTATAAGAAGGTTATTAAACCTTACATTAAATAGAGAAGCTAAATGGTATATTTACAAAGTATAAATTAAATAATAAAAGTTAATGTGTAACATGTAGTATGCATTGTTACAAGTAGGAATAACACAAATTAATGCGTTTAAGTGTGAGGTTAACTAACATGCTTGTGTAATTTAAATAGCTTAGTGAATATTGAAAATAAGTCAAATAAACTCAACTTACTTATTTATTTTCTACAATTACTAAACTAGCCTTTGATATTTTGATATCCCAACTCGCGTAAGGAACCTACATGCCCAGCACCTCCCATTCATTTCCTCTGTCTTCTACCCCCAAACCCTCACTGGCAAGCAAGATACCTGCTCTACGCCTTCTCATTCTAGGCAATTTTGCCACCCAAAGTAGCGAACAAGGAACACAAAACTCCACACCCTTACTCATCTCTCATTCTCGGCAGTTTTAGAACCCATCTACCGAGTAAGGATCATACTCTCTGCTTCATCCCCTTCTTGCTCCTGTCGGTGGACTGTCTCCACTTCACTTCTTCTACTGGTTATTGGCAAACAAGAAACATAGTGTCTGCCATTTGAATGAATCTCGCACACCAAAGGAGGCTGGAGCATAAAACATTTCACTTCGCTTCCTTTCTATTTCTTGCGCCTCAGTATAAATCATTGGACTGCTGCATCCACTACACTAGGCTGAGGATGAGGATGAAAACAAATCATGTCCAGACCGTATATATACTCTTGCTTACCTTATTCTCTCTGGTGATAAAACTGTTACAAAGAAATTACTGGTTTATTGCCATCGTTCCTTGTGAAGCGTCTCAAACCAGATTGAGAAAGGGGTGAATTTGTTCATTTCTGGAACCGCATTTTGCAACCAGATTGAGGAGGGGGGAGTGAAATCTGTTCTCTTCTGAAACTGCAAGCTGTTGCACTGCACACACTTGATTGAATAAGGAGCTGAAACAATCATTCTGAAACAGGTAATTACCTGAACTCCTCTTCTCCTTTTAGACGATTACAAAATTAGGATTTGTTTTTCTTTTGATTCCTTGCTGAAGCGTATGAAGCAGCCGATAGGTAATAATAAACCAGTAGTGTTTCCCTGTTACTTCCAGAATCTAAACTGGTTATTTCCATCTCTAGTTCTTCTACTGTTCGTGAGAGTAATTAGTTAGACAAGGCATAGGTTGCTTGTTAATTAAATTTAACAACTCATTCCGAATTAGGTGGAGGTAATATACGACAGATTTAATAAGAACTAAATGAAACACGTATTATTATGTTTTGATAATCGGTGACAATATTGGAGCATAATCAATCTATCCATTATAACAATATATTTAATTGATTTCTCCTACTGCATTGTAAATGATAAACATATGAGTAGCAGTGTAGGCCATACTGTAAAAAAATAGGAGTGTCTGAATTCTACAATTACTTATAATATTTGTGGACCTGCCCCACTGCAAGGCGGCAACATCACCAGTACTGATGTAAACTAGTCTCTGGTACAAGCACCATATAGGTAGAGGTAACCTCTCCTTCTGACTTGTGTGATGAGTCAAACTACAAAACGTGCTCATAAAATATATTATAACAATGGAGAAAGTTCCATTCAGAGACAGAACCATCAACCCATAAACCTCTATGCAATTCCTTTTCATCAAGTTCGTTCTCAACCGAGCTTCATCACCTGGATGAGATTATCTTTCTGTGGGCCCACAAACAAACGCTGGAGATGATTTCTTCAATTTGATCGGACGCTGGTATTAGCAGCGTTTCATCCATTTCTCAATAATCTAGTGGGGCCACTTTAAAAGTAAGATTGGAACGGACTGGACTAAATTCTAGCTTAATCACCCACGGTATGGTTCAAACTGGAATCAATGACCGTCGATCATGTATTTGCTGTTATGCAAACATGAGAGTCGACCATAAGATATTTTCTTTATATTGTACGCATGTCCAGAAATTTAACAACAACGAGAAACTAGTTCAACTACTCTTATTAAAACCAAATAAATTATGCTAATGCCTTGCATATAAAAGACTTTTGCAGTACTGATTGGTTGCTGTATACAAAGTGCAACTCCAGAAACAGTTCAAATCACTTTATTAAGTACGAAAAACCTGTCTTGACCCTCAACTGTCCATAAAGCACCAACCTGTAGCAATGGAATGTGAATATCACCCAAAGTGTGGTTGGGAGTTATCAGCGCTGACTCCAACTCCTCTACCGAAAACTCACTAGTAATCTTCAAAACATCTCTGAAAACATTTAGAAAAATTCAGAATGATAAGTATATAAGCAGTAGTGTAACTGCTGTTTTCCAACCAGACTGGAATATAAGATTCACCGTAGATAAATTGAGAAGTGCTGATGTTTCCCTTCGTGCAAACTGCTGTCATTCCTTTCACCAAATAAATCCGTGTCCTGATGATTATATACCGGTCAGTTAAACAAATTGTTAGTTGCTAATCAACCATAACACACACACACACTAAGCTTGAAAATATTGTACTATAACAGCCCACGTTAAGTTACAAATAAGTGTAATATAAAGCAGTATAATTAGAATTTATATGGTGCACATATTCTACCATAACAATACACGTCAAAATAGAATTGAAGCATCACAAGACAGCTTCAGTTAGAAAAGTCGATGTCATTAATAAACCATACCTGCATTCTCAAGTGATCGTCTTATCCGCTTCCGATGATTCATAATTGTGGTTAGTTGAAGAGTTCGTGGTTGTTTGCTAGTGAAACAAACGATATACTAGTCCTGGAATTACTACACCGCAACATTGCTTGATAAATTGTGGTTATCCGTAATCAAAACTAACAACACGTCGAATTACATATTGGTGTATTATTTGACAGTTCAATCAGAATTTAAATGATGCTTGTGTTCCGCCTTGACAACACACTTTGAAATGTAATAGTTGAATCATATGACACTTTCAACCCAAAGAAATTGTTGTTGATATTCAGCCTTGATAAGGTGAACAAATTGTAGTTTAGTTGTAAGAACGTGCTAACTTGATAATAGATTAATAAAATTCTAAGTCAAGTGTTTATATATAATACTAATTATTTTATTTTGTTGTAAATGAAGAAAGATCTTAATGGCCATTTTTACAGAAAATTAATTAATGAAAGAAATTATAAAAGAGAATAATGAAATAATATTTATCTACAGTTAATCATTTTTCTTCTCTCACACACCAATACTGAAACTGATAGGAACATGAATGTTCCTTCCACTTTCTTCATGGTAAATATTCAAGTATATAAGTGTATATATACAATATTCTCCTCACAACTTGAACAAAAATATATATATACAAGTTTCCTCGTTTGGAAATGACAAATGGAAAAATATCGATTATGTTAAATGATACATATACACATGTAATGGCACTAAACTGAATACTTATATAAACACCCACATATATATATACACACACACATACACATGTGGCCATGTTATGTTAATTATTTATATACTCATATACATATATGTATACAATTGGAAAACAAAACATTAAGAGGAGTGCTATACAAAAAATTTTATAGTATAAAGAGTTATACCAACAATGGAATTATATATTAAAGGAATTAATGATGGATTATATAACGATGATGACTCGAGTACTTTGAACAAGTCAACCAAATTGACCAACTCACAAATTAAGTAAGAATTTAAATGCCAAAGACTGTTCATACTTAAAGGTCAATTACATTGAATATCATATAGTAACAATGTCTATATGAAAATGTATATGTACATATACTCATGGATAAAAAAAATGATATATGGGGATTAAATCCTAAGTTGTAGCATAATACAACATGTTAGTTACTTAACAGAATTAAATGATTTAATAACTAATCCTGAACTTGTTTAATAACCTGAAAAACGGTGATTGAGTAATCACGGGGTTAAAATACCGAGGGGATTAAAAGTTACCCAGAATACCGAATCGTTTGAATTATAGTGGATTAACACCTAGAAGACTTAAGCGTGCTCACATGGAATGATAGGGATCCAAGAAATGAATAAGGATCATGATTCATATTAACATAATATGAATCTACAGGATTAGGTGGATTGAATAAAAATAATAGTATAATCATATGGGAATCTAATGGCATATATATAAGGGGGATAATACAATTATGAGTATTGAGGATGATGTATTATATAGGGATGGATTAAGGAAAACCAAGGAATATGTTAGAGAATAATTAAGGGAGAGTTTAAACGGTAGTGAATAATTAACATATACGATGTTGGGAATGAGTTATAAATACTCATGAATGTGTATAAGTATATATTACCTAAGGACTAATAACGTAGGTAATGAAAAAGGATTGAGTCCTAAGTGATAGATAGTTATCACATAAATACTCTGATAACAAATATTTGAGTTAAATCCTAATTTAATAAGAACCCAAGTAAAACAACTAACGAGGGATTCGTATCAATCTGGAACATATAATAGGACTCGATGTACAAGTATTAACACCTAGAGTTACTTATTCCAGAGTACGTAGAGATAGAAGATCAGTAGGAGTAGCGAGATTGACGGTCGCGGGGTCGGCGTCTACTTCTCAGAGCGAGCGACTACTGGTGTACGGTATGTTGGATTCTATGGTCTGAACCCTGATGGATTCTTTGAGTTCAGACATCTGTGTGCTAATTGCTTAAGATGATATGGTTGAAAATGCATATGCTTATGAAATGTTATCTGCTCGATTATTTAGCGTTTATTAATTGTGCGTGTACGTCGTTCGGACATGTGATACTGATTATCACCCTAACTGTGCATGAACTTTCGAGAGAGACTCTGGATACTACCTTGTGAGAGTAAACAACTCCTAACACACTAAGTGACGAACTTAGTTTAGAGACCCGGTATTAACCGTCTCTAGAGCGATGACTCGACATTTGAACATCACCTAGCAGACTTCTAGGTTGCGTGTAAGACCCGATAGGGCATCCAATAAAAATGTGTTCTCTCCAATAACGAGATTGAATCTCCAGGAGACTAATTAAAATACGCTAACTTATGAGAGTGTGATAAATAATTAATGAAACAATGTTTAATAAATCCTGGTCTGCATTTGTTCCAGCAGGTTGCGCATAGTGATCACTAGAGTTCTAACCCGTTTAGGGTCTACTCTTGTTTATCTAACCAGCCGGATACAATCGTTAGTCGGAGTGTGCTACCGTTGGCACCATACCATGGCTTCTGCCTAATGGACATCTACCACTGTAGATAAGTGAGTCAATCTACCCACTGTAGATGGCACCGGACTACTGTCCAAAATATTAATGTGTGAGGTGTTAATGGGGAATTGTCCATCTAACGTGACACCCAAACGATGATGAGAGAGTTGGTGGGAGCGGGGCTCCAGACGATTGAATAACGAACTTGCGATTACGATTTCGATCTGGCAACTATTGTGCATGGTTATTAATATGTTGTTTGTGGTGATTACTTGGTGAACTGTTGCGTGTTTACATTCCACTTTTACAGTCTTATATATACTTGTAAACTGGAACAACATGAAAATTGAATAGCATGTTAATCAAGACGGCTAAATAACTCATGTGGCCTAATGGCAATTAGGATCATATAGTTCAACATACTCAGCCTCGTGCTGAGCCTTTTGGCAACCACATTTTTGCAGGTGTACCTTGATTGATGCCGGAGTGCGGGATTGGGTATGGCTTAAAATTTGACTAGACGATATGTGTAAGAGGAATTATGGACTATGTCATTGTAATATACGTCAAGTGATGATCGATGTATAATTGAATCTTGATAGTTGCTCAAAGGTTCTTAGAGTTATGTGGATTTATCATGAGTTGTGTTAACCTCGTCATCACTGCGGATGGATGGTTAAGCAGAGGATGGATGGTTGTGACACCCGCCTAGTTAGTGAGAGTGTTCCACTGCGAGTGTTGTGATTAATGTATTTTTAATTACTGTTGCGAAGCAATTATGGTGAGAGTTAGGATTAATAGACGGGGGTGTTACAATACTCTCCATGTGTTATCACCCTTCACATTCTTAGATCGTCATACTTGATATGAAATCACATCTTGTTCTTCCAGTGAGTGTAGTTGTCTCCTTTAAGAGTGGTGATCGATTCGGTGCAGAACCTTCCTCTGCTGCTAGAATGCTTGCATGAGACATCTTGATTGTCTTCCAATGCAGTTAGCTTTCTAGAAGAGACCTGCTCTGATACCAATTGAGACGCGCAAGCGCTCGTGATGCGTTCCCGACGTGTCGCGGACGTATCGTGGACTCTAATAAAACTTGATAGACGAGAGGCAACTATTAAAGTGGAAACACATTTCGATTGAGAATTTACACACACGAATTTACTCAACCTCCCTTGCCCCCACCACGGACTCCCGGGACAGTTTCGACTTTACCCCTAAAGTCGTCACCCTCTTCTGACTATCGGCCTACAATTCACTGACCGTTCCCTGACCTATAGTTCTATCAATGCCCCTTGTATTGATCTCTAACCCAGTCCTCACTAGGTCACCAACTCTCTAGCACTTACACACACTCCTAAGTCTGATCCACACTTGCCCAGATTATCTCTATCTTCTTTTCTCTCGTACAGGGCCTGTGTGTACAAGAAATTAAGCCACTATTTATACCGGGCCTGTGTTACAAGGAACATTAAGCCACGTATTTATACAAGTTAGTTGAGATGCCAACTAACAACCTAGGAGTTGTAGACTCTAAGAGTAAAATACTCATTCTTCTACAATATAATATCCGCACCCTACTTGTAGATTTTTGTCCAACTTGATCTGGAGCCACCAGCACACGCGTTGCCTTGTGAATGGGCAAGTTGGCGGCGCGTCTCCCCAGTGGTCGGTCACCACTTGCACACTTCAACTTGTCTGAACTTGCCTGGCTCATTAATGCTCATAAACGCTCTCTTCTGAAGTATTATGGCTATGTAATGATGTTCATTAATAGCCTTTGCTTATCTTGTTATCTTGCACATTAATGAGATACACCTTTTGTCGTGTGTTTGTCATGAGCAAGTTGCTTATGTGGTTGTGAATAATCTGAGTGAGTTTGTCGATGTTGTTTGGTCCTTGTTTGATGTCTGATGTAAGAGATATGTGACAGTGTGGTTCTTGACTGCTTGTGTCTTGCTAGAAGTTCTCCGGAGCTCTCGCCGACAGGTGCCCGACTGGTAGAGCACATGTCGTGGATTGAGCGCGCTTGCAACCTTGCGTGCTAAGCCACTCATGACTTAAGTGCGCTTGCAACCTTGCGTGCTAAGCCACTTACTCCTGTGTCTATCTGAAATCATGAATCTTGAAAAACGCATTAGATAGACAACACAAGGTTTGTTATCATCAAAACTAAAGGATCTTGTCTTAACATAGCTAGTATGTGTTTGGATGGTGTACTGAGTTGTACACGGGCTTGTAGCCCCTTTTGAATGGCCGGTGTACCATGTTGTACATGTTTTTGTATTTTGAATCATATAGATCTTGTTAGTCATGAGTAAAATGTAGACTCTTAGCCGACTTTTGTTATTTAGATTAAACGCTTGTTGTACTCAGTAATCGTATGTTTGTAGATGATGTTATGTTTGTAATTATGGATGCTTGGTATATTTCTAGTTCATTAGACCTTAACTGTTATAACTTAGGTCTGGTTAGCCACGTGGGTGGCTAACGGCATTGTATCACCCGCCGATTATATTGAATTTCCACTGCGATTAGAGTGACGACCAAGACGATTAGGAGATAATTTTGGGATTAGCGGTAGGGGCGTTACAATTTAATATAGTCAAAATAATTTTTAAGTACAACCATCACGTGGAAATACACCTTAAAACAAGAATAACAGATGCTACCATTCAACACATGAATAAGCCCATTATACACCTTTAATGTGTAACATTAATGTGCTAAAATTCAAAAAAATATCCTCTCCCCATAAATATGCAGCCGACTGCCTAGGAGAAAAGAGAGGGAAGATTGAAAAATAAGAGAAAATTTGCAAAAGCAAATAAGTACACTTGAATCATAAAATAAGAAATGATTGTACTATTACCCACCTTCCTCTCATCCTTCCTATCATCCTTGGCTGACAACTCCCTCCATTATCTAGCATTTTCGCGGCTGTTTGCTTGGGAAAAGGAGAACAAATGCAAAGTAGACAAAGGAAGTACAAACTAGGAATAAATAATGCTACTTTATAACTAGTACCACCCTTCCTCTCATCTTCTCTCCACAAAATTGGAAATGTTCCAGCCCTCCCTCACCATTCTCGGCTGTATGCTAGGAAAATAAGGCTGAACAAAGCATGCTACACATAAAACAAAACATAGTCTTACATGCCTAAGTAGCTAGTCAAAACTTTTCTTACAAAAGCACTCTCACTCACACTTCATTCTCTTTTCCCATACTCCATCAACTGAAAACCTTCTCCTCCTCCCTCTCTGCCGACAACAACACCCAACACACATCTTCATCCCTTCTCTTGAAGCTCCAAAGTTCATCCATGGAGCAATATGCTCATTTAATCTCTTACACCTCAAAACTCCATTTCTTTTGCTCTAAATCACCACCAACTTCTCCTCTTCTGTTCTAGCTCAAAATTTAGGAGTACGGGCCAGTAAAAAACGTGGTGAATCAAAGAGGACAAGCTAGATAAGTCAAGGTAAGACAAAATACCTTAAAGCACATTTTTACCCCTTCTTTTACTAGATCCAAAAATACCATCATTATTACGCCATATTCTAAATCTCTTTGTATACATGTTGAGGGTGTTTTCCATCCCCTTTTCTTGAGCCCAAGAGCAGCTCTAAAACACTCCCTAAAGAGCTCCAAAGGCAGGTAAAACCAAGAGCACATGTAGCTCTTTAAACTCTTTCTTTTCCTTGATTTTTCCATGAACTAAAGTTCTTCTTACCCTCTATTAGGTGTCCCAAAATATGACCTAAAACTCTCCAAATCTCAAGGTATGAACACCTCTTTTAGTGTTCAAATTTCATACCTTAAAAACTCTTTAAACTAAGCACCTTGTCAAAGTTACTAACTAAACTTTTCTTCCTTGTGAAAATGGTGGCCTATTTGGTTTGTTTTCACCCGTAAAGTGCCGTGCGTTAAGGCAGCTGAACCAAGGAGAAAAACTAAGTTAAGAAGGTAAAGTACTAAAACAGCCTTAAGGTTTATAATGATGCTTAAGCTAAATTTTATGAAACAAAATCTAACTTAAGGCTGTATTTAATTAGTGCCATGAATGGTGTGTGTGGCTGTGTGGACTGCCTAGTGATTATAACAAGGTAATGGTGCTTAAACCCTTATTCATATTAACGTTATTTATGTCATAAAATGAATAGGGCCGAGAATGGTATGTGTTTGTGTGCTTTTTAATCCATAAGAATGTGTATTAAATGATGGTTAAATGTTTGGTTAAGTGAACCTAGGTGCTAATGACTTATTAAGTCAAGTTTATAAGTTAAAATAAAAAAGAAAAATGATTTTTATGAAAAACTGTAGCAAGCCGTGTATAATATAAAAGTTTATGGACATTTTAATGTCATTTTATGATTAAGTTTATGTCGTGTTTAAGGCCATGTGTTTAGGCCATTTTTATTATGGTTATTTGAAGCTTTAAGTATTAATTATTAAGCTTTAGGGTGATTAAATAAATTATATAAATTTCCGGTGCAAAAATGAAATTTTAGTGAACATAATCACTTAGGAACATTTTAGATGAATATTGGTGAATTTTTAAGGTCATAACATGATTTAATGAATTATAAACCTTATGAGTATTAAATGAAAAAAGACTTGTTAATGGGGTTAAAGTGTAAATAAATAAAATATAGGGTGCCAAACATATATAGAAACCGAATTGAGGATGTCAGGAAAATATTAATGATTAAATATAAGTATTATAATTAAAGTGTATAAATGTAAAACTAGAGAAACAAGTGTGCCAATTCGTAATATGGGTAAATAAGGGTCAAAAGAGTATTTGGGTGGTCAACCTTAATCACATGTGAGGTTTGACCAAATTAGAATAATAAAATTAATTAATTTGGTAATTTAATAAAGTATTAAGTTAAAAATAAATTTATAAAACTATTTGGGGTGTTTGTGTAATTTCCAAAAACTAAGGGCTGGAATGAGATTAATTGACCATTAGAGGTCTGTTCGTAAATTGAGTGAATTTTTGGTGGATTTTGGTGATTTAATAATTAAGGATTATAATATATAGTTTAAGTAGTAAAATGTAACATTTATTAACTCATGGGGTTATTATGAAAATAACCGAAACTTTGGGGATGGAAAACAATATTAGGAAAGCCTAGGGGCTGTTCGTGAATTTAGAAAGTTATTTTGGGAGTTTTTGAAATTAAATAAGTTAATAGGTATAATATAAACTTTTTAGGTATTAAATTGTAAGTTTACAAAATAAAGAGGGGGATATGTAATAATAATGTAACACCCCAACTAACAACACAACACTTCAGAACAAACTGCAGCGGAAATCACAACTCATAACATCACTTAGCTCCTTGGTGTTACACGCCGTTAACCACCCACGTGGCTAACAAGGCTAACATACATACATTGTACCGGTCTGATGGACTAAACTCCCGAGCAACTACACATTAATCTCGTTCCATGACCAACATTCATTATACACTTACTTTACAACTGTACCGAGTATTTACCAACTAACGCCGATACATTTTCGGTCTTACTACACCTACCATACATACACATCTTACTTGACTATCCACATGTAAACCACTACCCCGTCCTACTCTCGAACGGCTTCCGCTTCTTTGTACCTGAAACAGGAAAGAGAAGAAAGGGTGGCCCCCCAGGGGCTCAGCACCTTTGCTGGTATGGTAATCCCGCAACCCGCATGCTACTGGGCCACACACAACTATTTGTCGTCTTGGCATGCGGTTGATTATATTTAAATCATGCATATACACTATAAACACACAACGCATAACATTCCACAATAATGGGCTCAACAAACAACAATACATTTATACCTAACAAATCACTCCTTGAGTACTTCAACCCTAGAGTACTTCTCCTCTAATGGAGCTATTACCTTAATAGACGACACTTACCCACTATCGGGTTTCCATAAACGTCTCTTTTACGTACTAGGATTCATATCCATGATCCACATATTTCACCTTTAAGCAACATATAACATCACATCGCAATAACTTTGCAGTACATCAATAACACATACATAACGGGTACGGATCTCTTAGGAACCGTCCCAAACATAGTTAGTTCACTGGGAGAGCCTAGAGGATGCTGTCAAACTCATGCTAAACTCGTTTACATAACTCGTTACTGTCCTTTTAGGCGAACGGATAACTTAACATAAAGATGGATCGGATTTGGTGATCCGAACTCATCATACATAATCCCCAACACGTGAGTCAGAGCCTTGGTTAAGCTCAGGGGTGATTGAAGACCAATGAAGGAAGACAACCAACAGAATGGAAGCTGAAGAAACTGTATACAACAACTCCCAAACACCGCGCGACCGGAACGACCGGATTCCTCACACCCCCATAATATATATATATTCACAGGTAAAGACTCCGTTGTGGAACCTATCACATCAATACACTATGTATTTGAAATACCCCTAAATTAATTTAAATTAATTTAGGGGATTTCTTTTATAAACCTTTAATAATACTATTAAGTATTAAATTTATTATGGAATTATGAATATTAAATTAGTATAAGGAATTATGAATATTAAATATTGTATGGAATTATGAGTTTTAATATTATATGGAATTATGGAAATTATTTTAGGGGATTCCTCCTATTTAACTCAAAGAATACAATTTAATATTTAATTATTATATATTACTATATAGTATTATGAATTTAATAATAAGATTTATAAGTCGATAAATCTTGGGAAAATTTATAAACACTCCAAATATATTATAAAGATTTTAGAAAGAGTTGGAACATTGTTTTGAAACATAAAAATCAAAATAAATTCTAGAAACCTTAAAGCTTATTAAGCCTTGCTAGAGTTGACTTTTTTAGAATGGTCAAACCAGGCCATGGAACCTATACCAATAATAGGTTATGGAAAACCATGAAGATCGATAAAAAGAACGTCAAAAACGGATCATCCTAGCCAAAGTTATGCTAGATTGAAGTTTAGAGTCAAAAATTTGAAAGATGCCACGTGTCACTCTGTCACAGGTCGCCAACACTTAGCCGATTCTATCCCTTGAATTTCGGTAACAAATTTCAGTATTTTGCCCTAACTTTAGACGGCTATATCGCATTCATCTCTTCATATTTTTCAATGCCGTCTTCTTTGTGTCTTCTCCTACATTCCCTCTAAACAACTATAACTCATACAAACCCTAACTCATTCTGAATCAACCGGAAAATCGAGTCAAAGTAGCCACCCTGCAAAAACGAAACTGCAATTCCAGTTTTCTTTCGAATCAGGTAAATTCGATCAGTCATAACTTCTTCTCTTACTCATCCAATTCCATTTTCTTTAGCTCGTTGTGAAGAGCTCTAATTCCTCTAAAACTTTCATGTTTATGGCTTAAGCCAATTCTCAACCCGATTGGAAGGGAAAGTGTCTAAAGTTTCGGTTTCGCCAGCACATAAAATCATACCGAAACTGTAAGGTAAACTCGCAACTTCTAGCGTCAATTTCTTTCTGTGTGATGCGAGTTAGGATTAGTTCTTGCTATCAATACGTAGATCTAAGTTTGCTCTTTCCAATTAGCCCTTACACATAGCCTAACTCAATCTGTGCTGCTAGTTATAGATCTTCGAAGTTGGCCTCGTGAACTGCTCAAAGTTCGAGTTTTTCCCAGTTTTTCCGAATTCGATTTCACTAAATTCGCACCTCCGGTAAGTTTCCGATCAATTGCTACTCCGTTTTTGTCAAACCTTGTCATGGTTCCGACCTAATCCATGTTCCAATTTAATCAATTACGTGTAAGATTAGGAGGATTTGTTGGAATTGTTTTCGAATAGAACTCTGTACCCGATATGAACCCTAACATTCGAACTGAATTCGAATTCCATCGTACATTGCATTATAATTGGGGAAACCGGTATCATTGGAATCGAAATTTGATTTCGAAACTATAGAAACAAGAATCACTCGATTTTGTTCTGTAGATTAGGAGATAATGGGGATTTAGTACTCGGGATTTGACATGGGCTCGCTGAAGAACACGGCGTTCAGGGGCCGTCGATCTCGCTTTAAAGGATTTGGACGGCCGAGATTAGATCGTGCTATTAAATAATTATTATAAGTTTATAAAATTCCAGTAAATAGTCCTAACTTGTTGGGTTAATTTAAATATCCTCCCGAATGTATTTTGACTTGATATTTTTAACCATAGATTCCTTATTTAATCTAGTTTATTGTGATGTAAATTATTATGGTTTTGGAGTTTTTAAACGTAAGTTATGATTTTTTCAAGTTACGGGTTTTCTTGGAATTATTTGGCTAAATTAAAAAGATATTTGTATGAAATAAAAATTTTATAATATGTCTAAAATGTTATAGTTACTGTATATTAAATTTGGGAATTTTTGGGCAATGGAAAAAGTTTTAAAAATTGTATTTATGAGTTTTTCATAAGAATAACCTATAATATAAGGTTTTTAATGTAACCAAGAATTAAAGTATGGTTTGTTAAGTAACTTTTAAGCTGGGGAAAATAAGGGAAACTAATTAAAACATTTTATAACAGTAAGTTTATAAATGTTTTGGTATTGGCTTTTAGAGAAGTGAAATTATTTACATATATGTATATATACTTATTAAGTAGAAACTTATGTAAATCAAGGAACCTAATTATTTTTACGTTTTATTTACTGTACTATATGGGAGTTAATATTTTTAATTAAACTAAGGAATAAATATATATATTTTTACGCATATATAAAGGGATTAAAGTAGTAACTTAGAGTAAAGCAAGGAACTAATAAATTAATACTTATAATAACTAAGTATTATAAGAGCTAGAATCCTAATATATAGTAAAAGAAATACTTTATGAAACATACTTGGAATACAGTTAAAGGTTGTAGTAACAAGATAGTTTAAATATATAAGTTACATAGGGGATGTCTTAGTTAAATTCTAATACGGGTATACTTATATATATTAAATAAATAAAGGGAAACACTTTATTTTATAAACCGTATTTGTTGTAGTTATGCCTAAAAGTACTAAACATAATTAAATACAATAAAAACTACACAAATAATGCTTTGAACAAATCCTAGTATATATAAATATATACACAGTAAACATAATAAAATTAAATACCTTATAGGAAATATAATACGAAGGAATTAATAAGTTAAACTAACCTCTACATAATACTAATAGGAGAATATTATATGAGGTGGTATTAAATTATAGTATGTATTAGGCTTAAAGAGTTACCTTTGAATTTCCAAGGTTTATATATATACCATATTAAAATACATGTATAGTATTATTTGTCAATGATCAGAATGTAAATCTAAAATTGGGATTAAGTAATTAATAAGTTAAAACTTAGGAAAATTGTGATTAGATTACATAAAATGTTGCTCAAATAGATCTTATTCTATAATTAATGATAAACAAATGTAATACGTTTACATCTAAATATTCTTAATATATAAACCATAATAAATAAGTAAATACTTTTACATCTAAATGTGAGGTGGATTAGTAAGTCTAGATTAATCATTTCTTAACATTTATGGTATTGAAATAGAACTTAATGTTTTAAGATAGAATCCTTAAAAGGATTATGATATTGAAATACCCCGAACTTAAATTGGTGATTTAATTATTCTCATTAGTATTTAAGGGCCTAATAGTGCCTAAGTAATTTTTGGTAAGAAATAAATCCAAAAGAAATGAAGAAACGCTTAAATGCGAAAAAACGCTAAATGAGCGTTAAATAACCATAGGGGGTACGAGACCTCGGTTTAGTATCGTAAGTGTTCCTAAGGCTTATTCATGCCTAACTAGTATACGCGGGAATGATTCCCGAGAAAACGGAACAAGAAATGTATTAAAACGCTAAAAGAGCTTTAGCGCACACGTTTTTCGAGGAAACCGAAAACATGACTTTAAGTGGTCAAACAGACCCGTAAAATTATAATTGTTAAATAATAATTATTAAGCATTATGGAAGCTTAATAGCCAACGAAAATAAAGAAACGAGAAAATTCCGGAAAACGGGCCCGGTTAGTGAATAGTATCAAAACGGGTAAAAGAACGAGCGTTTTCTGTAAAGATTTGAAACGCTCCAGCTAGTATTACAGTGGGGGCCGGTTTTTAACAGATAAATAAACCCCCTCTCACACACACACACTAGCTAAATAAATAATGAGCCAAAAGCAAAAGTAGAGTAAAAGGACAAAAGCAACCTACCTTCTCTCTCTCCCCTCACTTTCCCTCTTCTTCTTCCTCACCTCTCTCCACCGATTTTCTTCCCTCTCTCTCTCGTTGTGCTGGGCGAAAATGGAGCCTCCATGGCTGCCTCTACCTCCTCTCCTTGTACAAGCTCCATTCATGCTCCAAATGTAAAATAAATTACATATTTGTAATCCCCTCATCCTCCTCTACATTCTATCTTTCCAAAATTCGAAAGGATGAGTTTCATCTCCATGGGTTTTCCCCATTTGAAGAGAAAAGCACACATTGTGAAGCTTGGAGTCTCCTCTTTCCAACAGAAAAATCTCTACAAAAGATTCAAGTTTCCTCCACCACCTTCTTGGAACCGATTTTTTAGCCCTTTGTAATCCTTGTTTTTCTCTCTTCTTTTGAGCATCAATTTCACCTAGCAATGGTGGTGGATTCTCCTTCTTGAACCAAGGGCTAAAAACCCTCCTAAAGCACTCCAAAGGTAAACCCTAGAATTTGTATTTCAAACTTCACACTCACTTCATGAATTAGTGTATATGAGGGTTAGTAGATTAATTAAGTTTCTCTTTGTGTAATTTGGGTGTTGGGATGGAGTTTGGCAACCCCATTCCCCATAACACCGATTTGGACAAGAAAGAGAGAAGAAGAAATGGAAAAGAAAGAATGAAGTATAAGCTCAAGTAAGAGCTCCTTCCTAATGTAAATTCTATTGCATTAGAGTAATGGGAATGGGTAAAATATTTTAAAGAACCCAAAACCTTGTACTAGTATTGAGATTGTGAAGTTTGAGTATTTAAGAGCAAGTATGTGGATTGTAGGCTTAGAGCCAAATAATTGTATATGAGTATTTGTATTGTGGATTGAGGAAGTATTAGTGATTTTACATTGTGAGATCTCTTGTTATTGCTGGTAGGACCCTTGTATGGGTGTGCTAGATGGAATGATTTTGGTGTTAATGGATATGTGAGGAAAATGAGAATTGTAGATGAACTATGCGAATTTCGGTAGGAATTATGTATCTAAGGATGACTTGTGAATGGAGAACCAAGGTGTGTATTGGGATTAGTAGAGAGATGTAGTAGCTATGGAATGGTATTGTAGTATTAGGAATAAGAAGTGTAAAATCTGTAGCAAAGTGTATAAGAACACATTGGAGAAGTTAGGAGAATTTAGTGTGCAGAATTTTTTAAGATGAGTGTTGGAACTTGGTATGGGTAGTGCAATGGCTTGGAAATGAATTGGTATGGTAAGGAGAAGTATTTAGGATGCTAGGGATGGCATTGGTTGAGGAAGTATTGGATGGGAGAATTGAATTGTAAAATCTGTAGCATATGTAACAAAACTGTTACAAGTGTTGGAAACGAAGTAAGGGAATTGTGTAAGTTATTTGATGGATTTAGTAATAGATTTGGGGTGGATTTGAGGTATATTAGGAAGCCTAAATGCACTAAAACATGTGGGATTACATTTAGGAAGATTGGGGAAGTAATGAGTAAAAGAGAGGACTGAAAACAGATTTTAGAACTGGAGTACTGGGCCGGACCGGACTTGCGACCGGACTTGCAAGTTCTTCGGTCGAGCCCAGATTTACAAAGACGGGAAACCTTCTGGAATCGACCGGACCTGCGACCGGACTTGCAAGTTCGGTCGGCCACGAAAATTCTCCCGTCAGAAACCTTCTGGAATCGACCGGACTTGCGACCGGACTTGCAAGTTCGGTCGGACCCAAAAATTCTCCCGTCAGAAACATTCTGGAATGGACCGGACTTGCGACCGGACTTGCAAGTTCGGTCGGACCAGAAATTCTCATTCGAACAAACATTCTGGAATGGACCGGACTTGCGACCGGACTTGCAAGTTCGGTCGGACCAGAAAATTCTCCCGTCAGAAACATTCTGGAATGGACCGGACTTGCGACCGGACTTGCAAGTTCGGTCGGACCAGAAAATTCTCCCGTCAAAACATTCTGAATGGACCGGACTTGCGACGGACTTGCAAGTTCGGTCGAGCCAGAAATTTCCCGTACTGATAGCTACTGGAACGGACCGGACTTGCAAGGTCGGTCGCAAGTCCGGTCGAGTCAAAAAAATAAAATAAAAATATTTTTATCATATGATTATAACAATCATATGTGTATATATATATGCCTATACACTTATATGCATATATATGTAGTAATACACCATTAATGAAGTAACAATGGTAAGAAAGTAAGTAAATGAGTAAGGAAACAGTTAAGGAAGTTGTAAGTATAAGGACATTAATTACACACCGGATAACGGGGTAAGTAAGGGAGTAGTAAATGTTTTTATACTGTACGAGCATAGTATTAATAATAATGTTGAAAACATTATCAGTGGAACAAGTGTGAACCAAGGAACAAGGGAACACATGGTAAAGCTAACTCCGGTGAAAGGTATGATTTTCTCATGCCCCGTATGCTAACCGAGTTACGTTGATTTGTGTGCTGTATGCCGGCTAATCAAGACTAAAGCATGAAAAACGGTTTATTGCCTTTCATTGTTGTCTTGTTGTATGTTGCATGAGCTAACCTTTCTTGAATTGATTGTGTGGCTTTACTTGGTGCGTAGATCGACTCATAGATGAGTCTTGTTTGTATGACTCGTAGTAAGAGTCTTATTGCGAACTAATGGAACAATAGCAACGCACTAAGGTATCGAAACGATAAACGAAAACGTAACCCAATGAACTCACTAGAATGTGGGAGAGAGAGTGTACGGGAGTATAACATCCCGGTAACGGTAGGAGAATCGAAACGAACCATCCACAAACGATAAGTGTGGAAGTATATAAGTAACCCCTATTAAAGGAACTATTCTTGGTGCAAAACATGAACCATAAGAGTAGTAAAGAATGACGAGGGATCTCCAAACCCCTTAGCAATTAGTCGACCCATTATAGAGGACCCGACTGATGTAAGTATGTCCCGAACATGAGAGTATCCGATATGTTGGGGAACCCTTAAACCTGAGGATACTAGACGGTAGTAATTCCCTAAGCCAGTGGAGGTAATCGAGAGAGATACTTCTAGGCTAATCCGTGAGATTGTTTTATACTCTGAGAGGAGAGTGTTGGGATATGAGTAGTCCGTAGAACGGACATTGCGTATTTGAGGAGCTAAGCGTATAGCCCTCGCATTGTAGGTCCGGTGCGAGTCTTCTGTATGACTCCGCCCGGTGGCCAAAGTAATGAGTATTGAGTATTTCGTACGTATGAGTAAAGTAATGAGAATTGAGTAAGAAGCGAGTATGAGTACGTAGTGAGTAATGAGTATGTATGAGGAAGTATTGAGTATTTGTAAGTATGAGTAAGTATTGAGTAACGAGTACGTATGAGTATGTGAGGAGTATTGAGTAATGAGTGTGCACAAGTGTAGTAACGAGTACGGAGTAAGGAACGTGTACGAGTAAAGTATCGACCTGGAGTGTTAAGTATGTAAGCGTAAGGAGTAGGTATGAGTAGAGTAGCGAATATCGAATATAGTACGAGGAGTAATGAATGAATAACGAATACGAATGGTTGACTATCGAACCGTCTTCCTTAGTAAGTATTGAAATTGTATGTGTATGTAAGTATTGTTGTCTGTATTATTGTAGCATGACTATGTATGTATGCATGTAAATGAACTCCATGTATATTCGACCAAAGTAGTCGATGTACCGCGGTTAGCACGCGGTATATGCGAAGGTCATATTCGCGTAAGCTGACCCCCTCGGGGGACCGTTTTTAGTGTGCAGGTACCCGAAGGGATCACCGGATCGACGAGAGAGTAGGACGGGACTGCTACGTAAGCATGGGTAGTTGTATAGTAGAGATTGGTACTTTATTGTAATGCGAAATTGGAGCTTAAACTGTATCGGTAATTTAAGGATTGTAGTGTACTCGGTATAGTATTGTATTGGAGATGTATTTGAATTATGGTTGAGTATGCAGTAAAGGTAGTGTATTGTGTAGAGTACTCGGTATGTTCATTTTCATCAGACCGATAGTATGTAGTATTGTAACTCGCCTTGTTAGTCACGTGGGTGACTAACGGCATTGTACCCCCCGTTGTGTATGGAGTATCCGCTGCGAAGGTAAGTATTTGTACAGTAATGACGGTATTAGCGGTAGGGGTGTTACAGATATAATCTATATTAAACGATGATTTGGAAATTTATCTAAATGGTTATCGTTAAGTTTTCTAAGAATTAGATAAGCCATATAAGATATACATTTATTACAATATTCAGGATGTGAGTTTACAATTAAGTGAGGTATTTAGTAGTGAGAATTTATAGGAGGTTTATAAATGGGAATTTGATACTTAAAACCTTTGAACCTTTTATTAGATAAAACTAAGTTACATAAGATATTATATTGATATACTTTATGGTAAAGGGGAATAATGTTAGGTTATTTGAATATAAAATATGGGAATTTTCATAGTAGATTATCTTATTAAATAATTAACAATTTCACTTACGAACCAGAATCTGATTCTTTGATAAATTCTACTCTATGTAGATATATTGTCCATCCTAAATACAATAAAGGAAATTTATTTATTAGGTTATTCCTTTGAAACCTTAGGTTTTGTAAAACAATTTAAAACGTATTTAAGCTTAAGTTAATGAAGTTTAGTACAAAAGGATTATACATAGTCTATAGAGTGTATGTGTGTAAAAATAAAACATTTAGGAGATTAAAGGTAAGTAAGGATACATAAAAGGTTATATTTAAACACCTTATTATATAGGTAATAATTAAGCAAATAATTTACCTTGTGAATACTAAATGTAAGAGTTCGATAAGTCTAAGTTACTATAATATAGTTGTTTCATATGAGAGGTAATTCAACATCTTATGACACATATTATTAGACGGTTATAATAGAAAGTCATTATGAACTAAAGATATGGTAATTGAGTTTAGCGGCTCAATTAAGTTATAATAAATGTATCTACGACGTTATGATTCCAATATACAAGATGTAGATCTTATTAAGTTAAGGAAAGACTTATCATAATGGGTTTCTAGTAGATATTGTTTAAATACATAATCTTTACATTGTGAGATAATAGTATAGTATTCTGAATGAGTCCATCATAGGTCATAATACAATGTTTATTCTAAATTAAGAATAAAGGTATTGATCTTAAGATTATTATTGAAATTCTTAGATTTAATTAATAATATAAACACATTTATGTTATTAAGGTCTCTCAAAAGTCTTGATTGTGAGGATTGTGGTTAAATATGAATGAAGTGGATAGGAGTGGACAGTTAGCAGGTGTTAATAAAATACATTCCTTGATCCTACAACCTTAGGCTATACAACGTTCTCAGATAACCCAAAGATTATACATAACATTTAAGTGAGGGCTTAAAAGACAATTGAGACTTTGGAATAAGAGTAAGGAGTTTATTTAAGCTTAACATAGGCTAGAATGATTGATGATATACTACCTTTAATATTCTTCAGAGTACTGTTGATTGTTTGCGCAAGTTGACTGGAACTGCTACAGTGTTACCCAGGTACGATTTCTCGTACTCAACTTGTTGTGTTTTGGACTTTATGGAATGTTTTGTACGATTTCTCCTACTCCGATATTTTTGTTGATTGACTTGGGATGTTTTGGAAAACGCTAACTGAGCTTAAGAGGAATTTCTAAAAGGAATGGTTTGTGTGACTAACTCAGATTGTGTGACTAACTGAGCCTTGAATGTGAAACTCACTTGGGTATTGGTTCCTTCTCTTTGGTTGTTCCATTGGAATTGACTGCTTGGGGTTTACGCTTCTGCACTCTGTAGGACTGAGTGTTTTGGTATTGCTCTGGGTAGTTGGTGATCTGGGGGAATTTGGAAAAGGTCAACTTTTGGTAAATTCTTCTTTTGACTCTGGATATCGTTTCATCCAATGAGCTGGTTCTTGAGGTTTTGACGTGCGCGCGTCTTCATTGTTAACAGCAGGGGGCTGTATATCCCTCGCCCATAAGGGCATTTATATTTGACAGCAGGGGGCTGTATATCCCTCGTCCACTAGGACATTTTTAATCTGACAGCAGGGGGCTGTATATCCCTCGCCCATAGGGGCATTTATATTTGACAGCAGGGGGCTGTATATCCCTCGTCCACCAGGACATTTTTAATATGACAGCAGGGGGCTGTATATCCCTCGTCCATACGGACATTTATATCTGGCGGTGGGGGCCATCTCTCCCAATTGGTTTCATTCTACTCTTGAGTTATTGGTTCTTGGATCTGTCTTTTCATTCCTAGTCCTTAGTGACTATCTAAGTCTTTCTACTCCTAACGGGAATTGGGTCTAACTAAGGCAATGGATGTTCACTAAACACATGATGTGATGTTGTTTCACTAACTTTACCTTTCTATTATTTATCTTTATCCTTAACTTGTTATCTGTGGCTTGGTGATTTTTAAAGTGCCTTGTTTCCCTGTTTTACTTTCAAGAGTTTAATTTCAAGTTACTGTTTATTTTGAAGAGTTATGTTTTATAAGTTTGTTTTTAGAGAATGGTACCAGTTCCATTCCAGGGAACTGACTCACCCCTCTCGTGGTGGGCTGCTTGGTTTCATCTTGCAGGTACAAATTGATTTACAGTGGCCACGAAGAGCATGAGTGATTGGGATGGGATTAGGTTATGAGAGTGAATGTATTTTATTATTGTTTAGTTTATGTTAAGTTTTCTCGAAGTTCAGACCATAACTTAGTTAATTGTAATGGTTGTAGTTGGTGAGGTTGGTACCGGGTGTTTGGAGCCCGATGGTCTGTAGCACACCTTTGGTTTATTTTCCGCTGTTGTTTTATTATTATAGGGGTGTTACAGTATTATACACTGAGTTTAAACACACAAGGAGATTCATATCTCTACAACAAACATCACATACAACATCACACATCTAACTCACACATAGCCGTGGTTAGAACGTCCCCATGGTTCGGGTCGTTGAATCCGAATACCGATCTCTTATGTGACCTAGACATAGTTAACTAAGGTTTAACACTTTCGAGTTAAACGGTATCGGAACTAGGTACGCCACATATATGAATTACTATAAACTCATTACATGTTTATCTTAAAGGTGGCAAACACACAGAAAAACACATTGGCATACAAGCCGGTGTAACCCGGTAGGACACAGGTTGCAAGAAAACCATACCTGTCACCGAAGGTGCACTCTAGTGTGCTATCACATGTTCCTTGACATCTCTGAACACTGGTACATTATAACTATCTTTATTAACATCGGGGTAAAACATAATTATTTAACGACTAATGCGCCCATGGTTAACCCCGTTCGGTAGTTTTATAACTTCACACTTTTAACTTGTTTTACTTTCACATTTCTATTACAACTCTTCACCACTCAATGGCCATTATAACTCACTTAACATATCCTTAACAACCTTATAACATCAATACTTATCAATCCCCCTCATTGGGTATCATTTCCTAACCTTAAACAAGGTTTTTGCTCACAATTACACTATGTCCGAATTTGTGTCCGAGCTTCCGAAGTTCGGACGCAAGTCGAGACTCAAATGGGTGAAAACTGACGAATGTCCGAACTTGTGTCCGAGCTTCGAAGTTCGGACACAAGTCGAAGCAAAACCAAAGGAAGATTTCCAACTGTCCGAACTTGTGTCCGAGCTTCCAAGTCGGACACAAGTCGAGGCCAAAACTGAAGAAAACTTACAGGCGTCCGAACTTGTGTCCGGACATCAAAGGTCGGACACAAGTCGAAGCAAAATAGCCTGGGACAATTTTTCAAGTGTCCGAACTTCCAAGTTCGGACGGAAGTTAGGACACAACTTAAAACTCAGAAAATTTCTAATGCGACGGAGCATGTCCGAACTTCCAAGTTCGGACGGAAGTTCAAACGTGCCAGAAAATTCAACTAACATAGGCAATTCTACCAGAATGCACTTCTAATAAACCTATACTTACTCCATGTTTCACAAGTCATAAACACCCATTCTTTTCCTTGAATCTCAAGTTATCAAGCACCATTAAGCTATAGATTTTGCACACTCTTACCTCCATCATTCATCCACCATCACAAAGCCAATACTTCACTCTATCCAACATTAAACATCCCAAATTTAACACCTAAATTCTCCCATCCATCAAGCCATCATCAAACACTCCTTTTCCATTAAAATTTGCCATAACCTCCCCATAACCTTATACATATTCATCCTCGTCAATAAACATCATCTTCATTCCTAATCTAGCCACACCCTTACAAGGGTCCTAACAGCACATAACAAACCTCAAATTCCATCAACAACAACATAATCACCATAATCTCCATAACCACATATATAACACAAACTGAAAACATTTTGGCTCTTAAGGCCCTCAATTCAACCATTAATTCACAAATCTCTCCAAACCAATTAAACACATTTTCAACATAGATTTCAATCCACAATTTTGGGTTCATTAATTTGTTTACCCCCTTCCAAACACTTAAAACAATTACAACAAGATTTAGGTGGATCCCTTACCTTAATCTCACAAGTCTCTTTAATTCTCCTCTTGCTCCACATCTTCTCCAAAATCGGTTAAAAGAGGCATGGAGTTTCCAAACTCCATCCCAACATCCAAGAACATAAAACACACTTAATCAATTATCTAAACCCTTAGAAACTCAATTAAATCAAAGGGCTTAGAACACAAGTTAGGGTTTACCTTTTGAAGCTTTAAGAGGGATTCTCACCCTGAATCAAGAGGGAATTACTCCCAGCCATTGAGGTAATTTGGAGCTCAAGACCAAGAGAGAAACAAGGTATCAAAATGGTGAAAAATCGATTACACAAGAGATGAAGAAAAGATGACTTTTTCTTGGAATCTTTACCTTAGAAGGAAGAGGAGACTCCAAGCTTCGCATGGGTGCCATTTTCCTCTTCGAAGGGGAAAAACCCATGGAGGTCAACTTCATCCTTTTGGAATTTCGAAAAGAGAGGATGATAGAGGAAGATGAGAGGAAGAAGAATATGTGATTTGTTTTTGATTTGGAGCTCAAATGGAGCTTGGGCATGAAGATAAGGTGAGGAATCCATTGTTGGCTTGTGGAGAACTCCATCGGCAGAGAGGGAGGAGGAGGAGGGAGGAGCCGGCTGGGAAAGAAAGAGAGAGAGGAAAGAGAAAAGAAGAGAGAAGACATGAGGGGTGAGAGAGAGAGTGTGGGGGTATATGTTACCCCTTTTGTTATTTTAGCTCTTTTGACTTAATAATTAGCTAACTAGTCATGTGTGGTGGGCTGTCTACATTAATAAAACCGGCCCACTAATATATACACGTGGAGCGTTTTTCGTTTCTTAACAGAAAACGCTCGTTTATTTACCCGGTTTAGCACTTATAAGTATTTTACTTATTTTATTATGGTTTATATATTAAGAATATTTAGATGTAAACGTATTACATTTGTATCATTAATTATAATAAGATCTATTTGAGCAACATTTTATGTAATCTAATCACAATTTTTCCTAAGTTTTAACTTATTAATTACTTAATCCCAATTTTAGATTTACATATCTGATCATTGACAAATAATACTATACATGTATTTTAATATGGTATATATATAAACCTTGGAAATTCAAAGGTACTCTTTAAGCCTAATACATAACTATAATTTAATACCACCTCATATAATATTCTCCTATTAGTATTATGTAGAGGTTTAGTTTAACTTATTAATTCCTTCGTATTATATTTCCTATAAGGTATTTAATTTTATTATGTTTACTGTGTATATATTATATATACTAGGATTTGTTCAAAGCATTATTTGTGTAGTTTTATTGTATTAATTATGTTTAGTAACTTTTAGGCATAACTACAAACCATATACGGTTTATAAAATAAAGTGTTTCCCTTTATTTATTTAAATATATAAGTATACCCGTATTAGAATTTAACTAAGACATCCCCTATGTAACTTATTATATTTAAACTATCTTGTTACTACAACCTTTAACTGTATTCCAAGTATGTTTCATAAAGTATTTCTTTTACTATATATTAGGATTCTAGCTCTTATAATACTTAGTTATTATAAGTATTAATTTATTAGTTCCTTGCTTTACTCTAAGTTACTACTTTAATCCCTTTTTATATATGCGTAAAAATATATATATTTATTCCTTAGTTTAATTAAAAATATTAACTCCCATATAGTACAGTAAATAAAACGTAAAAATAATTAGGTTCCTTGATTTACATAAGTTCTACTTAAATAAGTATATATACATATATGTAAATAATTTCACTTCTCTTAAAAGCCAATACCAAAACATTTATAAACTTACTGTTATAAAATGTTAATTTAGTTTCCCTTATTTTCCCCAGCTTAAAAGTTACTTAACAAACCATACTTTAATTCTTGGTTACATTAAAAACCTTATATTATAGGTTATTCTTATGAAAAACTCATAAATACAATTTTAAAACTTTTTTCCATTGCCCAAAATTCCCAAATTAATTATACAGTAACTATAACATTTTAGACATATTATAAATTTTTATTTCATACAAATATCTTTTTAATTTAGCCAAATAATTCCAAGAAACCCGTAACTTGAAAAAATCATAACTTACGTTTAAAAACTCCAAAACCATAATAATTTACATCACAATAAACTAGATTAAATAAGGAATCTATGGTTAAAATATCAAGTCAAAATACATTCGGGAGGATATTTAAATTAACCCAACAAGTTAGGACTATTTACTGGAATTTATAAACTTATAATAATATTTAATAGCACGATCTAATCTCGGCCGTCCAAATCCTTTAAAGCGAGATCGACGGCCCCTGAACGCCGTGTTCTTCAGCGAGCCCATGTCAAATCCCGAGTACTAAATCCCCATTATCTCCTAATCTACAGAACAAAATCGAGTGATTCTTGTTTCTATAGTTTCGAAATCAAATTTCGATTCCAATGATACCGGTTTCCCCAATTATAATGCAATGTACGATGGAATTCGAATTCAGTTCGAATGTTAGGGTTCATATCGGGTACAGAGTTCGATTCGAAAACAATTCCAACAAATCCTCCTAATCTTACACGTAATTGATTAAATTGGAACATGGATTAGGTCGGAACCATGACAAGGTTTGACAAAAACGGAGTAATTGATCGGAAACTTACCGGAGTTGTGCGAATTTAGTGAAATCGAATTCGGAAAAACTGGAAAAACTCGAACTTTGAGCAGTTCACGAGGCCAACTTCGAAGATCTATAACTAGCAGCACAGATTGAGTTAGGCTATGTGTAAGGGCTAATTGGAAAGAGCAAACTTAGATCTACGTATTGATAGCAAGAACTAATCCTAACTCGCATCACACAGAAAGAAATTGACGCTAGAAGTTGCGAGTTTACCTTACAGTTTCGGTATGATTTTATGTGCTGGCGAAACCGAAACTTTAGACACCTTTCCCTTCCAATCGGTTGAGAATTGGCTTAAGCCAAAAACATGAAAGTTTTAGAGGAATTAGAGCTCTTCACAACGAGCTAAAGAAAATGGAATTTGGATGAGTAACGAAGAAGTTATGACTGATCGAATTTACCTGATTCGAAGAGAAAACTGGAATTGCAGTTTCGGTTTTGCAGGGTGGCTACTTTGACTCGATTTTCCGGTTGATTCAGAATGAGTTAGGGTTTGTATGAGTTATAGTTGTTTAGAGGGAATGTAGGAGAAGACAACAAAGAAGACGGCATTGAAAAATATGAAGAGATGAATGCGATATAGCCGTCTAAAGTTAGGGCAAAATACTGAAATTTGTTACCGAAATTCAAGGGATAGAATCGGCTAAGTGTTGGCGACCTGACAGAGTGACACGTGGCATCTTTCAAATTTTTGACTCTAAACTTCAATCTAGCATAACTTTGGCTAGGATGATCCGTTTTTGACGTTCTTTTATCGATCTTCATGGTTTTCCATAACCTATTATTGGTATAGGTTCCATGGCCTGGTTTGACCATTCTAAAAAAGTCAACTCTAGCAAGGCTTAATAAGCTTTAAGGTTTCTAGAATTTTATTTTGATTTTATGTTTCAAAACAATGTTCCAACTCTTTCTAAAATCTTTATAATATATTTGGAGTGTTTATAAATTTTCCCAAGATTATCGACTTATAAATCTTATTATTAAATTCATAATACTATATAGTAATATATAATAATTAAATATTAAATTGTATTCTTTTGAGTTAAATAGGAGGAATCCCCTAAATAATTTCCATAATTCCATATAATATTAAAACTCATAATTCCATACAATAATTTAATATTCATAATTCCTTATACTAATTAATATTATAATCCATCCATAAACAATTAATACTTAATAGTATTATTAAAGGTTTAATAAAAGAAATCCCCTAAATTAATTTAAATTAATTTAGGGGTATTTCAAATACATAGTGTATTGATGTGATAGGTTCCACAGCGGAGTCTTTATCTTGTGAATATATATATATTATGGGGGGTGTGAGGAATCCGGTCGTTCCGGTCGCGCGGTGTTTGGGAGTTGTTGTATACAGTTTCTTCAGCTTCCATCTGTTGGTTGTCTTCCTTCATTGGTCTTCAATCACCCCTGAGCTTAACCAAGGCTCTTGACTCACGTCTGTTGGGGATTATGTATGATGAGTTCGGATCACCAAATACGATCCATCTTTATGTTAAGTTATCCGTTCGCCTAAAAGGACGTAACGAGTTATGTAAACGAGTTTAGCATGAGTTTGACAGCATCCTCTAGGCTCTCCCAGTGAACTAACTATGTTTGGGACGGTTCCTAAGAGATCCGTACCCGTTATGTATGTGTTTGATGTACTGCAAAGTTATTGCGATGTGATGTTATATGTTGCTTAAAGGTGAAATATGTGGATCATGGATATGAATCCTAGTATGTAAAAGAGACGTTTATGGAAACCCGATAGTGGGTAAGTGTCGTCTATTAAGGTAATAGCTCCATTAGAGGAGAAGTACTCTAGGGTTGAAGTACTCAAGGAGTGATTTGTTAGGTATAAATGTATTGTCGGTTTGTTGAGCCCATTATTGTGGAATGTTATGCGTTGTGTGTTTATAGTGTATATGCATGATTTAAATATAATCAACCGCATGCCAAGACGACAAATAGTTGTGCGTGGCCCAGTAGCATGCGGGCTGCGGGATTACCATACCAGCAAAGGTGCTGAGCCCCTGGGGGCCACCCTTTCTTCTCTTTCCTGTTTCAGGTAAAGAAGCGGAAGCCGTTCGAGAGTAGGACGGGGTAGTGGTTTACATGTGGATAGTCAAGTAAGATGTGTATGGTAGGTGTAGTAAGACCGAAAATGTATCGGCGTTAGTTGGTAAATACTCGGTACAGTTGTAAAGTAAGTGTATAATGAATGTTGGTCATGGAACGAGATTAATGTGTAGTTGCTCGGGAGTTTAGTCCATCAGACCGGTACAATGTATGTATGTTAGCCTTGTTAGCCACGTGGGTGGTTAACGGCGTGTACACCAAGGAGCTAAGTGATGTTATGAGTTGTGATTTCCGCTGTAGTTTGTTCTGAAGTGTGTTGTTGTTAGTTGGGGTGTTACATTATTATTACATATCCCCCTCTTTATTTTGTAAACTTACAATTTAATACCTAAAAAGTTTATATTATACCTATTAACTTATTTAATTTCAAAAACTCCCAAAATAACTTTCTAAATTCACGAACAGCCCCTAGGCTTTCCTAATATTGTTTTCCATCCCCAAAGTTTCGGTTATTTTCATAATAACCCCATGAGTTTAATAAATGTTACATTTTACTACTTAAACTATATATTATAATCCTTAATTTATTAAATCACCAAAATCCACCAAAAATTCACCCAATTTACGAACAGACCTCTAATGGTCAAATTAATCTCATTCCAGCCCTTAGTTTTTGGAAATTACACAAACACCCCAAATAGTTTTATAAATTTCATTTTACTTAATACTTTATTAAATTACCAAATAATTAATTTTATTATTCTAATTTGGTCAAACCTCACATGTGATTAAGGTTGACCACCCAAATACTCTTTGACCCTTATTTACCCAATTTACGAATTGGCACACTTGTTTCTCTAGTTTTACATTTATACACTTTAATTTATAATACTTATATTTAATCATTAATATTTTCCTGACATCCTTCAATTCGGTTTCTATATATGTTTGGCACCATATTTTATTTATTTACACTTTAACCCCATTAACAAGTCTTTTGTTCATTTAAATACTCATAAGGTTTATAATTCATTAAATCATGTTATGACCTTAAAAATTCACCAATATTCATCTAAAATGTTCCTAAGTGATTATGTTCACTAAAATTTCATTTTTGCACCGGAAATTTATATAATTTATTTAATCACCCTAAAGCTTAATAATTAATACTTAAAGCTTCAAATAACCATAATAAAAATGGCCTAAACACATGGCCTTAAACACGACATAACTTAATCATAAAATGACATTAAAATGTCCATAAACTTTATATTATACACGGCTTGCTACAGTTTTTCATAAAAATCATTTTTCTTTTTATTTTAACTTATAAACTTGACTTTAATAAGTCATTAGCACCTAGGTTCACTTAACCAAACATTTAACCATCATTTAATACACATTCTTATGGATTAAAAAGCACACAAACACATACCATTCTCGGCCCTATTCATTTTATGACATAAATAACCTTAATGTATATGAATAAGGGTTTTAAGCACCATTACCTTGTTATAATCACTAGGCAGTCCACACAGCCACACACACCATTCATGGCACTAATTAAATACAGCCTTAAGTTAGATTTTGTTTCATAAAATTTAGCTTAAGCATCATTATAAACCTTAAGGCTTGTTTTAGTACTTTACCTTCTTAACTTAGTTTTTCTCCTTGGTTCAGCTGCCTTAACGCACGGCACTTTACGGGTGAAAACAAACCAAATAGGCCACCATTTTCACAAGGAAGAAAAGTTTAGTTAGTAACTTTGACAAGGTGCTTAGTTTAAAGAGTTTTTAAGGTATGAAATTTGAACACTAAAAGAGGTGTTCATACCTTGAGATTTGGAGAGTTTTAGGTCATATTTTGGGACACCTAATAGAGGGTAAGAAGAACTTTAGTTCATGGAAAAATCAAGGAAAAGAAGAGTTTAAAGAGCTACATGTGCTCTTGGTTTTACCTTGCCTTTGGAGCTCTTTAGGGAGTTTTTAGAGCTGCTCTTGGGCTCAAGAAAAGGGGCTGGAAACACCCTCAACATGTATACAAAGAGATTTAGAATATGGCGTAATAATGATGGTATTTTTGGATCTAGTAAAAGAAGGGGTAAAAATGTGCTTTAAGGTATTTTGTCTTACCTTGACTTATCTAGCTTGTCCTCTTTGATTCACCACGTTTTTTACTGGCCCGTACTCCTAAATTTTGAGCTAGAACAGAAGAGGAGAAGTTGGTGGTGATTTAGAGCAAAAGAAATGGAGTTTTGAGGTGTAAGAGATTAAATGAGCATATTGCTCCATGGATGAACTTTGGAGCTTCAAGAGAAGGGATGAAGATGTGTTGTTGGGTGTTGTTGTCGGCAGAGAGGAGGAGGAGAAGGTTTTCAGTTGATGGAGTATGGGAAAAGAGAATGAAGTGTGAGTGAGAGTGCTTTTGTAAGAAAAGTCTTTGACTAGCTACTTAGGCATGTAAGACTATGTTTTGTTTTATGTGTAGCATGCTTTGTTCAGCCTTATTTTCCTAGCATACAGCCGAGAATGGTGAGGGAGGGCTGGAACATTTCCAATTTTGTGTGAGAGAAGATGAGAGGAAGGGTGGTACTAGTTATAAGTAGCATTATTTATTCCTAGTTTGTACTTCCTTTGTCTACTTTTGCATTTGTTCTCCTTTCCCAAGCAAACAGCCGCGAAAATGCTAGATAATGGAGGGAGTTGTCAGCCAAGGATGATAGGAAGGATGAGAGGAAGGTGGGTAATAGTACAATCATTTCTTATTTTATGATTCAAGTGTACTTATTTGCTTTTGCAAATTTTCTCTTATTTTTCAATCTTCCCTCTCTTTCTCCTAGGCAGTCGGCTGCATATTTATGGGGAGAGGATATTTTTTTGAATTTTAGCACATTAATGTTACACATTAAAGGTGTATAATGGGCTTATTTCATGTGTTGAATGGTAGATCTGTTATTCTTGTTTTAAGGTGTATTTCCACGTGATGGTTGTACTTAAAAATTATTTTGACTATATTAAATTGTAACGCCCCTACCGCTAATCCCAAAATATCTCCTAATCGTCTTGGTCGTCACTCTAATCGCAGTGGAAATTCAATATAATCGGCGGGTGATACAATGCCGTTAGCCACCCACGTGGCTAACCAGACCTAAGTTATAAAAAGTTAAGGTCTAATGAACTAGAAAATACCAAGCATCCATAATTACATAAAATAACATCATCTACAAAACATACGATTACTGAGTACAACAAGCGTTTAATCTAAATAACAAAAGTCGGCTAAGAGTCTACATTTTACTCATGACTAACAAGATCTATATGATTCAAAATACAAAAACATGTACAACATGGTACACCGGCCATTCAAAAGGGGCTACAAGCCCGTGTACAACTCAGTACACCATCCAAACACATACTAGCTATGTTAAGACAAGATCCTTTAGTTTTGATGATAACAAACCTTGGTTGTCTATCTAATGCGTTTTTCAAGATTCATGATTTCAGATAGACACAGGAGTAAGTGGCTTAGCACGCAAGGTTGCAAGCGCACTTAAGTCATGAGTGGCTTAGCACGCAAGGTTGCAAGCGCGCTCAATCCACGACATGTGCTCTACCAGTCGAGCACCTGTCGGCGAGAGCTCCGGAGAACTTCTAGCAAGACACAAGCAGTCAAGAACCACACTGTCACATATCTCTTACATCAGACATCAACAAGGACCAAAACAACATCGACAAACTCACTCAGATTATTCACAACCACATAAGCAACTTGCTCATGACAAACACACGACAAAAGGTGTATCTCATTAATGTGCAAGATAACAAGATAAGCAAAGGCTATTAATGAACATCATTACATAGCCATAATACTTCAGAAGAGAGCGTTTATGAGCATTAATGAGCCAGGCAAGTTCAGACAAGTTGAAGTGTGCAAGTGGTGACCGACCACTTGGGGAGACGCGCCGCCAACTTGCCCATTCACAAGGCAACGTGTGTGCTGGTGGCTCCAGATCAAGTTGGACAAAAATCTACAAGTAGGGTGCGGATATTATATTGTAGAAGAATGAGTATTTTACTCTTAGAGTCTACAACTCCTAGGTGTTAGTTGGCATCTCAACTAACTTGTATAAATACGTGGCTTAATGTTCCTTGTAACACAGGCCCCTGTACGAGAGAAAAGATAGAGATAATCTGGGCAAGTGTGGATCAGACTTAGGAGTGTGTGAAGTGCTAGAGAGTTGGTGACCTAGTGAGGACTGGGTTAGAGTATCAATACAAGGGGCATTTGATAGAACTATAGGTCAGGGAACGGTCAGTGAATTGTAGGCCGATAGTCAGAAGAGGGTTGACGACTTTAGGGGTAAGTCGAAACTGTCCCGGGAGTCCGTGTGTGGGGCAAGGGAGGTTGAGTAAATTTCGTGTGTGTAAATTCTCAATCGAAATGTGTTTTCCACTTTAATAGTTGCCTCTCGTCTATCAAGTTTTATTAGAGTCCACGATACGTCCGCGACACGTCGGGAACGCATCACGAGCGCTTGCGCGTCTCAATTGGTATCAGAGCAGGTCTCTTCTAGAAAGCTAACTGCATTGGAAGACAATCAAGATGTCTCATGCAAGCATTCTAGCAGCAGAGGAAGGTTCTGCACCGAATCGATCACCACTCTTTAAAGGAGACAACTACACTCACTGGAAGAACAAGATGTGATTTCATATCAAGTATGACGATCTAAGAATGTGAAGGGTGATAACACATGGAGAGTATTTGTAACACCCCCGTCTATTAATCCTAACTCTCACCATAATTGCTTCGCAACAGTAATTAAAAATACATTAATCACAACACTCGCAGTGGAACACTCTCACTAACTAGGCGGGTGTCACAACCATCCATCCTCTGCTTAACCATCCATCCGCAGTGATGACGAGGTTAACACACTCATGATAAATCCACATAACTCTAAGAACCTTTGAGCAGCTATCAAGATTCAATTATACATCGATCATCACTTGACGTATCTATTACAATGACATAGTCCATAATTCCTCTTACACATATCGTCTAGTCAAATTTAAAGCCATACCCAATCCCGCACTCCGGCATCAATCAAGGTACACCTGCAAAAATGTGGTTGCCAAAAGGCTCAGCACGAGGCTGAGTATGTTGAACTATATGATCCTAATTGCCATTAGGCCACATGAGTTATTTAGCCGTCTTGATTAACATGCTATTCAATTTTCATGTTGTTCCAGTTTACAAGTATATATAAAAGACTGTAAAAGTGGAATGTAAACACGCAACAGTTCACCAAGTAATCACCACAAACAACATATTAATAACCATGCACAATAGTTGCCAAATCGAAATCGTAATCGCAAGTTCGTTATTCAATCGTCTGGAGCCCCGCTCCCACCAACTCTCTCATCATCGTTTGGGTGTCACGTTAGATGGACAATTCCCCATTAACACCTCACACATTAATATTTTGGACAGTAGTCCGGTGCCATCTACAGTGGGTAGATTGACTCACTTATCTACAGTGGTAGATGTCCATTAGGCAGAAGCCATGGTATGGTGCCAAAGGTAGCACACCTCCGACTAACGATTGTATCCGGCTGGTTAGATAAACAAGAGTAGACCCTAAACGGGTGTTAGAACTCTAGTGATCACTATGCGCAACCTGCTGGAACAAATGCAGACCAGGATTTATTAAACATTGTTTCATTAATTATTTATCACACTCTCATAAGTTAGCGTATTTTAATTAGTCTCCTGGAGATTCAATCTCGTTATTGGAGAGAACACATTTTTATTGATGCCCTATCGGGTCTTACACGCAACCTAGAAGTCTGCTAGGTGATGTTCAAATGTCGAGTCATCGCTCTAGAGACGGTAATACCGGGTCTCTAAACTAAGTTCGTCACTTAGTGTGTGTAGGAGTTGTTTACTCTCACAAGGTAGTATCCAGAGTCTCTCTCCAAAGTTCATACACAGTTAGGGTGATAATCAGTATCACATGTCCGAACGACGTACACGCACAATTAATAAACGCTAAATAATCGAGCAGATAACATTTCATAAGCATATGCATTTCAACCATATCATCTTAAGCAATTAGCACACAGATGTCTGAACTCAAAGAATCCATCAGGGTTCAGACCATAGAATCCAACATACCGTACACCAGTAGTCGCTCGCTCTGAGAAGTAGACGCCGACCCCGCGACCGTCAATCTCGCTACTCCTACTGATCTTCTATCTCTACGTACTCTGGAATAAGTAACTCTAGGTGTTAATACTTGTACATCGAGTCCTATTATATGTTCCAGATTGATACGAATCCCTCGTAGTTGTTTTACTTGGGTTCTTATTAAATTAGGATTTAACTCAAATATTGTTATCAGAGTATTTATGTGATAACTATCTATCACTTAGGACTCAATCCTTTTTCATTACCTACGTTATTAGTCCTTAGGTAATATATACTTATACACATTCATGAGTATTTATAACCCATTCCCAACATCGTATATGTTAATTATTCACTACCGTTTAAACTCTCCCTTAATTACTCTCTAACATATTCCTTGGTTTTCCTTAATCCATCCCTATATAATACATCATCCTCAATACTCATAATTGTATTATCCCCCTTATATAATATGCCATTAGATTCCCATATGACTATACTATTATTTTTATTCAATCCACCTAATCCTGTAGATTCATATTATGTTAATATGAATCATGATCCTTATTCATTTCTTGGATCCCTATCATTCCATGTGAGCACGCTTAAGTCTTCTAGGTGTTAATCCACTATAAATTCAAACGATTCGGTATTCTGGGTAACTTTTAATCCCCTCGGTATTTTAACCCCGTGATTACTCAATCACCGTTTTTCAGGTTATTAAACAAGTTCAGGATTAGTTATTAAATCATTAATTCTGTTAAGTAACTAACATGTTGTATTATGCTACAACTTAGGATTTAATCCCCATAATCATTTTTTTTTATCCATGAGTATACGTACATATACATTTTCATATAGACATTGTTACTATATGATAATGTAATTGACCTTTAAGTATGAACAGTCTTTGGCATTTAAATTCTTACTTAATTTGTGAGTTGGTCAATTTGGTTGACTTGTTCAAAGTACTCGAGTCATCATCGTTATATAATCCATCATTAATTCCTTTAATTATATAATTCCATTGTTGGTATAACTCTTTATACTATAAAATTTTTTGTATAGCACTCCTCTTAATGTTTTTGTTTTCCAATTGTATACATATATGTATATGTATATATAAATAATTAACATAACATGGCCCATGTGTATGTGTGTGTGTGTATATATATATATATATGTGGGTGTTTATATAAGTATTCAGTTTAGTGCCATTACATGTGTATATGTATCATTTAACATAATCGATATTTTTTCCATTTGTTATTTCCAAACGAGGAAACTTGTATATATATTTTTGTTCAAGTTGTGAGGGAAATATTGTATATATACACTTATATACTTGAATATTTACCATGAAGAAAGTGGAAGGAACTTCATGTTCCTATCAGTTTCAGTATTGGTGTGAGGAGAAGAAAAATGATTAACTGTAGATAAATATTATTTCATTATTCTCTTTTATAATTTCTTTCATTAATTAATTTTCTGTAAAAAATGGCCATTAAGATCTTTCTTCATTTACAACAAAATAAAATAATTAGTATTATATATAAACACTTGACTTAGAATTTTATTAATCTATTATCAAGTTAGCACGTTCTTACAACTAAACTACAATTTGTTCACCTTATCAAGGCTGAATATCAACAACACAATTTCAATGGGTTGAAGTGTCATATGATTCAACTATTACATTTCAAAGTGTGTGTCATGCGGAACACAAGCATCATTAAATTCTGATTGAACTGTCAAATAATACACCAATATGTAATTCGACGTGTTGTTAGTTTTGATTACGGATAACCACAATTTATCAAGCAATGTGTTGCGGTGTAGTAATTCCAGGACTAGTATATCGTTGTTTCACTAGCAAACAACCACGAACTCTTCAACTAACCACAATTATGAATCATCGGAAGCGGATAAGACGATCACTTGAGAATGCAGGTATGGTTTATTAATGACATCGACTTTCTATAACGGAAGCTGTCTTGTGATGCTTCAATTCTATTTGACGTTGTATGTGGTTATGGTAGAATATGTTGAACATATAAATTCTAATTATAGCTGCTTTATATTACACTTATTTGTAACTTAACGTGGGCTGTTATAGTACAATATTTTCAAGCTTAGTGTGTGTGTGTGTTATGGTTGATTAGCAACTAACAATTTGTTTAACTGACCGGTATATAATCATCAGGACACGGATTTATTTGGTGAAAGGAATGACAGCAGTTTGCACGAAGGGAAACATCAGCACTTCTCAATTTATCTACGGTGAATCTTATATTCCAGTCTGGTTGGAAAACAGCAGTTACACTACTGCTTATATACTTATCATTCTGAATTTTTCTAAATGTTTTCAGAGATGTTTTGAAGATTACTAGTGAGTTTTCGGTAGAGGAGTTGGAGTCAGCGCTGATAACTCCCAACCACACTTTGGGTGATATTCACATTCCATTGCTACAGGTTGGTGCTTTATGGACAGTTGAGGGTCAAGACAGGTTTTTCGTACTTAATAAAGTGATTTGAACTGTTTCTGGAGTTGCACTTTGTATACAGCAACCAATCAGTACTGCAAAAGTCTTTTATATGCAAGGCATTAGCATAATTTATTTGGTTTTAATAAGAGTAGTTGAACTAGTTTCTCGTTGTTGTTAAATTTCTGGACATGCGTACAATATAAAGAAAATATCTTATGGTCGACTCTCATGTTTGCATAACAGCAAATACATGATCGACCGGTCATTGATTCCAGTTTGAACCATACCGTGGGTGATTAAGCTAGAATTTAGTCCAGTCTTACTTGATGAAAAGAGAATTGCATAGAGGTTTATGGGTTGATGGTCTGTCTCTGAATGGAACTCTTTCTCCTTGTTTAATATATTTTATGAGCACGTTTTGGTAGTTTTGACTCATCACACAAGTCAGAAGGAGAGGTTACCTCTACCTATATGGTGCTTGTACCAGAGACTAGTTTACATCAGTACTGGTGATGTTGCCGCCTTGCAGTGGGGCAGGTCCACAAATATTATAAGTAATTGTAGAATTCAGACACTCCTATTTTTTTTACAGTATGGCCTACACTGCTACTCATATGTTTATCATTTACAATGCAGTAGGAGAAATCAATTAAATATATTGTTATAATGGATAGATTGATTATGCTCCAATATTGTCACCGATTATCAAAACATAATAATACGTGTTTCATTTAGTTCTTATTAAATCTGTCGTATATTACCTCCACCTAATTCGGAATGAGTTGTTAAATTTAATTAACAAGCAACCTATGCCTTGTCTAACTAATTACTCTCACGAACAGTAGAAGAACTAGAGATGGAAATAACCAGTTTAGATTCTGGAAGTAACAGGGAAACACTACTGGTTTATTATTACCTATCGGCTGCTTCATACGCTTCAGCAAGGAATCAAAAGAAAAACAAATCCTAATTTTGTAATCGTCTAAAAGGAGAAGAGGAGTTCAGGTAATTACCTGTTTCAGAATGATTGTTTCAGCTCCTTATTCAATCAAGTGTGTGCAGTGCAACAGCTTGCAGTTTCAGAAGAGAACAGATTTCACTCCCCCCTCCTCAATCTGGTTGCAAAATGCGGTTCCAGAAATGAACAAATTCACCCCTTTCTCAATCTGGTTTGAGACGCTTCACAAGGAACGATGGCAATAAACCAGTAATTTCTTTGTAACAGTTTTATCACCAGAGAGAATAAGGTAAGCAAGAGTATATACCGGTCTGGACATGATTTGTTTTCATCCTCATCCTCAGCCTAGTGTAGTGGATGCAGCAGTCCAATGATTTATACTGAGGCGCAAGAAATAGAAAGGAAGCGAAGTGAAATGTTTTATGCTCCAGCCTCCTTTGGTGTGCGAGATTCATTCAAATGGCAGACACTATGTTTCTTGTTTGCCAATAACCAGTAGAAGAAGTGAAGTGGAGACAGTCCACCGACAGGAGCAAGAAGGGGATGAAGCAGAGAGTATGATCCTTACTCGGTAGATGGGTTCTAAAACTGCCGAGAATGAAGAGATGAGTAAGGGTGTGGAGTTTTGTGTTCCTTGTTCGCTACTTTGGGTGGCAAAATTGCCTAGAATGAGAAGGCGTAGAGCAGGTATCTTGCTTGCCAGTGAGGGTTTGGGGGTAGAAGACAGAGGAAATGAATGGGAGGTGCTGGGCATGTAGGTTCCTTACGCGAGTTGGGATATCAAAATATCAAAGGCTAGTTTAGTAATTGTAGAAAATAAATAAGTAAGTTGAGTTTATTTGACTTATTTTCAATATTCACTAAGCTATTTAAATTACACAAGCATGTTAGTTAACCTCACACTTAAACGCATTATTTGTGTTATTCCTACTTGTAACAATGCATACTACATGTTACACATTAACTTTTATTATTTAATTTATACTTTGTAAATATACCATTTAGCTTCTCTATTTAATGTAAGGTTTAATAACCTTCTTATACTATACGTTATTTGTATAATTGCCATTAAGGTTCCACAACTTCCTAAGTTATGTAAATATTTACATAACTCATTGTTTGGACATATTAGTCTTAATAATTATTTAATTCCTCTTCTTAAATAAGGTTATTTAATTCCATTTTTTATGGAAGGTTTAGTAACATTTTGAAACATATAATTATATATATATATATATATATATATATATATATTTATATATAAGTATAATTTATGGTTCCATAAATCCTTGATAAATTAGGACTTGTTAGCCTTTATCATTTAATGTATAATCCTTGATTAAGCTCTTTCCTTTAATTAATTCCTTGTTAATTATGGTTATTAATGTGTGGGGGTATTTCAGAGTACACCTTCCGGAAGCCTCAAGGACAAGACATATCCATCGACAGCGTGATGGATGAGCAGATCAAGAAGCTGGTATTCAACGCTCGAGCTGTAAGAATACTTCACTGTGCACTACTACCTGAGCAATACTCAAAGATTGCTTAAGCTAAAACGGCCCAAGAGATTTGGAAAATTCTTGAGGTCACCTAGGAAGGGAATGATGAGATCAAAAAGACACGCATTGAGTTGCTACTCACTCACTGGGAGCTATTCAAGAAGGAAGAAAAGGAGAGCATTTCTGAAATGCATACAAAGTTCACTAAGCTGATCAACGAAATGTTGGTGCTTGGAAGAACTATCTCTAAGTAGGATCAAATTCGGAAGTTCCTTAGATCTCTCACTGCCTCCTTTGATAGCAATGTCAATGCCATACAAGAAGTGTATGATCTCTCTAAGATGTCTCTGGCAGACATGCTAGGATCCCTAATGGCTTTCGAGTTAAAATTACAACACAAAAACTCATAAAGCTCATCAAGAGATAGAGGGAATGGCATAGCCCTTCAAGTAGCTGAAAATGAAAAGTCTGAGCCAGGAGACGACAATGATGAAATGGTCCTCTATGCTAAGAGGTACGTTTGAAAGTTCATAAGAAATAAAATGAGGAAAGGCAAGGAGTCCAAGGAGTCGGATGAACAAAGGAAAGCAATGACAAGTGTTTTGGGTGTTCAAAACGTGGACATCATATTAAAGACTGCCCTCAGCGATCACGAGAGGACAACGATAGGGTCAAGAAGCCTGTCCGACGATCATTCAACAAAGGACCAAAGAAGGAAGCCTTCGTTGCCGCATTGGGAGATTCTGAATAGAGTGATAACAATCAAACCTCAGACAGCGACACCTCAGAAGAGGAGAAGGCTTACCTATGCCTTGAAGATGTGTGCTTGATGGCACAAGGCAATGATGTCTCAGAATCAGAAGGAGAAAAAGAACAACATAAGGTAAACTATTCTAAACTTAGAAGGAGAATTCAAAAGTCTGAACTTCTAGGACTTAGAAAGTTTTCTCTTATATTAGTTGATCACCTAGAGGCATTAGAAACTGAAAATGATGAACTTTTGGAAGAAAATGAAAAATTAAGAAAAACCTCGGATAAAAGCAAGGTATAATCTCAGGACACTCATTTAACAACAAAGAGATTATAGTGAAATTCTCACCGTTCATGAAAAGTTGAAGTACGAAAAACAACCTGAAATCGATGAATTGATTGTTGCTCTTAACACTAAAGAAAAGGAACTAGCTACAATCAAAGAAAAATATTCTAAGATAGATGTTGTTTCTAAGACACCCATGAGGAGAAGCAAACGATAGGTTGGATGCCAGTCAGAGACCAGTCGTAGAGATGTCTACAGCTTATGCAGACAACCCGGTCATCATGAGTCCAATTGTCATAAAACGAGTTTTATGAGGCATTGGCAACTCAAGAAACTAGGACTAAATGGGTAGTCAAAAATGATCTAAGAGTATTAAATGGTGGAAATGGGTCCAACCTTTCTGTGGACCCTAACCCCACACCACTAACGTGTTAAGTGCAGAATCGAGTGAGAATGGACCCCTGCTGGTACATCGACAAGGGGTGCTCTAAACACATGATAGGAGACAAGAAGAAGTTCTTCTCACTCGAACCAGGTAGCCAAGGAACCATTTCCTTTGGCGATAACAAGAAAGGTAAAATCATCGGTGTAGGTACGGTTGGTATTACATCTGACTATGTCATAGATAGTGTAAATCTAGTTCATGGTTTAAAATTCAACTTGCTTAGTGTTTCTCAAATTTGTGACAAAGGGAATTCAGTTCACTTCTATCCTACACATTGTAGCATAGTAAGCCAGAACAATGGCAAAGAGTTATTTAAGGGAAAAAGATGGAAAAATGTTTATGTAACAAGCTTAGAGGATATTGACAGTCCAAATCTTCCTTGCTTGACTGCTTCAATAGATGACTCTACTCTATGGCACAAAAGACTAGGGCATGTTAGCACTTCTTTACTAAGAAAACTGTCAAGAAACAGTTGGTAAGAGGTCTTCCTGAGATTAATGAATCTGAGACCTAACTTTGTGATGCTTGTGTAAGAATCAAACAGACCAAGGCTTCTTTTAAATCAAAGAACTCAGTTAGTACATCCAAACCACTTGGATTACTTCACATGCACTTATGTGGACATTGAGAGTCAAAGGTTTTGGAGGAAATTGGTATGTTTTTGTAATTGTTGATGATTACTCACGGTTTGTTTGGAGACTCTTTATTGCTTCCAAAGACGAAGTCTTTGAGAAATTTCAAGCCTTTGCAGGAAAAGTCCAAGTACAACTCAGTCTCAAGATCAAGACTCTTCGGTCTGATCATGGGTCAGAATTTGGAATCAACAATTCATGGATATGTGTAAAAAACATAGGATTAGTCACACATATTCAGCACTAAGAACACCCCAACAGAATGGGGTAGTTGAGGGAAAGAACAGAACACTACAAGAGGTAGCCAGGGCCATGCTATTGGGGAGCAATCTTCCTCAAGTCTTCTGGGCAGAAGCGGTGGCGACTGCATGCTACATCACAAACAGAACGCTCATACGACCGATCCTCAACAAATCCCTATGAGTTAATCAAGGGAAGGAAACCAAACATAAGCCACTTCAGGACATTTGGTTGCAAATGTTATGTCCACAACAATGAAAAGAGACTTCTTGGGAAGTTTGATGCCAGAAGTGACGTGGCCATCTTCCTTGGATACTCTGAAAGAAGCCGGGCATACAAAGTATACAACAAAAGGACACTGAAGGTGGATGATAGTGTGCATGTAGTCTTTGATGAGGCTGATGTACACAAATTCAAGGAATTTGATGAAGATAAAGAACTCGGTTTCAATCTAGCTGATCAGGATCACATAGAAAATCCCAAAGATGAATCACCGATTGAAGAAAACTTGCTCGTCATGTCAGCGACAGGTCAACAACAGGTCGACGAAGGAAACAATGATGTTGAGGATCCTCTATCTCCATCAACCATTCATCAATCTCGTACTTTGTAAAAAAATCATCCATTGGAGAATATCATATCAAACATATCCAAAGGAACTCAGACAAGAGCACAAACTCGAGATCTTCTAGCCTTCTCAACGACAGTCTCACCCATCAAGCCCAAGAACGTCAAGGAAGCTCTTCGAGACTCAGACTGAATCAACGCAATGCAAGAAGAACGAAACCAGTTTGAAAGATGCAAAGTCTGGCATCTTGTGCCTCGCCCTACTCATCAAGGAGTACTTGGCACAAAATGGGTCTTTAGAAACAAGCTGAATGAAATGAGAGAAGTTGTCAGGAACAAAGCTCGTCTGGTAGCTGAAGGATATCGTCAACAAGAAGGAATAGACTTCCAAGAAACCTTTGCTCCAGTAGCAAGGATGGAATCTATCAGATTACTAATTGCATTTGCTGCACACAAAGGAATCAAACTCTTCCAACTTGACATCAAGAGTGCCTTCCTAAATGGGTACGTCAAAGAGGAAGTATATGTTGAGCAACCTCCAGGTTTTAAGACACAAGAAGGATAAGAGATGGTACTCAAACATGACAAAGCTCTTTACGGGCTCAAACAAGCTCCAAGATCATGGTATGATTGACTGTCCTCCTATCTATAGGAAAACATCTTAAAAAAGAAAGAGGAAAAGTAGAGAAAACTCTATTTGTTTACAACAACAAAAGAGATTTCCTAATTGTGCAAGTATATGTTGATGATATAATCTTTGGAGCCTCTGATGAAAAATATTGCAAGAAGTTCGAAACATTGATGAAAGGGAATTTGAGATGAGTGGTCTGGGAGAATTGAAATTCTTCCTAGGACTTCAAGTCATGCAAAATGATGAAGGGACCATCATATCCCAAGAGAAGTACGTAAAAGACTTGCTGAAGAGATTTGGAATGGAGGGATGTAAGACGTTTGACACACCAATGGCAGTTGGCACTAAGATGGGCATCATGACTGGTGACCGACCGGTCAACCAGTGATCTTACAGAGAGATGATTGGTTCTCTACTATATTTAACTTCTAGTAGACCTGACATCATGTATAGTGTTTGCTTATGTGCCAGGTTTCAAGCAGATCCAAGAGAAAGTCACCTCACAGCTGTAAAAAGAATCCTACGTTACTTAAAAGGAACCATGAATCTTGGTCTCTTTTATCCTAAGTTCACTAACTGTAACGTTGTAGGATTTTCAGATGCAGACTATGGAGGATCTATGACCGATAGAAAGAGCACTTCAAGGACAGCATTCTTTGTTGGATCATGTCTGATTGCGTGGGGATCAAAGAAACAACAAAGTGCTGCAATCTCAACAGCTGAATCTGAATACATTGCTGCGGCAAGCTGCTGTGCCCAACTCCTATGGCTCAAACAACAAATTGATGATTATGGCGTCAAAACAGGTACTTTACCAATTATGTGTGATAATACAAGTGCCATCTCTATTTCCAAAAATCCTGTTCATCATTCTCGTACCAAACATATTGACATTAGACATCATTTTCTTAGAGATTGTTGTGAAAAAGAATTAGTTGGTTTAAAGTATATTTCTACTGAGAATCAACTAGCTGACATCTTTACAAAGCCAATAAGTAGAGAAAGGTTTACTAAGATTGTTCATGATCTTGGTATGATATTCATTAATCACAGTTAAACTGCTTTTATTTCCCACGTTCGGTCAACGACATGTGAGCAACACCTGTTATATTGTCGTTCAGGGTCAACGATCAGTTTAATGCATAGAAAACATGTAAACGACTACTTGAAGCAGATATGTCATTTTCCACAAAAGTGAGATTAGGTTAGAGGCAGTCCAACGGATAGAAATGAAAAACTTCTCAACGGATCGCTGACAACCGTCACGACCGCTGCCCATTATGAATAGTACCGTTAGGACATGTCAGCGAGCGGACGAGGAGCGGTCGCCGTCCGTTACTCGATATCTATAAAAGGGCGATGGGAGTTTTACTCCTGTCACACTATTGCCCTCACTCTCTCTAATCTCTCTAAGCGATCAAAGCATATTCTCTTCTCTCTCACAAAAATCCTGCGAGATTCAAGTGCAAAGAACCTCGCCTCACAGCAACTCTAAAGATCTCTATAGCTAAAGGTTCACATGAAATTCCAGAAGTCCTTCGACTAACAATGGCACCCAAATCCTCTCTCCGCAAAGCGGCACTCAAGGAATCTTCCTCCGGACAAGTGGTCAACATAAGACCGACAGAAGCTCACACAGAATCACCACCTCCTCGACTTTCCAAAGACCTAGAAGATCATCTTGTGCATCGGGTAACTGACGAAGGTGAACTTCTACATCACGAGGTACACTATTTAAACCACTATTTTCCCAAGCTCTATCACCTTATTCAAACAGAACTCCTCAAGCCAAAAATACTCCAAGTTCTTACCTCTACAGAAAAATCAAAAATGTTTTCTCCTGCCCCCTCACCTAAACCTCCAAAAACACTGCAAAGAAATCAAAAGCCAAACAATCAAAGTCCAAAGGCCATTCAACCGCCACCACCAGTCATGTAACTCACGCATCTAGGCGCACCCAAAACCAACAGAACCACAAAAATCTCACTCTACCCTAGAAAAGATCACACGACGACTACTCTTCTCTGATGATGAAGAAACAACTATATCAGCTGAAATCGAGGCAGCTGTACAACAACTGGAGGAAGAAGAGGTTCAAATCAATGAACCAGCACAAAAAGAGACTTCAGTAGAGGAGATACTTCAAGAGATAGCAGTTGACTCCGAGGAAGAGGAGAAACTCATCGCCGAGTCCGAGGAACCACTCGTCGATAGGTCTCCAACACCTCAACGACAGCTTCAGGTTGAAGACAGCGAAGAGTCGCCATCACATGTCACACTCATGCATTAGGAGCGTGAGCAACTGAAGGAGGCAAATGGCAAACAGAAGATGGCTCTTTCGCCACATAATGAGGAACTCGAGGAACTCCTTCAAGCTAAGAAGGCCGTTGCTAAGTCTCAACCTCCTCAATCTTTGAAGCGACTTAAGAAACTCAAGGAGCTCAAGCCAATTTTGATCAAAGCTGAGAATGTAAACGAAAGATCTTGTCCCGCCTTACCTAAGATGTTTGACATAGAACGGATGGAAAAGATGGGCCTAGGAGAGGTAGTCGAGTTATTGGAGTTCCAAAAATGGATGGACTTCTTCCAGAAGCCTATCCCTGTCTACACAGAGCTGTTGAAGGAATATATGAGACACCTTGGACCGCTCCAGAGTGATGAAGATGACGACTATATCATCTCACGAGTACAAGATACCGAAATCACCATCTCCAAGTCTTGGGTCTCCGAGACTTTTGGTTTAGAATCAGAAATACTAATTGTCCCAAAAGAAACATCATGGAGCGATCTCGGTCATCTGGGAGGAAAAATGGTAAGCTTGCTCAACAAAGGAGCAACATTGAAGAACTTTCCTGCGGCAGAAATGTCAATACCTGATAGAGTCCTTTTCAGTTTGCTCACCCCACAACATAACTCCACGAAATCAGCGAACACACTTTGTCAACGCGAGGGACGTAAGGTTACTCTATGCTCTCAAGATCAAAGAGAAGATTGACCTTCCTGCAATGATTCTCCTTACTCTCGATGAAAGCAGAGATGTAAATCAAGGGTTATTACATGAGGGAGTAGTAACCAAGGCTCTATTGGAAAGTGGAGTGGAAATTGACGGGGTCCATGAATGTACACGAACTGCTCAAGACAACATCTGCTCAAAGATGTTGTCAAAATTAGGTATAAAGACCAAGGGGGATCAGTTAGTGGTTATCCATAAGCAAACCAAGAGTGAAGGTTCAAGGTCAGAACCTCGTCAAACGGGAAGAGCATCAGCACTCAAGAGGAAGATAAGTCTCTCACCGGTCCACGACATGTCGGGGACCAGTCTGGATACCTCAACTACAAATATTCTGAATAGGGTGAGAGTCACTCTCACAGCTGTGTGCAGGCTATCTCCACTGAGCCAAGTGTTCATCACATGGTTCAAGGAGCAATAGATTTTATAGATACTCACTTAGCCTGAGCGTTCTTTGTCTCCTAGAGTTATCTCATTCCACCCCCAAACTTATGCCATTTTTCCTCCACAAAATTACCATTACCTCACCAAAAATCATACATCTCACCTACATAATGTCCACATAAAATCCACACATCACCTCATCCCATAAAACATTCCATTTCCATACCATTATTTTGTCCAACCTCTGTCCAAAATATTATCAGTCAAGATAGTGGAGCTGAATTAATTATCTTTTCTAGATGATTTCTTTTACTTCTTATTCTGTCTTCTTTTTAATTATGTTGGGCTAAGAGGATTTACTCCGGGTGAAGGTTAAATTATAGTTTGTTTAATTATGTAATCTATATTTTTACCGGTTTAATTAAATACAGTTTGTTACGATTAAAGCTTATCTCTCGCCTTTTTAATAAATTTCATGAATTTATTAAAATGCTTTACAAAGTCTATTTTGATCAGATCAGTGATAAATAGACAGGTTAATTAATCGATAAATCTGTGGAAAACTTATTTTGATTAAATAAGTTAGTATTTTCAGATGCAAAATATAATTCCTCGCACTTAATCCGTATGGATGTGTTTTGCTCGAATCTAGATTAGACCGAGCATATTCTGGTAAACGAATCCTTTGAGTCTATGATTTAGTTCTTAAAATAAAAACAGGAATTTTGCCAAACTATTATAATAAACCGGTAGAGATAGCATAATTAATCAGATTATATAAACCGGAACCCGGAGTCCCGTTTAATTTATCTTCCACTCAGTTTAATTTTATCTGCTGTTTTTACTTTACAAAAACAAGTCAATTAATTCCCCCCTTTTGTGACAAAGCTTAGGTACTATATTATTTTGCTATAAGTCCCACGGTTTGACCCCGGCCGCTTCTGTCTTACTATACTACTGCGACCGGGTTTTGTTTGTAGCCCGACGGATATTTTGAGTTATTAATTTCTTTCTCAATTGTTTAAAATACACCAGTTCCAACCACTCTCATTTTCCTGTCTGCAACATACTGTAGGCTTTTATGGTCTGAGTAGATGGTGATGCTAACTCCATATAGGTAATGTCGTCATATCTTCAGTGCGAAGGCAATAGCCTCTAACTCAAGGTCGTGCGTAGGGTAATTCTCCTCATGTTTCTTCAGCTGGCGGGAGGCATAAGAAACCACCTTGCCATGCTACATGAGTACACATCCCATTTCTTTGCCTGATGCATCACAATACACCTTGAATCCCTCTGCGCCCTCAGGAATGGTGAGAACAGGCGCGGAGGTCAACGAGTCTTTCAGGCTCTGAAATGAACCCTCGCAGTCGTTGGTCCACACAAACGGTACATCTTTCTTCATCAAGGCCGTCATGGGCTTCGAGACTTTGGACAAGTCTTTCACAAACTTTCGGTAATAACCAGCTAGACCAAGAAAGCTCCGGATGTCGGTAACAGTCTTAGGTCTAGGCCATGAACGTACTGCTTCTATCTTGGCCAGATCAACTGACATACCCGCACTCGAGATAACATGACCAAGGAATGATACCAGATCAAGCCAGAACTCGCATTTGAAGAACTTTGCATACAGCTGGTTATCGCGCAGTGTCTCAAGTACTCGCCTCAGATGGCTCTCATGCTCGTCTCTCGACTTCGAATATACTAGTATGTCTTCGATGAAGACTACAGCCGATGTGTCCAACTGATCGCTGAACAAACGGTTCATCAGATCCATGAATTTCACCGGTGCGTTTGACAGTCCGAATGGCATCACCATAAATTCGTAGTGGCCATATCTCGTACGGAATGCCGTCTTCTCAATGTCGTGCTCTCGGATGGCAATCTGATGATACCTTGATCTGAGATCAATCGTGGAGAAAATAGAAGCTCCCTTCAAATGATCGAACAGATCGTCGATGCGTGGCAACGGGTACTGTTCTTCACGTTGACCGCATTAAGTTCACGGTAGTCGATGCAGAGGCGGAGGCTACCGTCCTTCTTCTTCACGAAGAGGACCGGTGCTCCCCATGGTGACACACTCGGGCGTATAAACCCTTTGTCGAGTAGATGTCATAGCTGCTCCTTGAGTTCGGTCATTTCTACTAGTGCCATACGATACGGTGCTCAAACAATCGAACCAGTCCCTGGTAGAAGCTCGATCTCAAACTCTACCGCTCTCTGTGGTGGCATGCCGGGTAGTTCCTTCGGAAACACATCAGGAAACTCCGACACTACCGGTACGTCGGTGCTGAACTCGGGGTCTCTCTCTAAATCTTGAACATAGCAGAGATATACTTTGTGCCCCTTTCTGAGCTCTCGATACATGGCCATGTGTTGAGCAAAATAGTGGTTAAACTATCTTGCTAACTATGGGCAGTGAACCCAATCATTGTAGTATAACAAGGTCGTATCCATAGGGACTTCGTAACTATCTAGTTAATTATAAGCTTAGTGGATGTGCAAGAAGATAAATAAAAGTGCATAAATGTAAATTGGGGGTTTTGGGTTTTTGGGTTGTAATTGGAGAAATAAAGAAAAGCAAAAAACACTAAACTAACTATCTAGGATAGCTGTAGCAAGGGATGGATATTTGCACCCGTCCTCCCCTAACTACCGATTGTCGAACCTCGAATTCATACCTAAACAACGGGAACGCTTAAATAATTAGCAACCTAATCTAGGCCTACTAATCCTAACCAATTTAACTGAAACTTCTCAATCAGCTAAGCTCCGGGTCAATCGACAGCACTAAGCTCAAGTTCCACTAAAGTTGCAATGTAGTCTAATCTCAAAATCATCGAAATCAGAGTACACCGTTTTAGTCTCTAAAAGTTTAGGTTTCTATCTCAGAATATCATTTTGATAGAATCCCACAATAATGCTAAACTAATCGGTAGGCCAAACCAACAAAATTAACTCATAATTGATAATTTGGGTAAAACCCTAAACTAATCCTCAAATCATGAGCAACAAGTTTAGGAATCATAAATACCCAATAATCATCTGCATTAAGCACAAAGACTAAAATAAAGCATAAAAATAAGTTCAAGATTCAACAATTGAGGTTTTAGGGATTTTGGGGCAAAATCCCCATCCCAAGCTACAAGGAAACTACACAACCATTAAAGCAAAAAAGAGAGAGAAGGGAGAAGAAATGGCCATGGGAGGTTGAGGAAGAGCTTCAATGGAGGTGAGCCTTTTCCTCCTTCTTCTCTTCTTCTTTTTCCTTTCCTTTCCTTTCTTCTTCTTCCCTCTTTTCTCTTCTTTTCCCATCGTTTTTGTGTTGTGTGTGGAATACCTCTCTGTCTCCTCTTTTTATCCTTTTTAAAATACAGATTTGGGCAAAATCTGTGACCAACCGACCCACTCTGGTTCGGTCCCGTGGGTCGGTCGCGTCCAGAAGCGATTTCGGGGGCCTAGAATCGTGTTTTTAAGTCCGACCGACCCACCCTGGATCAGTCCTAGGGTCGGTCGGGTCCAGAAGTGATTTCGGCAGCTGGAACGAGTATTTTGGCCTCTGGAACCATCCGACCGACCCACTCTGGGTCGGTCTGTGGGTCGGTCCTGTGGGTAGACTAACTTCAAAATGTTGTATCTTCTTCGTTTTAGCTCCGATTTTGGATCCGTTTGCGTCCACACGTTTGTCTTTTTGTCTAATTTGTTTCTAGCTATTTTATTTCTTTTGTTTCAGAAATAATTGTGTAAAACACCAATAAAACACAAAGTAGAGGAAAACTAGCTAGAGTAGAGAATATGCATGAAAAGTGTTGACAAAACATGTGAAATACACCTCTACAACATGCTCATTTGGACACTCAGCACACCCCCACACTTACCTTTTTGCTTGTCCTCAAGCCAAACCAAGCACCCATGCAAGTAAGGAATGCTCAAGACTAGCAAATACTAACATGAATTGTAGGATAAGAGAAGAAGCAAAAAGTGATTAAAACCTTTGAGTGTGAACCATCTCTTAGTGGTGGCATGGGTGTGCTTAGGGCAAAACAAAATATAGAGTTTCGGGGCATGATCCGGAGTGCTTCAAAGTTCTAAAGATTAGGTGACTTGGAGAACTTTTACCATGGCCAACTTCTCTCAAGAATGGGCATTGAGAAGAAATTAAATGAAAAAATTGATTTATGCATTTGTTTCACTTTTGCATAAGAGATGAGAAGATAAAATTTTGGCATCAAGCCTTTGCAATTGAGAACACTCAACTCACATTTTTGCTCACCAATGGCGTCTCACAAGTCCCTTAAAGGATTTTTACAGAGAAACACCCTTTAGCAATCCCTAAGAAAGAAGACAGAAAGAACCCCTAAGCAATAAAAATCCAACCATTCAAGATCATTTGGTTACACCGCATGAAAAATGCTCCTCAAAAGCAATCAAAAAGAAAATTTGAGCATTTATCCCACAATTCATAATAGTATTTGTTCTTAATGAGAACAACTCACAACACAAGGATCCAAGTTTTTGATTTTGGACAACCGCAAGATAAGTAGAAAGATTAAGCATTTAAGCACACAATTCACTGAAAATGTCTCTCCCCCACACTTAATTTGAACAATGTCCTCATTGTTCACCAGACAAACCGGGGAAGGTTTCAGAAGACCTTTGTAGGAAGCAGACAAAGAGAAAACACATGGGGCACAAGCAAGCATTATAGCACAGAAGCTATCCCCAGCATAAGAATGCCTTAGAATCAAAATGAAGGAGAAGTGGGAGACACAAAATTAAAAGAAACTAGTACTCCCCTGGGATTGTTTTTGCTTGCATTGAAGAAACTCCCCCACACTTGAGTTTTAGCCTCAATTAGCGTAGCTTGGTTGCGGTGTGGACGTTAAGTTGCACCTGCATAAAACACTAGAAGCAGCCAACTACAAACGGGGTTAAAAGTTAGCAAAAACAAAATCAAAGGAAAACTTGACAAATTAAAATAAATGAAAATGAAAGAAAATCATCCGGGTTGCCTTCCGGGAAGCTGCCCTTCTTTAAGGTCTTTGGCTAGACCGTACCACCCTGAAGTCATCCGGGATCGAATATAAACGTTGAAGTTGGCTTCAACGGGTGGGTGAGGCGGGCATCATGAATCATTGAAAAATGACCCGGATCAAAAGGAAATGTTACCTCAACACTTAGAATGTAGAATTGCAAGCTCAACCAATCTTTCTTCAGGTGGAAGTGTTGAGGTTGTTGATCCTTGGTGCAAGGATCAATTTTGGTGGAGCCTCCTCTTCAAAATTAAGGATGAAGACATCCTTATCTTCAATGAGCGGTGCAGGGAGAACTCCGGGGCGGACTTTGTCTTCAACTCTGGTCCAAGATCAAAGGGAAAGGTGGACTCCACACTTAGCGGGTGAACATTGAGTTTCCACCCTACTTCATTAGTGCACGGGTGGGGAAAGCCTTGATCCTCCAGGTGAAGATCAAAGATGGATGGCTCTTCCTCCTCAGTTTCAAGGATGTAGACATCCTCGTCTTTGGGTGTAGGCTCATAGGAAGAGCCTTGATGGAAATCAACTTCAGAGGGAGGTGGCTCCTTGAAGTTGATTGTAGCACTCTCCTCTGATGACTCGGAGGGAGGCGGTGTCTCCTCCTTCTCAAAGTTGAGGATGTGATCATCCTCATTGTATTGATGAACAAGGGAGGGGGAGACAAGTTGGTGGTTGACTTCAGAGGGAGGAAACTCCATGAGGTCAAAGTAGAAACTCTCTTTTGACGGGTTGTCTTCATAATTAAGCTGGTGGTTGTTTTGCGGTGGAGTTTTTCTGATTCACTCAAGGGAGGAGAGAGAGGGCAACTCAAGTCTTCAGAAGGTTGCTCCACCTCTTGAATTGTTTTGCTCTTAAGTTGTTGCACAATTTGATCTAGCCGAGCTTGAACATTCGTGTTGATGGTGCTTTGCTCAACTAACATTGACTCTGCTGCTTGGTGCGCAAACTTGATGGAAGTGGTGAAATCCTCCACGAGAGCCTCCAATCTTGACATTGCAACCGTACATTGAGAATGCTCATGATCTCCTCCACATTGGCATACAATCAACATTGGACGATGTGTAAACTCATGATACTCAACTCGACGATCTGGTTGGTCTACTCTCATCTGGTTGGTATCTTGAGATAAAATCTGCCATCATGTCCTTCAACCTAGAGCTTCCAACTTGACATTGAGAACTGTCATGGTTTCCTTCGTATATCTCACACACAAACCATTGAATGTAGTTTTCTTGGCCATAAGAGTAGCCATTCCAACCTCCAGCTGAATCATAATAACCATCTATCAGCTTAAAGTTCCTACAAAGAAAAGAAAAAATTTATACACAAAAGGGAAAATAAGGAAATGAAAAATATGCACTGAAATTTAAAAGATAATTAACCAGATAGTTGGATCGAAGTCCCCGGCAATGGCGCCAAAAACTTGTTGAGCAAAATAGTGGTTAAACTATCTTGCTAACTATGGGCAGTGAACCCAATCATTGTAGTACAACAAGGTCGTATCCATAGGGACTTCGTAACTATCTAGTTAATTATAAGCTTAGTGGATGTGCAAGAAGATAAATAAAAGTGCATAAATGTAAATTGGGAGTTTTGGTTTTTGGGTTGTAATTGGAGAAATAAAGAAAAGCAATAAACACTAAACTAACTATCTAGGATACGTGTAGCCCGGGATGGATATTTGCACCCGTCCTCCCCTTACTACCGATTGTCGAACCTCGAACTCATACCTAAACAATGGGAACGCTTAAATAATAAGCAACCTAATATAGGCCTACTAATCCTAACCAATTTAACCGAAACTTCTCAATCAGCTAAGCTCCGGGTCAATTGACAGCACTAAGCTCAATTTCCACTAAAGTTGCAACGTAGTCTAATCTTAAAATCATCGAAATCAGAGTACACTATTTTTGTAACGCCCCCAACACTGGCCTAGGAGTTAGGGATGTTACGCCGCGTATTATTACTAAATAACGCAAGGCTCTAACTATCGCACGTGAACAATCAGAATAAAGGCCCAAAACGAATACTTATATAAAAGTATTATCAAAGTAACAAGTACTCTCAACCCAAATACAAAACGTTTGTCAAAACAGAAGTCAAAAGAGTAGTTGCCAAACACTACTCAGGCCCGTAGGCTACAAAGCTAAACATAAATGTCTCGAAAGAACTGAAATCAACATAAGCAAGACTCCAGAAGCTGAACAAGTGATCCTCGCTGATCAATCTGCAATGTTAGTAAGAGTATGGGAGTGAGCTTCCAACTATGCCCAGTAGATGACTAACATCATCAACCAGCATGCTCAAAACATTTAATAAAATGTTAACAAATCAGAAGAAGACAAAGGAAGTCACGTTCCAAGTCAGAAAGTAGAAGCAGAAGTCCGATCACAATAGGACTAAACAGAGTTCAAAGCAGACAGAGTCAGAAACAGAAGGGGACCCTAGTTAACCACAGCATACAGACAGAACGGATATAATCCGTGAACAGAACGAGGAAACATCACTCGTGAGCAGAACAGGTGGAACACCTATGAACAGAACAGGAAACACACCCGTGAATACAGAAGGACGTCCTACGCAGCGCGCTACGAGATAGCTAAACCAGCCATCCACGGTTCAGATACAGAGATAACTAGGTCCCAAAACAGAAGCTTAAATACAGTTAAGCATATGTGCATCTATGGCACCACAAATCATATAGATAGCTTGGAAATCTGAAGGGGAATCCAACCCCGCAAACGGAAGTCAAAACGGAGCTCAAACGAGCAACATAAGGCGTAAACAGTGCCATGTCCGAACTTATGTCCGAACGCCGAAGTTCGGACGCAAGTCGAGACTTCAAAGCCAAAACCAGACGAATGTCCGAACATGTGTCCGAACGTTGAAGTTCGGACACAAGTCGAACTGAAAACAGAGGCAGAGACAAGGGGGTGTCCGAACATCAAAACTCGGACGGATGTTCGGACACTTTCGGAAATTAGATACGAAAGTTCGAACATGTGTCCGAACGTCGAAGTTCGGACGCATGTCGAAGCAAAATCAGAGGAAAGCAGCAAGGGTGTCCGAACTTCTGTCCGGACTTACAAGTTCGGACACCATTCGAGACTTGTAAGCCGGATTCGTCCTCGCACCCCATCCGAACATCAAAGCTCAGACGGGAGTTCGGACACGTTCAAAAACTCAGAAATTCAGAGCGCAACAGGGTCTGTCCGAACTTCAATGTTCAGGCAGACATCCGGACACGCGGAGAAATGCAGTTTACAAAATCGTTTTACAGATAAACCAGAGGCTCAAACAACATTCAAATCAACAGTAATTTGAAGAAAACAACCTTGGGGGTTTTAGCTATCAACAACAATTAAACAGACACATTCTCAATCTCAACGCAGAGGCAATTCACAAATTAAATCCCAGAAACTGAAACTCCCCAAGGCTGAACACACTAGCCGAATCTGAAAGCCACCTACCTCAATTAGCAGAATCGAACCCAAACTCTTAAGCAGCAATAAGTCACCAAGGCAGCCTCCAGCACAGACCGAAACACAACTCAGAATACTGAACAAACGCGAATGCAGAATAAACCCAATTCAGACCAGCGAACTCTTTAATTCAGAAACTGCCATTGGCAATGAAATCACAATCCATACCTGAATCTGATAGCGAGGTTGTAGAGGACGTCAACCGAAGAAGAAATCAATGAGGGGACGGAACAAATACTGACTCCTAATCAGATTGCAGAGGGAGAATTTGGACAAGGGTAATTCCCAGATTGCAGAATCGAAGAAGAACGGACCGACATTCTTACCTTAGGCTGAATCCGGATTGCAGCAGAGGGGGAAACGACGATCGAACTTCAATATTCAAACGGCAGTAGCAAAGATGACAAATTGGGAAGAAAAGAGAACGTTGAGAGGAGAGCGTAAGAGAATGAGAGGAGCGTCTCGATAACTGTCAGATGGGAGTTCTGATTGGAAAATAGAACATGATTAGCATCACGATGGAGGAGAGTTATTAATAAATAAATAAGAATCAAATAAATCTTATACCAAAATCAGGAATGGCATATGACCTCCTTGCCCCTGACTTCCTTCCAAAGGACCTCCACATCCTAAAGCAAAGTAACCCAACTTAAAACAACAAAGTGACAAAATAAAACTGCAACGAATTCATGGGTTATAACAGTTTTAGTCTCTAACAGTTTAGGTTTCTATCTCATAATATCATTTTAATAGAATCCCACAATAATGCTAAACTAATCGGTAGGCCAAACCAACCAATTAACACATAATGGATAATTTGGGTAAAACCCTAAACTAATCCTCAAATCATGAGCAACAAGTTTAAGAATCATAAATACCCAATAATCATCTTCATTAAGCTCAAAGACTAAAATAAAGCATAAAAATAAGTTCAAGATTCAACAATGGAGGTTTTAGGGATTTTGGGGCAAAATCCTCATCCCAAGCTACAAGGAAAACTACAACCATTAAAGCACAAAAGAGAGAGAAGGGAGAAGAAATGGCCATGGGAGGTTGAGGAATAGCTTCAATGGAGGTGAGCCTTCTCCTCCTTCTTCTCTTCTTCTTCTTCCTTTCCTTTCTTCTTCTTCTTCCATCTTTTCTCTTCTTTTCCCATAGTTTTTGTGTTGTGTGTGGAATACCTCTTTCTCTCCTCTTTTTCTCCTTTTAAAAAGACAGAATTTGGGCAAAAACTGCGACCGACCGACCCACTCTGGTTCGGTCCTGTGGGTCGGTCGCGTCCAGAAGCGATTTCGGGGGCCGAAAATCGTGTTTTTAAGTCCGACTGACCCACCCTGGGTCTGTCCTAGGGCCAGTCGGGCCCAGAAGCAATTTCGGCCCCTAGAACGAGCATCTTGGCCTCTAGAATCATCCGAGTGACCCACTCTGGGTCGGTCCTGTGGGTCGGTCCTATTGGCAGACTAACTTCAAAATGTTGTATCTTCTTCGTTTTAGCTTCGATTTTGGATCTATTTGCGTCCACACGTTTGTATTTTTCTCTACTTTGTTTCTAGCTATTTTATTTCTCCTATTTCAGCAATAATTGTGTAAAACACCAATAAAACACAAAAGTAGTGGAAACCTAGCTAGAGTGGAGAAATAGGCATGAAAAGTGTTGATAAAACATGTGAAATACACCTCTAAAACAAGCTTATTTGGACACTCATCACCATGGTGGTGATGATCTTAGTCGAAGGCTCTTTGGGTCTCTGGCGGTACAAAACTGTGACCCCAAATGGACTCCTGAGCAGCAATTTATGCTCAGCGTAGAGGATTCGCCCCTTATGCTGCTCCAACCAGTTCATCCCGACTATCAAGTCAAATCCCAGGCCATTGAATTTGATGAAGGAAATGGGAAAATCTTCATCCTTGATTCGGATAGTGGCAGCTCGGTAATACTTAGTGCATCACACTCGTTCCTTCGACGGGAGCGTAACCATGAAATTTGGTAGCTCATCTGCGTCTAGCCCCAACCTCTTTGCAAATGACGGCGAGACAAAGGTATGAGAGGCGCCGGAGTCGAAGAGTACGGACGCATCAATGTCGTTCACCAGGAAGGTACCCGTGAGGATAGTGCCACGCCTCTGTGAGTATACTCAGGTTACCCTCCGTACCGAGTCCACAACCTAATTATTCACAAACTTCATAAGTATTGATGGTATAACGCAAGTGAAAAGGTTAATAACCAACATTGCTTTTATTATTAAACCATCCATTACACATATTGTGTCTTCATTACAACACTGCTAATGTATTACATGGCCTTTACATGGCTAATACTTTCTAAAGGTAAGGTTCAGGCGTCCTGGTCTCATGTGTGTGGCATTGATTACCGTCGATGGTGCCGTATTCAGCTTAATCTTCCTTATACCGTGATACAACATTCTCGACTTTCCACCCATGATCAAGACATCTCCTCACTTAAGTACCATTTTCTCGGCAAGGTCCACACGCTTCTGCTCACTATACAAAAATTCGGCGTCGTCTCCAATGGACCAAGACACTACAGGCACTCCTTGTTTAAGAGATTCTGTTGTCTCGTCCTTATCCTGGTGTAAGCCAAGTCGTCCTTCTTCTTCGTAGAAGTTAACGATGCAAAGGTCTGCTTCAAGTGTAGGAATTGGATCAGCTTCAAGTTGTTGTGCAATCCCTACGGCTTGTGCAATAACTGTCTGAAATTCTTTAGGTATTTCTGGTGTTGTTGCTCCATCTTCAGCTCGCGTCTTCTGGTATGTCTTGGTCTAAGGATCCCAGTCCTTTCCCAAGCACATCATTCTCAGCTTCATCTTCACCCCCCGGGAAATTCGGGTGTGTAAAATCCTCCTGGTCCCACTCCTAGCTGGCTGCAACGTCGGATGATGATGATTTGCGCTTCGGGTGTCAGGTATCCTTTTAATAATATCATACCTGGTCGGATAACCTGACACTGCTCATTGGTAAAGTGGTGAGTGGTGATGTCGGTCTCTTCAAGGTTTGGGTTTGACGGTATCGGGTAGCAGATATTGAATTTCCCTAAGGTTGTAAGTTTCACCTTACATAAGTTCTAGTCTTTACTAACTCAATTAATGCTCTAATTTATGCTTCAATTTCTATGTCATTCACCCATGCAGGCAATTAATACTGTAGACATACTTTCAAGGATTAAAGGTATTCGGTAGTACCTAAGGTGGTCTTCGCACTGGTTCCGTCTCAGCGGTCTATAATATGCAGGGTGGGCTGCCTCTGTGGTGCACTCTTCTAAGCGCCTCGGGACCCGTGTCCCTACGTGACCTGCTGGGTCTGAGCATCTCTAGATGCAACTTCCTTGCCCTCTCGCTGCTTGTAGCCCTGGTAGTGATTCCTAGCCTTTGGGTTGGTGGGGCACTCATACCTCTTGTGTCCCAACTTCTTGCAGTGGTAACACCTTATCTCATTCCTTTGGTGATTCATGCCTGGGTATCCAGAGTCGCCCTTACCCGTGCCAGAACCAGAACCTGTAACTTTGAGAGTAAGCAATGTTCGGTGTGGTAATGGTAATTTCATATGCGTAAAGGTTTAGATCGGGGTCTTACCCTTGGGCGGGTGAGATCTCAGCGGCTTTGCAGCCACCGGCGCAGTGTAAGCAAGCTACAGTGGCTCAGCTACCTTAACTTTCTCAGCATGGGCACTGCTCTCTCCGGGGGTATTCTTTTGAGCCTGATAGGAATATTTCCCCCTCTTCTTTTTCCAGCCCTTCCCCTGACCCTGATCATCGTGGCTCGCACTCTTATCGCTCACCTTGCACTTATGCGCAATCTCCTCGTTCCTCAGCTGGACGGTGATCTCCACTCGGGAGGCGGCATGGTAACACTTTTGAGGTAATCGGATGTTAGATGCTATTCTTTGCACATTAAGATATTAGTTCATATTGACTACGGCATTAAGGGTCTAAACCGATGTTTACCTGAAGCGAGGTAAACCGGGTGTACCCCATGCCATACCGGAGGCGATGGCTCAATCCGCCATAGAAGTGGTCGACCAAGACCTGGCCGGTATACCCAAGGTCGGGTAACAATCGGAGGATAGATGTGAAGGCGAAGTAGTATTGATCAACGGTCATCTTATCCGTCATTCAGCGCATCGAGCTCTAGACGCTTTCTCGTCTTTACATGCTCCGGATAGTACTTAGCTCGAAGAAGTGCGGTGTAGACATCCCAATCAAAGGCGGGGTCGGTGATGTATTCGCCCTTGACGAGCTTCCAACAATCCATAGCCGCATCTTTCAGATTGTATGCGGCTATCCTCACCCTTACTCCAGCAGAAGCCTCAAGGGTATCGAAGGACGTCTCCATCTCGGAGATGTAAGCCTCGAGTTTGGCGGGGTCGCTCTCGCCCCTCAAGCATGGAGGTCGTAGGCCTGCGACACTCTTTATCCAGTTCGGTTCTCGGGGTTGAGGTGGGTCGGGCTGTGCTTGCTGACCTTGTTGTGCCTGCTGCTGTACTACAGTAATCAACTGAGGCAGCAGCTGTGACACAGTGGCGGCAACGATTTCAGCTACCGTCTGTGCACCCAGCTCCTCAGCCGTCCCTCCACGACCTCGGCCACGGCGGCCTCGGCCTCGGCCTCTGCCTGACATCTGAACAAGCATTGATTATATTAGATACTGTGACCACAAGGTCTTGGTTTTAAACAATTGCATCGTCCTTTCAGACGTTAAAGGGATTCCGTAATGAGTACGGAGTTCAAGGTTCAAGTCTCTACTTCTCTGTTACGAAATGGGTTGTACTCCTAACTCGGTAATCACTATGCTCGGTAATTTCTAGCTATCAGAGCATAACTACGCTCTGATACCACTTTTGTAACACCCGTACCGCTAATCCAACATTATCACCTAATCGTCTCAGTCGTCACTCTAATCGCAGCGGAAATTCAATATAATCGGCGGGTGATACAATGCCGTTAGCCACCCACATGGCTAGCCAGGTCTAAGTTATAACAGTTAGAGTCTAATGAACTAGAAATATACCAAGCTTCCATAATTACATAACCTAACATCATCTACAAACATACGATTACCGAGTACTACAAGCGTTTAATCCAAATACATCATGTTCTACGAGTCTCTAGAAAAGTCGACTATGAGTCTACACTTTACTCATGACTAACAAGATCCATATGATCCAAAATACAAAAACATGTACAACGTGGTACAACGGCCATTCAAAAGGGGCTACAAGCCCGTGTACAACTCAGTACACCATCCAAACACATACTAGCTAGCAAAATACAAAAGTCCGGTCTCTCACATCGACCAAGCATCCCTGTCGGGTACCTGAAATAAAAATAGTGGCCCCCAAGGGGCTCAGCAAACTCGCTAGTATGAAATTCGCATACCTCGCGTGCTAACAGGGGTACGCCGACTACTTTGTCGCATACATGGAATTGATTTTATTTCAAGCAATCATACTGATAATTACAACATAATAAACACGTAATAGCAGCACTCACACACAGAGCACAACAATAACAGCACTCACACACAGAGCACAACAACAACAACACTCATACACAGAGCACAACAATTGAGAGTGAAAGTCAGCTCATAATTCACATTCTCGGTTCTTTATCACACCCTCTATACATCTTACTCCTTGGATAATTCTAGAGTTAAGTCAATATGACCTCCGGTTGAGATACATATAGATCTCGCCACCGGGTTATTTCTTTCATAACTCACTAATCCCCAACTTATCTCTTTAGACGCATAAGCTCTGCCAGTCTTACTCCACACGGGCACCACTATGTGGCACACGGCCCCGTAGGGCACCACTATGTGGCACACGGCCCTGTAACAAGGGAGTTCGACCACGAGATCGGAAACAATCTCTTTTGTTTCCTCTCTCTTGCACGCGTGACTCACAATCCCCCTAACCCAACTCGGGTTGGTAATAATATACAGTTAGTGGGTCAGTAAGAGTTCATCTCACAATTCAATCATACGTGAGACAAGGCGCATATCAAGCGGTTAGGTCCCACCATTGTTAATTATGTCAAGTGCCGAGTTAGATTAGTTCACAGACAATCATCAGCTCATCCAAGGCATTCAACCAAACACAAGACATAAATAAAATAGAGTAAACATATCATGCATTTATCTTGATAAGTGATTTGCATACAAACACACAATCACACAAATCGAGGTAATCTCGGTAGCATACGGGACATAAGAAAATCATACCGTTCACTGTTGTTCTTGGTCGTCGACTCTACTCCGGAGTCCAACTATTCAAACCCTATAACATTCATTAAGTCGGGTGGTTAATTCTCGTTAATTAACCTAGCTCATTTCATCTTTAATGATTCCCGAGTTATAATCACTAACTCGTTACAGTTCAAACTTAGTCACACAAGTTATTTAGTTCACCTTATATCTTATGCTTGTTTACACCTCTAATGACTATTACATGTCATCAAACAAGTCTTAACAATCATACAATAGCATTACCATTCAATTCCCTAGGTTTAATTTCATTTTCAAAGTCTCGGTGCAATTCTGGTGTTGGTCCGGGACTTAACTCCCGGACCAACATGTTTTGAAACTCTCGGCAACATTTTCATTGTGGTCCGGGACTTCCTACTTACCCTAGGTCCCGGACCATCAACAGGTGCGGCCAACTCATTCCTGTCAAGACATCCATCAACGGGTCAGAGCTAGGCAGCAGCACCACTGACACAAAAGCAAGAGTGTTGGGTGATAAGTGCGGAATTTATCTATGTTTCTATGCTTAATGTGAATAATATTTTATTGGTTTATATGATAAATTCCTTACTTATATGATTAATTATGTTATATGCAAAGAACTCCCCTTACTTGTGGTTTTATGCCAAGATAGGTAAAAATACTGAAGAAAAGAGTCTAAATACATGTGCCAAGAACTTAATGGTCAAGACGGGACCAACCATAAGAACAACTCATTGCCTAATTTATCAAGTGGTCCGGGTTTATGCTCATAAATAACCCCGAACAATTATGTTACATGCATGGCGGCCGATGCATTCACGGGACGACATTATTATCGCTGATCCATGCCCATACTGGGCTTTAGAACTTGAGGCGCAGACGTCATGGTCCAGACACCCAAGGCTGCTGATCGAGACTCCTGCGCAGATCCACAAGTAGCCGACAAGCCCAAATAGAGGCGCGGGCTGCAGATCTTGGGCCGACAAACAACTGCGCAGACTTTCCAGAGGTGCAGTGGATCGAGATGGATGCATGTCATAAGCCACACACACACATAAGCATTACGTAAAGGGTTGGGCTTTTAATCTGCTTACACGTAAGAATGCAGCAGTCTTGGGCCGCAGACCAACCTGACATGGAGCCGCATCATAATTTAGAGAGGCGCAGACAATTTCTGAGTGGCGCTCTCTACAGATGGGCCGACATCGATGGAATGCATCATCATGCTGAACTTGTGACTGGGCCGACAACAACAATAAGGCGCAGACGACAGGCGCAGACGTTAGTGTACAAGACATTAAAATAGAAAAGCCGGAGAACAGAAAAAAAACCTAGCACAGCCGTTCTTGGAGGGAGACCAGTTCGAGAGTAACACTTCTTTGAGCAGATAGTTGACAGACGGAGTAGAAGCCAGAGACCGGATTCGTCATCGTTCTCCAATTAGATGATGTTTTTTAATCTCTTGATTATTGTTATTATTTCTTTATCTCCGATGTCTGAGTAGTCGTTTAGAATACTGGTTTGCTATGGACAACTAGTTTATTGTTTTTATTCCTGAGTTGTTGAATATAAATTCTTTACAGATTGTAGTTTTATTCCTTGTTATTATTGAATTCTTTTGTGATTAATTATTGCTTGAGTTTATTTGGTATGAATTGCTTATAAGTGAGAACTGTGGCGTTCATTAGACCTTAGGAATATTGCCAGTGAAACTACAAATGGCAATTCCTGGGGATTAGCTGACTAGAAACCAGATGAACCGTTAATGCTACTAGTTAATTTGTAAATTCATAACGAGAGTTAGGATTTGGGAATTGATAGTAAGAATCTATCTTGCGGGAGACCGGTTTTAGATTAATTTAGATCTGAGGTTGCAATCTAGAATTTAGTAAACACTTAGGAAGGGAATTGATAAACTAGGGAGAAGTAGTAAATCAGGATTCACCTTTTATAATTGTTAGAAAATCACTTTTTAATTGTTTTTTTTTATATTAGTTTATTTAATTTCTGCAATCAAATCCCCAATTTATTATTTTTATTTTTCTATAGTTTATTAGTTAGTAGATTAAAGACTCAAACTAGACACAACCTCCTTTGTTCGATAACCTAGAGAATACTACCTAGGAAAACTTGCTACGACAAACCAGTACACTTGCTGATATACGTTTCAACCGTACACTGGGGGAAGCAACACGGTTTTCAATTTAATGGCCAGGTCCACAAGCCTGGACACCGTTGTAGTGCATGAGCAAAAAGACAACGTTGTAAGCCATGACCACTAGCCGGATACACACCCACAAGTCCTGCACCATTCTCGACCTCAAGCGAAGTGTTCTTCGCGCTAATGAACGTTGGAACAAGGGCTTCCACCGACGGCGATGCAAACCCAATGTGTATCCATATTGCCAGTAACCAGAGAAAGATCGAGGACATAAAATTATGGCTAACAATTCTAAACACCGAGCTAGATCGAAAATACATTAAGATATAAAACTAGAGCTATAGAAAACCAAATAAAAACTAAGGGAAACAAGAGAGCCATAGATCCTAACATATAAACTAGACCATTACTAAAACTCACAATTATTCTAGCATAATAAGTTTTGTAAAGCGGGAGACAAGAGGACAAAGATGAGTCCAACAAAAAAAGCAACCATTAGGAAACTAGTGGAGAATGGGAAATTGAGAATAGTACAAACTCTATCAATTTTTAACCAAACCTCATTGCACATGCTTATAATAGATGATAAACGACAAAAAAAATGGAATAATCTCAAAACAAAAAATTAAAAAAGTTCACCATCCAACAAGCTTGAAGTTTCATCCACGTTGTTCCGACATAGACGAATGAGTTGAACTTAAATCCAAAATAGTACAAACACCCTCTTAACTGAACACATTGTTGACATTTTCAACGCAATGGACTATATATAAAAAATGAATGAAATGCTAACAGTCAAAACTTGTATTTCGAAAAAAAAAAAAAAAAACTCACATAGCCAAACAGGACTACAGCCGGACAATACGTGTGATATTCTTTAACAACAATGGCAGCAAGAAGCTTCTATTTGTTGCAAAATGTTGCAAGTTAATAGAAAATCAAATACTAATAACAAAAGATGTATATATTCAATTTAACTTATAATACCTTTACTATTTATTTAAATTATATATAATATCTATTAATATTACATATAACATATATACATATTATAATTAATATATATTAACATTATAAATAATCTATATATTTTTTCAATAAAATTAATAATAATATTAAAAAAATTATAAAACCGGGCCGGACGGCCGGACAATGACAACGATTAAAATAAATTCGGGCCTAGCCCAGCCTGAAAAAATTAAAACCAGACTTGGACAAATATATAGGCCCGTTCAGGCCTAAAATTTAATGTTGGACCGACCCGCCAGTTTGATCAGCTCTACTACATGTAATACCCCAGTTCCTAACAGCTAACTTTCAGCGCTGCTGGTAGTGTAGTAGCCGGTCACTCTGCAAAAAAGCAGATCACAGCCCCTACCGACTGCAAATCCAACTGAGCCAAAACCCATTTGAATGCTCAGTTTTTAAATAGCTCTGGCAAATGAGCATTGGTGAGCTTGGTCCTCTTGGAGATCTCCTTCTTTTTCTTGGCCTTTGGCTTAATGTCAAGGCCTTCCATCTGGGCAGCGAGCCTCCTCTTGGCTGTGTTAGTGGCAGGCCTCATACCATTCTTCTGTAGGTCCTTCTCCACATCTAACATGTCTCTAGGGAGGTCTATGCTCCTAAACAGCTGCTTCAGCTCATCATCGACTTTGAACAGCATGCGAGGGTCATTCGGGTAAGCAGTGTCCTCTTGGGAGTCAACATTTGACAAGAGCCAGATTAGACCCTCACCTCTGAAAGCCTGAATATATTAGCATTCAAATGGAATATTAGAATGACAGCCCATGGTGCTGATGGACATACTAAGATATAACAGCCGGCGATGTGACCCCAATAGTACAAATGATTGACTATATGTAGTGCACGGGCCAAATTTGTTACAAGCAAATTCAGAGTATCAATTTTTTTCTGGGGATTAACCTGCAAGTCCTCCAAGACATTTGGGTAGGCATCTTTCATATCAACAACTGCTATGCCCTCAGGAAACTTTCTTATTAGACGAATTAAGTCATCCTTGTCCTGCAGCTCATGCTTTGACTGAGAAATTTATCAACAGTAAAGCATAAGGACCAAGAGATTTATTACAGCAACATAAGAGAATGAAGAAAGTCATATGCAGACACACACCTACCTTGTATGAAAACCGTTTTCCATCATACTTCACTTTTGGATTATTTGTCAGACTATCAAAGACCTTTCTATTGCCCTTCACGTCAACAAAGCACGCTTCATTTATCTGCTCCGGCGTGAACGCTTGCCTGGTCTGGAACAAAAATATTTAAGTGTGTTTGAAACGTCTAGTACTCTACATCACGCTTCCACAATGAACAAATCCAAAGAATAACAATTGAATGCTGTTGAAACCCAAAAATAAGAGAAAGCAAACTCTGAGGGTACAATTTAAATATTCGGAAATGATACTTTTCTCAAGGCCACCCTGAATCATAGCACCAACCTCAAATAGAAGGTCGATGACCCGCTTCATCTGAGCTCCAACCGGGGATTTTCTTATGGTATTTATATGTTGAAGCCTTTCCGTGTCATTCGAGAACTTCACAGGAGCAGCAGGGGGACGATTGGGGGCCAAAGGTGTCCCATTTGAGGAGCTAGTATTGGCCTTGTGGGAATGCGTTGCTGAAGTTCTTGAGGCCGACTGATTAGCGGCAATACTGCTTAGTGTGGTCTGGCATTTCTCTTGTTGCCTCTTAAACCTCTCCAAACTTTCTTTTAGAGACATCTTGATTACAGAGCTGGTTCCTTCAGCTAGGAAAACTTCAAAAATCACAGAATCCACGCAAGAAATCAGAGAACAACTTCAATTTTCCCATTTTTCATTCTCTATTGGAAGAATAAGAGAACCACCACGAGATAGACTTATCTCAGTGTGAACCATCAATACTTCTCACAATTTTATAATCAATCACACATCTCTGCATAACATGCCAACAGAAGAATAAAAAAATAGATATATAGCAACTGTTGCAGCATCCTACAAAGATGAGAAGAAAATATATATTGACCATATAATTCTCAAATGTTCAACAACCAAAACCTAGATGCTGGGAGATCAGAGAAAAACAACATCTGAGTCAAAGGAATTCTCACCTTTTTTTTTGATAAGTGGCTGAAAATTCAGCTAAGAGCGAGCGATACTGAGGTTCTAAATGAACCTTTCTCGCAATAATATCAGCTCTACGCGTGATTCTAAGGCCTAAATAGATCAGAACAACCTGCCGTTTCTTTCTTATGAAAACAAATTGCCCGCTCAATTCTAAAGAGGAAAGACGAGAAATACAGAAATAGTTCTCGCTAGAACTCGGTTATATCACTTAACCACAAATCAATTTAGTGATGGATGCCAGAAGCGTGCGAGAAGACTATGAGAGATTGATAGAGTGCAGAGAATTTACCGAACTGAATGAGGAAATCGAAGAGACGACGGACGTTGAGGGCGCTGAAGAGAACGATGAAGAACAGTGCCGTGTCGGGGGAGGATGGAATTGCTTTGTTAGAGTTGCAATAGTATCGTGCGTGAAAGACAGAAAAGTAACTAGTAATGCCGACCGTAGTTTAATTGAAAATTGATATGTAAAAATTTTTTTATTAATATAATATACCTGTCACCCGTTTTTTAATTATTTTTTTGGATTTTTCACCCGTTTTAACTGGTTGGTAGATCAGGTAAAACGGGTAATCTGTCACCTTGTCCGGTAAAACGGTTGGATTTTTTATCATTAACAACCAGAACCAACCAACTTGCAGTTTGTCAGCGACCAGTCCGGATCTGGTCACTTTCAACCATGACGCGGCACAGCTAGCTCTCAATGGGTTCGTTTGGGGACAGCTGCTAGGGCCTGCTGTTGGGTCCTGCTGCTGGAAATTGAGAAGCTGTCTGCTGATGGTTTTGTAGAAGCTGTTAGCTGCTAGTTTTGGTGTTTGGTGGAACGTCTGCTGATGGTTTTAAAAAGCAGAGACAATTGTTAGGTCCTGCTGCTGAAAATTGAGAAGCTGTCAGCTGATGATTTTACAGAAGCTGTCAGCTACTGGTTTGGGTGTTTGGTAGAACCTGCTGATTTTAGAAATTGAGAAGCTGTCTGCTGCTGGAAGCTGTTCCCCAAACGAGCTCAATAAGATCAATTTTGTTAAAAATTAATTTGCGAGACGATGAAGGTAGGAGATACTCGTACTTGAGGTACATTTACAGAAATTAATAGAGAACCGTCATACCATTTCACAATCAAGTAAATTTCTTCTGATTTTGCGCGATCATACTGATGCCCTCACCAAGTACCCTACTGACAATAACGGCTGCGTCGTTGAACCATTGAAATCGCGTTTCGTCGTCAGGAGGAAGTTCGATCTCTTTCGAGATAGCTGTATTTGTTTGGGTAGCTTAATTTATTGGGCTGAGATTATGCATGGTCCGGCCCAGCCTAGTGTTTTTTTTTGGAAACCGGCCTAGTGTTATTAGGAATAATATGTTACATATTATCTTTCCTGTGTACGCTTCTAGTGTGTATTAGGATTTAATATGTAATTCTTTCTTTCCCCTCAATCTGTAAAACCCGGTTCTGTTTCTCAACCGGGTCTAGTCTCGGTTCTAGTCTTTCTTATGTCTCTGTTAGCTTTCTGGAAAGATCACCAACTCATCTTCCTTCTGTAATAGGAACGAAAGTTCTCTCTGTATTCTTTCGTTCTACATTCCAAGAAATAAAGAAAGTTTTCCGATTCAATTCGTAAAACTCTGTCATGGTATCAGAGCACCCAGGTGCGAAATCGACAAGATGAGTGAGAAAAATCCAGGGAAGGATGGCGAAGAAACGTCTTTGAATCAGAAAGGCAAAAACCCTAATTCTACAACTCAGATCGATCAGAACGATCCATTATACGTACATGCGACGGAACAACCGGGCCAACTGCTTACAACGAAATTCAATGGGGAAGGTTTCCTCTCTTGGAAATGGGCTATGCGACGGGCACTCCGGGCGAAGAACAAACTGGGTTTCATTGACGGTACGATCAAGGCGCCGAGTGTGGATGATGCGATTCGCTACGCGGCTTGGGGTCGCGCCAACTCCCTGATCTGTTCTTGGCTAATTACCTCCCTTGCTCCTAACATAGCGAGAAGTGTAAATTTTTGCGATGACCCCAAGGAAGTGTGGAACTGGCTGATTCGTCGATATGAGGCAAAGAATCTCACGACACTTCACAAAGTGAAGAATCAGATCTGCAACTTGAGGCAAGGCGACGAAAACGTCACAGACTACTTCATGCGCTTAAAGGAAGTATGGGCAGAATATGAGATAGCTTTACCTGATGAAGCCTGCGATTGTTGCGCTTCTTGCAAAGGCAGAGATCTCCAGAGGAAAAGGAGGGAGGACGAAGCAGTAATACACTTCCTGATGGGTCTTAACAAGTCTTACATGCAATTGCGCGGACAACTCCTGGCTATGAAGGACACACCACCATTGGAGGATATTTTTAACATTGTTCTTCAAGAAGAGGAACAGCGAACAGCCACGGAGGGAAAAGATGAAGAAACGCAATCCGTCGCATTAGCCATGAAAGGAGGAAACAACCAATTTTACGGCCAGAAGCAGAAAACAACCTACGGAGCTACGAACCCTAAATCTGGGGCCAAGAAATCTACACCGAAGTTCAACAATACCAACAAGAAGGAGTCACCTAAATGCTCTAACTGTGGTAAAGTCGGTCATCTTCGAGATTCCTGCTGGTGGTTGATTGGGTTTCCCAGTGACGAAAACAAAAGATTCAAGGAAGCCCGTGTTGGGTCAGTCGTGCAAGAAGAAAACAAAGCAAGCATGCCTAGAGGAGATGAGAGGAACGAGTCACCAGTCCAGGGGCTGAGCACGGAGCAACTGAGCCAATTGGTCAGCTACCTCCAACACCAAAATGTTTCAAGCAGAGACAATACCCACGGTACTTTTGGTGAGTTTTCAGGTAAGACTCATTTTAAAATGAATTTCCTGCCGTGTTTAAGCCTTAATGATGTTTCAATTTTGAAATTACTGGAGAAATCGTGGATCATTGACTCTGGTGCAACTGAGCACATAAGTGGGAACATTTCTTTACTATCTAATTGCAAATTGTTAAGAATCAGAAGAGATGTTACCCTTCCTGATGGGCATAAACAAACTGTTCATAGTGCAGGAAACCTGATTGTTGAAAATGTAGAATGCTTAAAGGATATTATGTTTGTGCCATCTTTTAAGTTTAATTTAGTTTCTCTAAATAAGCTTGTTGAATACTTAGCTGTGTCTGTTGTTTTCTTCAAAAATCATTGTCAATTGCAGGATTCTGAGACTGGAATTTGTGTGAACATAGGCAGACAAGCTGCTGGTTTATATTTTTTGGATATGCATGCTCTGAGCAGTTTCATTCTGAAAAGAAGGAACATTAGTTTTGCTAATATCAGTACTTGTAATGAAACTATAGATGTGTAATACTAAAGATCTTTTCTTATGGCACCATAGATTAGGTCACATACCTTTTCAAAAAATGTGCAGAATATCAGAATTGGGACTCAGCAAACACAGCGGTCCTAAGTCTGATATCTTCCCCTGCAGCACATGTTTTAGAGCTAAAAGCAAAAGACACAAATTTCCTATCTCTACCATCAAAACACAACAAGCTTTTGAAATGATACATCTTGATGTTTGTGGGCCAATGAGGACCCAAACTGTAGAAGGTTATAGGTACTTCCTTACTTTAGTGGATGACTACACAAGGGGAACTTGGGTAAGGTTACTTAAACATAAATCTGAAGCTTTACAAGAAATTAAAAACTTTGTTATCCTCATTGAAACACAAATGAACAAAAAGATTAAAATCATCAGAAGCGATAATGCTAAAGAGTTAGGGAAATCAACAGGGGGTTGAATTTTATAAGCTGAAAGGAATTATCCATGAGACTAGCTGTCCTCATACTCCCCAGCAGAATGGGGTTGTAGAGAGAAACAAGGACACCTAATGGAAGTTACAAGAGCTTTACTTTTCCAATCTGGGGTAGAAGATAAATATTGGGGCATTGTGTAGAGCAATCTGCATATATCATCAATAGGATCCCTAGTAAAGCCATCCAAAACCAAACTCCTTTTGAGAGACTCTATGATACAAAACCGGAATATAGTAACTTAAGGAATTTTGGATGTCTTTGCTACATCACTAACCTAAACCCTTCTAAAGGCAAGCTAGACTCCAGAGCCTTCCCTTGTATTTACCTTGGGCCTTGTAAAAACACAAAAGGGGCTAAAGTTCTGTCTCTGGAAGAAAATCAGATAAAAAGTCGTGATATAACATATTTTGAAAACATCTTCCCTTTAAAACAAAAGGATTGGAGAGATACAATCAACAAAGATCAACCTGAAGGTGAAGAAACCTCCTTGTTTCCTAACCAATACATGGAAGATGATGTTCAGGAACCACAAAACACACAACATTCTGAAAGTGATAAAGATGACAACAGTGAAACTGAAGAAGAAAAAGATCTTGAACATGAACACCAACAGGATGAAATTGTAACCCTTAGAAGATCCACTAGACCCCACAATTTTCCTTCCAAATACAAAGACTATGTGTGTTCAACAGTGCAAAACAACAGTGATCTGTTTTCCACTATACTGACAGCCAGACTTGACCAAGGAAATCCAATCAATTCTTCACTTTCTACCATAAACAGCCTCACAGAACATATACCGAAACACACCATTCTTTCTTCCTCCCTCTCACAAAATACCAGCAATTTCCTTGATCAGTTGCACTGTCTAGAGGAACCCTCAAATTTTAACATAGCCAGCAAAGACCCAAGATGGGTAAAGGCCATGAGGGATGAATTTGAGGCCCTAAGGATAAATAATACGTGGTCTATAGTGGATCTCCCTAAGGGAAAGCGTGCCATCAGTTGTAAATGGGTCTATAAAACTAAACTTAAAGCAGATGGCAGCCTTGAAAGGTTCAAGGCAAGATTGGTGGTTAGGGGATTCACCCAAAAACAAGGTTTAGATTATGATGAAACATTCTCTCCTGTTGTTAAACACACAACAATACGGGCCTTAATTATAATAGGCATCAAAAAGGGTTGGACTCTAGATCAACTTGATGTTAACAACGCATTTCTTCACGGAGACCTCCATGAAGATGTGTACATGAAAATACCCGAAGGTCTTAGAGTTCATGGAGAAAACAAGGTGTGCAAGCTACACAAATCAATCTATGGATTAAAACAAGCCTCCCGTCAATGGTATGAGAGACTTGCTAAATTTTGAAAACTTAGGATTCAGCCATTCTAAGAATGACTATTCCCTATTTATAAAAACAAGTAAAAACAGCACCACCCTCCTTGGAATATATGTTGATGATATCCTTGTTGTTGGCAACAATAACAAGGAAATCACCTATCTAAAGAAACGGCTAGACAAGGAATTTAGAATAAAGGATTTGGGAAGGTTAAACTATTTTTTGGGAATGGAATTTCTTCATACAAAGGGGGGCATCATCATGTCACAACAGAAGTATTCAAAACAGATAGTAAAAGATTTTGGAATGGAACAGAACAGACCCACCGTCTCTCCATTACCAATAAATTTAAAGTTGTACAAAGATACTGGAACCAAACTCGAAAACCCCACTATCCATAGATGTTTAGTTGGGAAATTAAACTTCCTCACAAACACTAGGCCAGATATATCTTATGCTGTTCAGTACCTTAGTCAATTCCTTCAATCCCCAACAACAGAACACTTGAATGCTGCATATCACACCCTAACTTATATAAAAGGAACTTCAGGTGTAACACCCTACCGCTAATACCGTCATTACCGTCCAATCCTTATACAATACAGATTCACGCAGCGGATACTTACATACTCAACGGTGGGGGATACACTGCCGTTAGCCACCCACGTGACCAACAAGGCTACTACTACATACAGCATCGGTCTGATGGACCGGAATATCCGAGTACCACACAAATACAATACATACTCCCATTACTTACTGAGTACTACAATACTCCATTCGATACAATACTCCATCCAATGCAATACTCCATAATTCAATACAAGATAATACACCACACATACGAGTTTACTAAGTTCCAATCACAATACGATACTTCCTCCAAGTTCATACATACTCTCAAGAGTCTATCCACTACCCGTTTCTCACAATACATACTAGTGTACCCTTGGTACATTTCCACATTCAAGGCTACAAAACTTATACCATTTACTACAATCTACTTTCATTCTAGTAATCTAGGCATGTCCATCGGTCTCTTCTGTGACCAGGTCTGCTTCGGGTACCTGCACACTAAAAACGTTCCCCCGAGGGGGTCAGCTTTCGCTGAATATGATAATTGCATACCCCGCGTACTAGCGAGGGTACGCCGACCATTGGTTGAATACATGCAATTCATTTTGCAACACATACATGCATACATACTTACATACATACTTACATACATACTTAGATACATACATACTTTCGTTCACAATACTACAATACGACACAAGGTATACATACATACGCACGGTACAATGCATGCTTGGAAGACAATGCCGGTCAACCAATACTTACTTACCATCTTCCAAGAATACACATACACAATACTTACTCAGTACATACTCAATACGCAATACGGAGATACACTTCTCCAATTCACACAGAAGGCTTGTTAGATTCTTACACACCCGGGTTAGTCGGATGTTCAATAATCTTTTATTCCCGGTCAATGACTTACAATAGTCAAGACTAATACACATACAATACTTACTTCTTACATACTTTACTCAAGTCAAGTCGGTATGACCTCCGGGCAGGGATTACTACATCCCACCACCGGGCTTTAGGGTGGCCCACTAATCCAGGATGCTACCCATTCAAGGGGATTGGTCCATGGAAAAGATTACAGCCAGGATTCGGATCCAACCTCTTGTGTTTCCTTGTCCTCACGCGTGGCCGAAACTATATCGGACTTCTACTCATTCCATTACTCATTACTCATGTCAGGAGTTAGATTGTTAGGAATTAGTAGAAGTCAGTACTTCATTTCCATACATACATACAATACACAAGTACACAATACTTACACATACTTCTCATTTCCATTCATGCATTTCATGAATTATACAAACTAATTGTTCAAGAAGATACAACAAGAACAAGATAGTTCAAACACAGTTAAGTGTAATATAAGTCCGATTCGTGCATTTATCTTATTGGTGATCACATAAGCACACAAATCGGGGTAACCAGGTTAGGATACAGAGCATGAAGAAATCATACCGTTCACCGTCGTATACGTACTACCGGGTTCCTTCGATGTTCAACTACTTGCTTCCTATATATACATGAAGTTGTATGATCAATATTCTATTATTGATTCAACTTACTCCTTCATTAACATTCTCAATGTATACTTACTACACTATTACTTTCTTACTTGATTATAAGACATTCTTTTCTTTACTACTTCTTAAACTTGCTTCCTTACTCATTTACTCCTTTTCTTACCATTACTTCTTCATTAATGGTGTATTGCTACATATATATGCATACATGTGTATAGGCATATACATATACATACATATGATTACTATAGTCATATTATAAAAACATTTTTTTTAAGTGTTTGGGCCGTCCGACCCACCGTCCGACCCAACACCTGGGTCGGACCATTCCAGTAAGTTCCTCGTTCTCTGAAATTCATCCGTCCGACCCAGCACTGTTCTGTCCGACCCATACACCTCTGGGTCGGACCATTCCAGAAGGTTTTAGTTTCGTTATCCACGCTATGTCCGACCCATGTCCGACCCAACCTCTGGGTCGGACGAAGTCAGGAACTTCGATACAGAATTTTTTTTGCCTGTCCGACCCACGTCCGACTCACGGCCCTGGGTCGGACCATTCCAGAAAGTTTTATTCTCGTTATTCAGGCCTTGTCCGACCCAGCGTCCGATCCAGGCTGTGGGTCGGACAGTAGTAGAACTTTGCTACAGGCCTTGTCTTCTTTTCCCAATTTCACCCATTGCTTCCCCAATTTTCCTACATGCATCCTAACATGTTTTAGCACTAATTAGGCCATCTAAACCATGCTATTTCATTCTCTAATTCATTATACAACTCTATACTACTTATTCACCCCATTTTCCAAGTTCCACTTCAACACTTACATTGTCTTCTTCCTTAATGCATTTTGCTACAGATTTTGTCTTCTCTTTCATGCTACAGATTTTTCCCTCAACTCCTAGCCTCCAATACTCCCTCAATCAATGTCATTCCTAGCATCCAAAATACATTACCTTACACTCTAGTTTCATCTCATTTACAAACCCATATTCAAACCTGTTACAAGGTACTAAACACTCCTTTTAAACTCTCCAAAATCTGTTCCAAACGTGCCTAAGTCCTCAAATTCCTAGATGAAATTTGACATAGTCTCCCCTATATTTCTAACATTCTCCACACGTTATTTCAGCTCACATATTCATATTCTCACAACCTGTTTACACAACACTTCTTATACACATTCCAACATCTCTACAACACAATAAAATCCTGCACAAATACACATTCACTACCCAATGTTTTCCCAAGTTTTAAACATCATTTAAAACTTCAAAAACTGTTACTTCTCTTCTCCAATACACTACTACATTACCACTACTCATTACTCGAATACATTACTCACTTTACTACTTAAAATCTGTTACACTACTACATACAAAACTAGTTCAAGGTAAGAGCAATTACCTTGTCTTGCTAGTTCTTTCTTTCTTTCCTTCTCTTCTTCCTTCTTTCCTTCTTCTTTGCTCTTCCTCACACAATGCACAATACTACAACCACCATACCAATACACACTACCATTTAACATTCAGTTTTGCACTAACCCTAGAATTTAATGTTTTAGGGTTTAGGAAAGAGTATTACCTTCCAATGAATGGATGAAGTTCTTGACTAGCAAGAGAACAAGATTCCTAGCCCAAATAAGAAGCTAAAATCGGCTGGAGCATGAAGAACAAGGCATTCAAAAACTGAAAATTCTTAAAATGCTAATGAGGGCTAGAAACGATGGATTTTCGAACTTCTTTTTACCTCAAGATGATAAGGAGGTGAAGGTGCTTCTAATGGTGGACTTGAATCTTCAAATGGGGAATACCCACCGAAATGAAAGTTGAGCTTTTGGATTTTTGAAAGGAGGGAAATGTTCTCCTTTGCAAGGGGATTCCAATGGTGTATTTTTTTTGAGTTTGGACAAGTATTTAGCTTGGACAAGAGGAGAGAAGTGGAGAGTTTTGTGTGGGTTCTTCAATTCACCATGGCTGTCGCATGGGAGAAGGAAATTCAGAGAATAGAGAAGGAAGGGGGAAGGAAATCGTGAGTGAGGGTGAGGGGAGTGAGGAGAGAGAGTCTTATTTTGCTTTTTACTTATTTCTTTTGTCCTTTAGTGAATTAGGGACAATAAAGAAAGGGAGAGTGAGAGGGGAAATCGGCTACACACATGCCCCTCTACAGATTTTTGCTTTTTATTTGCAAAAGTGGACACACTAACTTTGTTTAATTGCACTCTCACCCCACAACTTACCGGTTGTTACAGTTCTTACTAACCGGTACCTGTTTTCTGGAATTTTCTCGTTTAATTAATTTTATTGGTTCTAAAGCTTCACTAATATTTATTAGTGACTATTTAGTTGACCAAAATTGTTACGAGTCTATTTGACCCGCTTAAAGTCGCGTTTTCCCGGTTTCCTTGAAAAACGCGCTTTAAGGTTCGTTTATGCTTTTAATCCATTTTAAAGATCCGTTTTCTTCGGGAGTTGTTCCCTTATATTATTTAGGCATTATTAAGCCTTAAGAATCCATATAATACTCTAACCGAGGTCTCGCACCTCTTATGGTTATTTAATGCTTATTTAGCGTTTTTCGCTTTTTAAGCGTTTCTTTATTTCTTTTGGATTTATTTTTCCTTACCAATATTACTTAAGAATTATTAGGCTCTTAAATAAGGATTAGAATTATCTTAATCACTATATCTAAGTTTGGGGTATTTCAATCTACCCCCCTTAAGAACTTTGTCCTCAAAGTTGCTCAAGGTTATAGGGTTACAATGCTTGATCATTCATACTTGTCTATACCAGACGTCGTACATTCTTCCTCCTTCCAAATCCTCAATCCATTACTCAAGATTCCTACTTTCCATGCCTTACCAATGTACAATAATTACTCAAATCCACGTTACTACCAGCCATCCAGTTCCTCTTTACTAAATTTACACGTACATGCAGTGCAAAGCTATCCCCAAAGCAATGCAATACACATTACAATCCCGCAGGCCCTCAGGTCATCTAGACACAGGACTCTTCTATGTCCCGCTGCCCTTGGAATAATACAATACGATACTCTACTACCTTCTCAGGCATACGCTTCTAGCAAATCCTTCATCTTCAGGCTAAGAAAAATTCTTTCGCACCCACTACTTAGGAATTTTCCAATGCATACAACTCCAAATTCCAGTTTGTATTTATTGCTTCTACCCTATGCGTGATTCTTGTGACTACTTGAGGGGAGCTTCAAGAATCGTTCGACCCTGATGTGATCAGCATCAGTGTTGAACTATCTTTCCACCCCATTTTGTGTTCGGCTTCCCTTGATCTGATCAGGATCAAGTTCGACTTCCCACATCCGTTTCAAACAATAGATAATTCAATCATTTTCATTTTCTACCTTTTTACTCTTCCTAGTCATAATTACAATTTCACACAACTCCAAAGGATGGAATTCAGTCCATCAATCATTCTCAATCTACTTCCCAAATGCTTTCCTCGGAATTCGATGCGTAAATGCTCATTTCATCAATCTTCTCTACTTTCTTCCATTACCCTCTATTATCTCTACTATTCTGACTAGGGAATACATTACTTATGAAATTCAGCTGTCCTCAATTTACTTGCAATAACATACTTACGAATACACCACTCGTGGGTTACATTCCTCTACTACTCATAGTTAATCCGTACTACTTCTTTAAGAATACAATACTTGTGGAGCTCCGTCCACTACTCATTCTCAATTGTCTCAAGACAATCACCTAGGGAACTCGATCTCCTCTAGGTTATACATCGGTTTTATACCGACTCAAGCATCGTAATGCCATGTCTAACTTCAGATAGGCACACACTACAGGGATTATCGTTTCCCCAAGAGTTAGTATACTCCTCTTTATTAATACTTTTACACTGGGGTTACAAGATGGTTATATTCATCCAATGGTATTCGCATCTCTTGTGCCTAATTACCACAATTACAATATGAATGAATACTTATGTTTATCTGACATAAGTACTAATCATCAACTCGATTCTCATTTGTGCTATGCACATTATAGTTTCTGTGTTTTATTCATGAAACTTACATTAAGCGGTTTTCGCTCTACCCCCCTTAAAAGGGATTACGCCCACGTAATCTACCATATGTTACTATTAAACATTGGTTTACTCGATTTAGGCAATCTGAAGTGTTTAGCTTCACTACGATATACTATACAATATGCTCTGGTCAAAGGGTCTTAACCATACCAATGGTTTAGTCTTTGCACCGAGGATTCCTATATGAGTTTATTTAACTCATAATTAGTTCAGTTCTAGCCTATTAGGCTTCAAGGCATTAATAGCCATTCTTTCATACTTACTAGGTGTATTACATTTCCTAGCTAGGCCCACTAGCTTCTGCTGCGCGACCCTGATAACTTGGGTTACTCACCCTTCATGTTATCCTTAATGTGTTATACATCACCTTTTTATCCCTCTATTGTGGAGATAAGGTTTACTAACAGTTTGGTATTCTTTTACCGCTGTTTGAACTCAATGAGTTTTAGATTGTAACCAGCTCTCTGGTAATCTATTATACATATTATTCGTACTCCCACGATTATTCACTAAGTTCCTCCGACTTATTGTCGGGCGAGGTTAAGTCACTACCTAGTTGCAGTGCTTCCTCTGCTGTCACTAGCTTCTGAATAATACCAGTTCTTCTGGTTCAGTACAAGTGTTCTTTTCTTGTATGACCTTGCATTCTCAATGCGTCGGTCCAAGTGACTTTCTTCAGTCTTCTTTCACCTTTTATTCCAATGGAATTTACATCTTGTGGTTGTTAGTGTGCTTACACTCTTCGTGCTTCTTTGGCCTTAGGCCGCACGGTTTGTTGCTAGGCTTGCTTGACTGGCTTATGCCATGTTGTTGGTGAAAGAAAGGTTTACTACGGTTTACATTTCCATATTCCTAGCTATGGCATTAGATCATTGCTGCGCGAGTGCAATACCAAAACACTCAGTCATACAGAGTGCAGAGGCGTAAACGCTTGGCAGTAAGTCACTTATGTGATAGGGATGAATATTTCTGCTTGTCATCTCATACTTATACTTCGTGTCATTGTCCAACTACTTCCTCATTCCGGTCGCTTGTTGCGCACCGTATTCTTACTCACTATACCACATCGTTTTTACGGTCTCCGTTACTGTGGTAGCTTACCTTTACTCCTTTCCATTATCGTTGGCACCATTTCCTTATGGTGTACAAACACTAGGAGGTTCCTAGTCATATGTATGACGGTTGTCGTAGTATACCGCAATACTATTATCTTCCCATTGTGGGGATGTTTTATTTCAATTTAGGTTTTATGTGTAGGTTAGCTTACCTCACATTACTTCTTCATTCATGATATAGTTTGTCAAATATCTTAGTTGACCAAGGATGAAGTGGTTTATCATGTTGCAAGCTCTCTTGAGCGTTGGTCATTCATGGTGTGTAGTGTGCACACCCATTGATTGTTTTTGACAATTGCTGTCCTCCCAAAGCTGAGCATTAGTTATAGGCTCTAGCTGTGTAGTTTCGCTTGTATGCATATCACCTGGACATCCCAAGAAACTTTAGGGGTTTTCTGGTCCCGTTCTCTAATTGAAGAGTATTTTATCACTGATAGGTGAAAGTTCTTGTTGAGGGGTTTGTCGCCACTCATACATCTGCTAGCAGGGTTACTATGTTAGTACCTGCTTATGTACTGCATAGGGAGTATACTTACTCCTTTAAGACGTAATGGTTTGGAAATTCATTTCCTTATTCCATCGCCCATTGGCAATATCTATTGCGTAGGCTTTATTGTTATAGTAGATGGAAGCCTTTCTAAGGGTTCACATCTTCACCACATTGGTGGTCTTCGGTTAACGAGGGGTACCTTCCCTTGGGTTCTCGTAGTGTCCAAGTGTGGACTAGGCCATTGTTGGTGTTATAACAATTTCTATGCCTCTGCATTATTATCTACAGGGGCATGAAGGTAATTAAAACTTAGTCAGTTGTATACTAGACTGGTGCTCTAGTGACAGTGACGGTGACATTGAGTTGATCATTACTCCAAGCCACTCAGGATGTTGGGTTTGGATCGATGGTCCAATTGTTGATTTCTTTGTCGTATGAGACCGTATCTCTTGTAAGTCTTGCTATTAGATGGTGTGGGTTATGCAACCGTTAAGGTTTACCTAACATAGTTGGTTGATGGCTTTTAAGCCGTATTGCTGCGAGCTATGCTCTTTGCAAGCTGCTTCTTCACATTTCCACTTCTCCTATACCCCATAGGTTGGGGGTATTACTGGCTCCATGGTAAGTCGTGACATCGCGCTTCCGTTCATAGGAGGTCCTTTAGGCATTCTGGTGTTAACCAGTGCCTTTTGTAGTCTAGGGTATTTCCTGTTAAGTGAAATCCCTTCGGTGTCTTAACCGAGTGTTCATTCTAGCTTTTGTGCTTTTATCATGTCGCTGTTGTTTGACTGTTGCAAATTCAGACACCCTTCAAGGATTGCTCCTGGGTGTTGTTAGGTTATGCCGTTACATCCGGGTAATGTTTATAACATGTGTTGTCCCCTATACCGTCTTATGGTATTGCATTAAGCTATCTCCTTTCAGGTTATGACGTCTCCCATCGTTGGGTAGACCGTTTACACTTGCTCCTAATGCTTGAGACTAGGTTTAAATATCCTCTCCGATGATGGATTGGCCTCGTGGTAATCTTGTGAGCGCTCTTGGGAGTTCTGTCCCGTTTGTTGAGCATTGTGGTGTTCACGTTAGGCAACTGCCTTACTGTGTTTAGGCTGGGTATGCTTCCCAGCTATCACGTATTTGTTTGATGTCTTGAGACATATCCAATGTCTATACTTACTAGTATGTGCTCCTTGCACTTTCTAGTCCTTATTCCTTATCTTTAGATGGATTCTCTGAGTTCTTTATACTCGATCGTCTGAGGTGTCCAGTTGTTCCGGTTTGAACTTACTGATGGTCCGTAGAACGGAGTTGACTACCTCCCGTGCTTCGCACACTACATGTATACATACGTGGGGTACCATGTTGATACGTTACCACTTACCCGACTACTTGTCAGGCCCGCAAGCTCCTTCGGAGTGCGGTTGTCCCACATCCCGTAATTGGGTACACTCATAGTGTTCGTCACACGCCTAGGTGAAGTATTCTATTGCCAACTCCTCTTGTATCACTTTATGATACTCACCGTAATTCGGTTGGTCTGGTTTTAAAATCCAAGGTTTTTAATGAAAGTTGTGGTTTGAAAGCAGGGTTTGGTTTTGAAAACAATGGTTCGGTGTTAAAAGATGTTCTTCATGGCATAGCCATGTTTGAGGTCTTGACCGAGTCCAGCTTCTTGCTGACTGGTATGTCCTTAATACAATGGTCAGGCCGTCACGCCTTTCCAAGGTTTGAGTTCTCTAGCTTCCAGGATTTGCGATCCTATAGTTGCTTCACTGCTGTCACGGTACATTACTATGTACCTGTGGTGTGTTAAAGTTCCTCTACATGTTCCTGCCTTTACTGCACTTGCCGTGGCAAGTGCGTGGTACGGTTGGTTTTTGGTTAGGCCTATACCGGTCTTGGTATGGTTTCCACTTTTATTTAATAGTCTTGTTGACTCTTCCCTAGATCATATTGATCTATGTTTGGGGTACTCGATCCTTTTAAGTAGCTTCCCATCGATCTTGACATGGTTGTCTTGGTCGGGGTACTTCTCCAATCCTTGGAGATACCTATTTATTTAGTTTTGTGTTTTCTCTTGTTGCTCGTTCCCACTGGTTTACCGTGGTTATTGAGCCTTAGCTTGTCTAGGCACTATTCTTGTAGTTGCGTCGGATTATATCTCGTGGATATTCTTGTGGTTGTGTACGTTATATCAGCCAGGTATTGTAACCTCTTGGCGTTGTAGTTCCGGAGTTAGCCACTCCTGACTACTTCCTTAGTCAGCTAGCATACCGTTGGTGGTATTACTTAGCTATTACTGTCCCGCAGACTCGTATCTCGAGCTTGTTCTATTTCCTTTTTCCGCTCTGTTGCACGCTTAGTGCTTCTTTTCCTGCTGCTGATTGGTTAGCTAGGTTCGCGACTGCTACGCAGGTCGCCCCATGTTGTTGCATGTTGTAGTCTCCTTATGGTTGGAGTTCTCATTCTACCGCCATTAAGTGCGGGTATTGTTGTTCAACCGGGATCCATCTCCGGGTCTTCCAATCCTTGGGATCTACTACTTGTCAAGTTCTTGTTTACTGTGTGATTGCTTCACATCTGCCAGATCGGGTTTTCCCGAGTATGAGAGGACCTTCCTTCTCTCTGGCGTACTTTCCAAAGTTATACAGTGGGATTGTGGAGGGCGGGTCTGGTATAGTAGGTATCCGGTACTCACCGGTAGTTCCTAACTAGCATACCTCTAATGCTAACACTCAGCCCTTAGCCCTAAACTTCTAATTCCTAACTCGGTATTTCCTAAACTCGGTATTTCCAGTCATCAGAGCGATACTTCGCTCTGATACCACTTTTTTGTAACACCCCTACCGCTAATACCGTCATTACCGTCCAATCTCCTTATACAATACAGATTCACGCAGCGGATACTTACATACTCAACGGTGGGGGATACACTGCCGTTAGCCACCCACGTGACCAACAAGGCTACTACTACATACAACATCGGTCTGATGGACCGGAATATCCGAGTACCACACAAATACAATACATACTCCCATTACTTACTGAGTACTACAATACTCCATTCGATACAATACTCCATCCAATGCAATACTCCATAATTCAATACAAGATAATACACCACACATACCGAGTTTACTAAGTTCCAATCACAAATACGATACTTCCTCCAAGTTCATACATACTCTTCAAGAGTCTATCCACTACCCGTTTCTCACAACTACATACTAGTGTACCCCTTGGTACATTTCCACATTCAAGGCTACAAAACTTATACCATTTACTACAATCTACCTTTCATTCCTAGTAATCTAGGCATGTCCATCGGTCTCTTCTGTGACCAGGTCTGCTTCGGGTACCTGCACACTAAAAACGTTCCTCCGAGGGGGTCAGCTTTCGCTGAATATGATAATTGCATACCCCGCGTACTAGCGAGGGTACGCCGACCATTTGGTCGAATACATGCAATTCATTTTGCAACACATACATGCATACATACTTACATACATACTTACATACATACTTAGATACATACATACTTTCGTTCACAATACTACAATACGACACAAGGTATACATACATACGCACGGTACAATGCATGCTTGGAAGACAATGCCGGTCAACCAATACTTACTTACCATCTTCCAGAATACACATACACAATACTTACTCAGTACATACTCAATACGCAATACGGAGATACACTTCTCCAATTCACACAGAAGGCTTGTTAGCTTCTTTACACACCCGGGTTAGTCGGATGTTCAATACTCTTTTATTCCCGGTCAATGACTTACAATAGTCAAGACTAATACACATACAATACTTACTTCTTACATACTTTACTCAAGTCAAGTCGGTATGACCTCCGGGCAGGGATTACTACATCCCACCACCGGGCTTTAGGGTGGCCCACTAATCCAGGATGCTACCCATTCAAGGGGATTGGTCCATGGAAAAGATTACAGCCAGGATTCGGATCCAACCTCTTGTGTTTCCTTGTCCTCACGCGTGGCCGAAACTATATCGGACTTCTACTCATTCCATTACTCATTACTCATGTCAGGAGTTAGATTGTTAGGAATTAGTAGAAGTCAGTACTTCATTTCCATACATACATACAATACACAAGTACACAATACTTACACATACTTCTCATTTCCATTCATGCATTTCATGAATTATACAAACTAATTGTTCAAGAAGATACAACAAGAACAAGATAGTTCAAACACAGTTAAGTGTAATATAAGTCCGATTCGTGCATTTATCTTATTGGTGATCACATAAGCACACAAATCGGGGTAACCAGGTTAGGATACAGAGCATGAAGAAATCATACCGTTCACCGTCGTATACGTACTACCGGGTTCCTTCGATGTTCAACTACTTGCTTCCTATATATACATGAAGTTGTATGATCAATATTCTATTATTGATTCAACTTACTCCTTCATTAACATTCTCAATGTATACTTACTACACTATTACTTTCTTACTTGATTATAAGACATTCTTTTCTTTACTACTTCTTAAACTTGCTTCCTTACTCATTTACTCCTTTTCTTACCATTACTTCTTCATTAATGGTGTATTGCTACATATATATGCATACATGTGTATAGGCATATACATATACATACATATGATTACTATAGTCATATTATAAAAACATTTTTTTTAAGTGTTTGGGCCGTCCGACCCACCGTCCGACCCAACACCTGGGTCGGACCATTCCAGTAAGTTCCTCGTTCTCTGAAATTCATCCGTCCGACCCAGCACTGTTTTGTCCGACCCATACACCTCTGGGTCGGACCATTCCAGAAGGTTTTAGTTTCGTTATCCACGCTATGTCCGACCCATGTCCGACCCAACCTCTGGGTCGGACAAAGTCAGGAACTTCGATACAGAATTTTTTTTTGCCTGTCCGACCCACGTCTGACTCACGGCCCTGGGTCGGACCATTCCAGAAAGTTTTATTCTCGTTATTCAGGCCTTGTCCGACCCAGCGTCCGATCCAGGCTGTGGGTCGGACAGTAGTAGAACTTTGCTACAGGCCTTGTCTTCTTTTCCCAATTTCACCCATTGCTTCCCCAATTTTCCTACATGCATCCTAACATGTTTTAGCACTAATTAGGCCATCTAAACCATGCTATTTCATTCTCTAATTCATTATACAACTCTATACTACTTATTCACCCCATTTTCCAAGTTCCACTTCAACACTTACATTGTCTTCTTCCTTAATGCATTTTGCTACAGATTTTGTCTTCTCTTTCATGCTACAGATTTTTCCCTCAACTCCTAGCCTCCAATACTCCCTCAATCAATGTCATTCCTAGCATCCAAAATACATTACCTTACACTCTAGTTTCATCTCATTTACAAACCCATATTCAAACCTGTTACAAGGTACTAAACACTCCTTTTAAACTCTCCAAAATCTGTTCCAAATGTGCCTAAGTCCTCAAATTCCTAGATGAAATTTGACATAGTCTCCCCTATATTTCTAACATTCTCCACACGTTATTTCAGCTCACATATTCATATTCTCACAACCTGTTTACACAACACTTCTTATACACATTCCAACATCTCTACAACACAATAAAATCCTGCACAAATACACATTCACTACCCAATGTTTTCCCAAGTTTTAAACATCATTTAAAACTTCAAAAACTGTTACTTCTCTTCTCCAATACACTACTACATTACCACTACTCATTACTCGAATACATTACTCACTTTACTACTTAAAATCTGTTACACTACTACATACAAAACTAGTTCAAGGTAAGAGCAATTACCTTGTCTTGCTAGTTTTTCTTTCTTTCTTTTCCTTCTCTTCTTCCTTCTTTCCTTCTTCTTTGCTCTTCCTCACACAATGCACAATACTACAACCACCATACCAATACACACTACCATTTAACATTCAGTTTTGCACTAACCCTAGAATTTAATGTTTTAGGGTTTAGGAAAGAGTATTACCTTCCAATGAATGGATGAAGTTCTTGACTAGCAAGAGAACAAGATTCCTAGCCCAAATAAGAAGCCAAAATCGGCTGGAGCATGAAGAACAAGGCATTCAAAAACTGAAAATTCTTAAAATGCTAATGAGGGCTAGAAACGATGGATTTTCGAACTTCTTTTTACCTCAAGATGATAAGGAGGTGAAGGTGCTTCTAATGGTGGACTTGAATCTTCAAATGGGGAATACCCACCGAAATGAAAGTTGAGCTTTTGGATTTTTGAAAGGAGGGAAATGTTCTCCTTTGCAAGGGGATTCCAATGGTGTATTTTTTTTTGAGTTTGGACAAGTATTTAGCTTGGACAAGAGGAGAGAAGTGGAGAGTTTTGTGTGGGTTCTTCAATTCACCATGGCTGTCGCATGGGAGAAGGAAATTCAGAGAATAGAGAAGGAAGGGGAAGGAAATCGTGAGTGAGGGTGAGGGGAGTGAGAGAGAGAGAGTCTTATTTTGCTTTTTACTTATTTCTTTTGTCCTTTAGTGAATTAGGGACAATAAAGAAAGGGAGAGTGAGAGGGGAAATCGGCTACACACATGCCCCTCTACAGATTTTTGCTTTTTATTTGCAAAAGTGGACACACTAACTTTGTTTAATTGCACTCTCACCCCACAACTTACCGGTTGTTACAGTTCTTACTAACCGGTACCTGTTTTCCGGAATTTTCTCGTTTAATTAATTTTATTGGTTCTAAAGCTTCACTAATATTTATTAGTGACTATTTAGTTGACCAAAATTGTTACGAGTCTATTTGACCCGCTTAAAGTCGCGTTTTCCCGGTTTCCTTGAAAAACGCGCTTTAAGGTTCGTTTATACTTTTAATCCATTTTAAGGATCCGTTTTCTTCGGGAGTTGTTCCCTTATATTATTTAGGCATTATTAAGCCTTAAGAATCCATATAATACTCTAACCGAGGTCTCGCACCTCTTATGGTTATTTAACGCTTATTTAGCGTTTTTCGCTTTTTAAGCGTTTCTTTATTTCTTTTGGATTTATTTTTCCTTACCAATATTACTTATGCATTATTAGGCTCTTAAATAAGGATTAGAATTATCTTAATCACTATATCTAAGTTTGGGGTATTTCATCAGGTTTTGGTTTATTCTTTAATCAGAACAATGAATATGACCTGGTAGCTTATTGTGATTCAGATTGGGCTTCATGCCCTATCACAAGAAGATCTATATCAGGTTATTATATCATGTTGGGTGGATGTCCTTTAAGTTGGAAATCCAAGAAACAAGTATCTGTCTCATTGTCCTCTGCTGAAGCAGAATACAGAGCAATGAGACAGGTTACTAGTGAGCTAAGTTGGCTTAGCCGGTTACTGAATGAAATAGGCTTAAAGGACATCAACCCCATCCCCTTACACTGTGATAACTTAGCTGCAGTTCATATAGCTAGGAACCCTGTTTCTCATGAACGCACAAAGCATATCGAACTAGATTGCCACTTTGTGCGTGAGAAAATTCAAGAAGGATTAATCCAGGTCCAACACATACCAAGCAAACTCCAATTAGCGGACATCATGACAAAATCACAGGCAAAAACTATCATAGACTGTTCTCTCCTTTGGGTTTGCAGGAACAGGTTGACGCAGGATGATCAGACAGGAGCAGCAAAATCCCAATCTTCACAGAGTACAGATTGTAATTTTTGAGGGGGGGGGGGTATTAGGAATAATATGTTACATATTATCTTTCCTGTGTACGCTTCTAGTGTGTATTAGGATTTAATATGTAATTCTTTCTTTCCCCTCAATCTGTAAAACCCGGTTCTGTTTCTCAACCGGGTCTAGTCTCGGTTCTAGTCTTTCTTATGTCTCTGTTAGCTTTCTGGAAAGATCACCAACTCATCTTCCTTCTGTAATAGGAACGAAAGTTCTCTCTGTATTCTTTCGTTCTACATTCCAAGAAATAAAGAAAGTTTTCCGATTCAATTCGTAAAACTCTGTCAAGTGTTGATCATATTGGTTTTTGTAGGGGGTGTATTTCTATTTTTATATTCCATGAAACAAACTTGCATATAATATCAACCAAAGGTGTTTTAAAAAGTATCATTAAAACGTAAAAAGTATTTCAAGTTATTAGTAGCCTAGCACTTGATGACTCCAAAGAACTTGTTATCTCTACACAATTATGACAAACCAATAATACAATAGTTAACCTACAATCTAAAATTTAACGCTAAAGTCTAAAAAAAATGAAACCAATTCAAGTCTTTCTCTAATAAACTTTATACAAGGGATACTTATTGAGGATTTTGGTGTTACTCATTATATAATTGTGAGATATTTTAGGCCATTATTGAAGTGAAGGGATATAATCACTTCCCTCCAATGTTAAAAACTAAAAAAGTAACTATGCGCTATTCTTCATTTTCTTCTTATGTCTGCATCTTTGCAGAGATAAATCAAAGGAACTGCTGCATCTCGCTGCACACCACGGTAATTTTCTTCTCATCACTCACGATAATTTTGCACAAGCAATCTACTATTGTTTATGTGCTTCCCAAAACTGAAGAAACAGAAATGCTGACTAGTTGGGCGCTAACTGTAGCTTCGTAGTTGCTTCATCAGCTTTTTTTTTTACCTATTTTTTTTTCGCCAGTGTGCAATTTGTGAACCATACTGTGAGTTTGTTTTATATGCTTCATGTGCATCTTGATCAAGCTGAAAACCACTTTAACTGTTTAACGTAGTGGACATTTGGGAAGAACAAGGGGCTTGGGCTTTACTTGGATTATCTAATGCTAACATTAATTGCCGCAGTTGGTACTTTGCAACCCAAAAAAAAAAGTTTTTAAGATGCACAAGCAATAGTCTTGATAGGGTATATCAAAGCGGAAATATAAAAGTCATCAGATTATATCAACCATTTAGTTGCTGCTTATCATTCGATTACGAGAATAACGATGTAATAATTAACAGGAAAACAAGTAGTTGTAGCTAGTACAACATAGTGGAGAAGGGTAGTTAGCTGCTGCTGCTACCATTGTTTTTCTCAAAGAAACTGTTACAACGAGTTGAACTTATCAGTAGTATTATAATAAGAAAACAGAGCTATCATTCTAATTCAAATGCCATTTATTAATTGTGTAGATTCTGTACTATGTTCGATCTGATGTTTTATCCACTTAGTTGCTGTCATGATGTGTATAATTGATCATCTATATCATATTTGTTGGATTCGTTCTCCTTTATCTCCTTGCCAGCGAGTCACTAATGATTGGTTTCACATCGCTTTCCTTGTTTGTGTATATTTTTGTTGTCATGCTTTAGCTAAATGTTGAATATATTTAACGAAGACAAAACAACACAGAATGAAAAGTAAAATACAACTATCTAATGGAGGGAATTAGTATTTGACCCCGAATCAGTACTGAAATTACAGGCATGGTTATAATCGATTAATATATATGACCCATTTTAGTGTATAAAATAGTAATGGTCGTGTGTGTTGTCTACATTGTATATCAAGTCCTAAGTCTGGTCTAGTATCTGTCCTTGTTGAAATGATAATTAAAATCGTGTTGTTTCCTTTCTCATTATATTTTTGTGCAACTTTTATCCTTATGAGTTAGAATTAATACAATACAAGCATCTCAAAACCTTTTATGATTAAGCTAAACATGATTGACAAGATTCCATTGTTTAAAGAACTTTAAAAAGAAGTGCACTACTATAACATTGATTTTGGTCAATTGTTTTTGCTACCATGTTGCACTTATGTTACACTGTCTTTTGGCACTGTTGTTACATTGCTATTTTCCATGTTGTCGCTACAGCTTCTCTCATTCTTCTTTTTTTTTTTCTGTTGTGATGTGCTGCTTAATTGGCTAACGTCTGCGCTCCTTAATTGGCTGATGTCCGCACTCCTTAATTACTTCTTCCCAGACACAATTATGCTTATGCTTAATGGGCAAGATAAGGTGAATTTAGTTGAAATGCAACCTGAAGTCAGCTTCTGTTGAAATGTAACCTGATGTCAGCTTCTGTTGCTATCAAATTTGTTGTTTTAGGTGCTTGTTCAGTGCAAGTGTTGTTTTTGAATGTTGTATTGTTTTCAAAATTCTGACTAGCTAACCGAGATAAGAGATCAGATGAAACTGATTTATCGTGATGATGAGGATAAGATGTGCGGCCGCAGATTAGTAGAATTTGTACTCGCAAAAGTGCACATGATGATATGCAATGAACTAGAAAAAAGCATAGTAAAATTAGTGAGAGTGCTTTTTCCACAGTGCAGATGCTATAATTAGCTTATATTTCAGCTCTTCTGATGGAATATGTTGTCAATCCTTCTTTCTACATATTGATAATCTCATCATGACTTGTCTGCATTTTTCTTTTAGTTTGTTCTGTCATATTCTCTATGTCCTGTTGAATCGTGTTATCAGCACCATCTTTCAAGTAATCTAAACAGTGGGAGTTTAATGTCTGCTATGTGCTGTTTTATTTGTAATGTATCATGTGTACCACTTTAACATGATGTGTTTATTTTCTATATAGATATAGATAGTGACATTTGACAAAGAAAGAACGGAAGGATTGTAAAATGTAATAGCAGTAGTATGATGTTGATTGTTGTGATGATCATAATCGCGGTAGTCAAAGTATACTACTGCATTGTTTAATCATGCCAAATATGCTATTGTTGGTGGGCTATGTGATGATGATTACTAGTAGCTTTAATACTGAATTTAACATATCTCTAACATTGATTCTATTATGTTTTGTAAATCACTGATTATATTTTTTCTTTCTGATAAATTTTTTCCATCTCAGGAACAAGTGATTTGATGAAGCGCTTTGTTGCTGGTGAAGAGCTCCAGCTGCTACAATCTTCCTTGTGAAGACTTTTTTTCTAGTTTGATTTTACCTTTTAACTAGGTTGTTTTGCCTTGCTACAACTACTATGCCTTGTGGCTATAGACATATCTCATTTTGATTTTGTAGTGTGAAAATATTGATACATATGTGCTTCACTATTCCATCTATATGAATGAATATCATATATAAGAGTATCGTGTATACTGTATAGAGCCTTATTTATCTGTAGTTACTATGATAGTGTTGAAAACATAATATAATAATGTTACACTACTAGTTAATGTGCAAACAGACCATTTTAGCAATATATAAACTAGTGCTTGACAAACAAATATAATTTATCATCTAAAAATGAAATTAGTGTCTGATTATATCAACTAGTACTTGACAAATGGATAAAATTTAGTGTCCGAAGATCTAAATTAGCGTCCGGTGAGTAGAAGCAATTTAGCGTCCGAAAAATGTTGGATGCAAAGTTGTAATAATTTGTCTCCAGCTATTTAGCGTCCGATCAAGAGAGTTGCGACCATTCGTAGATGCTATTTAGCGTCTGATTGTGGACGCTAACAAGTTTTGTAACCCCCTATTTAACATATTATTAGCGGAAACAAAATACTAAAGACGTACAGATCATCGGGTTCCAACACCCGGTACCAACCTCACCAAACACAACTTAATGATTACAAAGTCACGGCCTGAACCACGAAAAACTTAACAAAAATAAAGTAATAAAACATCAAAACTCTCCAAGCCTAATCCCATCCCCAATCACTCTTCCTCTTCGTGGCCACCTGTAAGATAACACGTACCTGCAATAAAAAAGCAGCCCACCCCAGAAGGGGCGGGTCAGTTCCCTGGAATGGAACTGGTACGATTCTCCAAAAACAACTTAAATACAATTCTTACACAAACAATAACTTGAAACCCAAACACTTAAAACAGTCAGAGAAAATAAAGCATTTCACAATCACCAAATCAAGATACTAAGATAAAAATAAAGTTTATAACTGGGAAATAAAGTTAGTGGAACAAAATCACATCATGTGTTAGTGAACATCCATTGCCTTAGTTAAACCCCAATTCCCGTTAGGAGTAAAAAGACTCAGATAGTCCAAAGGACTAGGAACGATAAAATAGATCCAGGAATCAAGACTCAAGAGTGGATATAATTTAACTGGGAGATGGCCCCCACCGCCAAATATCAATGTCCATATGGACGAGGGATATACAGCCCCCTGCTGTCATAATTTTCAATGTCCTAGTGGACGAGGGATATACAGCCCCCTGCTGTCAAATATCATGCCCCTATGGGCGAGGGATATACAGCCCCCTGCTGTACCATTAAAGACGCGCGCACGTCGAAAGAAAGATTTCCAGGAATGACCTTTTCCAAATTCCCACTAGACCACCAACTACCTAGAGCAATACCAAAACACTCAGTCCTACGAGGCGCAAGCTAACCCTAAGCAGTCAATGTCTAACGGGACACCAAATAGAAAGAACCAGTACCCATGCAAATTTCATGCCCAAGGCTCAGTTAGTCACACAAGCTGAGTTAGTCACACAACCAATTTTTTTTAGAAATTCCTCTTAAAGTCGGTTAGCGTTTTCCAAAACATTCCACAAGTCAATCATCAAAAATATCGGAGTACGAGAAATCGTACCTGGTACGTGAAGCACAATAACTAACTCGTAAAAGTGATTCCCAAAGTAACCTATAATTAAGGTGTTCCAAACGTCGATTAGTTAAGAGACTTTCAAACTTAACAACCTTCTTCACTTACTGATTAACAGTTCTAAGTTTACCATTATTCTTTTACAAAGGTTTGGGCTTGACGTGTTAACCAAATCCGTTGTTAGGCCCATCTCGATTAGTTTGGAATAATTAGGATTTATTCCTGAGAGTGGCCCAAACTCTCTTTGGATTGTTAAAGTGGGCTTTTGGAGTTCATAGACTTGGGCTTAGTAGGTTAGCCCAAGACAGGGTTAAGTTATGTTGTGTAATAACTCTTAAATTAACAGTGATTATTTAATCACGCACTGACTAAAACCTAAGGTTTAATATATATATATATAACCTACTTATTATAACTGCCACAAGGATTACTATTTCCCTCAACTATTTTAATGTATTTATTCACATGTATATTATATATATATATATATATCTTTATGTATTAGAATTTATCCATAGAATTTTTGAAATTTTATTGTATTTAATTCAATAACTTATAGGCTTAACACAACTGACTTAAAGTTTATAACATGATGTGTTTCCTTGATTTATTTAATAGATATAAGTATACCCGTATTAAAAATTACTAAGACATTTCCCCATGTAATTCACCATATTTAAACTATCTTATTAATACCACCTTAAACTGTATTCTAAGTATATTTCATAAAGTATTTCTTTTACCATAACTTAAGGTTCTAGCTCTTATAAAGTTTAGTTATTATAAGTGGTACTTTAATTAGTTCCCTGCTTTACTTTAAATTACTTCTTAATTTATTTTTTTAATGTGTAATAATAATATTTATATATATTTGTTCCTTAGTTTATTTAAAATATTAATCCCAATAATATAGTAAATAGAATGTAGGATAATTAAATTCCTTAATTTATATAAGTTCCATACTTAAGTAAGTAAATATACTATATGTAAATAATTTCATTTATCTTAGAAGTTAATACAAAAACATTTATAAACTTACTGTTATAAATTTAATTTAGTTCCCCTTATTTTCCCCAGCTTAAAAGTTAATTAACAAACCTTACTTTAATTTTTGATTACATTAAAACTTTATATTATAGGTTATTCTTATGAAAAACTCATAAACACAATTTTTAAACCCTTTACCGTTGCCCAAAAATTCCCTTTTATACAGTAACTATAACATTTTAGACATATTATAAAATTTTTATTTCATAAAAATCTTTTTAATAGCCTAAATAATTCCAGAAAACCCGTAACTTGTAAAAAATCATAACTTATGTTTAAAAACTCCAAAACCTAATAATTTACATCAAAATAAACTACATAAAATAAGGAATCTATGGTTAAAATTTCAAGTCAAAATACATTCGGGAAGATATTTAAATTAACCCAACAAGTTAAGACTATTTACTGGAATTATTAAAACCCTTATAAACTAAATTCTGGAACGTTTTAATCTCGGCCGTCCAGATCTTATAACTACGATCGGACGGCCCTAATTCTCCGAGTTCTTCAGCGCCGAGTTCAACCAAGTCGAGTACTAAATCGACGATTCCTCACAATCTACAGAACGAAATCGCGTGATTCTTGTTTCTATGGATTCGTAATAAAATTTCGGTTCCAATGATGCTATTTCCCCAATTTTAATACAGAGTTCATCAAGATTCGAATTTGATTCGAGAGTTAGGGTTCTTAAGGTTACCGAATTCGATTCTGTCGAATTCTCCTAATCTAGAGCGTAATAGGTTAAATTACAACATGGGTTAGGTCGGAATTGTAATACCTAGCATATCGGAGAAATTTGGTCGGAGACTCACCGGATTGTGCGAATTTGGTGAATTCGAAATCGGAAACTGGAAAAACGCTCGAGCTTGACCGTTTGGGTAGCCTACTTTGCGACTCTATAACTTTCGGTACAGATTGAGTTAGACTGCGTTCTTTGGCTCAATCGAAAGATGGGACATAGATCTACACAATGATAACAAGAACTCAATCTAATATGCATTATACAGAAAGAAATTGACCCGAAAGTTACGAGTTTACCTGTCGTTTTTCTGTGATTTTATGTGCTGACAAATCAGAGACTTTGGGCGACTATAACTTCCAAACGGTTACGAATCAGGCTTGGGAATAAACATGAAAGTTGTAGATGGATTAGTGATCTACACAACGAGCTAAAGAAATCAAAATTTGGTTGAAAGACGAGGAAGTTATGGCAAGACGAACATTACCTGAAATCGAATGAAACTGGAAACTGGGTTACGAACTCGAAAGTTGACAACTTTGGATCAACTTTCCCGTCGATGTAGAATGAGTTAGGGCTTGTATGAGTTACGGTTGTAAAGAGGGAATTAAGGAGAAAGAATAGAGACGGCACTGGAAAATTCGAAGTAACGAGTGAGATATAGCCGTCACAAGTTAGGTCAAAATCGAGATGAGACTAAGTGTTGGGACGCACGAGAGGCTGACACGTGGCAGTTATAAAATTTTGGCTCTAAACTTCAAACTAGCATAACTTTGGCTAGGATGATCCGTTTTTGACGTTCTTTTTATCGATCTTCATGGTTTTTCATAACCTATTTTTGGTATAGGTTTCATGGCCTGGTTTGACCATTCTCAAAAAGTCAACTCTAGCAAGGCTTAATAAGCTTTAAGGTTTCTAGAATTTTATATTGACTTTTATATTTCAAAACAATGTTCCAACACTTCCTAAAATCTTTAAATATTTGGAGTGTTTAATAATTTTCCCAAGATTTATTGACTTATAAATCTTATTATTAAATTCATAATACTATATAATAATGTATAATAATTAGGGTTAAATAGGAGAAAACCCCTAAATAAATTTCATAATTCCATATAATAATTTAATATTCATAATTCCATATAATAATTTAATTTAATAAAAGAAATCCCCTAAATTAATTTAAATTAATTTAGGGGTATTTCAGCATATCCCCCTTAAAAGAAACTTCGCCTCGAAGTTTAACAATCAACTAATAGGCACTCACACCGCTTCGGGTGTGCTGAGACAATAATAACTTCAATGAATTCCATACCATTCCAATCCTTTATCTCCATTTCAACATTCCACTCAAGGTACCGAAATCAAATCAAGTGAATCAAATATAAACTGAAAAAACAAACAAACGTGACAAAGTACTGTGCCACAACGTAAAACTACGTACATACATACACCTCTCATTACTAACAATGCAACGAGGCATAATCCGGATGAGATAACGAAGGAGGAGTATGCCAGCATATCCCCCTTAAAAGAGCTAAGGTACGCCCTCGTACCGCCACTAACGTGAATCCTCAGGATAGCAGAGTATCATGCAAACAGATGTGGGTACTTAACTCTCATGGAGTCCTCGGTCTCCCAAGTAGCTTCCTCGACCCCATGATGTTCCCAAAGAACCTTCACTAGCTTAACTGATCTGCCCCTCGTTTTTCGGACCTTCGTGTCCAAGATCTGTATAGGAGTCTCCTCATACCTCAGTGTAGGCTCAATCTCTAACCTCTCTGGCTGCAGTACGTGAGAAGGGTCAGGCATATACTTCTTCAGCTGATACGTGAAACACATCGTGTACCTTCCCCAACTCAGCTGGTAGCTCGAGTCTGTAAGCAACTGGGCCCACTCGCTCCGTAATCCTGTACGGGCCAACATACTTAGGGCTAGCTTCCCCCTCATCCCGAATCTGAATATCCCTCTCATCGGGGACACTCGTAAGAAGACCATGTCTCCCAACTGAAACTCGAGCTCTCTGGTACGCTGATCCCCATAAGACTTCTGTCTGGACTGAGCTGCCCTCATGTGCTGCTGAATAACCCTAACGTCATCCTGCAGTGTCTGAATATACTCAGGCCCAATCAAGACCGCCTCAGCAGGGTCACTCCATGATAAGGGAGTCCGGCACGGCCTGCCATATAGAGCCTGGAATGGTGCCATGCCGATAGACGCGTGGTAAGAGTTATTATAGGAGAACTCTACCAGGTGTAGACGCTCTACCCAACTCCCCTGATAATCCAGAGCGACTGCTCGCAACATATCCTCCAATGTCTGAATAGTCCTCTCAGTCTGCCCATCAGTCTGCGGGTGAAAAGCTGTGCTAAGTCGTAGCTGAGTCCCAAATGCCTCCTGTACCTGACGCCAATATCGACTGAGGAAACGAGTGTCACGATCAGAGACGATCGTCTTCGGTACCCCATGGTACCGGATATGCTCTGTGGTAAACACCTCAGCCAGTTTGGGCACCTTCCATGTGTCCTTGATAGGTATGAACCTAGCTGTCTTGGTCAACCTATCGACTATAACCCAAATGGCGTTCAGTCCACCTCTAGCTGGAGGGAGACCGACCACAAAATCCATGCTGATGTCGTCAAACTTCCAGCACGGTACTGGAAGTGACTGAATCTGGCCGCCTGGTCGACGATGCTCAAACTTCACTTTCTGACAAGTGAGGCATCGAGAGACAAAATCAGCTACATCCCTCTTCATCCCGCTCCACCAGAATAATTGCTTCAAGTCCTTGTACATCTTGGTGGCTCCAGGGTGTACTGATAATGTCGAGGAATGAGCCTCTGAAAGAATCCTGGTCTGAAGCTCTGTCGCATCCTGAGGAACGCAGAGTCTGCCTCTGACTCGAAGGTGTCCCTCGCTGTCCAGCTCAGTCGTACTTCAAACCGTCAGTCAACCCGTCTGCTAACTTCTGTCTGATGCCCTGTAGATAAACGTCACTGTCCTGGGCTGCATACACCTCCTCAGCTATCGTGGTCGTCTCTAATAGGGCGAGTAGTGAATAAGCTCTTCTGCTCAGAGCGTCTGCCACGACATTTCCTTTCCCTTCTGTGTACTGGAGGTTGATGTCATAATCGGCCAGTAGCTCAACCCATCGTCGCTGTCTCAAATTGAGCTCCTTCTGGGTCCAGATGTACTTCAGACTCTTATGGTCTGTCATAATCCGGACTGTGGCTCCATACAAGTAATGTCGCCAGATCTTCAAGGCGAAGACTATGGCGAGGAGCTCAAGGTGGGTGGGGTAGTTTTCCTCGTGCTTCTTCAGCTGTCTAGAAGCATACGCTACTACTCGGCCATGCTGCATCAGTACTCCACCAATTCCTCTGCCTGAGGCATCGCAATATACCTCGTACCCCTCATTCCCCTCTGGGATAGTCAATACTGGAGCTGTGGTCAAGGCGTCCTTCAGCGCCTTGAAGGAGACCTCACAAGCCTCTGTCCATACAAAAGGGCTGTCCTTCTTCATCAAGGAGGTCAAGGGCTTGGCAGCCTGGAGAAGTCCTTCACAAAGCGTCTATAGTAGCCAGCCAACCCAAGGAAACTCCTAACCTCTGTCACGGTGCGAGGTCTATGCCAGCTCTGCACTGCCTCGATCTTAGCTGGGTCTACAGAAACTCCCTCAGCTGAGATCACGTGTCCAAGAAATGACACCTTGTCCAGCCAAAATTCACACTTGCTGAACTTGGCATATAACTGTTTCTCCCTCAGCGTCTCCAAGACTGTCCTCAAATGCTGCTCATGTTCCTCCTTGCTCTTAGAGAAGACTAGAATGTCGTCAATAAATACGACTACCGACTTATCCAGCTGGGCTTGGAAGACTCTCTGCATCAAGTCCATAAATCTCGCTGGTGCATTGGTCAGTCCAAACGGCATCACTGTGAACTCATAGTGGCCGTATCTGGTCCGGAAGGCTGTCTTCTCAATGTCTGGCTCAGCTACAGCTATCTGGTGATATCCGGATCGCAGATCGATCTTAGAGAACACCCTTGCTCCCCTCAGCTGGTCGAACAAGTCATCGATCCTGGGCAGTGGGTACTTGTTTTTGATCGTGACATTGTTCAACTCTCTGTAATCTATACACAGTCTCATGCTCCCGTCCTTCTTCTTGACGAACAGCACAGGAGCGCCCCAAGGTGAGACACTGGGTCTAATGAAACCCTTATCCAGTAGCTCCTGCAACTGCTTCTTTAACTCGACCATCTCAGCAGGGCCCATCCGGTAGGGAGCCTTAGCAATCGGTCCCGTGCCCGGTACGAGGTCGATGTTGAATTCAACCTCTCTCAGCGGTGGTAGTCCAGGTAGCTCCTCTGGAAAAACGGGGTACTCCGACACAATGGGAACGTCGCTCCTGAACTTCGGATCCGTCCTCAGATCCTGGGCATACAGTAGTAGGCAGTAGCGCCCTTGGACACTTCCTTCATCAGGGATAATGCTGATACAACCTTCACAGTCGGCTGCTTAGGCTGCATTCGGTATGATACTGTGATCCCTGTGGCTGACTTCAAGAGGAGACGATGCTCTGCGCAGTGTAGTCTACCTCTGTACCGCTGTAGCGTGTCCATGCCCACAATATATCAAATCCCATGCCAGGGAAGACAATGGCGTCGAGAAGAAAGTCTGCTCCCTTGATGTGCATGCTCAGATTCTTGCACTGTTTGCTGCATTTGATCAATTCTTTGGATGGCAACAAAACGGAGCAACCATGGATATCCTCTGTGGGGGCATTTATCTTGGTATGAAATGCTTGGGATATGAAGGAGTGGGAGGCTCCAGAATCAAACAAGACGGTGGCCTCCACTCCATTAATTTGGAATGTGCCTGCAATTATTAGTGAATGAATAAGTTCTAAGGTTTCTAGTAACTCTTCCAAGGCAGTTGTTCAAGGTTAATTGGTATACCTGTGATGACCGTTCCATTGCTCTTTGCTTGAGCCTGGTCCAACACATTCAGCCTGACCTCTAAATTTCCAGCTCCTACATGAAGAAATAATTTCTTAGAATTCTCATTCTTATTGAAAGCTTCATGAGCAGTTTAATGATTACAAGGCTGAAATTGTAAAGTACAAAGCTAGATCTGTCTAAAGGTCAGGTTTAATCTGCCAGGTTTCAGGTGAGTCTGGTTAATAACGGATGTGGGGGCTGTGTTGGGCTTGATTCTCTTCACTCCATGGTAGATGAGTCTAGCTGCCCCACCAAAGATCAGTACATCACCTGACTTCAGGAGGATCTTGGTGGAAAGGTCCATCCTCTTCTGGTCACCAAATAGGAACTCCGCGTCGTCTCCAAGTGATATGGAAACCACTGGAACTCCTTTGGTGATGGATTCTAGGGATTCATCCTTATCTTGATGCAACCCTAGCTTACCTTCTTTTCCATAAAAATTGATGATGCAGACGTCTGAGGTTAGGTCTGGGACGGGCTCATCCTCCAATTCTTGTGCTGCCTTAACTGCAGCTCTAATGATGGTCTGTAGTTCCTCCGGGATTGGTGGCACCTCCACTTCTTCATAGGTCTTGGTGGTGTGGTTCCACTTCTTGCCTAGGCACATGATCTTCACCTTCATGGTCGAACCGTTCTTGAAGGTAGGGGTGTAAAAATTTCCTTCCTTCACACCTAACTCCCTGATCTTGAGGATCAATGCATACTGGACTGCCGGGGTCAGGTACTCTCGTAGTAAGATCATCCCGGGTCTCAAGACCTCACACTTCTCTGGTGGGTGTGGTTTGGCTTCAAAAGGGATATTGGGTGTGGTATAGGGCAAAATAGGAAAGCAAATATCGAAAGCTGAGGAACAATTGTCATTAAATAAATAAGTCATGGTTCACAAATGGAATTGAAAGGTTCGTAACGAAATAAAATGAAGGGTTTATAGTTCATCCCTTTTTACATTGACAACGAAAAGGAAAACTAGTCAATGAAATGTAAAGAAAGTAAAAGTCTAAGCCTCTTCGTGAGGGAATAGTCCTCACCAGGTGGGCTCGGGTCATCACTGGCTGCCTCGACACGGTCTACCAGGTTGAGGATCGGTGCCTTGCCCGGCCTCTGGGGATAGTTCTGTCCCGGCCTCTGTGGATAGTTCTGTCCCGGCCTCTGTGGATGACTCTGGGCAGGGCGACCGGTAGATGGTCCAGCACCTCCTGTGCTACCTCGACCTCCTCCAGTAGTAGTAGCAACTGGGGCTCTAGCAGTGGTCCCGGTGGTGGGTTTGTAGTTCCAAGAATCCGGGTTGTGGCATTCGAATGATCTGTGCCCCTTCCTGCCGCAGTGGTGGCATTCCACCAGGTTGCCCTTACAATCCTTGCCCGGGTGGTCCTTCTTGCACCATTTGCAGAAGAACTTTCTCGCAAGTTGGTTCCCTGTTTCAGTCTCAAGGTTAGTAATTGATAACAAGATGTAATCACTTTAGGGTTTTAATTTATCTCACCCTGAAATGGCTGAGAGCGGAGTGGCTCAGCATAGCATATAGGAGACAATGGCTTTCTCGTTTCCTCCCTTGAAAAACTTTCCCTCCTTTCTGAGTCTGGGGGGTCCTCTCCCATTTCCTCTCCATTGTCATTCCTCTTGCCTAGCACAGATCCTGATAGGCAATGGTGGTCTCACATCATTCGCATCCTCCGCTAACTCCTGTGGTGACAATATATGTTAGTGGAGAAACCTTTGTGTACCAGAAATTTTAAATCACATTCCATACCTGTAGGGTCATCCCTCTGGTGGACCCGATCATAGTCATGATCTTGAAGTTCAGGCCGGTATGGAATTTGTCCACCAGATATCTTGGAGCGTAAGCTCCCTCTCCAATAACAGCAAGTAGTTCCACGAACTTGTTGTGGTACTCAGCAACAGAAAGACTCCCTTGCTTCAACTGCTCGAACTCGCTCCTCATCCTCTTCTGTAGATAGGATGGATAGAATTTAGCTCTCAGGGCCACCAGAAATGCCTGGAAGTCGAAGTTCGCCTGGGCCGTCAGCTCGGCTCTAGCGGTCTGCCACCATCGTGCGCGGGTCCCTGAAGAAAGTAGGCCGCTATGTCCACCTGACGGTTCACTGGAACATGCAGAGAGGTGAAGGCCTTCTGCATCTCGTCTATATACTTCTCCAACGTCCTCGGTTCTGGCTGGCCTTCATAGATGGGAGGACGAAGGTCGTTAACCGCCTTCAGCCAGTTGAACTCCCGGGGACCATTCGGTGGTGGTGGTGGTGGCTGTGGGATCTGAGCCTGCTGCTGGGCCAATGCAGCTGTCACTATCTGTGCTATGACCTCCGGGGTGACAGCGTCTGGTCCAAGCCTCCTGAGGGACCAGCTCCTCCTCTTCCTCCTCTTCGAGACATCTAGCTGGTATGACAGTTGTTGTTACTCAGAAGACGTAACGTAAAGACTAACTATCTATGTATTAACATTTATAACGTCCTAAGGACGGTTCGTATGTACATGAATTAAAACATAAGTAGTAAGTATGGGGTAGGGTCACGCGCCTTTCTGGAATTCTCACTTCCCAATTCTACCCCAGTTCCCCAGTTTTAAGTGCACCTATAATCTAAGTATTTCACTCGGCTTGTTTTCTCGGGTTCAGAGCGTAACTACGCTCTGATACCAATTTCTGTAACGCCCCTATTTAACATATTTATAGCGGAAATAAAATACTAAAGGCGTACAGATCATCGGGTTCCAAACACCCGGTACCAACCTCACCAAAACACAACTTAATTACAAAAGTCACGGCCTGAACCACGAGAAAACTTAACAAAAATAAGAAGTAATAAAACATAAAACTCTCCAAGCCTAATCCCATCCCAATCACTCTTCTCTTCGTGGCCACCTGTAAGATAACACGTACCTGCAAGATAAAACCAAGCAGCCCACCCCGAAGGGGCGGGTCAGTTCCCTGGAATGGAACTGGTACGATCCTCCAAAAACAACTTAAAATACAATTCTTAAAAAAATAACTTGAACAAACACTTAAAACACTCAGAGAAATAAAGCATTTCACAATCACCAAATCAAGATACTAAGATAAGAATAAAGTTTAATAACTGAAAATAAAGTTAGTGGAACAAAATCACATCATGTGTTAGTGAACATCCATTTCCTTAGTTAAACCCAATTCCCGTTAGGAGTAAAAGACTCAGATAGTCACAAAGGACTAGGAATGATAAATAGATCCAAGAATCAAGAACTCAAGAGTGGAATAATTTAACTGGGAGAGATGGCCCCCACCGCCAATATCAATGTCCATATGGAGAGGATATACAGCCCCCTGCTGTCATAATTCAATGTCCTAGTGGACGAGGGATATACAGCCCCTGCTGTCAAATATCAATGCCCCTATGGGCGAGGGATATACAGCCCCCTGCTGTTACCATTAAAGACGCGCGCACGTCGAAAGAAAGATTTCCAAGATGACCTTTTCCAAATTCCCACTAGACCACCAACTACCCAGAGCAATACCAAAACACTCAGTCCTACAGAGTGCAGAAGCGTAAACCCTAAGCAGTCAATGTCTAACGGGACACCAAATAGAAAGAACCAATACCCATGAAATTTCATGCCAAGGCTCAGTTAGTCACACAAGCTGAGTTAGTCACACAACCAATTTTTTTTAGAAATTCCTCTTAAAGTCAGTTAGCGTTTTCCAAAACATTCCACAAGTCAATCATCAAAAATATCGGAGTACGAGAAATCGTACCTGGTACGTGAAGCACAATAACTAACTCGTAAAAGTGATTCCCCAACAGTAACCTATAATTAAGGTGTTCCAAACGTCGATTAGTTAAGAGACTTACAAACTTAAAACCTTCTTCACTTACTGATTAATAGTTCTAGGTTACCATTATTCTTTACAAAGGTTTGGGCTTGACTTGTTAACTAAATCCGTTGTTAGGCCCATCTCGTTTAGTTTGGAATGATTTAGAATTTATTCCTGAGAGTGGCCCAAACTCTTTGGATTGTTAAAGTGGGCTTTTGGAGTTCATAGACTTGGGCTTATGGGTTAGCCCAAGACGGGTTAAGTTATGTTGTGTAATAACTCTTAAATTAATAGTGATTATTTAATCACTCACTGACTAAAACCTAAGGTTTAATATATATATATATAACCTACTTATTATAACTGTCACAAGGATTATTATTTCCCTCAACTATTTAATGTATTTATACATGTATTATTATATATATATATATATCTTTATGTATTAAATTATCCATAGCATTTTTAGGAAATTTTATTGTATTTATTAATGTTCAATAACTTATAGGCTTAACACAACTGACTTAAAGTTTATAACATGATGTGTTTCCTTGATTTATTTAATAGATATAAGTATACCCGTATTAAAATTACTAAGACATTTTCCCCATGTAATTCACCATATTTAAACTATCTTATTAATACACCTTAAACTGTATTCTAAGTATATTTCATAAAGTATTTCTTTTACCATATCTTAAGGTTCTAGCTCTTATAAAGTTTAGTATTATAAGTGGTACTTTAATTAGTTCCCTGATTTACTTTAAATTACTTCTTAATTTTTTTTTTAAATGTGTATAAATAATATTTATATATATTTGTTCCTTAGTTTATTTAAAATATTAATCCCCATATAATATAGTAAATAAAATGTAGGATAATTAAATTCCTTAATTTATATAAGTTCCTACTTAAGTAAGTAAATATACATATATGTAAATAATTTCATTTCTCTTAAGCTAATACAAAAACATTTATAAACTTACTGTTATAAAATGTTAATTTAGTTCCCTTTATTTTCCCCAGCTTAAAAGTTAATTAACAAACCTTACTTTAATTTTTGATTACATTAAAAACTTATATTATAGGTTATTCTTATGAAAAACTCATAAACACAATTTTTAAAACCCTTTACCATTGCCCAAAAATTCCCAAATTTAATATACAGTAACTATAACATTTTAGACATATTATAAAATTTTTATTTCATAAAAATATCTTTTTAATTTAGCCAAATAATTCCAGAAAACCCGTAACTTGTAAAAATCATAACTTATGTTTAAAAACTCCAAAACCTTAATAATTTACATCAAAATAAACTACATAAAATAAGGAATCTATGGTTAAAATTTCAAGTCAAAATACATTCGGGAAGATATTTAAATTAACCCAACAAGTTAAGACTATTTACTGGAATTATTAAAACCCTTATAAACTAAATTCTGGAATGTTTTAATCTCGGCCGTCCAGATCTTATAACTACGATCGGACGGCCCTAATTCTCCGAGTTCTTCAGCGCCGAGTTCAACCAAGTCGAGTACTAAATCGACGATTCCTCACAATCTACAGAACGAAATCGCGTGATTCTGTTTCTATGGATTCGTAATAATTTCGGTTCCAATGATGCTAATTTCCCCAATTTTAATACAGAGTTCATCAAGATTCGAATTTGATTCGAGAGTTAGGGTTCTTAAGGTTACCGAATTCGATTCTGTCGAATTCTCCTAATCTAGAGCGTAATAGGTTAAATTACAACATGGGTTAGGTCGGAATTGTAATACCGGTTAGCATAATCGGAGAAATTTGGTCGGAGACTCACCGGATTGTGCGAATTTGGTGAATTCGAAATCGGAAACTGGAAAACCGCTCGAGCTTGACCGTTTGGGTAGCCTACTTTGGACTCTATAACTTTCGGTACAGATTGAGTTAGACTGCGTTCTTTGGCTCAATCGAAAGATGGGACATAGATCTACACAATGATAACAAGAACTCAATCTAATATGCACTATACAGAAAGAAAATTGACCCGAAAGTTACGAGTTTACCTGTCGTTTTTCTGTGATTTTATGTGCTGACAAATCAGAGACTTTGGGCGACTATAACTTCCAACGGTTACGAATCAGGCTTGGAAATAAACATGAAAGTTGTAGATGGATTAGTGATCTACACAACGAGCTAAAGAAATCGAAATTTGGTCGAAAGACGAGGAAGTTACGGCAAGACGAACATTACCTGAAATCGGATGAAACTGGAAACTGGTTACGAACTCGAAAGTTGACAACTTTGGATCAACTTCCCGTCGATGTAGAATGAGTTAGGGCTTGTATGAGTTACGGTTAAGAGGGAATTGAGGAGAAAAGAATAGAGAAGACGGCACTGGAAAATTCGAAGTAACGAGTGAGATATAGCTGTCACAAGTTAGGTCAAAATCGGATGATTGTTGGAGAAAAACAAGGAGATAGAATTAACTAAGTGTTGGGGCGCACGAGAGGCTGACACGTGGCAGTTATAAAATTTTGGCTCTAAACTTCAAACTAGCATAACTTTGGCTAGGATGATCCGTTTTTGGACGTTCTTTTTATCGATCTTCATGGTTTTTCATAACCTATTTTTTTGTATAGGTTTCATGGCCTGGTTTGACCATTCTCAAAAAGTCAACTCTAGCAAGGCTAATAAGCTTTAAGGTTTCTAGAATTTTATATTGACTTTTATATTTCAAAACAATGTTCCACACTTCCCAAAATCTTTATAATATGCTTGGAGTGCTTAATAATTTTCCCAAGATTTATTGACTTATAAATCCTATTATTAAATTCAAATACTATATAATAAGGTATTAATTAAGGTTAAATAGGAGAAAACCCCTAAATAAATTTCATAATTCCATATAATAATTTAATATTCATAATTCCATATAATAATTTAATTTTAATAAAAAAATCCCCTAAATTAATTTAGGGGTATTTCACAAGTAGACGCTAAATAACGTCCGAAAAAAATGGACGCCGAGTAGAGGTAAATTAGCGTCCGCGGACGCAAAAATAAATTTAGCGTCCAGGCTTTTAGATCAACATCAAAAATCGGACGCTAATCATATTTAGCGTCCGATTTTTTATATTGACGCTAAATCTAGTTTTTCTTGTAGTACGTAGCTTCCAGTTCCGGTGGATACATACACCGCAAGGAATGCCTCACTATGAATATATCGGGAAGCTCTTCTAACAATCCATAAGCTCCAGCCTGTTTATGTACATTTATTTTCCTGACAAAACACGATGCAATTGGGAAACTAGCAAATTGATTTGGAAGATAAGATATGGACAAACAGTAACTCAACGCGCGATGGGAATTGACGATAAAGAGAATCAATAATTTAAGGGATGGGACCTGCGCAGCAGCTATAGTCTCCCACGCATCTGACAATCTCAATCAATACTACCCTTCTAATTACCTAACAAAGTTACTCTCCAATTAATCAGTACGCACCAGTGACTACCATTCTTTTTTTTTTTTTGATGAAAATGATACTACTCCATATATTAAACAAATGGCATCTAGCCACCAAAATAGTTACATATGCTCCCTTCCAAAGTGATTGCATGAAGAAAGCATTTAGACACATAGAAGTCTCCCACTTCTTCCATGAGTTAGTGTTGTTAAACAAACCACAAGCTAAGATTGCAGGATAACATTCCTGCTTACAAAACATAAGTCTAAAATTACTAAAAGATTTGATTCCAATTAACAATTCCTTTAGCTTATCTTCATGCTGTTGTCGGCTCTTCAAAAGATTCTCCAGCAGCTTCTTTGTCTCCATCAGATTGACCTTCACCACCATGTTGGATATACCTCTTCCATGCGCTTCTTTTATACCAACAATAATAGTGTCAACCTCGGCTTGAACTTGATCCCTACATCCTTGCATTCTCCTGTTGTAAGTCATAATTAAATTCCCAGGATGGGATGTTAGAACTCCACTACAATCGTGTAAGCACCTCTTTCCTGAAACTATGAAGCTAGAGCAATTCATTTCGTTTGAGTTGGAAAGGAACACACTCAGAACTCTCCTGGACCTTCTTGTTCTTTTCATAATCTGATACACTTTGATGAAAGCGAGATTAGAATCAATACACTCCGTAATTGACAAATCCATATGTGTCTAACTCTATTTTAGCATCATAATAGCCCATATAGTGTTAACTATTTCTGCTAACTTCTTATTAGACCACTTGATACTATTCTCCAAAAAACCACTCTTGAATAGCCCCTTCCCCTTCTTCAGGTAACTTACTAACAGCCACCACTCTAGTCCATAATCCTTAGTTTCCCAACATAGGAAGATGCTATGGTAGTCTGTCCTTCTTCCCACAAAGAAAGCACTGTCGTGGCCTCCCACTCTCTTGCAATATTGGCCATGCAAGGGATAATCTTTTGAGAAATTTCCAGCAAAACAGCTTAGCTCTGGGGGGGATAATTCCATGCATTCTCAGGAAAGGGTTCACTGGGGCAGTAGACGTAGAGTCTGATTGAGACACTTTATTCAGCAGATAATAACCAGATTTGACTGTGTATTCTCCTGAAGAGGTACCAGTCCAAAACCACTCATCCCGGGTGTTTGGATCAAACTGGATATTTAAAATGCGATCTTGGTCGATAGAGGCAAATTCATTCAAAATCAGCTCCTTATTCCATTCATTGGAATTAGGCTTCATCAGCTGGTTCACCGTGACCAGGTTTGACTAATCAGGTTAGGAAATCACAATTTTTGCTGGAAGAGAGTTTGAAACCATGGGTGTTCCCGATACTAGTCATCTTCCCATTCCCACCCGATGGCAGCACCTTTAGAAAATTTTGACTCCACAGAGCAGGATTTCCATATTGGGCTATCATTGCCTTACTAATAACGCCAAATATCCTTGTTAGAAAGTATAAAGCCTTCAGATTGGAACTAACCAGAGAATCAGGGTTTCTGATAATTCTCCATGCTTGTTTAGCAAGCAGAGCCTCATTAAAGGCCTCCGAACTACGAAACCCAGACCTCCATCCTCAAATACTTACAAATATCCTGCCATTTCTTCTACACCATAGGTTTCTTCTATCATTACCTCCCCACCAGAAGTTGGCAAAGATGGAATTCATTTTTGAGGAGTTTTTTAGGAAGTTTGAACAGGGACATAGTGTAATTGAGGAGAGCTTGCAACACACTTTTAACTAATACAGCCCTAGCAGCTTGGGACATGGGTTTTTTCCAACCGCCACTCTTTCCTAAGATTGTCCAACAGGAACTTGAAAGTTTCGTTTCTGTTTCTCCCATTTTGATAGGTAGCCCAGATATTGGTGAAAAAAGGAACTTGGGAGACTTGTAGAGTGCTGGAAATGGGAGGTTTTAAGTTCATGGGGAATTTTTGGGCTAAAGACTATTTCTGATTTCTGGTAGTTTATCGTGTCCAGAGGCTTTCATAAAATCATTCAAAGTATTAGCCAAAAACTGAGCATTTTTTTGGGTAGCTTGGCCGTACAGAATAATATCATCTGCAAATGCTAGGTGGGAAATGGGAGAACAAGATCTGGCCAACTTAATTCCAGTGAATCTTTTTTATCCGTAGCTTCATTAAGATAACGGGACAAAGCTCTTGGGCTAAAAGAACAAGAAAGGCGATAAAGGATCCCCTTGTCTTAACCCTCTTTTCTGGGAAAACCACTCCCCGGGGGAACCATTGATGATAACAGCCCTCTAGCCGAAGTGATGCAGTTCATGACCGGAGTTCTCCACTGCTCAGGAAAACCCATTTCTATCAAAGTGTTATTAATAAATCCACTCCAGTCTGTCATAAGCCTTACTTAAGTCGATTTTACAAGAGAAATAACCTTTCTTCTTAGCTTTTGATCTGGCTATAAGGTGATGAAGTTCCCCTGCTAGAATAACGTTGTCCATGATCATCTATTCTTAACAAAACCAGACTGATTCTGCGAGATAACACTGGGAAGAATTTCTTGGATTCGGTTGGCAAGAAACTTTGGTGGCTATCTTATAAACAAAATTACACAAAGCAATCGGCCTAAAGTTCTGCAGAGAGTTAGCTCCAGGATTTTGGGATAAGGGTAATAAATAGTCATTTAAAGAGGAGGGGACCAACTCACCGTTTAGGATCTTTAACACTTCCTCACTCACTTGCGAACCAAGGCTTGGCCAGAACTTTTTGTAGAAAGCTCCATTGAAGCCATCAGGCCCCGGGCTTTATTGGACCCCAACTGTTGGTAGCTGTGAAGACTTCAAGAGACGTATAAGGTTCATTAAGCTGGGCTATATGTTCAGACTGAAGGATATTGGCTATGGGCTTAGAGACTGATGCACCTAGTGGGATCAGAGGAGGAGAAAAGGTTTTGAAAGAATTCCTTAGAAATCAAATCTAGGTCCCTCCAATCTGATTTAGGAATCCCATTGGAATCTTCAAGACTCAGAATTTCCTTTTTCCTACGTCTTGAAGAGGCTCTCCCATGAAAGTAACTTGGTTTTTACTCCTTCTCTGATCCAGTTTCTCTAGCTCTTTGTCCCACCAACATTCTCTTTCATTTGTAGAATTTGAATTTCTAACAGAATTCTTTACCATTTTCAACAGCCCACACATTTGGGGTTTCCTCCTAACCTCTTCCAACTCCTTCTTCTCATCTGGATTTGAAAGAAATCTTATGGATATTCCATCCATTCCACTCCACCAATTTTCCCCATTGTTTGATATTCGCAAACAAAGTTTTCATTCTCCCCCTCCCCATGATAGCCGTACAATATTTACACTTTTTTTCCTCCAGCCACCACATTCTCAAACCTAAACATTCTACCCGGTTTTTTGTGGCTTCCTATAAGCTTAACGAGAATAGGACAGTGATCCGAATGAAGTTTTGGAAGATGCAGAACAGAGCTCGAAGGGAAGGACAACCAGAAGTCTGCCGAGCACAAGGCTCTGTCTAATCTACTTTCACTATGAAAAGGCTCGATTTGAAGATTTGTGAAGGTATAGCGGTAACCACTAAATCCCATATCGTTCAAGCCAGACGACTCTAAGGCTTCTCTAAAAGGGAGCATTTCCTTTTCCCCTCTAATTTTACCTCCCATTTTTTCACTTTCAAAACAAATCTGGTTGAAATCCCCTACAACTAACCAAGGGTGTCTCACTTGTTCTCTCAGCTTTTTAATAACATCCAAGAAAAGGTTTTCACTCTCCAATCAGACCAACCATAAAATCCAGTAAGATGAAAGATATCCATACCTGAGATTTGCACCTCGGCTGCCATATGATGATTTGAAGAATTAACCAAATTGACCTTTACTTGTTTACTCCACATCAGAACAAGCCCCCCACTTTTCCCACAACTGGCAACCGGAAAACCTTCATATTCTTCCCACTTCCTCATAATTTTCTCCATCTGTTCCTTGCTTCTATGGGTCTCCATAAGAAAAACTAGCTCGGGTCTATGCATCTTCAATAAACTCGAAACCCAAGCAACTGCCCAGGGGCGACCCAGCCCCCGGCAGTTTAATGATAAGCAACTCATTTAGGCTGGCAGCCCTGCTCCTCAGCAGGGTCTGCCATCTTACGGAGCCAACAGTAGTAATCAGACTCCTCCATCTCTTCCCTTAGAGAGGAAGAGTTGATCATCAGAGGTCCGAGGTTAGCTGTTTTCCGCTTTTTATTTTTAAACTTATCAGGGTAATGGAGGCTGAGAGCTGCTTCAGGGAAGGACTTCTCTTTGCCCTTTCCAGAAGTAGGAATCTTACCGGAGCCCTGAGGAATAAGATTCTGGAGTGAAGTGGGGCAAGTTTTAGGCACTCTGGCCTCAGCTTCTGTCAGTATATTGTTGATTTCAGAATCAATGCCTTGACTACCAATATCCACCCTTTTCTGTTTGTTGATGAAATCAGCACTGAAGTTGGACACCGCAGAATCCCAATCTATATCATGAATTGATTTCTTGTACTCAGCAGGTTTCAGGGTTGAGAGACCCCCACCTAGTGGGGAGGAGATGTTATTAGAGCTGGCTGTTTGAGAGGGGATAGGAACCACAGTTGAAGGAAGCACCTGGGGGGATTTTCCTCTAACTGGTTATGTATTGCCTGACTGGCTGATGCGGCTCCCGAAAGGGGAAGGATTGGACCAGGATGGCTTAAATTTGGATTCTGAGAAGATTGAAAGGATGGCATAAGGGGCACAGTTTGAGAGGAGAGAATTGGACTGTCCAGGACAGGAGGCAGGTTTGGATTAGCAGCAGTAAGAAGGGAATTACTTGGGATGGTGGCTAGGGTGAGATCGACATTCACTTCAGAAGAAGAAAGGTTGGCATGGGGACTTTCTTGTGGAGCCATGACAGTTAGACTATCCAGGAGCCCTTCACTTTTCCAAAGAGACAGCAGATACACATCAGTAGAGTCCGACATCACACCAGCAAATTCAGATCTTATCCACGGACCAAATTTTTCAGTACTGTGGGGGATAGGGTTGGCAAGCAGACACTCAGAAATAATATGCGTGAGTTTACCACAACGGTAGCAAAAGCTCGGCAGATTCTCATACGACACTCTACAAACCCGATTACCACTGCTGGTCTTGATGATCAGAAGGCGACAGAGGCTCGTCTATCTTAATTTCCACCTTAACTCTAAGGACGTTCGAGGCCAGGGGGTTTATTCGGTCATGACATTCGACAAATCTACCTATTCTACTCCCCAGTAACATTGCATAATGTCTGTTAAAACAACCTAAGGGGAGCTTGTTGATCCCTACCCAGATGCTTATTACCTGAGGGTGATGCTCGACCAGGTTGATATCGGAGATGATTGGCATGAGAGCAAAGAGCCTGTTTTGGAAATGCCAAGGTCCGTTTCCTAACACAAAACTGACATCCCTCTCCGCCTCGAACTGAATGGTGAAACGATTGAAATCAAACTCAAGAACTCTGAAGTTAGACCGAGTCCGCCACATCTGGTTAAGAATTTTTTGGAGAAGCTTTGGATGGACTCGATTAGGACTCCAGATTTTTCCTACTACAGCTTTGTTTGTATCAAGATGGAGAGGGATGTTGGGTTGGGCGTCTACTTCGATGACCGCCGATTCAGCCGGATGCAGTTGCATTCTGGAGCAGTTTGCAATAATAGAATCCATAGGAGGGGCGGAGACTAGCACGGGGGGAATTTTGTGAATTAGCTTTCTAGAAGTCGGGGAGATGGGGAAGATCTTAGCGAATTTGTTACTGAGGCTTTCTATTACTCCCAACTCTAATTTGCCTAGAGCACTAATTAGATTATCAGGGGGAACCAGTAAAAGGTTAGGAGACTTTACCGACTTGCAGGCCGGAGCTCGGGTGCGTTCCTCACCCCAACCACCTTCGTAAATGCTACTGTCAGAGATCTTCTCCACCGTATCCACTTGCCTGTGCCTGCTACCGACGTTCTCACTACTTTCCATCACGGAGGAGGAGGGGGCAGACGGCGACTGTAGAAGATTGGATATGGAGAGAGATCTCAGAGAGGAAAAAATTCCCATGTCTCGTAACTCGGAAGCCATCGATGGCAAGCTAACCTAGAGGAAGGGCAGGGTTGACTCTAAACACTCACACTCACCTGAGTTAGAGGAATAAATGCGGGGATTTGCAGGCTCCTAAGGAACCGAAAGGGCACTCACCAGAGAGAAACTCAGGGAAACTCTCGAAAAGTGAAAGGGGGAAGCGCGTGCTAGCGCGTTCTCCACTCTCTAAAAAAAAACTCCCTACGCAGTGATGACAGGGCTGGTTACTTGGCCATGCTTCGCCGTCCACCAGTGACTACCATTCGATCATTGGGTTGGTTTCCTATTCTACAGTTCGCTCTACTACTATAAATCAAGCTTCATCTTCACCATCAAAACTTGAGTTTCACATCTCCCTAGCTCTCTTCCCCTTCCACAAAGAATTCGCAATGTCTTTCTCATCAAACCACACTCTTCACCTCAAACAGCCCGTCTACGATGAGCAACAACTGGCTTCCATCATTGAAGTTCCTGCCAAAGCCGCCCCAGGCCCAGTCACATGGGCTCACAGGGCATGGGTCTTGGCCGGATGCGGTACTCTTCTCTTTACCCTAGCCAAGACATTTGAAACTGCGTCATCGTCACAAATGTGGCTTGAACCAGCTCTATCAGCCTTAGTCGGTTACATCTTATCCGACCTCGTATCCGGTATCTATCATTGGGCCCTTGATAACTATGGGAGTCCATCAACCCCAATCTTTGGAACTCAAATCGACTACTTCCAGGATCACCATAAACTCCCATGGGTCATAACCAAGTACCCATTCATTAACAACCTTCACGTCCCCGCCGCGTCGAGTCGTTGTTTTCTCAGTGATCCCAATTACCTTGGCCTGTAATGACCCAATCATTCTCGGGTTTGTGGCTACATTCTCCGGTTCCATCATGTGCAGCGCACAGTTCCACGCGTGGGCTCATGGGTCAAAAGGTAAGCTGCCGGGGGCGGTGGTTATGTTGCAGAATCTCGGGGTTTTGATTTCCAGGACGCAGCATGAAGTGCACCATCGTCTCCCTCAAACAATAACTACTGTGTGGTGAGTGGGTTGTGGAATAAATTCCTTGACAAGACGAAGATGTTCCTGGCAATGGAGATGCTCATCTTCTACCTACTTGGAGTGAGACCCAGATCGTGGGATGAAGATGCAGTGGAGGTGACGATGAAAGTGCAGTGAATTAGAGTAAGGCGTAACAAAAATGTCAGACGAATAAAAATGATGTATGGAATAAGGGGGGATCGGAAAGACAGCATATGTACATTGCTGGGAAAGATCAGCCTTCAGCTCATCAGCTGTGCCATCGTTTTCTTTTTCTTTCTCTTGATGTTGTCATTCTCATCAGTTTCTTTCCTTTTCAGTTGGGATTGGATTTCCTTCCTTTCTCGGTAGTTATGGACGTTTATAGTAATGTGCGTTGTCTTTTATGTTCATTGACTACAAACATTTTCGTATAGTAGTCTTTTAGACTGAATATAAACAATTTACTAAAATACCACTATGACAAAAACAACCATATGTAATTTTTTTTTTACTAAACTGGATGTTTTTAAAGAACAACGTGTCTTAGCTACAACTGAGTGTAGCCAATTTGGCTACATCTCGGACGCGGGACTTTTTTTTTTATTATAAAGTTTTAAATAGTTGTAACTCCAAAATAAAAAAATTTATATTATTGTTCATCTAAATTCAACCTCTTCAAAACAAGACCAGTCATGGATATATTTTGACAACTTTCAAAAAAATTATTTTTACATGTATAGAGCATAGAATGTAAAAGAATACTTGTACAGATTGTCATACAAACATGTACAAATGTTCACTAAAATATGTACATCCTCACGTGAAGACATGTACATTCTCGCATTAAAAACATATAGATAGTCATATAAACCTGTACGAAACATTAAATATGTACATCCTTAAATTAAAACATGTACATATAAGGAAAAACACTTGTACAGACGGTCATACAAACATGTACATATGACCATACAAACATGTACAGATGTTCATTAAAGAACATGTACATTCTCACATTTGAACATGTACATCGTCACATTAAAACATACATTCTCACATTAAAATATGTACATGCATCCTAACATTAAAATATCATGGTATACATGTAAAAATAATTTTTTTTAAAGTTGTCAAAATATATCCATGACTGGTCTTGTTTTGAAGAGCTCGAATTTAGATGAACACAATATATTTTTTTTTCATTTTGGACATATATTAAAAGTTATAACAATTTAAAGTTTTTGTGATGAAGAAAAAAAATTCAAAACAAAAAAGAAAAAATGGAAATACAAACGTTTGATGTTGAGCGCTACCCTTCCTCTCATTTCTTTTATTTTTATTTCACTAAAATGCCTCCACATGTAGCTATCCTAGCTACATACACTTGTAGGCAAGAATTTGCCTTTAACAGATGGTCGAGCGTGCACTCCTGCTGCACAATCCCTCCGTGCAGTCCATCTATTTGACAGTCTAGTCAGCATGCTGACTGACTGGATGGTTATATGGTAAATAAGTGAGAGTAAGTATGTATAAACTTTAAATGGTTGTAACTTTTGAAATATAAATCCAAAATAAAAAAATTTTGCACCATTGTTCATCTAAATTCAAGCTCTTCAAAACAAGACCAATAATGGATATGTTTTGACAAAATTTAAAATTTACATTAGTTACATGTATATATTTATACATCATCTAGATTTATGATTCATTATATACACTTTAAAATACATATAAAACAATAATAATACACTACAAAAACAATAATGACCCATTATCTGTTACAAATGTGGTATATTAAGGAAATTTATGATTCAATATATATAAGGCTTAAAAAATATCATACAAATCATAATACACCACAAAATAATAATAATACATCACAAATACAATAATGATCCATTATTAGTTCTGAATTTTGTTATCTAATTCACCATTTGTTAATTAATGAATCATAATATCAATTTTAATGAATCATATATTAATTTTAACGAATCATATCATCAACTTAGTGTTTCATTATAAACATATAAAAATTAAAAAAAAAATTAAACAATAATATAACACAAAACAATATTTGGTATGTATGAAAAATATATGATTCACCATATAAGGTTTAAAATACACCATACAACAATAATAATACACTACAAAACAATAATGATGTTTATCGGTTTCGAAGTTTTTTATCAAATATACCACTTATTAGTTAATGAATCATAATATCAATTTTAATGAATCATAATATCAAAATTTATGAATCATATTATGATTTTAGTGTATCATCGTATACATATAAAAAGAAATTTTTTAAACAATAATACAACACAAAAATAATATTTGGTACATAAGAAAAATACATGATTCGCCACATAATGTTTAAAATACACCATCAACAATAATAATACACTACAAAACAAAAATGATTTTTATTAGTTCCGAAATTTGTTATGTAATTCACCACTTATTAGTTAATGAATCATAATATCAAATTTTAATGAATCATAATACAAAATTAATGAATCATATCTTCATTAGTGTATCATCGTAAACATGTAAAAATAAAAAAATTTAAACAATAATATAGCACAAAACAATATTTGGTATGTAAGAAAAATACATGATTCACCATATAAAGTTTAAAATACACCATACAACAATAATAATACACTACAAAATAATAATACCGATTTCAAAGTTTGTTAGCTAATTTACCACTTATTAGTTAATGAATCATAATATCAATTTTAATGAATCATAATATCAAAATTAATGAATTATATTATGATTTAGTGTATCATCATATACATGTAAAAAAAGAATTTTTTTTAAGTTGTCAAAACATATCCATGACTGATCTTGTTTTGAAGAGCTTGAATTTAGATGAATAATGATATAATTTTTTTTTATTTTGGACTTATATATTAAAAGTTACAACTATTTAAAGTTAATATAATAAAAAAACAGCCAAGTCAACAAAATAGTCCAGTCACTAGCTGACTGGGACTGCCATGTCATCATCTCATTCCTAAAACGTGTGCGGACAGTCCGCAGCATCGTATTTGCCTATACATAATCTTATCAAAACTATTCAGCACAATCATCAATAACTTAATTACACACAATTATCAATACTAATAATAAAAAAATAAAAAAGATGAGTGGATATATAGGTGGATAAGAGAACGAAGAACCTTAATTTTTAGTTTCTTGGAAGAACCATAAAATGAGACCTTCAACTTTCTTTTACAATTACAATATGCCAGAACCTATAAATTTTCAAATCTTATTATTTTTAAAACTCATAATGATCTAAATAAACTAAATATATTAAAATTATTAAAATCTCATACTATTTTGATCCATATTGATTATATTTTTTAAAATATCTATTTTAAGTAAATTAGTACTTAATACTTATATTTTGGTGATACAAAAATGTATATTAAAATAAACATAAAATTTATAATATACTCATTTTAAGTTCATTATAATATTTAATCCTAAATAAAAGTATTAGTTAAGATTATGTCTTATATTATTAGTAATGGTAATATTAATAATCATGGATGAATATTTTAATTCTTATAATAATAATTAAAAAACATATTTTAATATGATATGGTAAGTAGATAAAGTTAAATGAATCATTCTCTGATTATATATAATATATATATATATATTTATATATGAATAAATTATATTTTATTTTTTTTTGTTTTAAAAATATAATAAACTTTAATCATAAATAAACATTAAGTTAAGATTATTTGTGCATTGTTGACAATAGTATTACAGTAGTCATAATAATTATAGATTACTGTTTGTTTTTGTTTAAGAATTTTAAAATAAAAATAAAATGACCGATAAAAAGTGAGAGTTAATAATCAAAAGAATGAGTTTTCTGTGTTGATGAAAAAATATACATGGTTCTTAAAATGATGTTGCTGAAATATATAAAATTATAGTTCTTAGTAATACTCCCTCCATCCTGAATTGACCGTCATGTTTATTATTTGAACATGTCGTTTGACTTAAATTTTAACATAAAAATAAATTAATTTTGAAAATTTAAGTTTGCATATGAATCCTTAATAAACCATATATGTTACAAAATTTAGTTTTATAAAATTATTTTATCTTATATACTTAATATTGGAGTAGAAAAACGTGTCAAAATAAACAGGACGGTCAATTGAGGACGAAGGGAGTATATATGTTATAACAATAAATTAAAATTTAAGTACTAATTTTCTAATAACAATACAAAACTTCAGTGGTTGAAGATTGACGTTATATATTCTTTCCTGGGTGTTTTTAAGTTAAGTTAAAAAAATTTGAATTATATCTACATAAATAGGCTCATCCTATAAATTGATAAATTTAAGGTGAAACTTACATCTTGTGTATTTATAGTAGTTATTGTAAAAGTAGATATGCATTAAGTTATTAATTATCTACTTGAGTTGTTTATAAGGTTTATTAGTTCTCCTGCATTATCTTACATCCTTTAACCATGCATCACTATGTCGTCTCCCTTTTTTTCATTTATAACCGTTATCATCAGTATGATACTCGGCAAAAAAAACCTTAAAAATCTCACTTTTATCACTGTGTGCTTATAAAAGATTTCAATTCTCTTTGTTAAAAAATATATATGACGATTTCACCGTAGTGTTTGTCATGATTTATTCTAAACTTTCCTATATTGTTGTATTCTTATAAAAAATCTCTATTCTTTCTTGACAAGAAGTATAAACGGCATCGTCTCAATACCACCATATATTCTGGTCGTATACTTCAAAATGTCAATTCTTTTTTTGAGAAAAACCTTATACCTTATTCGTCCGAACAACTTACAAACCTTGTTTTAAATTCAAGTCTTTACATCACATAGTGAGTAGTATACTGTAATGAAATTGAAGAACGCCTACAAGATGATCATTTAAAGGATGAGTGACAGTTTCGTTCCAAATATGACTTGTGTCCACGACAGTTAATATGAGTTATGAGGCCCGGCCCACTAATATGATCAATACATGTTTATGTTTGTGTTGTACTCGAGTCTCATTCATTTTTGGAAGAACAATATATAATTTGACCTCATAGTTTTGAGCCATCCATTTTGGAAAAACTTTAAAGCTATATGGTTGTTAGATCTCTAATAATGATAGATCCTAGCCATTCGCATAGCTTCACATTTAACGGTAACGACCACCTATTCAATGATTTATCATTTATACTGGAAAAAATAAAGGAAGATAAATAGAAAAAAGTAACGACCAAAAGACTAGCTACCAACCATAGTAGAAGGAAAATGTTCTCGAGTGGCGGAGCCACATGTAACATTAGGGGGGTTGGCCCCCCAACCTTTTAAAAAAAAAATTGAAACTATATATATATTAGATTATTCATATGAATGACAATAAATAATGATATTTTAGATAAAAACAATTATCATGCAAAGTAAATATATTAGGTGTCAATTATCTGTCATTAACAGTAACTACTTAATCATATTTTATGTTGTTTCTAATCTAATCACTTCCATTCAAATGCCATACTAAGTGTAAGACCTTAATTTTTGGTTTCTCCTAATTACCTTACTAAGTAGATTGTTTAAACACTTTCATATCAATAGTTGATTTCATTAACCAAATTCTTTTTGGGCTATCTCCTAGATGATTGTATTTATGATTTTGTATTAAATACAATATTTTACAGTATAATAGTAACTTTTACAAAATTAGGCCATGTGGTAGAACTTCTTTTGTAGTATCCCATTTTCATTGTTTCCACTAGTCTGGTTAACATTTGATGATTAACATAAATGCTTGTTTACTAATTTAAAAAATATATAGAATTTCTTATCAATTAGAGAGCCAGTTTTGGTATCTGCTATATTTTTTAAATTGTTTATTATCAACAGATAGGTCTTTTCATTATTTTCAAAATGATAGATGTTTCAGCATGTTCAAATCCTATATTTTTCATCTCTACCCCTTATCTTGTCTATCACATTCTACTTTTTAATATATTTTAATTTATAATGCAAAAAAATAAAAGTGAAATTGTCAACAGCTAAAAAAAATCTATATTTGAAACAAGATGAAGTATTTTTCTTGGTTTATTGTACATGTTCTGAAGACTTGGCATCATTTCATGGTTTACTTGCCATCATTTCATGGTTTACTTGCCATCATTTCATGGTTTACTTTGTTGTTCTTGTTTGACATTTCTATTATATAATAATGTTTTTTTATTTCTTAATATACTATTCCTTCTATGATACTGAATATCTTTGACAATTTACATATAAATCAAAATGTATATTTAAAAAAATTGAACATTTTGTTATATACCATAAATATATTAGCTAAATATAATGTTTGTTAATATATTATTGGCCCCCCTAATATTTCATTTCTGGCTCCGCCCAATCTCGTCTCTCCTCTTTTCTAGTTTTCATTTCTCAAGTCTCTTCCCTAGCCAGCTCCCGTTGCTTAGATTAGTAGCAGGAGCCTCAACTTAGCGACATGAAGTATCTTCTTTGTTTCTTAGCGATGTGTTCTTTTTCAGAATGGATTTTATGATCGCGTTTTCGAAGATGGCGAAGGCGCCACACTGTAATGTGGTGATGGGTAAGTATGTAATTTTGTTTGAGGTTATAGTTGTAATTTTCTGTATTTCTTTTTCTATTCTCCCTCTCTTTTTTCCCGTCATTTTCCTGCTCCCCGATCCTACTACGCACCCCTGCTCCCTTATTCTACTACTCACGCTGCTGCTCCCTGAAGTGAAACCCTCAACTCTCTCCATGCACCTTCTCTTCTGATTTTTGTCTCCGTTTTCGTTCTTGACCGTCGAAGATTTTCCTCCAACAACAGAAGATCCTCGCCGTGCTCATCCCATCTAACTTCAGTTCAAAATCGCTCAACCCAGAGCTTCGGTAACTCTCAACTTCATTTTCGCTTCATGCACTTTCTCTTGTGAGTTTGTGTTGTTGCGTTTTTTAGCGTCCCAGAGCTTCCTCCAACTACATATTATAATCTACTGCTCATCCCTTCTCTTTATCTTTCTCGTTGCCGTAACCCTAACTGCAGTTCCTCAACCGGAAATCCATTGCAAGTCTCTTGATCTTCTCGTTGCCGTAAGCCCTACGATCTCATATTTTTTTCTCTTTACCCATAGATCTGTCATTACATCTTTCTTTATCATTTTTTTGTGTTTTTTTGGTGATTTGAGCTATGCTTGCTCCATTTTGGTTGCCAATCTAGCTTTTTCTAGTTTTTATTTTGTTATCTGTACAGATCTTGCTTGCATTTTTGTATGAAATGCATCTGTTTGTGGTTGGTAATGCGTGATATGTTTTGAGGTGTAGAAATGGGTAAGTCCAAATCAAGCAAAAATAAGGTCGTTGAAGATTTGTCTACCCAAGAAATTGATGCCATTATACGAAGGTATTTTCTGATTCTGTTCTATTTTTATGTTTCACTGTTATTTGATTCATATTATTCATGCTGTTTATTCATTTTAATACTTCTGTTGCTTCTCTGATAGTTTGTATTTTTTATGCAGAGCAACCAAACCTGTTTCCATTGATGTTATTGCTTCTGGTAGAACTGAGTAAGTTTTTTCTGAACATGTATATTCCTATTATTTTATTATTTGTTTATTCATTTTAGTCATAGTGTTGGTTCATATTATTACGTTTGTTGGTTCACAAAGTTAAGAGTTTTTTTTAATTATACAGGCAACCCAAGTCTAGAAAAGGAAAAGAGAAGGTTGAAGTTTTGCCTTCTGATGTTGTTTCTAAACCTTGCCGAGGTGAAAAACAGAAACCAACCAAACTTTCTGATGTTGTGCCTTCAGAGAAGGTTGTTGAAGAAACTGAGCCTGTTTAACGAGGTAAATTAGCTTGTTTTTTATGTGCTTTTTTATTTTTATGTATTTGAATCATACTGTTTTTTTATTTTTTATGTTTCAATACAGATTCTGGTTACATAACTAATAGTTTTTTTATCATTCAGACAAGCAAAAAGAAGAAAAGGAAAAGAGAAGGTTTGTGATGTTGGTCCTTCTGAGGTTGTTCCTGATTCTGTTAAACCTCCGAAAAGAAAAAGGCAAGTTAAAGAGGATGTACTTTCTGATGATTCTGATGAAGAATTTGGTTTGTGTAGAGTCTCTACCCGTAAGGCGTTGAAAAACATGATTCATGTCATACAAAATATTGATAATGAGCAGATGGTACTTGTAGAGGAAATAGGATTTGGGTCTCTTCTTCATCTAAGGCTCAAACGTCTGAATGGGTCTTTGAATTTCTGGTTGTTAAATAACTATGACTGCAGTGTTGTCTTTGGATGGTGGATGGTCAGAAAATTGATGTCTTTGTTAATGCTATCTATTCTTGTCTTGGTCTTCCTCGGGGTGCTTTGACAGTCACTGAGGCTACTAGTCAGTTTTGTGGTGATGGTTTCTATGATTTTATTGTTTCTTGGCGAGATGTTTGGAATGTGAAGTGGAAAGGTCCCACTATCAAACAAATGGCTGAGAGGGTGCATAGTTTTAGGGGTGAGGAATTCAAGAGAAATTTTGTCTATTTTGCTATTTCATGCTTGGTCAGTTCACACCAAACTGGCCACTACAATTGGAAAGTTCTGTATTCACTAATGGATTTGAGTTTATGTAAGCAAATGAATTGGTGTGAGTTTGTGTTGTACAAACTCAACCAAGCAATGATGAGTTGGGATAAATCTCAAGCGGAGGGTAAATATTTTACGGGTTCATTATTGTTGTTGAATTTGATTTATCTTGATCGTACGTCATTAGGGGGTAACCCGGGGGTTAGGAATTTTCCTTCGCTGTTATGTTGGGATCAAAAGCGATATTATAAAAGGGTCAAGTTAGAATCTCTTGCTGGTGGTTTTGGGCGGGGTAAGATTGAACCCCTTTTGTCTGTTGATGAGCTGGACCAAATTCCAAAGTTCAGCAAAAATGTTTGAAAAGGTGAACCTCGTAAAGTTGAAGCAGGTTCTTCGTCTTCTTCGGTAATGTTTTATTTCTGTTTTTTTTAATTCCTTGTTTTATTTATGACAGATTCTTTTTTTAGCTTAAATGTTCTTTACTTTTTTTTTGTATGTTTCAAGGATATTGTGACTCAAATATGCGAATGTGCAAACGCTATTGCTTCATCCCTTTCAAGACTTTCAACATTGACTCTCAAAGCCAAATCTGAAGGCTTGGTGACTTCTCCATTGAAAAACAATGATATTACTTTAGCTCTTGCTTGGATGATGAATAGCTTTGAGTCATTTGAAAAGACAATTGATGACGATTCTGAATCTGAACCATTAAAAGGTAAGAGTTCATTTTGTAAGAGACTTAAAACCATTTTAATTTCATTCAATGGTTCACTTTTATAAGATGTTCGATTCAGTTATGATATTCTTCTGATTCAATTTCTTGTTTTGTTGTCTCAATATTTACATATAACAATATTTCTTCATTTGAAGAAGATGCTTCTGATGATGTTCTACCACCTAATGATGCTGTCACGGATATGCCCAATGATGTTCCTGGTAAACTTGGTGAGTCTTGTATTTTTTTACATTTTTTGGAAAATAATTTAGTTTCATATAATATTTCATTTTTTTAACTACACCGATTCATTTTTGATATATAACTGATTCATTTGTTTATTTGTGATCTCAATGTTGTAATATAGATATTCCTTCTGCTGGGGAGGCTGTTTCTGATTATGTTCCTCAATCTGTTGAAGTTGACAAAGAATCGGACACGGTTGTACATCCCAAGCCTGGTGAGATTTGTTTTTTTTTTGCTTCTTATAATAATTCATTTTTTAAACTAGATTTATTCATTTGTGATATATTACCAATTCATTTCTTGGTTTGTTATGACAATCTTCAAATGTGAAGCTATTCCTTCTGGTGAAATGGATGGTTCTGATGTTGTTGGTCCATCTTCTGAAGTTGTTAAAGAAGTGCCCAATGTTGTACATGATAAAGGTTGTGAGTTTTAAATTTAAATAACTATGAATTTTACTTCTCTCAATGTTTCATTATGACATCATTCTTGTTTCATTTCTATTATAATATTGATTCACTTTTCTGTAACAATATCATTTTTAAATTATTTAGAATACTGAATGTAACACCCCCAAATAAACATCCCGTAGTACAACCAACTCCTAGCCTTAATACAAGACAACTATGCAGCGGATTCTCAACATCATCCGGGTGTCACAGACGCCAACCACCCACGTGGTTGACAGACCACATTACCAACATCAAGTTACGGTCTGCATGACTGGAAACAACCCTCAATACAAACTCATAAACAATACATAGTACAATTCCCAATTACCGAGTGTCTACAACAAAGTTACCAAATCTTAAACTAAGAATTACATCTCGGGTTTAGTATCAACCCATATATTACCCATACTACTACAAACTTAAAAGTCATGCCCTGATGGACTACCCCCATGGTAGCCATCCCGCCTACGCTCCGTTATCATCCGGCACAATACCTGAAAAAAATTGGGTGTAAAGGACTCAGCAAACTACGCTGAGTATGAACGTGTGTAGCCCGTGTGTTACCGGGCCACACGACTACTTGGTCGAATATTATTAAGTCAATTTACATGCTATAATAAAGCAGTAAAACACACCACATTACAACATAGTATCATACACACTTAAGGTAGTAACACATTAGCAACAACAACCAAGCACAACAAGCTGCTAGTAACACAACAGCAATCATGTACATAATAAAACGTGTGCATAGGTATGTAATACTCATGATCCTCAATATGGGATCGTACGAGCGTTGTGTGCTTTCATTTCTTTTCTCTTGTTCCCTTAAAGTGTATTTTCTTTCTCTTTCCTTGCACCAGGTCTGGGGATGTAATTTAGATCCCGTGACCATCTCATGTAGGTGCTAATCTTTCCTTGTTTCTTTAAGGGTTATTTGTGAATTCTCTTATCACCACAATTTGGAGTACATCGTGTCCATAGCTAATCCTCCATTCCCGGATAGCTCTTTCTCTCTCTGTTGTTTTTAAATGTTACTGGCCATTGCCCCGGATACCAAGGGTCCGTCTCCCTATTCCTTTTCCATGTTACTAGCCTCTGCCCCGGATACAAAGGGTCCGTCTCCCTATGCCTCTTAATGCTCTGGTCTCTACCCCGGATACGAAGGGTCCGTCTCCCTATTTTTACTGTTGGTCTCTACCCCGGATACAAAGGGTCCGTCTCCCTATTTTTACTGTTGGTCTCTACCCCGGATACAAAGGGTCCGTCTCCCTATTTCTTTAAATTAACTGGTCTCTACCCCGGATACAAAGGGTCTGTCTCCCTATTCCTTCTCAAGGTATTGACATATCATTGTCTTTGATAATTCGACACCATAGTGGGTGTCTTTAGAGGTCCTCTATAGTTAAGAGGAGTTTCCCTTTTTGTAGTTCCTTTGGTTTGTTTACGAAGTTCGTTGTGTTTCATCTCAAGGATTCATCAACGAGAAGGGACTACACTACTGTGTGCGCGCAAACAATATGCACAATAATAGCAAGTAGGTAAGCAAGGAAGATAATCAATCTATTCACATGCCTTACACAAGATCACCACAGACAAGTAAGCACGGTAAAACAAACATCCGTTTTCATGCATTAATCTTGTGGTCATAAACAAACAAGGCACACAGCACACAAGCCGTGTAACATGGCAACATACCACACATGTCCATACCTGGATCAGAAGCAAGTGTCGTCTCACACACGGGGTCTCGATTTGCGTTCGTTACGGACCTAACGTTGATAAAAAAATAATGTGTCAATTCATGATTTCATGTGATGACTCTTTTCTAGTTTATCTCATTTATAACGGGTATTATTCCCTAGATGATCTTTGAATGTTCCACTTACATTAGTCCTTAGATCTTCCCAAGTATTAGCCCTAAATTTTATCTTACTCCTAGGGCATTTACCCCGACGTATTACACGTTAATAAAGTTCTCTCTTAAACTAATGTTTTAGAGTATTATAGGCATATCATGAAACAAGTTTATCTCAGACGGAGTTTGATTTGCCTAAGGTGTGTTCCTACCTTAGCTAAATAGGTTAGCAATGTTTTAGGCTTATTGTGACAGTAACATAGTCTTCAAGATGCCCGTAAAACCTGTTTATACTGAAACCCAAAAATTTCCAAATCTGAAACACAACCCCCATGTATTACCTTATCAAGCTTCACTTCTAATGTAACAACTGATGTTTATCCTTCTCAAAATGTTTCATAAACTTAGCTAGATGCATTAGAAAGATTTTGGGTGCATTATTAATCCAACACCACACTTTTAACATCCCTAGAACTCACTCATTCTGAGACACAAGTTTCAGAAACTGAAACACCGAATCTGTGCATACTTCCCTTGAGCTTCTCTTTTCCATGTCTTGATTTGCTTTATAATTTTCCCAAGGTGTTTATAATCTTAGGTAATTGTATTGGCAAGGTTTTAGGTCCATTTCCAACCCATTACACTCTCTTGCACCATCTGTATTACAATCATACAGAAACAACTATTTATGGAATTTCTGAAAACACAATTCGTATCTCTCTTCTTCACGATTTCTTTTAGTTCGTTGACCTGTCCCCAATTCCACCCAAAACTTTTACCCAACTAGCTAAGTGTGTTAGGTAAGTTCCAAACTAAAACCCAGCTCAAACAACCTGTTAACACCTCTGACAGTTCACTATACAGAAACCAGAAAACTGCAGAAACCTGAGAGTACAACCTGCATACTTCTCCTTGATTCTTGTTTTTAATCAATGAATCTGACTTCCTATCTCCCAAATGTATATACCTACTCATTTTACCCCTTTAACCATGTCCTGGGTAAATTCTTAACCTTATACAACATTCCCAGCACCTCTTTAAATCAGTTACACAGAAGCATCCAAGTACTGAAAATATGTAACCCCAAATCTGTGGATTTCCTCTTCATTCCCTATTTTATGTCTGTTAAATTGTCTTATAACCTCCCCCATGAATATACTAACCTAGATAAGTGTATTAGCACTGATTTATGTTTATTATTGACCCAACACAAAACTCTCAACATACCTGTAACTCAGTTATACAGAAATAGCAAGCTTCTGAAAAAACTGAAACCAGAATCTGTACATCACCTATTCCTCTTGCTTTTAGTTTATTAAATCTGTTTCCCAATTTTCCCACAATGTTAACGCATCTGGTTAAACGCCTTAGCAAGGCTTTAAGCCCATAACCGATCCAAAACCGTACTGATAAACACTTCTGCAATGCTATTATACAGAAACAGAACTGTAACCAAAGTCCTGTGTGACTCTCCTTCCATTTTTTTTGTTTGATCCTTGCAGGTGGTTGGTTAGTCGGGCATGTCATTCTTCTTCCCAGTATTTATATCTTTACTTACGCATGTTTGAAGCGTTTCAGGCTTGTTAACCCCCCAACACAACACTTGCACTCCATCTGTGATTCGTTTATACAGAGCTGTAACTGAAACATGGATCTGAAATCTTCTCTTAATCATATTTTTTTTCTTTCTGTTTCATTCCTGAATCTGACTTCCAATGTTTCCCAAGTTACTTACTCAGTTAGTTGAGTGTATTAAGCAAGTCCTAAGCTAAACCCCAGCCCAAGGAAAACCCTGTAAGCAACTCTGAAAGTTCGTTATACCCAAACTGTATCACTGCAGAAAAGAAAACAGAACGTGTAACTACTGATATACCTTCCTATTTCTCCTACTTCTTTTCTTTGCTTTCTGTTTTGTTTTACCCAGATTCTCCCTTACTTGTCTAGGTATTAGGTTAGGTGTCTTATTACAGTTTTAGGTTCTTGAAAGAGACCATTACAACCCTCTTATTCTCTCTGTAACAGAGTCATGTAGAAACACAAGATTTCTGCAACTGAACTGAAGTCATAAACCGATATTTTCTCTCATTTGTTCTCTGTCTGCTTTCTTAACTGACTTACACCTCCTCCTAACTTTGTACTCATTTAGTTAATGATTTATCAAGATTTTAAACTCAGAAACCATCCTAAACCATGCTGATGAGTCTACTAAATTTCCCTTATACTGAACCGAGAACTGCAGCAGACTGAACTACATCCCTGTACACTACTATTTCCTCTTCCTCCTTTTAAATGTGCTATCTGGTTTCTCCATTAACCCCCAGCTTCTCTACACTTAGCATAATGTGACAGTAGGGTTTTTAAGTTCCTTATCCAGCACTACAGCCTCTAGATTGTTGCTGAATTCGATTGTACAGAGGAGGGAGGTTGAAGACTTTAAGCTGGTTTCTGCACTAGTTCATTAGGTGATTCACACAGAATTTCTCCAGCCCACAAACTCGTTATCTAACTTATAAATAGTTGGTAACATTTGTTTCCTAATGTTTCAGGATTTTCTAACCCCTATCCTAGGTCAATGCCACTCCATTGCGGCACCAGAACCACAGAGTTTTAAATTCCCATTCATTCGATCTTCTGCTGCTATAATAGCAGGTCACAAACAGACTCTTCTTTGTCATCACTAGCTCTTTTTTTTCTTCCTTGGGTTAGATTGATCTGTTTTCCTGCCTTACCCTTGCAGGGACTCAAGCAGTTTAGGCCATGTTTAAGTTACCAGATCACGGCTTATTATCTTACTGCACGAAGAACTTTTTTTTTGTTTTCTTCCCAACTCACTGTCACCAGGTTGTCGATATACTTCAAACATTAGTTTATGTTTGGGTCAGTATAGGTTTAAGGCAGGTTGTGGCTCTAGAATTCCTACGCTTGCTGGAGCACTTGCCTAAGATATTCCAGCAGAACAGAAAAGAAAACTTGGGTGAATACACCGATGTCCCAAGCAGTACTAAAACAGAAAGACAACACAAGGTAGTGGCTGGAGCATCAGGAAACTATTTTGAAGTTGTTACCTTCTAGTTGCTTTGGGAGTGGTATTGGGCAGCTTCTTCCCAAATGACTTTCGAATAAATCCAAGAGGTCTGCATGCAAGGTCCAAGTGATTTGGATGAGCAAGTCAGTGGTGTCTCGGACATCAGAAGAAAAAAAAAGGAAACCAGAAGAGAAGACTTGTAGTAGAGTTTGGTTCATGGTCTCACCGTGAGCCAAAAGTGAAAGGCAAGGGTGTAGCTGTCTCTGGAAAAGTTTTGGTGCAATCCTTGAGGGAATATCTGAGGAGTTAATGCATGCAGCGAGACAGCAATCAACGGTCATGGATCAGATTTTTTTTTGAACAGAACTGTACAGGGGCAGAGTTTGAAAACGATCAATAGGACATTACCTTGCCGATTGTAATGGTGTTGTCTCAGGCTCCCAAGGTTAGTAACATCCCAGTTTCGGCATGTGAGGAAGGGATTGACAGGGCCTGAATCACGCGCCAGGAACAGAAGGGGAAGACGCCATGGAGGAAGTGTTAATATGTTCCTAAGACATGGGTGTGACGTGAAGCTAATGGAGTCCGACTTCAAGGACTGTGTGGTGTCGGTTATTCTTTTGTAACTTTCAATCACTAGGCAGCACAGGAGTGAGGATATGATTCCCCAGGGAAATTGTGAAGTCTGGCGTGCTCCCAATTCCAGGTGAGGTTGCAAAAAGGAATGATGGCACTGAGTTTTTTTTTTTAAGAATCTGCAGCACAAATTCTTGTCGACATTGTGCTTCTCAAAGTCTGACCTGTTATTCATTTTTTTTTCTCGATGTTACAGGGGACAGATTTGAATTGGTGTGCGGTTAATTTATTAGGCAGAGACAAGTGAGTTTCCCCTTTTTTATTTGTAATTAATTAGTAGTCATAGTATTAGTTTTAATTAGTTGCTGTCTAATACTGAATTTGAGCATAGCTCAACCGGTTAGGACGTTTATGAGGTATACGAGAGGTACAGGGTTTGAACCTCAACGGAGCATATTTGCTCTTTTTTTTTCTTTCTTTCTTCTTTTTTTTTTTATAAGCCATACACATGTCTATTTATATTTATATGTAAGGCTATACATTATATCGTGTTATTATTATTTTTTGTTACGAAGTTACGCGACGTTATTATTACTTATTACAACGTTACAATATCGTAACGTTACGTACATGTATAAGTACGTGACTATATTATTATGTAACGTCGTCACGCTTCCGGACACGTATACACTCAATTTAATTGTTCACACATTGTTTTATGTCCGACTTATATAACGTGTTATTTTCGGATAATCCCGTCGCGTTTTAGTTGTATGATCATAGAGGTTACTCATAATTAAATTTAACCTTCACGAATTTGGACTGTTAATTATTCGGGGTATTTCACTGAATATGATTCATTTTTATTACTGTTGTGATTCATTTCTATTATTAAAATGATTCACTTATTCTTTAATAACATGACAATCTACACATGTATTAGTTGGTGTTGATGAAGATGTTGCGGTTGCTGAGGATGTTGTAGTTGATGAACATTTGGAAGTTGATGAAGATGTTGCGGTTTGTGAGGATGTTGTAGTTGATGAACATGTGGAAGTTGATGATGATGTTAAGACATGTAAAGGACCTGATAAGACTAGTAAGACTTCATATTTTATTAATATAAAGCTTTCTTTATTGGTAGAATTAAATTCATTTCTATATTTTTCTTTATTCATTTCTGATATACAAATGATTCACATTTTTTTTGTGTCATGACTGTTTAAATTAAGTTAATTACACAAGAATATTCATTTTAATAACTTCTTTGATTCATTTCAATTATAAAACTGATTCACATATTTTTAATAATCTGAAACTTTTTTTGACAACAGTTCCTGGAAATTGTAATGATGATGATGATTTTCAACTGCTCCTGTGAAACGCTCTCTTAGAATATCCAAAAGGTCTGTAGCTGGTAATACCAGCATGACTGAGAGTTCTCGGCCGATGAAACGGTCGAAGCTACCAATTAAATCGTCCAAAAAAGTGGCTTTTGTGGACCAAAAGTCTACTACATCTGTCCAATTGAAAAAGGAGGAAAAACAAGTGAGAAGCGTCCAAATGAAATTATTTGTCCAGTACCCCTTGCATCTATTCCTGGTCCATCAAGTTCTGCCAAACAACGATGTCTATCATTTTTGGAGCTCGACCGGTGGACATAAATAAACAAAGTGTCTCACCTCTTCATCCCAAATTGATCAAACTTATACGGTCTGGTGCTGATGAGAGGTATTAGTACATTTATTCACTTTTCTTGTTTTTGTTTTTTTTTTTTCTTTTTTCTTATTTACTTTTTATATGTTTTTCAGTCAAGTTTTGTTTGAAGATGAACTGCATTCTATCACTCGCAAGAGTTTCCTTACTCTGGTCGGTGATGTTGAGCCAGACCAATACTTATTGATAAATATGTGTGCTCTTCAATTTGGACAATGCTAGATACAGCCCTGCTGGTCCAGAGAGGGTCTTTTTTACATTAGATAGCTGTGTAAGTGTTTCTCTATATAGAAAATTATATATTTACATGCTTTTAGATTCTTTTTAATACTTGCGGTTCAGTTTTTGTTTCATAAATCTGCAGTTTTCTGATTATGTTCTCTTGCTGTTGTAGTACGTACCGTTGAGTGTTGGAGTTGATGGTGTTCCTTCCTGAAGATGTGTGTGTTGATAGAATGAGCAAACAACTTGTGACATTGGTGCAACAACTTAGAAAAGTTGTTTGGAGTAAAACTGTTTTTTATTCCTTATGCTGTTATGGTCATTATTTTCTTATTGTGATTAATTTCATCACTTTAAGCATAGACATAATTGACAATAGTGATTCCAAGACCTCATCGAAGAAAGATATGGGGATTGTATTGATTCTGTGGTAAGCTTTTAAAAAATTATTTGTAATGCTTAAAAAGATTTTTAAATATTGTTTAACTTTTTACTGTTGTTTCTAACTCATGTTTTTATTGTTTCAGGTTTCTGCATTTTCATCAATGTTGGAGACGCTCTGTGATGAGAGATATAAACTCTTCAATGATTTTGACTACTACATCTTGCCAATGTCTTGGAGGTCTTCAGCATTTGAGAACTGCTCGGCCATATACATGCTCAGACACATGGAAACTTATATAGGGCAAGGTTTTAATTGGAAGAGTTCTAGTTCCAAACTTGCCAAAAATCTGTGAGCATTCAGCTCTTTAATCTTAGTTTTTATCTTTTTATTTGATCTTCTATGTGTTTTTTATGTTTTCTTTTGTTTCTAAAAATCTGTTATGTTTATCTTTTTTGTAGAAAGAGCCTTTGGATCGTCTGAGGATGGAGTATGCTGTGCAGATTCTTGTTCATAAAAATAACTTGAAGAAGGGTTATGTTTTAGATTGTGTTCTGAAAAAGTAGAGCCTCTTTTTAGAAGTGTAAGAATGTTGGATGTTAGAACTTCGGTGTATCCTATGAGACTGTTTTAGAACCTTTGGAGTGCCATGAAACTGTTGGAGGGTGAAGTGTGTTTTAGAATCTGTTATGAAACTCTTTTAGAAGTGTATGAAAAAGAAGATCCTGTTCAGATCTTTATGAATCTTTTTTTGTTTTTATTGTATCACTGGTTCTGAAAAATTGAACCATTCTGGAAAGTGAATTTGAAAGGTTTGATTTTGTCAATTTGTTATGAAAGTTTACAATTGTTATTCTTGATCTGTTTATACACATTTTATCTTTATTATTTGTAAATTGAATCACTTGTTTCTGAAGGTGAATCATTTGTTGACAAAAAAAATGAACCATTTTTCTGGAAAGTGAATTAGATGTTTCTTTGAATGAATCTTTAGATCCTATAAAATGAATCAATCCAATTATCGTACAAGAAAACATATACTTTGTCAATCAACATTATTGTCACGATTTATACCCAAACATACACAGAACTATCTAAAACACATTTGAGACAATCCATTGTGTATAACATATGTTCAACATGAATCTTTATTTTATAAAATGGAATCAACAGTATCAACAATATGAACCTTCTAATGTACTGTGTATCATACCATGTTATCAACTAAATGAATCTGAAATGTTTACAAAAAAATTTGTACTCTCTAAATCTGGAATTATTCTTGTAAGTGTTCCACCCTCATTTACCGGATGTGCAAATGAGACTCCAACAGATTGTGCTTCTTCATCAACATGCATCATCGATTTAATTGAACTTTTGTTTTGTAGATATGTTCTTACTGCATTCTTGTTTCTTCTTTTGCTCCTATTGTATATCTTCTCTGTTGTGCTTTTCATCCTTTTGGTTTTTCTCCCTTTTGTTTTGAACCTTGTGGATCAAGGACTATCGTCCTTGCTTGAATGGTGCTTGAATCACCATTTTGAACATTTTGTGTAGACAGCATTGTTTCCACTTCTTCTTCAAGTTTCGAACAGCATTCTCACACAAACCTCTTGTCTCCATGTTCTTTTCAGTAGCAGCAAGAATGTAATCAAATTTTCTGCGCATCATCGCTCTCCAATTTGGTGTTGCTTCTGAATTTGATTACATCCATCTTTGTTTGATTCTTCTCTGTTGATGCTTTATTTTTCCATCTATCAAGCACATAGTCTTCTCCCAGCTCTTGTACACACCTCAAGTGTAGTATGCGTATGCAATGTGAGCAAAGGATTCCTACCTCAATTATCAGCTTACATGTGCAGCAAACACTTGAATCCACTTTCTTCAATGTCACCATATGCTTTATTTCTGCACTCTCTGTTTGCCATATAGTGTAAACCACATTGTCCTGATCTTCGTTGTATATTTCTTGCTGCAACGCTAGACTTTTCAAAAACTCATCTTGAAAGATTTTATAAGCTTCATGTGTGTATACCTCTCTTGCTGCTGAAGAAGTTTCACATTTTGGGCTATCATGTCTGGCTTGCTGTTGGAGCACCTCCAATCATCATATTGTTTAATTTCACGCCATTCTGAAATCACATTACAAAAGTTTCGTAGAACTCAGTAAGTGTTGAGGTCTTCTTCATCCTCCTAGAAAGTGAGTGATTTGTACTTTCACTCCTCTGAGAGGACAATGCACCACCAGAAAATAATTCTTTGAGAATGCTCTGCACCATTTCTCCCGTGTTTGATACAACTTGTTAAGCCATGAATTTTGTGCACACTGATACTCTTCTATAAGCCTGCAATATTTTAAAGATCAAGTTGTTATTATTATTTACATTAAAATTACAGTAACTACACAAACTCATACTGGCCTACCATTATCAAACGGTGCTCATATCAGAAACTAAAACTGTATAGCAGACATTACTTCATTTTTATACCTCTAATGATTCACTTTAACTACATTAATAATTCATTGTTCACTAACTATCACCATTCATATAAACTATATTATTTCAAACTATAACTTTATAGCAGACAATAATTCATTTATATGACACTTATGGCTCACTTTAGTTTCATATATGATTCACTGAAGATTAAAAGATAACAATCAATTAGAAACAACATAATCAACAACTCTCTTTTAATTTTCCCTTACCTCGACCAGACATGGTTGAACTCAGCTTCTGTTTCACAATACTTCAAAATGTACTGAAACTTGCTGTTGAATCCTTCTCTCCGATGTATCAGGTGACTAATATGTTTTTTCGCATTCTCCATGATATGCCATACACACAATCTATGATTTGAATTTGTAAATATCTTCGAGATTGCATTATCCATAGAAGCACATTGGTCTGTCATAACTGTTTGTGGTTGAATGAAATCCATAGACTTCAGAAATGTACAAACAACCACAAAAATGATTCAATCTTTTCATTCAAGAAAGCCACATCCGAACATAACATTTTTTCCATGACAGTTCATTCCCACAAACGGTGCACATATCATATCGTATTTATTTGTACGATATGTAGTATCATGTACCAGAAGATCTCCCCACAACTTGTAATCTTCTTTCATTGTACCATCCCTCCAGAAAAAGCTGCACAATCTCCCATCTTCATCCAACCGGAAATCATAGTAAAAATCCAATTCCTTCTCTCTTCTTGACTTAAAAATTTCAAGCAGGTTGTTTGAATCACTTCCCACAAATGTAGTTCTAACAGTTGCATTGCATCATAGAGATCTTTCTGTAAGAACCCTACATTTGAAGTCCCACCCGCTTCTGTTCTCAAAAATCTGTATGAATCAGCAACCGATATTCCACTTTTTTCATGATTGATACATGTTCGATTGTATCAGTTGGTACCCTTCTGTGAGATCTGAAATACTTCACTTCACTTGGAGCACAAAACGGATGAGAATGTTCCATTCTGTGACTTGTAACAGTCCATTTTGTGTTTTGGTCCTCGACTTTGAAACCTATCATTGCCTTGCATCCTGTCCTTGAATCAGTTTTTGAGAACAATCTGTTTTGTGCTTGGCTTACATTTTTTTTCCTTCTTGGCAGCAAACATATGTTCTTAAAACAATGCTACCATCTACTCTCTTTGCAACGTATACCGAACCCCTTCTTGTATGCGTAATTGTTGTATAGTTGATATGCTTCTTCTTCACTAGTTACCACTTTGCCTATCAACTCTGAATTTTCTGCTTCAATAAATTGACTTACTCGTTTTGTTGAATGCTCAAATATAGCAGTAACTACAATTCAAAGCAGGCAAAACTTTACTTCAATAACAATGCAGAAACCTTTTATTAATAAATTAGATTTACATCCCCTTGATTGCATCACAATGTATTGGAAACTTTTCATAGCTGAACTGAGTTCTATAGCAGAGAATAATTCACTTAATATAACTAATTATTCATTATAATCTAACATTAAATTACATTGTGACACTTACAGTACCAAAAATTTTTTAATATACTTGCTACATTATTTTAAACAATACTTCTAAATTAAACATACTAGAATATCTTCACTATATAACAATGAGGATCAGATTTAACTTGCAAAGATTCAACATTGCACTAAAACAGAGTCTCATATTAAAAAAGGGAATTTTCATGAGATACCCTGAGGTTTGAACCGAATTTCACCAAATACCCCTACCTTTTCGAAATTACTGAGATACCCCTGAGATTTAGTTTTTAATACGAGATACCCTTCCGTCTATTTTCTCGTAAAACGTCCGTTAACTTTTACAATTTCTTCCCATTTTACCCTTAATCTAATTTTTCATGAGATACCCCCACATATTTGTAACGACTACTTTCACCAGATACCCTTGCATGTTTCAAAACGTTTAGTTTCACCAGATACCCCTGTAACGGGTACTTTCACCAGATACCCCTGTAACGGGTACTTTCCACCACCAGATACCCCTGTAACGGGTATTTCACCAGATACCCCTGCAACATAAAACACTAGTGCTGGCCTATAAAATCAGAAAAACACAACACTTTGACATTATAGTTTTCATAATAAGACAATGTCTTCCTCACAATCAAGTTACTCTCGGTCACTATTGTTGCTGAAGGTAGAAGATGCAATTGTGGAAGAGAAGCTGAAGTCCTTGTTTCAAGAAAAAATACTTCATCCGGAAGAATGTACTACAAATGCTTACATTGCAATAGACGGATAGATTGGGCAAAACCACAACTAATCAACAGATTCCAGTGGCACAACAACATTATATCCCCAACCAACAAAGCTTAGAAGCATTGCAACATGAGCTGATGAAGATCAAGGAGGAAGTGAAGGACTTGAAGATGCAAGTTCAATGGGGGTGAGGTAGGAGTATTTATATGCATATTCTATGTATTGTTGCTGCTGAAAGTGTAAACCAAATGCTAGAAATGTAAAAAAAATCAGAAGTATAATAAAGCTGTTACTTTTGAGCTTGATTATTTCACAAAGTTGTAGTAGCTTACACATCAAGCTAGTGCATTTATATAGTTCCAGCAACTAATATTTCAGCTTACACTTGCACTATATCTAAAAAGATACTACTTTCTTCACTTCACACTGTATCAAAAAAGAAACAAGTACCTTCCCACTTCACAGTATGTCCAAAAAGAGACTACTATCCCACTTCACACTTCATCCAAAAAGAGACTATTTTCCCACCAAAATGCAACAGCATTGTAGTATCTATCAGAATCCAAAATGTCAAAAACCAAAAAGAAGTGGAACCTGTGTGAATTTACGGCTGACGTGGTGCATAAGCTAATGATGAAGTCTCTGCGTTAGGGATAGCACCACGAGGTTGCTCTATTTGCTCTCCTTAGCAGGTTGTCCTCCCTTACATGTCCTTTTGTTATGACCAAATTACATACAAGTTGTGTATCTTGACATACTTGACATCTTGCTTGCTGGTCTCTCCCATTCTTCCTTCTTCTTTATTTCTCGAAGGCCTTCCAATTCACCTTTTCAGCACTAGAGGTTAAACTTTAGGATAATCTCCAACCGCCCATACCGTTGATCAGGTACCGGCTCCAAGTTCGAAGTGTACATTATCCTATAGTTCTTGACAGAATAAATCTCATCCATATATTCTTGAGGCTCCTCACTAGAATCTAGAATTGCCCTTACCCCATGCTTACAAGGGATGCCAGATATTTGCCATGCTCCATAAAGGCACTCTTTTCGATTCAAATCCACTGTCACTACATCATAAAAGTCTTTCACACTCAAATATTCCTCTACCAGATGGATGGGAGATACAAAACCTACTCCTTCTCACAATAATCTGCAATTTCTTCTTTATTTTAGGGTAGATGTCATCCTCTGACAAGTTAAACGCTTATTGTTGTCTCTTCGGGTGCCTAATCATGATCGTTCTTCTTATCCCTGTCAACCAAATCGATAAGAAGATGAAACTACCAATAGGTTACAGTTGCCCAATCTATCCATCTATTGCAATCTAAGCATTTGTAGTAAATTATTCCGGATGAAGTGTTTTTTCTTTAAATAAGGACTTCAACTCTTTTCCACAATTGCATCTTCTACCTTTAACAGCAGCAGTGACCGAGTATAACTTGATTGTGAGGAAGACATTGTCATATTATGAAAACTACAATGTCAAAATGTTGTGTTTTTTCTGATTTTATAGGCCAAAACTAGTTGTTTTATGTTGCAGGGGTATCTGGTAAAATTATCCGTTACAGGGGTATCTGGTGAAACTAGCCGTTTGAAACATGCAGCGGTATCTGGTGAAAGTAGTCGTTACAAATATGTAGGGGTATCTCATGAAAAATTGGATTAAGGGTAAAATGGGAAGAAATTGTAAAAGTTAACGGATGTTTACTGAGGAAATAGACGGAAGGGTATCTCGTATTAAAAACCAAATCTCAGGGGTATCTCATAGTAATACTGAAAAGATAAGGGTATTTGGTGAAATTCGGTCAAACCTCAGAGGTATCTGGTGAAAATTCCCTTAAAAAAATTATAATATGAAAGATAATATTATAGCAGACAATGATTCACTTCTATTACACTAACGATTCATGTTATTAAAGCATTTGATTCATTGTGAAAACACTGCAGATACATATATTAACATGATTTACTTTACACTAACACAACATAATCTATAGTAAACTTTACCAAAGTGAACTGAGCATATAAACTTCTGTAAATAAACTAACGCATTTTGCAACAGTATAATACCATCAGATTCAACTCTGATTTGAGAAAGTTGATTTTCTTCATCGTCAGTGCTCATCGTCAATGCAATACCATTAGTCTCCACTGTTGTATTGAAGCTCATTGACAGTGTTGTATGTCTAGGTTTTCCTATCGTCAGCTAATAATGCGTATCATCACTGCTGAATCATTGTCATTTGCAATTCGAAAGTATGATCCGATACTTGGCTGATTAATTTTGTGAACAATTGGTTGGAACTGTGGTCCAATGCTAGCTTGAAGAAATTGATCGCGTTTGTGGATAAGTGAGCAAAATTGATCGTCGTTGATCAGTTTGGTGCGATTGTGGCGCGATGATTTTGCTCTGTTATTAGGTGAGCTGAAATTAAAAGCGATCTCATCGGACAAATGGTGCGATGTGTGGCGTGCGTTCTGTGATTTACCTCTTTCGAAGTTTTAGTTGAAATCTGATCAACACGTTTGCTAGCGTTGGTGTTTGAAGAGGCGCGCGAGCAGACGACGTTGTTTTTCAGCGTTCTTTTATTTCTTCCAACCACAGCCTGCCACGTGGAGTTGACGCCATACAGTACCGTGGCGTTAGCGCCATCCTCTCCGTTCCGTTTTATGATACGTTTCCCGTTTGCTCTTTGATTCTCCCTGCTTTTGAATCTTTTATCTTCTTTGTGTTCTTGTTCTTTGTGTATCTTTCTTTTTTTTATGCTACTCCACTAAAAACTACGTTTTGTATACGGATATGGAAGTACTTTCGCTGGTAGGTAGATTTTTGCTTGTTTTACGGTTTTCATTTTTTTTTGATAATTGACTGGAAATCCAGTTTAGCTTGGCAATACTATGACAGAAAGTCGTTCTCGCCAGATATAAATTATGAATGCAAAAGTACATAACAATTTCTAGAAGAAAGAATGATGTGCGCAGGCCATCGTATATGTTGTTCGTACCATTCCAGACTTGATCTCTTCACCATATATGCAGCTAGCCTCACTCCATACTATGCTTGCTCCTTCAAAGATGGCTTTATTTCTCACAGTTCCATATTGTTGAAACCGCAAAAAAGAACGTAGTGGACTAGAGTGGAAGTCGACAAGCGTTAGCCATCCCTTGCCAAGCGATGAAGAATTCTTGTGGAGTTTGGGGAAAAACGAACAGAATACCCCACCAATCCAACAAATGATGCCATAGTACCCTCTCGTCTTTTACAGTGAAGGAAGAGATGATCACAAGTCTCCACTGCCCTTTACAAAAAATACATATGATCGAGCTAATAGGGATTATATTTTTAGCAAATAGAATGTCCTTACACTGAAGCTTCCCTTGAAGGAGGAACCATGTCAACAATTCTATTCTGGGAGGAGCCATCTTCTGCCAGAAGGCACGGCACCAGCTAGCTGCGGGGGTATACTGCAAGGTTGAGACTGTGTCGATGAAGGCCTTGGTTGTGTAGTTTCCATCTACAGTACCAGTCCAACTTAACTGGTCGGGCTCTTCTGAGATAACTGGTGAGCGTGAGTTTAATTCTTGGAGCAGCTGGTTCACCTGAGCTCGTTCATATAGGAAGAGAGATCTCCCTCCAAAAAGGGACCATTCCATGTAGAGCCATTCCAATTCCCTGTCTGATCTACAGTGGCGAACTTTTGATCACTGATCAGAAAGAGTCTTGGATATTTGTGTCAAAGGGGCTAATTCCCTATCCACCGGTCTACCCAGAAACGCACTCTCTTCCCATTTGAGATAATCCACTTGAAGTTACTCTCTAATATTTGTGCATTGATAGGGTGCCAGGCTAAAATAGACAGTATCGTGTTCCACGTTCCTCTTCCTCTGACCTTATTCCATTCATCATCAGTGATGGGGAGATGTATATCCACATTGTAGATGGAGCAGATTAAATTCTTCCACAATTTGCCATCATCCTTTTGGAATTTCCACCACCACTTGAGTAACAAAGCAGCGTTTTTTGTTTCGATGTCTATTATGCCCAAGCCGCCCCTATCTTTAGGTCTTGTGAGTGTAGTCCAAGAAAGGAGAGGTGTACCCCCGTCGGGTACCTGAACTCCAAAGGAAATTCTCTACATCTTCCTGATTTGCTTCATAACAGTTTTCGGAATTTTGAATAAACTCATGTAATAAACCGGTAGACTATCCAAAACCGATTTAATCAAAACTAGTCTACCAGCTTTCGACAATGACGAAGCTTTCCAACCAGCTAGACGCTTAGCTATTTTGTCAAGGACCGGCCGCCAAGTGGAGGTGCGCTGTGGACTTCCCCTGAGGTTGAAACCCAAATAGACGGTGGGCAGAGGGCTGATCCGACAGCCAAGTATTCCTTTAATTCCTTCGATAAGTTGCGCATTCAAGTTTATAGGGATTACGGCAGATTTGGACCAGTTGACGTCTAAACCCGACATCTCCGAAAATATTGTTATGCACAGTTTGGCGTCTCTATCTCCCTTGTTGATAGTGCACAAAAGATCATTGTATCATCGACATATTGTAGATGGGAGATGAGTGTTTCATTCTTACCGATACATACCCCTTGTCGGTCGCCTGAACGAATTGCTTCATCAAGGATCCATCCGAGTTCTTCTACACAAGAATTCTGAACGGTGATTACATTGGGATTCCACATGACTATCAGACCGCCGGAGAAGCCTTCTGCGGGGACTTTGATTGAGTTGGATTGGTCTCTTGGTCCCCAAATGCCTCGATTTTCAGTGAGAAGACGAGAACGGTGGGTCTCCTGAAGACAAATGATATTTGTTCCTGCTTCTCGGATTTCTTTTTGGAGCAGTGTCCACTTTTCTCTTCTGGTAACTCCTCTGATGTCTTGAAACATATTACATTTGCCATTTGTGGATGTCGCTCCTCTACACGTTTGCTTCTTCTGAGAATCTCACTATAATTTTGGATAGTGTCATCCGGATTTGAAAAATGGTAGTTTAGACTTCTACCGAAGTCTAAACATTTACAGGCTGCAAGGAGCAATGGACTGTCATTTAATGTGTTTAGGAATTGGGGGTCCGTGGATCGTGGCTTGGGCTTAGGGTGAGAAGGACTTCTAGATTAATCGCATGGGAAGTAGGAGATAAAACTGCATGGTCACATGTCTGTAGGGTGGATGAGATATTGCATGTGTCAGAGTCAAGAAGGTTTAGGGTTTGGGAGACATGGGACTCTTGACTCAGGTTAGAAACGCGGTAGGGGTGAGAGGGAGGGGAGGGGGTAGATGATGTGGTTGTTAGAGGAATGTCGGCGGGTGAGATAATTGGAAAGGTAGCCTCGGGGGGTGTGACTGGAGAGCCGCACTAGCTTCCATCATTTTGTTCCTTGGTCCCAAGATTGGAAGTTTCAGGATTTTTTCCAGAATTTGTAGAGTGCATGTTGGGGCCGTCGACGATGAGGTCTCGGAATGGGTTTGTAGTGGGCCCAATTTCGGGATCCGAGATCGGTTTATTAGCCGCGTTGCCTGAAGTAGGGGGAGGCTTAAAGGCTTTTTAAAGGAATGTTTGAGGAGCACAAAGACTGACTTGTCTCGGGACTACCTCTAGAATTTTAAACGATGTTCTTTTTGCAACCCCAATTATACCTTCATTTAAGCCGTAATAAAGTAAAAGAGGATTAGGGAAGGCGACCGGTCCATTCGTATTTTCCAGGATCATAGCATGCAGAAACGGTGTCATTTGCCGATGATTTCCTTCTACCCATAATTGCATTCTCAAATCGGAACGCGGCGTTTGAAGCTTTTGAGTTTCATCAGGGTTTGGTGGTTGTAGCTCTGTCATGGGAGGATTTACCGACGGTTCTGGTTGATGATCAAGTCCTTCATCCTTTGACTCTTCCGAGTTGGTATGGTATGGTGGTTTCAGCACAGGAGAATTTAACGACGGTCCAGGTTGATTCTGATCGCTCATTTGGGAGTGCTGTGATAACTCTTCAGACCAGAATTCAATGATCCCGACCTTAGTAACTGCTCCTTCCACATCCACTGAAACTTCTTCATTGATTATTGACCTCTTCGTTGTTAATAGTTGAGCGTGTACTTCCAGAAAGGTAGGGAATCTACTCATATCAGTGGAGATCTCTGTCATAACTCCCAGGTGTCTTGTGAGCTGGTAAATAGCACTGGTTGACCAGGCCTGAAGAGGGATTCCTCTAATCACTATGGAGGTGGATCTAGAAAAGTGTGAATAAGAGATTTTAAAAAAGTGAATCAAAGGTTGTTAAAAGTGAATCATAAGTTGTTACAAAGTGAATCACAGTAATAAGAAAAGTGAATCTCATAAGCATACATTGTGTTAACTAAAGTGATTAAGAGGTTTAAGAAATGTGAATTAGAGGTTTTTATAAAGTGAATCATGGTTTTAAGAAAAGTGAATCAGAGGTTTAAGAAAAGTGATTCTTGTAAAATAGAGATTGTTTAACTAAAGTGAATAAGAGGTTTAAGAAAAGAGAATCAAAGGTTTTTTAAAGGTGAATCAAAGGTTTAAGAAAAGTGAATATTATGCTTAATACTAGTAAAAGTTAATCCTACCACAAACTTATGCGAGAACAGTATGAACCTTTCATTTACTGAAAGTGAATCATTTGTTTAAAAAAAGAATCTTATGTTTAAGAAAAGTGAACATTTCATATAAAACAATAAATCCTTTGTGTTTTTTAAAAGTGAATCTTAACCCTGCACCACACAAACTCTAAAAATGTCGTTTTTAACATTCCTAGTGTGGTTTTTAGGGTGTTTGGGGGTAGGGAAATCTTTTTTGCATTGGTTTCACACTTTATATCGTCGTTACAGACTCGGCAAGTTTTTAGGGTTTGTGATTTAGGGTTTATGGCCTAGCGACCCTAAACCCTGCACTACAAACCCTAAAAATGTCTTTGACGTTTTTAGTATTCCTATGGTGGTTTTAGGTGTTTGGAGGTAGGATAATCTTTTTGGTATTAGTTTTACATTTTATATTGTCGTTACTGACTCGACAGGTTTTTAGGGTGTCGTTTAGGGTTTAGGGTAACCCTGCACTACAAACCATAAAAATGTTTTCGGCGTTTTTAACTTTCCTATGGTGGTTTTTAGAGTGTTTGGGGTAAGATTCATTATGTTAATGAATAAGATTCATTTTATTATTAAAGAAGATTCATTTTGCTAATGAATAAGATTCACTGTAAAAATACCTAATATATATACTCATTCTAAAAATATAAAATTTTAAGTTTACCAAAACATATGCATCTAGTTTGGAAGAGCACGAAAAATAATGAAAAATGGTTAATTTTTTTTTGCACTTTTATGTTGTAAATTATAACATTTTGAAAAAAAAAAACATTTTTCTCTCCTACCATATTCAACCCCTACCCCTGGGGATTCTTTTTTTTTTCTTTCTTTTCATTCTTTTTGACGCATGTCACATGCCACACAAGTGGCTGATCGCAGTTTGTGGATGTGGTTGCGGATTTCGGACTCGACCAATAAAAACTATGAGCATCTTATCAAATAAAATATAAACCATTCATTTTGCTAAATTTTTCAGAGTACACAGTACAGTAGCAGAAAATAACAACTACCTACTTTGTGGAGAAAATTTCCTGTTTTGACTATTCAATTCGGCATGAAGTTAAAGTTGTAGGGACATACCTTATTGTAGGCAATTTATCTATTTCTGCTTGAGATTTCTTCCAGACTATCTCGAGGAAGGATGAAGAAAAAAGGAAAATTTGTTATACTCAACTACTTTTTTGTTTAATTTATGATATGTTATCACATTTGCGGCTTAATAGAAAAAGGCATAAAAAACTTCACAATATATCACTAATTGTTCAAAAAATATAAATCTAATTTAATACAAATATTAGATAATTATCAAAGCATTAAACAAAATTTTTTTTAAAAAATATATATTTTCTTCTCTTACTCACCATTTGACTGATTTTTTTTCTTTCATTAAATATTTGTAATTATAATTAGATCGTGATTATATATCATCAAAGAACAATTTTATGTCAATTTACAAATAAATCTAATCATATATAATATCATGTAGTTGTATAATCTCAATTAAAAATATTGATCCTCACGCATTAAATGTTTTGATAACTAACTTTCACTTTTATTTTTTATTTTTTATTTTGTATTAAAACATTATATAAGAATTAATTACTATCAATTTATCAATCGATAAAATTATAATCTAATTTAGCTAGACTATAAATATTTTTTGGAGTATAAGATTCATGAATAGTAAGTGAGAAAATAGAAATTTAAGTTTTCTTATGTTTGAAAATTTCTCAACAACTATGAATTTTTTTTTAAATGTAATGATATATTCATATAGGAAAATGATTTTACAAAAGTTGATACATAGGAGGACCTATATATCATAAACCGAGAGAATGTTCAAAAGGCTGGGGGAATATACAAAACTTCCCTAGCACCATACAAACTGACAGAATAACAAAAATGCTAAGGGGAAGGGGGATATACAAAACTTCTCTAGCACCATATAATAGTGGCAATCTGTCAACAAAAGACAACAACCATAGGAGGGGGAGGATACAAAAACCACAGTACACAAGAGGATAAACAAAAGAGCATAACATACGACAAACGGTCTCTAAGAGCTTAGCACTCTATCCAGCCAATCAAAATCTCTGATAGAGGCTCCCACCTTCATCCAAATGATAGCTTTAGTGGAACTTTTGATGTATGAAACAATAAGGGCAGGGTCTCTAGCAATGTTCGTCATGGCACACTTACATCTCTCGATTCGATGTAGTAGACATCATTGGCGATGGTCGCTCGTCTCATCACCAGTCAATCAAATGTTTTCTCTAGCATTAATGGGATACCCACTTAATGTAACTATGGAAGCTTGACCAGCTGGTAGGGATGCCGAGCCAATCACATATGCACCAAATCATGCAAAAAGAACCTGCAAAGGTAGAAGAGGTGATGGCTAGTCTCTAGAGTGAGCTCATAGAGCCACCATCTGTTAGCAAGGTATATGCCCCAAGATTGGAGCTTGTCGCAGGTTTTAAGCCTACCTCTAATAGTAACCAATAATATAAATTTAGCTTTATGGATTGACCAGGTTCTCTAACAGATATTATACTAGGAAAAAAGGGATGAAGGGGTGGGAGACCTCATTATAAAAGAAATTGACATAAGGCCTGAGAGTATAAGAAAGCAGGAGTGATGAGGCATCAGTAGTAGACCCACATTGCGTGATACATCAATCTCTAGCATGAAGGATAGATTTTCATTTACATGGATCATCCTCCTTAGCTGTGGCCGCTCATCAATTACGGTCCTTCAGGACAACATTATGAGTCCATTGGATCCACAGATACTCAGCATCATAAGCGATTATGGAGATAGTCTTTAGCATGAATCACATGTTCTATTTATAAACTTCTTTCATCCCAAGGCCCCCGTTTTTTCTTATTATAGAAGATGGCATTCCAAGCCACATGAGGGGTAAGATTGCTATAGGCATCCCCGGACCATATAAAGGAAAAAAATATCTTGATAATGCTTTTGATGATGTTCTTGGGGATGGAAACGCAAGAAGCCCAAAAGCCAACGATACCGAAGAGGTTACTTTGGATGAGGGAAATTCTCCCCACAAATGAAAGTGATTTAGCGCTCCAATAAAAGATAGTCTTGTGGATGTTGTCGATCAGAGATTTAAAGTTCACAGTTTTAAGCAACCTAGCGGATATGGGGATGCCAAGGAAGCGAAAGGGATACGATCCATGATTAAAACCAATGGTTTGGAGAATCGAATTAACATTATGGGGGGCTGACAAGGAATATGGTTGAATTTAAAGGGGTTAAGCTTAATCCGAGATTCCGAGGCCTTAAGAAAATATTGACTCTGCTAAGCATGAAGGAAATAAATTTTTGTCACCTTTATTGAGTAGAAGGGCATTATCAGTGAAGAAAATAAAGGTGGGATAGGCGGGAGATCTGCAAATGGATGGTAGTGGAAGTTTTAGGGTTAGGTTGAAGCTGGTGAAGAAGGGTCTCCTTGACACAACCCTCACTCACCTTTGAGGAACCCTGAAGGGGAGCCATTACTGTTGATCAAGAAATAGGTGGTGGTAGCAACACATTGCATGATCCACTTACCAAACACAAAGGGGAAATTCAGGAAGGAGATAGTATCCCTACGGAAAGTCTAGTCAATGGTGTTAAAGGCTTTTCTAATGTCCATTTTCATCATGTAGTGAGGAGAGTTGTGAGCTCTTTGGTAGTGTTTCATCATGCAGGAGCAAAGCTGGATGTTATCCGAAATGAGGTAGCCTTTTATGAAGGCCCTTTGGCTTTCCTTCATGAGGAGTGGGTGCTCTTTTTAAGCTTCTCATCTAGAATCTTGCTAATGACTGCGTATAATGTATTACAGCACGAGATGGGTCTAAAATCCCTGGGAAGGAAGCGACGTCAAATTTTGGGATAAGAATAATTATGGTGGATTTTATTTCTTTTAGAAACCTGTCACTTTAGAAGAAGCTTTTGATCACCAGATAGACGTCATCACCAATGATATTCCAACTAGCTTTGAAGAATTTGGCCGTGTAACTGTTTGGGCCCGGAGCTTTGTGATCCTCAATTGAGAGGAGGGCCGCTTTAATGTCGCTGTGATCAACCGGACGAGTAAGGGGGCCCACCTTGATTGGTCAAAAATTCTAGTGTTCTCCAAGTTGAAGTCAGGGAGGGAGCGTGAAAGGGATGCTCTAGGACCAAGAGCCCATTGGAAATGGGAGACAAGGCAATCTACAATATCACCTGGGGCATTAAGGACCTCCCCGAGGTCATTGGTGATAGATGAAATGGAGTTTATATTCCTTCTCGTCATTGTGGATCAATGGAAAACACGGTTTTAGAATAAGCAAATGTGAGCCAGCAGGCTTTCATTTATTGGTAGAGTAATAAGAGCTCTTGACTGTCCCTGGTAAGGAGGCTATGTCTCAAAGACTTCTCTTTGGATATGAGGGAAGAGTTCCTACGATCTAGGTCAATCTTCCGTTTAGTATCCATTAGCTCCTCCCTAATATCTTGTGCTTTAAAAGAGAGTGATCCTAATTAAGTTTTATAAAGCGAGGAGAGATAAGTTTTGAGGTCACGTAGCCTAGTTACAATGGTAAACAGATGACTCCCATCAAGTGGGATGTCCCAAACATCACAAACAAGGGTGGAGGAAGGAGGGGTCAATGGTCCAAATATTCAAAAATTTAAAGCTTCATTTCTGGGGGGTTAGGGAGGAGTAAAGTGATAACCATGGGGCTGTGATCAAAGAGAAGGGAGGAAAGAAGCATAAGTAAGAGGGAGGGCCAAAATCCAATCCTCATTAACAAGAACTCGGTCAGTTTTACCCATGACACGCCTAAGGTCATATCGATTGTTCGACCAAGTATAGAAGCACCCACAGTAGCGGAGATCCTGCTGCTCAGCTCTACAGACGGTGTCCACGAAGTCACAAAAGTCCCTAGGGGTAGGGGTGCGGGAGCTAAGTTTGTCTTCAGCATGGAGGATGTTGTTGAAATCCCCAACAAGTCAGGGGCCTATTGTATTGTGGCTCGGATTAATGATCTCCACCCATATCTAGGAGAGGGGTTAAAGAGGACTGAGATGCGGCCATTGGGATGTGTGATGCAGTTGTGAATGAAACTTTAAGAGGGAAAAAACAAGTTAGAATAGAATGATGGTTATAACAAGAGACACGAGTTTTGAGGAGGCCAACGACACAAAGCTTTTTTTATTTCCATGAATTTCTCAATTTCAAGGAGTTCGGGGAAATCGTTGCAGCTCGTAACATTCCACACAGCAAGATTCATAAGGAGAGGATTGAGGGAGAGGGGGAGGGGAAACAACCACTACTAGAAATCAGCAAATTAGAGACGGAATTAGCTACGGATAGAAATCCATCGCTAATTAGTGACTGATTAGAGGGGGATTAGTGACGAAAATTTTAGAGACGGATTGGCGATAGATTGGCGACAGAAATTGAGCGCATGTGGTGGCATGAACTTTTCCAGCCCTGACACCTTTTTTAGCGACGGACGGGCTAAAATAGCGAGGGACGACCGTCCGTCACTATCGCCTTTAAGATTTAAAAAAATAAAGGAAACAAAGATTTAGCGACGGAACAAGTCCGTCGCCAACTTTAAGCACAATGACGTCGTATTGACTCTATCTGTTCTCGCGCCTCGTTAATTTAACTAATCAAAATGACATCTCTTTTATTCTTATTTAGCGACGGACTGGAGACGGACTGTCCGTCGCCATTTTTCTTTATAACTACATCGTTTTGATTCTATCTATTCTCGCGTGTGGTTAGGTAAACTAAACAAAACAGCGTCGTTTTATCACTGATTAGCGATGGACTGGTTATTTTCTTTTCTAAATACGGTCACGCCCGACATCTTCTTTCTTTTCTCCTTTTGCTTTGCTTTCTTCTACCTCTAGCCACGAACACAGGCATTCCATCCGACCATACCGGTGAATTTCAGGCGGTTTCTAGCCACCAAACGCGTACCGGAGTGCTAGGCGACCATTAGCCGCTATTCTATGTTTGTTCTTTTCAAGGTAAGTCCTTAAAACCTTAACTATTTAGTTCTGAAAAATAATTTGGGGATTTCGAAAATCAGCTTATTTTTACCCGTATTGTATGTGTTATGTTACTAATTTGTGCTATAAATTTCTACTTCTAGATATATAGATGTTGTGTGGCAATTATGCTTGTTAATTTCTGATTTTTTTTTATGTTTTGAGTAAATCTAGGGTTAGAATGCTATGAGAACGAATTTAAAATGTTGAATTAGCTAAATTGAGTTATAATTGTGTATTTTGCTAATATGATGCACCAAAACATTGTTTATAGAATTACTAGTGAACAATCTTTAAAAAACCAAGACTTTGCTCATCATTAATGTCACGTGGGAGGTAAAAACTTCATTCATAAGCAAGATGAAATGTGTTAACAAATAAGATTATATATCCTAGTACTTATTTGCTTCATGCTGCACCGTTTTGCGGATAGCAATATCTATGCTGCAATTATTGGGCGCTAATGCTAAGTTTAGGAAAATCGCCATATATATAATATAGGTGAGTGAGTATGATGTAGGGTTGCTATGGCACCAATCAATCGAAGTGTGTCTTTTGAATAATGGATAACAAGGTTACTGATAGGATGGTAAGGTATCTAGGTAATGGAAAAACTGTCATTGTTTTTTTTTATAATTATTGGATAACCAGTTACATAAGGCAATATATTAGCATAATGCTTTTCTCGCCTGAAAAAAATAAGAATAAAAAGTAACACATTACTTTGAATACAAGAGATTAAACAAATTTCTAAAAGAAAGAAAAATATGATCAGGAAAGTGAAGTACATTTATGCTCCATTCTAAGCTTGCTCTCTTTACCATGTCGACGACTTCCGACCAGGGATGCAATTTGTCTCCAAAGAGGAGCTTGTTACGCAGATTCCAGTGAGTATCTCCGTATACATGCGTCTTCTTACTTCTTCGCTTGGGTTGGAGCATAGCCAAAAACAATATAGCCTACAAACAAAATAATAGGCCAGGACAACTTTATTTATTGCTACCCATCTTTCCTTCTGGTGTGAATTTTGAATAGAAACCACATTAGGATTCCATGTAACCACAATGCCTACTGATTGGACAACCGCGGGGACTTCAATCACGTTTGAGTTTTCTCCTTGTCCCCAGATGCGTTGCCATTTATCTAAAGGTTGAGACTGATGTGTCTCAAAGATTAACATTAGGCTTGATCCAACTTCCTTTATTTCTTTCCGAAGAAGGGCCAACTTATCTTTCTTGTTTATCCCCCTGATGTTTTGAAAGGAGATGATACTTGCCATTGAGATGACCACTGTGTTTTTCCTCCACCCGTTACCTTCTTCTTAGAATTTGAGCAAAATTCTGAATGGAAGTTTCTGTGCTGGGGTAATGACAATTAAGACGTCAACCAAAATCTAAGCATCTTTTTGCTTCTGAGATTGTTGGAATGGAGAGGGGAACAGAGCAGTGGCTGGGGGTAGGGAGAGAAATGTTTGCAGCGGGAATTGAGGGAAGGACGACTTCAATGTTAATTGCTGGAGAAGAAACAGAAAAGGAATGTTGTGATTGGTTGGAATCAGAAACAGAAAGAGGGGTATTTATGGTGGGTGGAATGTTGGAGGGGGGAAGGAATAAATTTTGTGAGTTAGAAAGATAACCAGAGGTTAAAAAGTCAAAGGAAGAGGGAATTAAGGTTTGGGGGGTGTCGGAATCTTGAGAGGAGGGGAGAGAAAGGGACGGAGTTGGGGAGTGAATTTCTGCAGAAGAGGATGATGTGGCTATAGAAAGTGGGGGAAAGTTTTGAGAAGGCACAAAATTAATGACCGCAACTGCATTATTGCAGTTAGAGGAAGGGGCAGAAACTTTCACGCTCCTAAATCTTGCATTAAATATTGAGTTGGACCAATAGTTTTGTAGGAAATTCAAAATCAGAGGGCAATGAAGGGACCGTGGAATACTGTTAGAGATAGTAATTACTTTCCCTTTTAGCAGCATTATTATGCCTTCTGCAATGCACTTTACATGAATACAATAATCTAATGAAATTTCACAACCCACGTTACAAATTCCAGCCCGTTCAACTCCTACTATATTGTTTGAAAACGACTCAGACGTCGTCTTTTTTTAAAGTTGTAACTGGGCCGTAACATGTCACTAGTACAAAAATGGTCTATCGCTGCGCACCTGCAGCGGTTGTAAAAACAACCGCTGAGATAGGCCGTTTTTAAAATCCCGCACACCTATCTCAGCGGTTGTTACTTACAACCGCTGCGCTAGGGTCGTTTAAAAAAACAACTCTCTATTGCAGTGGTTCCTACTAAGAACCGCAGAGATAGGTCTTTTTATAGACCTATCTCAGCGGTTCTTAGTAGGAACCGCTGTGATAGAGTTGTTTTATTTTCCCCCAAATCCGCTCCACTTCGTCATTCTCCTCTTCATTCTCTTCTGTTAAGTGAGAACGAAGAAGACGACGGCGATTTCCTCCCTCGACGCCTGCGACTCCGCCACCTTCTCCTTCCGCGCGCGCCACCATCCTTCGCCGCCGCCGTTGCCGTCGCCCGTCGTCGCAGCTCGTTCCGCCAAGGAGGTCGCAGGCGTCCGGCGAATGCTGCGGTAAACCCTAGGTATTAATTCTGAATTCTAACTTCGAAATATGTTAATTATTGTCTTGTTGATTGAATAACTAGTTGTAATATAGTTATTGATTGTTAGTTTAGTTGTGTGTGCATAATTTGAAATTGATACATTATTGAACAAGAATAAATAGTTGTGCATATAAGGTGTTCGATAAAATGTCTGAGTTGATATTTTTGCTGTTTGTGCCCTCTGCATACAACCCAGACATTGATCGATCAATTCTTGATAGGCAAAAGCCATATAAATGACTAGAAAACATTGGTCTCATGACATATATATATAGGAGTATATGAAAGTGAAACCATTTGTATATAATATATATTGGAGTATATGAAAGTGAAACCATTTGAATATAATTGTCATCTTGACTAGTGACGACGTTCCTGGTATGGGTGAGAAATCAAAGACACGCTTAATGATGAAAAAACTTGAAGCTAATTATATTTGCTATGATAATGATGAAAAAACTAAAGACACACTTAAAGATAATTAAGACTTTAGATTTGACTTATGTTTATCATAACCTTTCATTATATCTGTTTTTTATGAACTATATTAGGAAAATGCTTAATTTTTACTGGACAATGTTTTAATTTTGTAAGCGCATTGTCTTGTTAGGATGCGTTTACATATAATTTATTATTCTGTAATGTTAGTATTTTCTTATTGAATTAAATATTTTAGCTAAAAAAGAGGTTATATATAACATATATGTTTTGAAACAATATACCCTGTGATATGATCCATAACCCGATTCTAGGGATATCTAGGACTTTGTTGATAATCCAACCTAGCACATTATCCAAGCATATATACAATAGGTAAAGTTTATGCTCAAAATTCATGAAACGCCACTTCACTTTGACAAACGTTCATTTTCGTTAGATAGTGAATCAAAATGAATTTTTCTCTTCAAGCAGTTTGGTTACTGTTCAAGGTTACTTTTTTTTACTTTAATGGTTATTTTTTATAATTCAATGAAAAATTCATGAAATACTTTTGTCACAATAAACGACTTGTTTTGTGCCATTCAAAAATTATTTTATGTTATAAATACTCATTCTCACCATATAAAATGACCATTTCTCAACTATAAACACCTAGTGTACTGCTAATGTATTCCCCATTTGTACAAACTCAATCGAAGAAACATTTATTGGCTAATTGATAAATATATGTATATATATAAACTTAATTAATGGTCCTAATTTATGTTTTTGAAGATTGTCACTATTTGATGCTTTAGACATTAATGTGTAATCCTTTAAAAACTAAATCTTGACAATATGATTTCTAATCAGAAACATCAATTTGATTTCTCACCCATATGCTCTCCAACATTTCCCAAAACCAAAAAGTTATGTTGGGAATGTCCTTATAACGACATATGGTTTTATAATCCAACATTTCCGCTATAGCATCAATCGAATCATCACCTTGTATCCCATCATAGTACGTATCATCATTATCATCATCACAACGATTCATTTCCACTTTCTCGGCATCCTCATTTGCCGGTGGCGGGTACAGCATCTCCGGCGTAAATAAAACTACAAATCATTTTGTTCTTAATTCTCAAACTATTAAAAAATTAACTTCAAGTTTCACATTAATATAGTGGTAAGATCTATAACTTTATAACATCTATGTTCTCCCATTACATTGCAGTATATACGTGCTTAATATGATAATGCTTATAGTAATGGATGTCTTGCCCCCCTAATATTATTACCTTGCTGCACCGCTGTCTGCAGTAATTGGGGTGGTCTCTATGTCTCTTTCTTCCTCATTTCTTCTGTTGTGCAGCATGAGCGGAAAGGTAACATCTTCATCTATCTTTTTTCTCTTTTTTATTTTCTTAATATGATAATGCTTATAATAATGGATTTCTTGCCCCCTAATATTATTTCCTTGCTTCCCCAATGTCTGCAGTAATTGGGGTGGTCTCTACTTCTTCTTCCTCATTTCTTCTGCTGTGGAGTAAGAGTGAAAAGGTAACATATTCATCTATCTTTTCTCTTTGTTTGTTTAATTAATAATTGCGAAAAAGTGGTTGTGGTTAATATTGAGTGATTGTGAATAAGGATGGTTGCTGTCAATTGTTGAATTTATTTGTCGTGGTAAATAAGATATTGGTGAATGCTTAATGATAAGCATGGGATTAACACGATTACGCAAAGGTCATGCCGAATTTTTTCTAGAATCGTATTAGTCTTATTAATTAATTTATTTGTTATTTGTGTATAACAATCTTTACTTTTCTTTGTCAGGTCTTCTGAATCTTCTATTGGATTTGTACCAGTACTTTCCCAGCCCATCACCAAAGCAGTCTCCTAGCTTCCCCTCTGTACAACCTTAAAACAAGTAAGTAATTAAACTTTATTTTTTGTTTTAATAATGCAATGATTTGTTGAAGTTAAATTAATTGTGTTAGAATTGTTAGAATAAGGCTAGATTAGTTACGTTGGAACGTTAGAGTACTTAGGCTACGTTAGTTTGGTTGGAACCATAGAGTAGTGCTGAGTTTGGTTGCAACCGTACATCCAGTAGAAACATGCTCCATATACAAATGCAGACGAAACTGAAAGACAAATCAATCTTAAACTTGTTTTGTTTTCACATATAGAATGGAGCGTGACTGGATGTACGGTGATCGAGGGGATCACTACTTTGATGAGAAGCTGAAAGAGTTCCTCAAAGCGGCAGTGCAACACAAGGACAGAACAAAGGCGGACAATATTTCATGTCCTTGTGTTGACTGTGGGGTCGTAAGGAAATATGTAGACATTGAGGAAATTAGATTTCATCTTAAGTCCCGTGGATTCATGCCACATTACAGAAGATGGAATTTTCATGGAGAAACTGTTGCAGCTAGTGCTTCAACATCATCAAGTGCTCATGATCCACGTTACGCAAGTACCGCCCACACCTTCAATACCATCAATGAGTCGGTACCGTTAAGTGATTCAGGATTCAATGACAGTGAGACCACTCACCATGATGAGCAAATGGATGAAATGTTAGAAAATGTTGCGGATACTTTTGTCGATAAGCCAGAAGAGTATCAAATATTGTTGGACGCATCGAAGACACCTTTGTACCCTTCGTGCGTTAAATACACAAAATTGAGTGTTGTACTTAATTTGTTCAACTTAAAGGGGAAATATGGAGTTGGTGACAAGTGTTTCACGTCATTTCTAGAGCTGATACATGATATGCTTCCTGATGAGAATGGTCTTCCTACATCCACCTACGAGGCAAAGAAATGGATGTGTCCAATGGGAGTTGAATATAAAAGATTCATGCTTGCCCAAATAACTGTGTGCTGTATAGGGGTGAATACGAACATCTAGACAAGTGTCCTAAATGTTTGTTGTCCCGGTACAAGGACAATGATGAGGATTCCTCCTTTCAGAAAAAAAAAATCGTCCAGTGAAATTATTGTGGTACTTGCCGATAATTCCTAGATTCAAACGGTTGTTTGCCAACCCGAAAGATGCGAAGAACTTACGATGGCATGCGGATGGTAGAAAAATTGATGAAAAATTAAGACATCCTGCAGACGGACCTCAGTGGAGAAATATCAACAGAAAATTCAAACATCATTTTGGGGATGAGGATAGGAATCTGAGACTTGGATTGTGTACCGATGGGATGAACACGTATGGCACGTCGAGCATCAGTCAGCACAGCACTTGGCCGGTGCTACTAGTGATCTACAATTTACCGTCATGGATGTGCATGAAACGAAAATACATTATGTTATCACTCCTAATTTCTGGTCCAAAGCAACCTGGTCATAACATTGACGTATATCTTGCACCACTGATCGATGATCTGAACTTGTTGTGGAATGAAGGGACAGTGGTATATGATGCTCATGCGAAAGAAAATTTCATACTGAAGGCGATGTGTTCTGTACTGTTAACGACTTTCCTGCCTATGGGAACTTGTCAGGATACTCAGTTAAAGGATTCAAAGCGTGTCCGGTATGTGAGGATGACACATGTTCAGATCGTTTGAAGCACTGCGGCAAAAACGTTTACATGTGTCATCGACGATTTCTTCCAGTAGACCATCCTTACCATTCGAGAAAGCGAAAGCTATTCAACAATGAGCCCAAGACTCGTGTGGCTCGTCTGCCTTTGACTTTAGAGGAAGTGTATGCAACGGTAAAAGACATTGAAAATGTCTTTGGAAACACATCTAAGCCGCCGAAGAACATTTGGAAAAAACGTTCCATTTTTTGGATCTACCGTATTGGCGGCATCTGCCTGTTCGACATTGTTTGGATATCATGCACATTGTGAAGAACTTCGGTGAGGCAGTGTGTGGTACTTTGCTCAACATACCCGGCAAGACGAAAGACGGATTGAAGGTGAGGAGAGATATGCAAGAGTTGCGCATACGGAAAGAACTACACCCAATAGAGGATGAGAAGCGAACATATCTACCTCCTACGTGTTATACCCTCTCTAAGAGTGAAAAATTAAGTTTTTGCAAGTGTTTGCACACATTGAAGGTACCATCTGGGTACTCTTCAAACTGGAAGAACCTAGTTTCTATGAAGGATTTGAAACTGTTAGGCATGAAATCTCATGATTATCATGTGTTAATGTTGCATCTTCTTCCAGTTGCAATACGAGGGATATTACCAGAAAATGTCAGAAATGCTCTAACTCGATTATGTTTCTTCTTCAACGCTGTCTACTGCAAGGCAATTGGCTCAGACCCCCTCGATGATCTGCAACATGAAATTGTTGTGACAATATGCCAGCTTGAGATGTATTTCCCACCATCTTTCTTTGACATAATGGTGCATTTAGTAGTGCATATTGTCCGAGAGATCAAATTGTGTGGTCCGGCTACTTACGTTACATGTATCCTTTCGAACGATATATGAGGATTCTGAAGGGTAGAATGAAAAAAGATATAAGACCGAAAGGCCAGTATCATTGAAGCAACAGTGACTGAGGAAGTCACAAAATTCGTGACAACTTATTTTGAACGATGCAGAGTCAATTGGGTATTCCCAAACTACGTCACCATGGTAGATTTAAGGGTAAAGGAGTTATTGGCAAAAAGGTTGTTCGTATCTCTCGTGATCTTATTAATCAGGCACATTTGTTTGTACTACAACACCTTGAGGTTGTTGAACCCTACTTCGATATTCACATTGCTGAGTTGAGTCGACAAAACCTTACTAAAAACCGTATCTGGCTTAAAAAAGAACAAAATCGAGTATTCGTCCATGGTTTAAGGAATAAGTGTTTGAGCAAGCTTCATTGAACCCCGAGGAAGTCAGTGAAGAAATCAGATGTCTAGCTGTTGGTTCTGGAACAGATGTTGTATCGTTTGAAGGGTATGACATTAATGGATGCACATACTACACTGCACGCCAAGATGCTAAATAAATACATCAGAACAGTGGGGTAAAAATTGAAGCATCGGTGACTGAATATGGTCTAGGTAACCAGGTTCAACCAATGAGCAGTAGTAGTTGGTATTATGGTGTCATAGAGGACATATGGGAACTAAACTATCACATTGATTCGTTTCTATTGTTCCGCTTGCAATTGGGTGGACAACCGACATGGACTCCAAAATGATAAAGGACTTATTTTGGTTGATCTTTCACGTGTTACAACTAATAAGGAAGATCAGTTTGTGTTGGGTAAAGACTGTGACCAGGTGTTTTATTTTGAAGACCCAAAAGCTAGTAGATGGTATGTTGTTTTCTTCCGGGAGAAGACCGGTTTTGTTTGAGGATGATGTAACACCCCCGAATAAACTTCCAATAGTACGAAGTCGAGCTCCAGTCATATTACATGATAACTACGCAGTGGATTCTCAATATCATCCGGGTGCTACAGATGCCAACCACCCACATGGTTGACAGACCACATCACTAATACTAGTTACGGTCTGCATGACTGGAAACAACCCTCAATAAAAACTCATGTACAATATAGATAAAATTCCCAAACACCGAGTGTCTACAATATAGTTACTAAATCATAAATCGAAACGTACAACCCGGGTTTAGTAACAACCCATACACTAACATACTATTCCAAACTCAGAAGTCATGCCCAGATAGACTACCCCCATGATAGCCATCCCGCCTACGCTCCGTTGTCACCCAGCTCAATACCTGTAAACATTGGGTTGTAAAGGACTCAGCAAACTACGCTGAGTATGAACGTGTGTAGCCCGTATGTTGCCGGGCCACACGACTACTTGGTCGAATATTATTAAGCCGATTTACATGCTATAATAAAGCAGTAAAACACACCACAGTACAACATAGTATCATACACACTTAAAGGTAGCAAAACATTAGCAACAACAACCAAGCACAACAAGCTGCTAGTACCACAACAGCAATCATGTACACAATAAAACATGTGCATAGGTATGTTATACTCATGATCCTCACTATGGGATCATTCGAGCGTCGTGTGTTTTTATTTCTTTCTCTTGTTCCCATAATGTGTATTTTCTTTCTCTTTCTTTGCACCAGGTCTAGGGATATAGTTTAGATCCCGTGACCATATCATGTAGGTGCCAATCTTTCCTTATTTCTTTAAGGGTTACTTGTGAATTCTCTTATCACCACAATTTGAAGAACGTCTTCTTCATTGCTAATCCTCCATTCCCGGATAGCTCTTTCTCTCTCTGTTGTTTTTAAATGTTACTAGCCACTGCCCCGGATACCAAGGGTCCGTCTCCCTATTCCTTTTCAATGTTACTAGCCTCTGCTCCGGATACAAAGGGTCCGTCTCCCTATTCCTTTTCAATGTTACTAGCCTCTGCTCCGGATACTAAGGGTCCGTCTCCCTATTCCTTCTCAATGTTACTAGCCTCTGCTCCGGATACTAAGGGTCCGTCTCCCTATTCCTTCTCAATGTTACTAGCCTCTACTCCGGATACTAAGGGTCCGTCTCCCTATTCCTTCTCAATGTTACTAGCCTCCGCTCCGGATACTAAGGGTCCGTCTCCCTATTCCTTCTCAATGTTACTAGCCTCTACTCCGGATACAAAGGGTCCGTCTCCCCATGCCTTCTAATGTTCTGGTCTCTACCCGGATACAAAGGGTCCGTCTCCCTATTTCTTTTAACCTTATTGGTCTCTACCCCGGATACAAAGGGTCCGTCTCCCTACTCATTTCTAAAGGTATTGGCTTATCATTATCTTTGATAGTTCGACACCGTAGTGGGTGTCTTTAGAGGTCCTCTAAAGTTAAGAGGAGTTTTCCCTTTATGTAGTTCCTTTTGTTTGTTTACGAAGTTCGTTATGTTTCATCTCAAAGATTCATCAACGAGAAGGGACTACACTACTGTGTGCGCGCAAACAATATGCACAATAATAGCAAGCAGGTAAGCAAGGAAGATAATCAATCCATTCACATGCCTTACACAAGCTCACAACAGACAAATAAGCACGGTAAAACAAACATCCGTTTTCATGCATTAATCTTGTGGTCATAAACACACAAGCACACACCACACAAGCCGTGTAACACGGCAACATACGAACCACACATGTCCATACCTGGGTCAGAAGCAAGTGTCGTCTCGCACTTGGGTTCCTGGTGGCGTTTGTTACGACCCTAACGTTGATTAGAAATAACGTGTCAGTTCATGATTTCATGTGACGACACTTTTCTAGTTTATCTCATTTATACCGGGTGTTATTCCCTAGGTGAACTTTTGATTCTTCAACTTATATTAACCCTTAGTGAATTTTCCAAGTACTCACCTTAGATGTTTATTTAATCCTTAAGAAGTTTACATCATCGTCTTACAAGTTAACTAGGTACTTCCCTCTAGCTAATGACTTAGAGTATTATGAACACTAATATGTAACAAGTTTATCTAGGATGTATTTGCATTCGCCTAAGGGGTATTCTTTTCTTAGCTAAATGGCTATGTTTTAAGCTCAACATTTACACAATAACACTCCTGCATCACTTCTAGAACTCCCCTTATGCTGAAGCTTAACGTTTTAAAACCGAAATAATGTTCTAGTGTAAACTTATCTTATCACATTTTTTTTGTATCTAACGGTGGCTCACTTACCCCCAAAATGTTCCATCAACTAATTAGGTATGTTAGTACTGGTTTGGGTTCCTTATTAGACTATCATCACCCTTATAATACCCCTGAAATCTCGTTATACAGAAGCTACGATATTAGTGAACTCTGAAACAACAGTATGTGTACTCTCTTCTTCATTCTTTCTTTTAGTTCGTTAAGCAGGGTTCTAATTTTCCCCCTAAGTATTTACCCACCTATTTTAGCATATGGGCAATATTGTGCATTCATTAGCAAGCCACTACAACCCCTTTACCACCTCTGAAATTCATTATACCGAGACACAATTTTCAGGAAAGCTGAAGCAACAATCTGCACATACTTCCTTTCTAACACCACTTTTAACGTATTAAATGGATTTCCCATCTTTTCCAAGTATTTCCAAACTTAATTAAGTGCATTAGTTTGGTTTTAAGTTTATTAACAATCCAGCACAGCACTCACAACCCACCTGTATTACCGTTATACAGAGCTGAAATACAAACTGAAAAACTAAGACATGAACTGCTACATCCTCTTATATCACTTCTCTTTTGTCACTAATCTAACTCCTTATTTTCCCCAAATTATCTAGCTTCTTAGTTAAGGGTCTTCTCATAATCCTATCCTCAAAATAAGCCCACAACAACATGGTTAATGCCACTGAAGATTCATTATACAGAACTGTAAGTTCTGAGAAAACCGAAAACAGAAAACCTGGGACTGGTTTAATCTTTCTATCCTATTTCTTTGTTCCCAACTTGACTTCCAATTTCTCCCACATTGTCTAGCTACTCAGTCAAACATCTTAATACCGTATTAGCCTCCAAACAACCCAAAGCAACTGGTTAAACTACTGAATGTTCTAACCTGAAATGAAAAGAACTGAAAACTGAAATCTTGTACTGTTGTATTCATTTTTCTGTTGTTTGTTAATCTCATTTTCAACTTCCCTCACTTGATTGCTCAACCAGCTAAGTGTATTACCAAGCTTTAAATTCGAAATAGCCCCCAAGGTCACCTAGGCACCCTCCCTGGAAATTGTCTACACAGAAGCAGGAATCTGTAACTCTGAAGTCATGAACTGAAACCAAACTGATAAGAACTGAAACCTAACTGGTGCATCTCTTCTGTGTTTTTTTTTCTTTTTCCTTCTGTCCACTCATTTAAGTTTTCAAGTTTCCCAAATGGCTGACTCAGTTAGTTAAGGATCTGTCAAGATTCTATACTGAAAACAAACCCATAATAACTTGGTTAATGTTACTGACGTGTCCAAACGTTGAGCTAGATAAACTGAAGCACTGAAGCTCAAAACTGATGACTTAACTTCCACCTTCACCCTCTTTATTCACTCATGATGGTTAAGTATGTTATTGATATTTTAAATCCACAACAGGTCAGAACCACTTGACACACGTTTCAGAAAAAAAAACCCTATACAGAAACTTGGTCACAGCTGAAACCAACTGCTATCTCATTCTCTATCCCTTACTTCTGTTTTTTTGTATGTGAATTGGGTTTCCCCTAGATTGTCTAGTCCTCTAGATACTTATCTTGGTATAGTCTCAACCTTAAAACAATTCTGTTACTCTCACCGGTGCAACTCATACTGAAACAAGCAAAGTACAGGAAATTATGATCTGATGTTAATTTTCTGCTACTGTTTTCTTTTGTCATCTAAGCATTTCTTAATTTTCCCCAACCCACTTAGTCACTGATTTATACGTTTTAATTCTTCTCTAGTTCCCAGACCACCCAGGGTATTAAGTTTAAGTTACAGAAATGCATTTCTTACTGAAATACTGAAACACAGAAAACCTGAATCGTTGCAGTTTTGTTCGATTCTGTCAAGTCACTAACTGTCTCGTTGTGTTTCTTTTTTTTTTTTTTTCTTTCCTTTTCTAGCCTCCCAATTGTTTACACTTAGCTCCACGTTTTAGTAAGCTTCTAGCCTGGTCACTAAGCTAATACAGCAGCTAGATTACCTCGGGCAGTTAATATACAGAAGCATGTCTTCAAGAACTGAAAAGCAAAACTGAAACTGGAACTTGTAACCTGATACTCTTTTTTCTCTGTTGGTCCTCGAATTGACTCTTATTCACTCAAACCATTTAGTTACTGGTTAATCATTCTAGCTATAATCCAAACTCAACTAGACAACACTCTGAAAAATCTTTACACATAAAAGAGAAACCAGAAAAAAAAACTGAAATTATGGAAACTGTCGCATGTTTTCATCTATTGTTTTCTTTCTGTTTTCTGAATCTGTTTTCTAGTTTCCCAAACTCAGATAAGAGTTCCAGCACCAATTAAGTTCAAAAACAACCCCAATCAACACCATAGATCTCCCTGGTTATGTCTTTATACTGAAGCAGAAAGAAAATCTGAAACTGAACAAACCTGGGAAAAAAAATTGAAACCGAAACATCAAACTAAAATTCTCAATTCTATTTCTTCTTCTCTGTTCTTTAATCTAACTCCAGTTTCCTTTTTCCTTAACCCTCTCACATTTGGGTGGCTTAGACAGGTGCACTTATAACGTTTTAAATCTATTACCAACTCAATACCACCCCGGGGCATGAGTATATTGAGACACATGATACAGATTTCAGAAACTGTTATTTACTCCTGAGATACTATTTCTCACTTCTGTTGGTTCACGATTTTGGCTAGGTACTGGTTTTCCCCCAATGTTCAGCTACTAGTTATATGATTTAGTACCATTTTAGCTTTTAGACAACCCCAAGCAGTGAGCTAAAATTACAGGACTTCTTACACAAACCCGCAACCGGAAATCAGGAACTAGGACTGATAAAGGTGTAAAAAAAACTGTAATGGGATCGAGCTTCTCTGATTCTGTTTTGTTTACGAATTTGGTTGCTGGTTTATGCCTAGGTTGTCTAGTTACTTAACTTGTTGTTAATTCAAGACTTAACCTCGTAACCACCCCATATCAATGTTGTTAATGCGGCTGTCACTCACTTTACTGAAACAAGCAAAAATTTCAGAAGAGGGACTGAAATAGGACTTGTTTATGTCCTCACCTTGGGCAGAAGCTCACACCAGGATAGGGTTGATTCCTTGAGGGCTTGTCTTTTGGAGCTGGTCCTTTCTGATAAATCCTTGGCACAATATAAACTCTCAAGAACTTGAACTTTGGACTCACTAAAATTTTTTTTTGAGGTTAGACTTTGACAGACCAGTTAAAAGATGGCTAGTGCAACCAGAAATCTGTTTTTAAAAAAACGTTACCTTCTGGTTGTTTTCAGTGAAGTGTTGGGCAGCTGCTACCCATGAGATTTTTTTTGAACAAAGTCCAGAAGGCTGCATGGAGGTTTACACACGAAAGGAAACAAGAGAAGTTGGGTGAGTTGTCTGCAGTGTCTCGAACACAAGAATAAACCAGAGGGAGAAGGGAAAACTGTTTCTATTTTTACCTAGCTAGTTCCTTTTCTTTTCTGAAACGATTTGCTTCAGATTTCTAGAGTTGCAACACACTAAATCGGCTTGCAGCAGAGAATTAGTAGGACTTGAGCTACTGATCAAGGGGTGAAGGTTTCAGAAATAGAAATAACTCACGACAGCCAGAGAGAGGATCGGGAATGATAGAGCATGGTCACAGTGCAGAGAGGAAAACAAGAATGAGGAGGAAAACTGTGGTAACCGTTTTATCTTGCTGCCTTCCTTTATGCAGTTGTTCCAGGGGTTTCTCCCGGACTTGCACGAGAGTTGCATGTAAGGAGTTGAAGGGAGTAGCTGGGTATGGTTTAGTAACCATTTCAGTCCACTCAGGGCACCACACCAGAGACGGGTGGAGTAAGAAGTGCACATGGCCATGTTTGGCACAGAATTTCCTGATGTGTATTCCTTATTTAATGTATTAGTTCCAGTAATGAACGAAAGGGGAACTGAGTGAATGACTTAGTGTGGGTTGGGGTTCCAAGGTGAATGTCGCCTGGTCAGGTTCTCCATGGCTGACTCACGCTTGGGGACTGGAGTTCTGTGTTCTTGTTTCTTTTTTTTTGTTACTGTAATAGTCGAGGTACTAATTTAGTTCAATGGGTATAAGTTACCGAATTCAAACATAGCTCAATCGGTTAAGACGTTCAGGGGGTATACAAGAGGTACAGGGTTCGAACCTCAACGGTTTTTTTTTGGTATAAGCCATACACATGTCTATTTATATGTAAGACTATATGTTATATCGTGTTATTATTATTTTTTTTTACGAAGCTACGTGACGTTATTATTACTTATTACAACGTTACAATATCGTAACGTTACGTACATGTATAAGTACGTGACTATATTATTATGTAACGTCGTCACGCTTCCGGACACGTATACACTAAATTTAATTGTTCACACATTGTTTTATGTCTGACTTATATAACGTGTTATTTTCGGATAATCCCGTCGCGTTTTAGTTGTATGATCATAAAGGTTACTCATAATTTTTACCTTCACGAATTTGGACTGTTAATTATTCGGGGTATTTCAGCCTACCCCCCTTAAAGGAACTTCGTCCTGAAGTTGTTACTTCCTTAACTGATGTTTTCCATTCCTGTTAATCCTAGGGATCAAGTCCCGCATTCCTTCGCGATAACCAAAGGATTAAGTCTCCTATATTATAATTCTCAGTGCTTATATGCACTATGCCGCCCTAGTGGCTTCACACACAAATTCTCATAGCAATGTATATATAACACGCTGAGGCGTAAATCACAGGTACACAACATTTATTCATAGCAGGGTGTACATACAATGCAATACACACACAATTCCGCGCAATTCATACACACCGACCTACCAACCAACGTGTGGTTGTAGGAATACACATAGTGAAAGGATCAGGTCCAAATTCGTTCTCTCTAACCAAGGGATCATGTCCCGCAAATTCCACAGTTCTATTGCAACATTTGTGCTTATACGCACTACGCCACATTTGTGGCTTCACCCAGTTATCAATAATATTTCGATGTACCAATAATATTTATGTACTACACTCATATCAACCAGGTGAACAAGTCATTCATTCATGACTTCCATGCATTCAAACCAATCCACACACAGTTCACAAACATAGCAACCCAAACAACACCACAAAATGAGCAATTACCAAGTAGAAACGCAACGCGCCTACCCCCCTAAAAATGGATTACGCCCACATAATCCTTATTATACCCTCCTAGGCCTTGGTTCAAGATGTTTAATTTTCATTGAGCATTCTAGTTCCTATGCAATGTAACTCACAATATATTCTCATCAAAGGTCTTGACCATGTTAAGGGTTTAGTTTCCCCTTTCTGTACTCAGGAGGCCTTCTAGGCTTATATTGACATATTCTCTGTTGTAACGATTTAGTTCTTATCATTTCTCAATGTTATAATCATGTCATTGTTATAACAACATGTTTATTTTATATAGCCGATCGTAATTGTACGTCGACGGTTAGTTTACTCTCCTGGCATTTTTACTTATTTTATAGCTTGATTTGTACCGCCAACTTAGACTTTTCTTTGTCTTTAGGTAACCTTTATTTCTCAATCCAATTATGGCATTGATACTGCTGGTTGACTTCAATTAGTTTCAGTCAGAAGGTTACCGAATTATATGTGTAAGAAGTTCCTATGATTGTAAACTGCTTGACTACTTCCGGTTACATATTGCACTTGATTGCGATAGTATGTATTTTATGTGGTAACTTTTAGGTTATTAGTAACCCCACATCATCTCAAGTCTTCACATAATTGTGTACCCATGTGTTTACCCTCAAAGTTTCGAATTATGTATCAATGGATTTTTACAAGCTCGTATTATCCTTGTCAACCTCGCTTTCTTGGTAATTTCTTCGTTTCAATCCCAACTTCTCTTGTTTCCTTTCGTGTTGTAAACCCCATTCAGAGCCTTCTGGACTTTGTTCAAAAAAAAAAATCTCATGGTAGCAGCTGCCCACACTTCACTGAAAACACCAGAAGGTAACTTTTTTTAAAACAGATTTCTGGTTTTGCACTAGCCATCTTTTAACTGGTCTGTCAAAGTCTAACCTCAAAAAAAAATTTCAGTGAGTCCAAAGTTCAAGTTCTTGAGAGTTTATATTGTGCCAAGGATCTATCAGAAGGACCAGCTCCAAAGACAAGCCCTCAAGGAATCAACCCTATCCTGGTGTGAGCTTCTGCCCAAGGTGAGGACATAAACAAGTCCTATTTCAGTCCCTCTTCTGAATTTTTGCTTGTTTCATAAAGTGAGTGACAGCCACATTAACAACATTGATATGGGTGGTTCGAGGTTAAGTCTTGAATTAACAACAAGTTAAGTAACTAGACAACCTAGGCATAAACCAGCAGCACCAAATTCGTAAACAAATAGAATCAGAGAAGCTCGATCCCATTACAGTTTTTTTTTTTACACCTTTATCAGTCCTAGTTCCTGATTTCCGGTTGTGGGTTTGTGTAAGAAGTCCTGTAATTTTAGCTCACTGCTCACTGCTTGGGTTGTCTAAAAGCTAATGGTACTAATCATATAACTAGTAGCTGAACATTGGGGAAAACCAGTACCTAGTGTAATACCCCCATCCCACATCGGGATATGAGTATTATTGTGAGTTCCTTATATGTAAACACATGGGTTGACTACAACAACAGGCCTTCCACTTTTCAGCCCAAGTGAGGATTGAGGGCCTAAAGTGGCTAGTTTTCAAGCCCGGATGGCTTGGGACCTAGGTTGTTGGACAGTTGCTCATATGGGGTGTTACAAATGGTATCAGAGCAAAACCGGCTAGGAAATAGGTTAAGAAAGATATAAAAATTGAATAATTATTTTAGGATTAAAATTTGGACAGCCGTCTTTGGGGGGAATTATTTTCAAATGCTTTCTTTGTTTTATTGCATTTTGTGATATTTTGTGTGATTATGATTGAATGTTTTTTTTTATGCTTGATATTTTGAAATATTGATTGTGTATATGTTGACACAAAGGCATAAATGGAGATTTTAGATATGAGTTAAATTTGATGGAATTTATGAAATGTTAATAGCCTATGATGCTCAAGTGATAATGTTATGAATTTTGTGATTTGCAGTAATTCCTTTTATTGAAGGATCGATATATCGAATGAATGTTTGATGATTGACATTCCATATTGAGTTGTATCTTATCGACAATGATTGGAATTTTATTTGAATGAATTATAGTCTTGTGGTTGTGTATTTAGGCATGATTTCTTGCAGCTCAGAACTTTATTGAATTATCCCTCATCTCTTTGAGTTAGGTAAGAGTTAATTGTGAGGTTAATCACGAGGCCGTAATATTCTTTTAGGGAGGTAGACGGCAATAACCAAATTTATCATGGTTAGAGATATGATATAAACCTTAGTGTAAAGTAGCTACAATTGATAATTTCTTAGTGGGACCATTGGTTAGTTGGGGTGAGATCGAGCTTCGGGGACGAAGCTTTATTTTAAGGGGAGAATAATGAAATACCCCTAATTTTAAAATACATTTATTTTCTAGTTTACGAGTATTTATATAGTATTTATAACAAGCATATATTTTATAAGTACGTTATATTATTTGCACGTATATTATATAGTATTTAATAAAGATGATTCGTTTAAATAAATAACCCGTTTAAAAAATTAATAAGTCAGTTATGATTTTTAATGTAGTTGTAATATCATCATATTTATCTGGTTAGTTTCATATATTTACTTATTAAAGATTAAGTTATAATAATATGCTATGATTTAAATACTACTATGACTTTACTACATTAAGTAAATCATTTTTGAATTGATTTTACCTTTTGATATTTCCTTGTTTCATTTAGTTAATAGTTTATAACTTTTTACATTTCCAACTTTATTTAATAAGAGTACTTTTAACCTTCCATATTTCCTAACCTTTGTTTTTCTTTCTGTAATTATTTAACTAGTTTAATTTGAATCCATTAATTAATTTGATTGGTATTCCCTCACTTTTAGACTTCCTGGTCAGCTATATAAGGGTTGTGATCCTACTCATTTTCATCAACCAATCTAGTCTCCTGTCTTTCCCATCTCCCTCTAGTCATCTCTCTTTTGCATTCTTCTATGAGCCAGACAACAAGATATTGCTTGCTTCCTCATTTCCTCTCTATTTCTACTCTTCGCTCCATATACAAATATATATAATATACATACATATACACGTCACTCATCCCTACCTTATCAGCCCATATGTAGGCACAAACAAAGAAAAAACGAATGCTCTTGTTACTTTCTCTACACATGCATAACAAAAATAAAAAAAATAGTTAGAAGAAGATCCAGCATGTCAACTCACACCCAATGGGTAAAAGTAGAGATGGAGAGATAAGTCAGTTTTCTTCCTACGTAATCCGCGGCGCGTAGGTAGTAGAGCTCCGAATTTGTGAAAGACAACATTAATAGATTTCGTGCTTGGTTGTTGCGAATCGTTGCTAAATATGAGGTAAGTTACTGCGTTCACTAGCTTTCTTTAAATGCGTAAAATAAATCTTTTGTGGTGATTATGCTTGTTATTTGTGAGTGACTATTATTTTGGGAACGAATTGTTTGTGATAATGATTACTGAGATTTTTAGTGTGCGGTTACTTATATGTTGAATAAATGGGTATTATTTTTAAAGGAAAGATTGATGAGAAATATTAATGCTATGATTATGTGAAATTGTAATGATTATTGTGGCATGATTGAATTCTGGTGGATTTTAATGAGTTTATGAAGTGAATAATACAATGAGTAAAGGGAATTATAAGAAAGGTTAACCATGGTGCATATGGGCCGCATTAGGACACATGGATAAGATGATAGATGCGGGCCGCATTAGGACGCATAAGTTTGAGATACTGTGGGCCGCATTAGGACCACAGTTAGCCCTAGATCTACTCATTAGTCTTTTGTACTATTGGGGTGTGCACACTTAAGGATTTAGTGGCGAGGTTGGATTCCCGGCTGCGTGTTGGGGTCCGGGTTACAGCTGCGTGTTGTACCCAAAGTGAGAGATGTTTTTTTGTCCCAGCTGCGCGTTGGGACAAGGAAGATAATTTAATTAATCTGGATATATAATCTTGAGTTATTAATGAAGCATATGTGAAACATTTTACAAAGTTTACTTTATGGTTATGTGATGACATGGTTAGAATGATTGGTATGTTGATTCATTGCTATAACTGTTAAATTGTTTTCAAAGAAAATGATTTTTACGTAGTGAAGTGGTAGCTTACTTAGTTTTTCTGACTTTATCGTGGCTCTTTGTTTGCTTGTTTGGTTTTCTGCCACAGGTCCTCATAGAGTTTAAGGGATGGGACGACGACATCGCTAGACTAGTACTTATGAATAATTTTGTCTAAACTTTGAGTTAATTTTGGTACAAACTTTGAGAGACTCTTTTGTTACAGACTATTATGACTTTATCGGATTTATCTTACCAAAATGATGGTTTAGATTATTTGAGTATTAGTTAAAGCCTTAGCACTCGTTAGCTGCGAGTGTGGATATACTCCGGATTTAGGATTTATTTCCGCTGCGTATTAATATCCAACCTATATTGCTAAATAATGGACCTAATAAAGCGTTAGAAAATCCGGGGTGTTACAAAGTGGTATCAGAGCGGACTCGGGACCGTGTCGGGATGGGTAACCCGACACCTACCGAGGAGGTCCATGGACTTGGATATTAGGCTTGCGACGAGGACGTCACGTTCTTTAAGTGGGGGAGTATGTAATACCCCATCCCACATCGGGATATGAGTAGTATTGTGAGTTCCTTATATGTAAACACATGGGTTGACTACAACAACAGGCCTTCCACTTTTCAGCCCAAGTGAGGATTGAGGGCCTAAAGTGGCTAGTTTTTCAAGCCCGGATGGCTTGGGACCTAGTTGTTGGACATTGCTCATATGGGGTGTTACACCTAGCCAAAATCGTGAACCAACAGAAGTGAGAAATAGTATCTCAGGAGTAAATAACAGTTTTTGAAATCTGTATCATGTGTCTCAATATACTCATGCCCCGGGGTGGTATTGAGTTGGTAATAGATTTAAAACATTATAAGTGCACCTGTCTAAGCCACCCAAATGTGAGAGGGTTAAGGAAAAAGGAAACTGGAGTTAGATTAAAGAACAGAGAAGAAGAAATAGAATTGAGAATTTTAGTTTGATGTTTCGGTTTCAATTTTTTTTCCCAGGTTTGTTCAGTTTCAGATTTTCTTTCTGCTTCAGTATAAAGACATAACCAGGGAGATCTATGGTGTTGATTGGGGTTGTTTTGAACTTAATTGGTGCTGGAACTCTTATCTGAGTTTGGGAAACTAGAAAACAGATTCAGAAAACAGAAAGAAAACAATAGATGAAAACATGCGACAATTTCCATAATTTCAGTTTTTTTTTTTGGTTTCTCTTTTCTGTGTAAAATTTTTCAAAGTGTTGTCTAGTTGAGTTTGGATTATAGCTAGAATGATTAACCAGTAACTAAATGGTTTGAGTGAATAAGAGTCAATTCGAGGACCAACAGAGAAAAAAGAGTATCAGGTTACAAGTTCCAGTTTCAGTTTTGCTTTTCAGTTCTTGAAGACATGCTTCTGTATATTAACTGCCCGAGGTAATCTACCTGCTGTATTAGCTTAGTGACCAGGCTAGAAGCTTACTAAAACGTGGAGCTAAGTGTAAACAACTGGGAGGCTAGAAAAGGAAAGAAACAAAAAAAAAGAAACACAATGAGACAGTTAGTGACTTGACAGAATCGAACAAAACTGCAACGATTCAGGTTTTCTGTGTTTCAGTATTTCAGTAAGAAATGCATTTCTGTAACTTAAACTTAATACCCTGGGTGGTCTGGGAACTAGAGAAGAATTAAAACGTATAAATCAGTGACTAAGTGGGTTGGGGAAAATTAAGAAATGCTTAGATGACAAAAGAAAACAGTGGCAGAAAATTTAACATCAGATCATAATTTCCTGTACTTTGCTTGTTTCAGTATGAGTTGCACCGGTGAGAGTAACAGAATTGTTTTAAGGTTGAGACTATACCAAGATAAGTATCTAGAGGACTAGACAATCTAGGGGAACCCAATTCACATACAAAAAACAGAAGTAAGGGATAGAGAATGAGATAGCAGTTCGGTTTCAGCTGTGACCAAGTTTCTGTGTAGGGTTTTTTTTTCTGAAACGTGTGTCAAGTGGTTCTGACCTATTGTGGATTTAAAATATCAATAACATACTTAACCATCATGAGTGAATAAAGAGGGTGAAGGTGGAAGTTAAGTCATCAGTTTTGAGCTTCAGTGCTTCAGTTTATCTAGCTCAACGTTTGGACACGTCAGTAACATTAACCAAGTTATTATGGGTTTGTTTTCAGTATAGAATCTTGACAGATCCTTAACTAACTGAGTCAGCCATTTGGGAAACTTGAAAACTTAAATGAGTGGACAAAGGAAAAGAAAAAAAACACAGAAGAGATGCACCAGTTAGGTTTCAGTTCTTATCAGTTTGGTTTCAGTTCATGACTTCAGAGTTACAGATTCCTGCTTCTGTGTAGACAATTTCCAGGGAGGGTGCCTAGGTGACCTTGGGGGCTATTTCGAATTTAAAGCTTGGTAATACACTTAGCTGGTTGAGCAATCAAGTGAGGGAAGTTGAAAATGAGATTAACAAACAACAGAAAAATGAATACAACAGTACAAGATTTCAGTTTTCAGTTTTTTCATTTCAGGTTAGAACATTCAGTAGTTTAACCAGTTGCTTTGGGTTGTTTGGAGGCTAATACGGTATTAAGATGTTTGACTGAGTAGCTAGACAATGTGGGAGAAATTGGAAGTCAAGTTGGGAACAAAGAAATAGGATAGAAAGATTAAACCAGTCCCAGGTTTTCTGTTTTCGGTTTTCTGCAGAACTTACAGTTCTGTATAATGAATCTTCAGTGGCATTAACCATGTTGTTGTGGGCTTATTTTGAGGATAGGATTGTGAGAAGACCCTTAACTAAGAAGCTAGATAATTTGGGGAAAATAAGGAGTTAGATTAGTGACAAAAGAGAAGTGATATAAGAGGATGTAGCAGTTCATGTCTTAGTTTTTCAGTTTGTATTTCAGCTCTGTATAACGGTAATACAGGTGGGTTGTGAGTGCTGTGCTGGATTGTTAATAAACTTAAAACCAAACTAATGCACTTAATTAAGTTTGGAAATACTTGGCAAAGATGGGAAATCCATTTAATACGTTAAAAGTGGTGTTAGAAAGGAAGTATGTGCAGATTGTTGCTTCTCAGCTTTCCTGAAAATTGTGTCTCGGTATAATGAATTTCAGAGGGTGGTAAAGGGGTTGTAGTGGCTTGCTAATGAATGCACAATATTGCCCATATGCTAAAATAGGTGGGTAAATACTTAGGGGGAAAATTAGAACCCTGCTTAACGAACTAAAAGAAAGAATGAAGAAGAGAGTACACATACTGTTGTTTAGAGTTCACTAATATCGTAGCTTCTGTATAACGAGATTTCAGGGGTATTATAAGGGTGATGATAGTCTAATAAGGAACCCAAACCAGTACTAACATACCTAATTAGTTGATGGAACATTTTGGGGGTAAGTGAGCCACCGTTAGATACAAAAAAAATGTGATAAGATAAGATTTTACACTAGAACATTATTTCGGTTTTAAAACGTTAAGCTTCAGCATAAGGGGAGTTCTAGAAGTGATGCAGGAGTGTTATTGTGTAAATGTTGAGCTTAAAACATAGCCATTTAGCTAAGAAAAGAATACCCCTTAGGCGAATGCAAATACATCCTAGATAAACTTGTTACATATTAGTGTTCATAATACTCTAAGTCATTAGCTAGAGGGAAGTACCTAGTTAACTTGTAAGACGATGATGTAAACTTCTTAAGGATTAAATAAACATCTAAGGTGAGTACTTGGAAAATTCTCTAAGGGTTAATATAAGTTGAAGAATCAAAAGTTCACCTAGGGAATAACACCCGGTATAAATGAGATAAACTAGAAAAGTGTCGTCACATGAAATCATGAACTGACACGTTATTTCTAATCAACGTTAGGGTCGTAACAAACGCCACCAGGAACCCAAGTGCGAGACGACACTTGCTTCTGACCCAGGTATGGACATGTGTGGTTCGTATGTTGCCGTGTTACACGGCTTGTGTGCTGTGTGCCTTGTTTGTTTATGAGCACAAGATTAATGCATGAAAACGGATGTTTGTTTTACCGTGCTTATTTGTCTGTTGTGAGCTTGTGTAAGGCATGTGAATGGATTGATTATCTTCCTTGCTTACCTGCTTGCTATTATTGTGCATATTGTTTGCGCGCACACAGTAGTGTAGTCCCTTCTCGTTGATGAATCTTTGAGATGAAACATAACAAACTTCGTAAACAAACAAAAGGAACTACATAAAGGGAAAACTCCTCTTAACTTTAGAGGACCTCTAAAGACACCCACTACGGTGTCGAACTATCAAAGATAATGATAAGCCAATACCTTTAGAAATGAGTTGGGAGACGGACCCTTTGTATCCGGGGTAGAGACCAATAAGGTTAAAAGAAATAGGGAGACAGACCCTTTGTATCCGGGGTAGAGACCAGAACATTAGAAGGCATGGGGAGACGGACCCTTTGTATCCGGAGCAGAGGCTAGTAACATTGAGAAGGAATAGGGAGACGGACCCTTAGTATCCGGAGCGGAGGCTAGTAACATTGAGAAGGAATAGGGAGACGGACCCTTAGTATCCGGAGCAGAGGCTAGTAACATTGAGAAGGAATAGGGAGACGGACCCTTAGTATCCGGAGCAGAGGCTAGTAATTGAGAAGGAATAGGGACAGACCCTTAGTATCCGGAGCAGAGGCTAGTAACATTGAAAAGGAATAGGGAGACGGACCCTTTGTATCCGGAGCAGAGGCTAGTAACATTGAAAAGGAATAGGGAGACGGACCCTTGGTATCCGGGGCAGTGGCTAGTAACATTTAAAAACAACAGAGAGAGAAAGAGCTATCCGGGAATGGAGGATTAGCTATGAAGAAGACGTTCTTCAAATTGTGGTGATAAGAGAATTCACAAGTAACCCTTAAAGAAATAAGGAAAGATTGGCACCTACATGATATGGTCACGGGATCTAAACTATATCCCTAGACCTGGTGCAAAGAAAGAGAAAGAAAATACACATTATGGGAACAAGAGAAAATAAATAAAACACACGACGCTCGAATGATCCCATAGTGAGGATCATGAGTATAACATACCTATGCACATGTTTTATTGTGTACATGATTGCTGTTTGTACTAGCAGCTTGTTGTGCTTGGTTGTTGTTGCTAATGTTTTGCTACCTTTAAGTGTGTATGATACTATGTTGTACTGTGGTGTGTTTTACTGCTTTATTATAGCATGTAAATCGGCTTAATAATATTCGACCAAGTAGTCGTGTCATGGCCCGGCAACATACGGGCTACACACGTTCATACTCAGCGTAGTTTGCTGAGTCCTTTACAACCCAATGTTTACAGGTATTGAGCTGGGTGACAACGGAGCGTAGGCGGGATGGCTATCATGGGGGTAGTCTATCTGGGCATGACTTCTGAGTTTGGAATAGTATGTTAGTGTATGGGTTGTTACTAAACCCGGGTTGTACGTTTCGATTTATGATTTAGTAACTATATTGTAGACACTCGGTGTTTGGGAATTTTATCTATATTGTACATGAGTTTTTATTGAGGGCTGTTTCCAGTCATGCAGACCGTAACTAGTATTAGTGATGTGGTCTGTCAACCACGTGGGTGGTTGGCATCTGTAGCACCCGGATGATATTGAGAATCCGCTGCGTAGTTATCATGTAATATAACTAGGAGCTCGACTTCGTACTATTGGAAGTTTATTCGGGGGTGTTACAGAAATTGGTATCAGAGCGTAGTTGCGCTCTGATGACTGGAACAGAGAAGTACCGAGTATAGGAAAACCAGAATTCGGGAAACAGGGTTAAGGGTTAGTATGTGAGGCGCGATAGTTAGGATTCTTCCCCAGTAATTACTGGATACCTAACAGACACCTACACCCAACCCCTACGTCCCGTGAGTCCATTTCAATTCATAGAAAGAACGCCGGAGAGGTAGAAAGCCTCCTCTTACTCGGGAAAACCCGATCTGGCATTCACTTAATGTTATACAATCAACCCAAGAAAAGACTATACTATACAATCGACGTTGCCAAAAGGATAATACCCGTAGAGGGACCAATTTTAGCGACAACTTGGGTGGACATGCTTAGCAGTCGATAGGACCCTACCTCAAAGAAAAAGAGGACCGAAATACCCTAAACTCTATGTAATAAATAAAGCTCAAATAAGCAATTAATTAAGCTAAAGATGGTATTGAGATAAATACTGCAATTCGAACACCTGAGGGGGGGTAATTTAAGAAAACCTCTCGTAAAACAATGAAATCAGAGGATATAATTCGGGACGTAATTGCACCATAAAATTGGTACGATCTATAACGCTGAATAAAGCATGACACAATTTTACACACTAAATCTAATATGTCGGGACTCAATAAATTCCCTGCTTCTTCTTACGTTCCTCTTCATTCTCTGACGTAACAAATTTTCTAAGACACCAACTACAGTTCCCTGAGAAAAACACATTGGTAAAGGGATCATAAAAAGAACTCTCGAACCTTGTAAATAGCCATTACCATGGGGCACTAGTTACCCACCCGAACACAAATCAAACGGATAGGAAATGGCAATGAATAATGCCACTATTGCGAAACAATCCCTCCAAACACACTACATATTCAGGGACTCTAAACAGGATTTACCAAATCATATATATATACCAATGTACATACATACATACCAGAAAAGACAAGTCACCAATAAAACCCAAGGAGTAAACGGGTTCAATTAAAGAAGGTCATAATTAGTAAATCAACCATACCTAACTTGAGTTAACAATACAACTCCACGATCGAAAATACATATACATACCCAAATGGTACGAGGATTGGAGTGAGAAGAACTTATAATTCAAGAAAATATAGATTGGAGGGAACACCCATATGAAGATGTATATAAATCAAGGGATCATTATAATATAAATACGACCTCGAACCTTATGACACATGAGTATGTATTTATGCACACACCTAGAGGTGTATACAGAAGGAGAACTTGAACATTAATCTAAATACTTAATACTTAGACTTGGGCATTAGTCCATAAATTGGTTGCCAGGTGACTAGAAACAAATGTGATAAGAACTCAAGTTTGACTAATAAACTGATTGTTTAAATCGGACGTGCAAGGTTGAACTGACGACCATGGCCAGGTCAAGCGACACTGCGCACAAATTGGGGGGAAGGGGTAGCCCAACATTTACGCTGATCACGTCGGTGTTGGATGATCCTCGGAACCTCCTACTAGTGGACACATGAACTACAGATCGGTGGAAATATTAAAAGTCAAGATTAAGAAATTACCAAGAAAGCGAGGTTGACAAGGATAATACGAGCTTGTAAAAATCCATTGATACATAATTCGAAACTTTGAGGGTAAACACATGGGTACACAATTATGTGAAGACTTGAGATGATGTGGGGTTACTAATAACCTAAAAGTTACCACATAAAATACATACTATCGCAATCAAGTGCAATATGTAACCGGAAGTAGTCAAGCAGTTTACAATCATAGGAACTTCTTACACATAAATTCGGTAACCTTCTGACTGAAACTAATTGAAGTCAACCAGCAGTATCAATGCCATAATTGGATTGAGAAATAAAGGTTACCTAAAGACAAAGAAAAGTCTAAGTTGGCGGTACAAATCAAGCTATAAAATAAGTAAAAATGCCAGGAGAGTAAACTAACCGTCGACGTACAATTACGATCGGCTATATAAAATAAACATGTTGTTATAACAATGACATGATTATAACATTGAGAAATGATAAGAACTAAATCGTTACAACAGAGAATATGTCAATATAAGCCTAGAAGGCCTCCTGAGTACAGAAAGGGGAAACTAAACCCTTAACATGGTCAAGACCTTTGATGAGAATATATTGTGAGTTACATTGCATAGGAACTAGAATGCTCAATGAAAATTAAACATCTTGAACCAAGGCCTTAGGAGGGTATAATAAGGATTATGTGGGCGTAATCCATTTTTAAGGGGGGTAGGCGCGTTGCGTTTCTACTTGGTAATTGCTCATTTTGTGGTGTTGTTTGGGTTGCTATGTTTGTGAACTGTGTGTGGATTGGTTTGAATGCATGGAAGTCATGAATGAATGACTTGTTCACCTGGTTGATATGAGTGTAGTACATAAATATTATTGGTACATCGAAATATTATTGATAACTGGGTGAAGCCACAAATGTGGCGTAGTGCGTATAAGCACAAATGTTGCAATAGAACTGTGGAATTTGCGGGACATGATCCCTTGGTTAGAGAGAACGAATTTGGACCTGATCCTTTCACTATGTGTATTCCTACAACCACACGTGGTTGGTGGTAGGTCGGTGTGTATGAATTGCGCGGAATTGTGTGTGTATTGCATTGTATGTACACCCTGCTATGAATAAATGTTGTGTACCTGTGATTTACGCCTCAGCGTGTTATATATACATTGCTATGAGAATTTGTGTGTGAAGCCACTAGGGCGGCATAGTGCATATAAGCACTGAGAATTATAATATAGGAGACTTAATCCTTTGGTTATCGCGAAGGAATGCGGGACTTGATCCCTAGGATTAACAGGAATGGAAAACATCAGTTAAGGAAGTAACAACTTCAGGACGAAGTTCCTTTAAGGGGGGTAGGCTGAAATACCCCGAATAATTAACAGTCCAAATTCGTGAAGGTTAAATTTAATTATGAGTAACCTTTATGATCATACACTAAAACGCGACGGGATTATCCGAAAATAACACGTTATATAAGTCAGACATAAAACAATGTGTGAACAATTAAATTTAGTGTATACGTGTCCGGAAGCGTGACGACGTTACATAATAATATAGTCACGTACTTATACATGTACGTAACGTTACGATATTGTAACGTTGTAATAAGTAATAATAACGTCACGTAGCTTCGTAAAAAAATAATAATAACACGATATAACATATAGTCTTACATATAAATAGACATGTGTATGGCTTATACCAAAAAAAACCGTTGAGGTTCGAACCCTGTACCTCTTGTATACCCCCTGAACGTCTTAACCGATTGAGCTATGTTTGAATTCGGTAACTTATACCCATTGAACTAAATTAGTACCTCGACTATTACAGTAACAAAAAAAAGAAACAAGAACACAGAACTCCAGTCCCCAAGCGTGAGTCAGCCATGGAGAACCTGACCAGGCGACATTCACCTTGGAACCCCAACCCACACTAAGTCATTCACTCAGTTCCCCTTTCGTTCATTACTGGAACTAATACATTAAATAAGGAATACACATCAGGAAATTCTGTGCCAAACATGGCCATGTGCACTTCTTACTCCACCCGTCTCTGGTGTGGTGCCCTGAGTGGACTGAAATGGTTACTAAACCATACCCAGCTACTCCCTTCAACTCCTTACATGCAACTCTCGTGCAAGTCCGGGAGAAACCCCTGGAACAACTGCATAAAGGAAGGCAGCAAGATAAAACGGTTACCACAGTTTTCCTCCTCATTCTTGTTTTCCTCTCTGCACTGTGACCATGCTCTATCATTCCCGATCCTCTCTCTGGCTGTCGTGAGTTATTTCTATTTCTGAAACCTTCACCCCTTGATCAGTAGCTCAAGTCCTACTAATTCTCTGCTGCAAGCCGATTTAGTGTGTTGCAACTCTAGAAATCTGAAGCAAATCGATTCAGAAAAGAAAAGGAACTAGCTAGGTAAAAATAGAAACAGTTTTCCCTTCTCCCTCTGGTTATTCTTGTGTTCGAACACTGCAGACAACTCACCCAACTTCTCTTGTTTCCTTTCGTGTGTAAACCTCCATGCAGCCTTCTGGACTTTGTTCAAAAAAAAATCTCATGGGTAGCAGCTGCCCAACACTTCACTGAAAACAACCAGAAGGTAACGTTTTTTTAAAAACAGATTTCTGGTTGCACTAGCCATCTTTTAACTGGTCTGTCAAAGTCTAACCTCAACAAAAAATTTTAGTGAGTCCAAAGTTCAAGTTCTTGAGAGTTTATATTGTGCCAAGGATTTATCAGAAAGGACCAGCTCCAAAAGACAAGCCCTCAAGGAATCAACCCTATCCTGGTGTGAGCTTCTGCCCAAGGTGAGGACATAAACAAGTCCTATTTCAGTCCCTCTTCTGAAATTTTTGCTTGTTTCAGTAAAGTGAGTGACAGCCGCATTAACAACATTGATATGGGGTGGTTACGAGGTTAAGTCTTGAATTAACAACAAGTTAAGTAACTAGACAACCTAGGCATAAACCAGCAACCAAATTCGTAAACAAAACAGAATCAGAGAAGCTCGATCCCATTACAGTTTTTTTTACACCTTTATCAGTCCTAGTTCCTGATTTCCGGTTGCGGGTTTGTGTAAGAAGTCCTGTAATTTTAGCTCACTGCTTGGGGTTGTCTAAAAGCTAAAATGGTACTAAATCATATAACTAGTAGCTGAACATTGGGGGAAAACCAGTACCTAGCCAAAATCGTGAACCAACAGAAGTGAGAAATAGTATCTCAGGAGTAAATAACAGTTTCTGAAATCTGTATCATGTGTCTCAATATACTCATGCCCCGGGGTGGTATTCGTAAATAACGGTTCTGAACATTCTGTATTCAGGGGTTCATAAACTTTATTTAATCATGCCCCGGTGCCGTGGTATTTGAGTTGGTAATAGATTAAAACGTTATAAGTGCACCTGTCTAAGCCACCCAAATGTAGAGGGTTAAGGAAAAAGGAAACTGGAGTTAGATTTAAGAACAGAGAAGAAGAAATAGAATTGAGAATTTTAGTTTGATGTTTCGGTTTCAATTTTTTTTCCCAGGTTGTTCAGTTTCAGATTTTCTTTGCTTCAGTATATAAAGACATAACCAGGGAGATCTATGGTGTTGATTGGGGTTGTTTGAACTTAATTGGTGCTGGAACTCTTATCTGAGTTTGGGAAACTAGAAAACAGATTCAGAAAACAGAAAGAAACAATAGATGAAACAAACATGCGACAGTTCATAATTCAGTTTTTTCTGGTTTCTCTTTTATGTGTTAAAGATTTTTCAGAGTGTTGTCTAGTTGAGTTTGGATTATAGCTAGAATGATTAACCAGTAACTAAATGGTTTGAGTGAATAAGAGTCAATTCGAGGACCAACAGAGAAAAAAGAGTATCAGGTTACAAGTTCCAGTTTCAGTTTTGCTTTTCAGTTCTTGAAGACATGTTTTGTATATTAACTGCCCGAGGTAATCTAGCTGCTGTATTAGCTTAGTGACCAGGCTAGAAGTTACTAAAACGTGGAGCTAAGTGTAAAACAATTGGGAGGCTAGAGAAAAGGAAAGACAACAAACAAAAAAGAAACACAACGAGACAGTTAGTGACTTGACAGAATCGAACAAAACTGCAACGATTCAGGTTTCTGTGTCTTTTCAGTATTTCAGTAAGAAATGCATTTCTGTAACTTAAACTTAATACCCTGGGTGGTCTGGGAACTAGAGAAGAAATTAATTAAACTCGTATAAATCAGGACTAAGTGGGTGGGGAAAATTAAGAAATGCTTAGATGACAAAAGAAAACAGTAGCAGAAATTTAACATCAGATCATAATTTCCTGTACTTTGCTTGTTTCAGTATGAGTTGCACCGGTGAGAGTAACAGAATTGTTTAAGGTTGAGATATACCAAGATAAGTATCTAGAGGACTAGACAATCTAGGGGAAACCCAATTCACATACAAAAAAACAGAAGTAAGGGATAGAGAGGAATGAGATAGCAGTTTGGTTTCAGCTGTGACCAAGTTCTGTATAGGGTTTTTTTTTTCTGAAACGTGTGTCAAGTGGTTCTGACCTGTTGTGGATTTAAAATCAATAACATACTTAACCATCATGAGTGAATAAAGAGGGTGAAGGTGGAAGTTAAGTCATCAGTTTTGAGCTTCAGGCTTCAGTTGTTATCTAGCTCAACGTGGACACGTCAGTAACATTAACCAAGTTATTATGGGTTTGTTTTCAGTATAGAATCTTGACAGATTCTTAACTAACTGAGTCAGCCATTTGGGAAACTTGAAAACTTAAATGAGTGGACAGAAGGAAAAGAAAAAAAAAACACAGAAGAGATGCACCAGTTAGGTTTCAGTTCTTATCAGTTGGTTTCAGTTCATGACTTCAGAGTTACAGATTCTGCTTCTGTGTAGACAATTTCCAGGGAGGGTGCCTAGGTGACCTGGGGCTATTTCGAATTTAAAGCTTGGTAATACACTTAGCTGGTTGAGCAATCAAGTGAGGGAAGTTGAAAATGAGATTAACAAACAACAGAAAAATGAATACAACAGTACAAGATTTCAGTTTTCAGTTCTTTTCATTTCAGGTTAGAACATCAGTAGTTAACCAGTTGCTTTGGGTTGTTTGGAGGCTAATACGGTATTAAGATGTTGACTGAGTAGCTAGACAATGTGGGAGAAATTGGAAGTCAAGTGGGAACAAAGAAATAGGATAGAAAGATTAAACCAGTCCCAGGTTTTCTGTTTCGGTTTCTGCAGAACTTACAGTTCTGTATAATGAATCTTCAGTGGCATAACCATGTTGTTGTGGGCTTATTTGAGGATAGGATTATGAGAAGCCCCTTAACTAAGAAGCTAGATAATTTGGGGAAATAAGGAGTTAGATAGTGACAAAAGAGAAGTGATATAAGAGGATGTAGCAGTTCATGTCTTAGTTTTTCAGTTGTATTTCAGCTGTATAACGGTAATACAGGTGGGTTGTGAGTGCTGTGCTGGATTGTAATAAACTTAAAACCAAACTAATGCACTTAATTAAGTTTGGAAATACTTGGAAAAGATGGGAAATCCATAATACGTTAAAAGTGGTGTTAGAAAGGAAGTATGTGCAGATTGTTGCTTCAGCTTTCCTGAAATTGTGTCTCGGTATAATGAATTTCAGAGGTGGTAAAGGGGTTGTAGTGGCTTGCTAATGAATGCACAATATTGCCCATATGCTAAAATAGGTGGGTAAATACTTAGGGGGAAAATTAGAACCCTGCTTAACGAACTAAAGAACAACCCTGCTTAAAAAGAGAAGAATGAAGAAGAGAGTACACATACTGTTGTTTCAGAGTTCACTAATATCGTAGCTTCTGTATAACGAGATTTCAGGGGTATTATAAGGGTGATGATAGTCTAATAAGGAACCCAAACCAGTACTAACATACCTAATTAGTTGATGGAACATTTTGGGGGTAAGTGAGCCACCGTTAGATACAAAAAAAATGTGATAAGATAAGATTTTACACTAGAACATTTCGGTTTTAAAACGTTAAGCTTCAGCATAAGGGGAGTTCTAGAAGTGATGCAGGAGTGTTATTGTGTAAATGTTGAGCTTAAAACATAGCCATTAGCTAAGAAAAGAATACCCCTTAGGCGAATGCAAATACATCCTAGATAAACTTGTTACATATTAGTGTTCATAATACTCTAAGTCATTAGCTAGAGGGAAGTACCTAGTTAACTTGTAAGACGATGATGTAAACTTTAAGGATTAAATAAACATCTAAGGTGAGTGAGTACTGGAAAATTCACTAAGGGTTAATATAAGTTGAAGAATCAAAAGTTCACCTAGGGAATAACACCCGGTATAAATGAGATAAACTAGAAAAGTGTCGTCACATGAAATCATGAACTGACACGTTATTTCTAATCAACGTTAGGGTCGTAACAAACGCCACCAGGAACCCAAGTGCGAGACGACACTTGCTTCTGACCCAGGTATGGACATGTGTGGTTCGTATGTTGCCGTGTTACACGGCTTGTGTGTTGTGTGCCTTGTTTGTTTATGACCACAAGATTAATGCATGAAAACGGATGTTTGTTTTACCGTGCTTATTTGTCTGTTGTGAGCTTGTGTAAGGCATGTGAATGGATTGATTATCTTCCTTGCTTACCTGCTTGCTATTATTGTGCATATTGTTTGCGCGCACACAGTAGTGTAGTCCCTTCTCGTTGATGAATCTTTGAGATGAAACATAACAAACTTCGTAAACAAACAAAAGGAACTACATAAAGGGAAAACTCCTCTTAACTTTAGAGGACCTCTAAAGACACCCACTACGGTGTCGAACTATCAAAGATAATGATAAGCCAATACCTTTAGAAATGAGTTGGGAGACGGACCCTTTGTATCCGGGGTAGAGACCAATAAGGTTAAAAGAAATAGGGAGACGGACCCTTTGTATCCGGGGTAGAGACCAGAACATTAGAAGGCATGGGGAGACGGACCCTTTGTATCCGGAGTAGAGGCTAGTAACATTGAGAAGGAATAGGGAGACGGACCCTTAGTATCCGGAGCGGAGGCTAGTAACATTGAGAAGGAATAGGGAGACGGACCCTTAGTATCCGGAGTAGAGGCTAGTAACATTGAGAAGGAATAGGGAGACGGACCCTTAGTATCCGGAGCAGAGGCTAGTAACATTGAGAAGGAATAGGGAGACGGACCCTTAGTATCCGGAGCAGAGGCTAGTAACATTGAAAAGGAATAGGGAGACGGACCCTTTGTATCCGGAGCAGAGGCTAGTAACATTGAAAAGGAATAGGGAGACGGACCCTTGGTATCCGGGGCAGTGGCTAGTAACATTTAAAACAACAGAGAGAGAAAGAGCTATCCGGGAATGGAGGATTAGCAATGAAGAAGACGTTCTTCAAATTGTGGTGATAAGAGAATTCACAAGTAACCCTTAAAGAAATAAGGAAAGATTGGCACCTACATGATATGGTCACGGGATCTAAACTATATCCCTAGACCTGGTGCAAAGAAAGAGAAAGAAAATACACATTATGGGAACAAGAGAAAAGAAATAAAACACACGACGCTCGAATGATCCCATAGTGAGGATCATGAGTATAACATACCTATGCACATGTTTTATTGTGTACATGATTGCTGTTGTGGTACTAGCAGCTTGTTGTGCTTGGTTGTTGTTGCTAATGTTTTGCTACCTTTAAGTGTGTATGATACTATGTTGTACTGTGGTGTGTTTTACTGCTTTATTATAGCATGTAAATCGGCTTAATAATATTCGACCAAGTAGTCGTGTGGCCCGGCAACATACGGGCTACACACATTCATACTCAGCGTAGTTTGCTGAGTCCTTTACAACCCAATGTTTACAGGTATTGAGCTGGGTGACAACGGAGCGTAGGCGGGATAGCTATCATGGGGGTAGTCTATCTGGGCATGACTTCTGAGTTTGGAATAGTATGTTAGTGTATGGGTTGTTACTAAACCCGGGTTGTACGTTTCGATTTATGATTTAGTAACTATATTGTAGACACTCGGTGTTTGGGAATTTTATCTATATTGTACATGAGTTTTTATTGAGGGTTGTTTCCAGTCATGCAGACCGTAACTAGTATTAGTGATGTGGTCTGTCAACCATGTGGGTGGTTGGCATCTGTAGCACCCGGATGATATTGAGAATCCACTGCGTAGTTATCATGTAATATGACTGGGAGCTCGACTTCGTACTATTGGAAGTTTATTCGGGGGTGTTACATCATCCTCAAACAAAACCGGTCTTCTCCCTGGAAGAACAACATACCATCTACTAGCTTTTGGGTCTTCAACATAAAACACCTGGTCACAGTCTTTACCCAACACAAACTGATCTTCCTTATTAGTTGTAACACGTGAAAGATCAACCAAAATAAGTCCTTTATCATTTTGGAGTCCATGTCGGTTGTCCACCCAATTGCAGCGGAACAATAGAAACGAATCAATGTGATAGTTTAGTTCCCATATGTCCTCTATGACACCATAATACCAACTACTACTGCTCATTGGTTGAACCTGGTTACCTAGACCATATTCAGTCACCGATGCTTCAATTTTTACCCCACTGTTCTGATGTATTTATTTAGCATCTTGGCGTGCAGTGTAGTATGTGCATCCATTAATGTCATACCCTTCAAACGATACAACATCTGTTCCAGAACCAACAGCTAGACATCTGATTTCTTCACTGACTTCCTCGGGGTTCAATGAAGCTTGCTCAAACACTTATTCCTTAAACCATTGGACGAATACTCGATTTTGTTCTTTTTTAAGCCAGATACGGTTTTTAGTAAGGTTTTGTCGACTCAACTCAGCAATGTGAATATCGAAGTAGGGTTCAACAACCTCAAGGTGTTGTAGTACAAACAAATGTGCCTGATTAATAAGATCACGAGAGATACGAACAACCTTTTTGCCAATAACTCCTTTACCCTTAAATCTACCATGGTGACGTGGTTTGGGAATACCAATTGACTCTGCATCGTTCAAATAAGTTGTCACGAATTTGTGACTTCCTCAGTCACTGTTGCTTCAATGATACTGCCTTTCGGTCTATATCTGTTTTTCATTCTACCCTTCAGAATCCTCATATATCGTTCGAAAGGATACATGTAACGTAAGTAGACCGGACCACACAATTTGATCTCTCGGACAATATGCACTACTAAATGCACCATTATGTCAAAGAAAGATGGTGGGAAATACATCTCAAGCTGGCATATTGTCACAACAATTTCATGTTGCAGATCATCGAGGGGGTCTGAGCCAATTGCCTTGCAGTAGACAGCGTTGAAGAAGAAACATAATCGAGTTAGAGCATTTCTGACATTTTCTGGTAATATCCCTCGTATTGCAACTGGAAGAAGATGCAACATTAACACATGATAATCATGAGATTTCATGCCTAACAGTTTCAAATCCTTCATAGAAACTAGGTTCTTCCAGTTTGAAGAGTACCCAGATGGTACCTTCAATGTGTGCAAACACTTGCAAAAACTTAATTTTTCACTCTTAGAGAGGGTATAACACGTAGGAGGTAGATATGTTCGCTTCTCATCCTCTATTGGGTGTAGTTCTTTCCGTATGCGCAACTCTTGCATATCTCTCCTCACCTTCAATCCGTCTTTCGTCTTGCCGGGTATGTTGAGCAAAGTACCACACACTGCCTCACCGAAGTTCTTCACAATGTGCATGATATCCAAACAATGTCGAACAGGCAGATGCCGCCAATACGGTAGATCCCAAAAATGGAACGTTTTTTCCAAATGTTCTTCGGCGGCTTAGATGTGTTTCCAAAGACATTTTCAATGTCTTTTACCGTTGCATACACTTCCTCTAAAGTCAAAGGCAGACGAGCCACACGAGTCTTGGGCTCATTGTTGAATAGCTTTCGCTTTCTCGAATGGTAAGGATGGTCTACTGGAAGAAATCGTCGATGACACATGTAAACGTTTTTGCCGCAGTGCTTCAAACGATCTGAACATGTGTCATCCTCACATACCGGACACGCTTTGAATCCTTTAACTGAGTATCCTGACAAGTTCCCATAGGCAGGAAAGTCGTTAACAGTACAGAACAACATCGCCTTCAGTATGAAATTTTCTTTCGCATGAGCATCATATACCACTGTCCCTTCATTCCACAACAAGTTCAGATCATCGATCAGTGGTGCAAGATATACGTCAATGTTATGACCAGGTTGCTTTGGACCAGAAATTAGGAGTGATAACATAATGTATTTTCGTTTCATGCACATCCATGACGGTAAATTGTAGATCACTAGTAGCACCGGCCAAGTGCTGTGCTGACTGCTCGACGTGCCATACGGTTCATCCCATCGGTACACAATCCAAGTCTCAGATTCCTATCCTCATCCCCAAAATGATGTTTGAATTTTCTGTTGATATTTCTCCACTGAGGTCCGTCTGCAGGATGTCTTAATTTTTCATCAATTTTTCTACCATCCGCATGCCATCGTAAGTTCTTCGCATCTTTCGGGTTGGCAAACAACCGTTTGAATCTAGGAATTATCGGCAAGTACCACAATAATTTCACTGGACGATTTTTTTTTCTGAAAGGAGGAATCCTCATCATTGTCCTTGTACCGGGACAACAAACATTTAGGACACTTGTCTAGATGTTCGTATTCACCCCTATACAGCACACAGTTATTTGGGCAAGCATGAATCTTTTTATATTCAACTCCCATTGGACACATCCATTTCTTTGCCTCGTAGGTGGATGTAGGAAGACCATTCTCATCAGGAAGCATATCATGTATCAGCTCTAGAAATGACGTGAAACACTTGTCACCAACTCCATATTTCCCCTTTAAGTTGAACAAATTAAGTACAACACTCAATTTTGTGTATTTAACGCACGAAGGGTACAAAGGTGTCTTCGATGCGTCCAACAATATTTGATACTCTTCTGGCTTATCGACAAAAGTATCCGCAACATTTTCTAACATTTCATCCATTTGCTCATCATGGTGAGTGGTCTCACTGTCATTGAATCCTGAATCACTTAACGGTACCGACTCATTGATGGTATTGAAGGTGTGGGCGGTACTTGCGTAACGTGGATCATGAGCACTTGATGATGTTGAAGCACTAGCTGCAACACTGCAACAGTTTCTCCATGAAAATTCCATCTTCTGTAATGTGGCATGAATCCACGGGACTTAAGATGAAATCTAATTTCCTCAATGTCTACATATTTCCTTACGACCCCACAGTCAACACAAGGACATGAAATATTGTCCGCCTTTGTTCTGTCCTTGTGTTGCACTGCCGCTTTGAGGAACTCTTTCAGCTTCTCATCAAAGTAGTGATCCCCTCGATCACCGTACATCCAGTCACGCTCCATTCTATATGTGAAAACAAAACAAGTTTAAGATTGATTTGTCTTTCAGTTTCGTCTGCATTTGTATATGGAGCATGTTTCTACTGGATGTACGGTTGCAACCAAACTCAGCACTACTCTATGGTTCCAACCAAACTAACGTAGCCTAAGTACTCTAACGTTCCAACGTAACTAATCTAGCCTTATTCTAACAATTCTAACACAATTAATTTAACTTCAACAAATCATTGCATTATTAAAACAAAAAATAAAGTTTAATTACTTACTTGTTTTAAGGTTGTACAGAGGGGAAGCTAGGAGACTGCTTTGGTGATGGGCTGGGAAAGTACTGGTACAAATCCAATAGAAGATTCAGAAGACCTGACAAAGAAAAGTAAAGATTGTTATACACAAATAACAAATAAAATTAATTAATAAGACTAATACGATTCTAGAAAAAATTCGGCATGACCTTTGCGTAATCGTGTTAATCCCATGCTTATCATTAAGCATTCACCAATATCTTATTTACCACGACAAATAAATTCAACAATTGACAGCAACCATCCTTATTCACAATCACTCAATATTAACCACAACCACTTTTTCGCAATTATTAATTAAACAAACAAAGAGAAAAGATAGATGAATATGTTACCTTTTCACTCTTACTCCACAGCAGAAGAAATGAGGAAGAAGAAGTAGAGACCACCCCAATTACTGCAGACATTGGGGAAGCAAGGAAATAATATTAGGGGGCAAGAAATCCATTATTATAAGCATTATCATATTAAGAAAATAAAAAAGAGAAAAAAGATAGATGAAGATGTTACCTTTCCGCTCATGCTGCACAACAGAAGAAATGAGGAAGAAAGAGACATAGAGACCACCCCAATTACTGCAGACAGCGGTGCAGCAAGGTAATAATATTAGGGGGGCAAGACATCCATTACTATAAGCATTATCATATTAAGCACGTATATACTGCAATGTAATGGGAGAACATAGATGTTATAAAGTTATAGATCTTACCACTATATTAATGTGAAACTTGAAGTTAATTTTTTAATAGTTTGAGAATTAAGAACAAAATGATTTGTAGTTTTATTTACGCCGGAGATGCTGTACCCGCCACCGGCAAATGAGGATGCCGAGAAAGTGGAAATGAATCGTTGTGATGATGATAATGATGATACGTACTATGATGGGATACAAGGTGATGATTCGATTGATGCTATAGCGGAAATGTTGGATTATAAAACCATATGTCGTTATAAGGACATTCCCAACATAACTTTTTGGTTTTGGGAAATGTTGGAGAGCATATGGGTGAGAAATCAAATTGATGTTTCTGATTAGAAATCATATTGTCAAGATTTAGGTTTTTAAAGGATTACACATTAATGTCTAAAGCATCAAATAGTGACAATCTTCAAAAACATAAATTAGGACCATTAATTAAGTTTATATATATACATATATTTATCAATTAGCCAATAAATGTTTCTTCGATTGAGTTTGTACAAATGGGGAATACATTAGCAGTACACTAGGTGTTTATAGTTGAGAAATGGTCATTTTATATGGTGAGAATGAGTATTTATAACATAAAATAATTTTTGAATGGCACAAAACAAGTCGTTTATTGTGACAAAAGTATTTCATGAATTTTTCATTGAATTATAAAAAATAACCATTAAAGTAAAAAAAAAAAGTAACCTTGAACAGTAACCAAACTGCTTGAAGAGAAAAATTCATTTTGATTCACTATCTAACGAAAATGAACGTTTGTCAAAGTGAAGTGGCGTTTCATGAATTTTGAGCATAAACTTTACCTATTGTATATGCTTGGATAATGTGCTAGGTTGGATTATCAACAAAGTCCTAGATATCCCTAGAATCGGGTTATGGATCATATCACAGGGTATATTGTTTCAAAACATATATGTTATATATAACCTCTTTTTTAGCTAAAATATTTAATTCAATAAGAAAATACTAACATTACAGAATAATAAATTATATGTAAACGCATCCTAACAAGACAATGCGCTTACAAAATTAAAACATTGTCCAGTAAAAATTAAGCATTTTCCTAATATAGTTCATAAAAAACAGATATAATGAAAGGTTATGATAAACATAAGTCAAATCTAAAGTCTTAATTATCTTTAAGTGTGTCTTTAGTTTTTTCATCATTATCATAGCAAATATAATTAGCTTCAAGTTTTTTCATCATTAAGCGTGTCTTTGATTTCTCACCCATACCAGGAACGTCGTCACTAGTCAAGATGACAATTATATTCAAATGGTTTCACTTTCATATACTCCAATATATATTATATACAAATGGTTTCACTTTCATATACTCCTATATATATATGTCATGAGACCAATGTTTTCTAGTCATTTATATGGCTTTTGCCTATCAAGAATTGATCGATCAATGTCTGGGTTGTATGCAGAGGGCACAAACAGCAAAAATATCAACTCAGACATTTTATCGAACACCTTATATGCACAACTATTTATTCTTGTTCAATAATGTATCAATTTCAAATTATGCACACACAACTAAACTAACAATCAATAACTATATACAACTAGTTATTCAATCAACAAGACAATAATTAACATATTTCGAAGTTAGAATTCAGAATTAATACCTAGGGTTTACCGCAGCATTCGCCGGACGCCTGCGACCTCCTTGGCGGAACGAGCTGCGACGACGGCGACGGCAACGGCGGCGGCGAAGGATGGTGGCGCGCGCGGAAGGAGAAGGTGGCGGAGTCGCAGGCGTCGAGGGAGGAAATCGCCGTCGTCTTCTTCGTTCTCACTTAACAGAAGAGAATGAAGAGGAGAATGACGAAGTGGAGCGGATTTGGGGGAAAATAAAACAACTCTATCACAGCGGTTCCTACTAAGAACCGCTGAGATAGGTCTATAAAAAAGACCTATCTCTGCGGTTCTTAGTAGGAACCACTGCAATAGAGTTGTTTTTTTAAACGACCCTAGCGCAGCGGTTGTAAGTAACAACCGCTGAGATAGGTGTGCGGGATTTTTAAAAACGGCCTATCTCAGCGGTTGTTTTTACAACCGCTGCAGTAGGTGCGCAGCGATAGACCATTTTTGTACTAGTGACATGTTACGGCCCAGTTACAACTTTAAAAAAAGACGACGTCTGAGTCGTTTTCAAACAATATAGTAGGAGTTGAACGGGCTGGAATTTGTAACGTGGGTTGTGAAATTTCATTAGATTATTGTATTCATGTAAAGTGCATTGCAGAAGGCATAATAATGCTGCTAAAAGGGAAAGTAATTACTATCTCTAACAGTATTCCACGGTCCCTTCATTGCCCTCTGATTTTGAATTTCCTACAAAACTATTGGTCCAACTCAATATTTAATGCAAGATTTAGGAGCGTGAAAGTTTCTGCCCCTTCCTCTAACTGCAATAATGCAGTTGCGGTCATTAATTTTGTGCCTTCTCAAAACTTTCCCCCACTTTCTATAGCCACATCATCCTCTTCTGCAGAAATTCACTCCCCAACTCCGTCCCTTTCTCTCCCCTCCTCTCAAGATTCCGACACCCCCCAAACCTTAATTCCCTCTTCCTTTGACTTTTTAACCTCTGGTTATCTTTCTAACTCACAAAATTTATTCCTTCCCCCCTCCAACATTCCACCCACCATAAATACCCCTCTTTCTGTTTCTGATTCCAACCAATCACAACATTCCTTTTCTGTTTCTTCTCCAGCAATTAACATTGAAGTCGTCCTTCCCTCAATTCCCGCTGCAAACATTTCTCTCCCTACCCCCAGCCACTGCTCTGTTCCCCTCTCCATTCCAACAATCTCAGAAGCAAAAAGATGCTTAGATTTTGGTTGACGTCTTAATTGTCATTACCCCAGCACAGAAACTTCCATTCAGAATTTTGCTCAAATTCTAAGAAGAAGGTAACGGGTGGAGGAAAAACACAGTGGTCATCTCAATGGCAAGTATCATCTCCTTTCAAAACATCAGGGGGATAAACAAGAAAGATAAGTTGGCCCTTCTTCGGAAAGAAATAAAGGAAGTTGGATCAAGCCTAATGTTAATCTTTGAGACACATCAGTCTCAACCTTTAGATAAATGGCAACGCATCTGGGGACAAGGAGAAAACTCAAACGTGATTGAAGTCCCCGCGGTTGTCCAATCAGTAGGCATTGTGGTTACATGGAATCCTAATGTGGTTTCTATTCAAAATTCACACCAGAAGGAAAGATGGGTAGCAATAAAGTTGTCCTGGCCTATTATTCTGTTTGTAGGCTATATTGTTTTTGGCTATGCTCCAACCCAAGCGGAAGTAAGAAGACGCATGTATACGGAGATACTCACTGGAATCTGCGTAACAAGCTCCTCTTTGGAGACAAATTGCATCCCTGGTCGGAAGTCGTCGACATGGTAAAGAGAGCAAGCTTAGAATGGAGCATAAATGTACTTCACTTTCCTGATCATATTTTCTTTCTTTTAGAAATTTGTTTAATCTCTTGTATTCAAAGTAATGTGTTACTTTTTATTCTTATTTTTTTCAGGCGAGAAAAGCATTATGCTAATATATTGCCTTATGTAACTGGTTATCCAATAATATAAAAAAAAAACAATGACAGTTTTTCCATTACCTAGATACCTTACCATCCTATCAGTAACCTTGTTATCCATTATTCAAAAGACACACTTCGATTGATTGGTGCCATAGCAACCCTACATCATACTCACTCACCTATATTATATATATGGCGATTTTCCTAAACTTAGCATTAGCGCCCAATAATTGCAGCATAGATATTGCTATCCGCAAAACGGTGCAGCATGAAGCAAATAAGTACTAGGATATATAATCTTATTTGTTAACACATTTCATCTTGCTTATGAATGAAGTTTTTACCTCCCACGTGACATTAATGATGAGCAAAGTCTTGGTTTTTTAAAGATTGTTCACTAGTAATTCTATAAACAATGTTTTGGTGCATCATATTAGCAAAATACACAATTATAACTCAATTTAGCTAATTCAACATTTTAAATTCGTTCTCATAGCATTCTAACCCTAGATTTACTCAAAACATAAAAAAAAATCAGAAATTAACAAGCATAATTGCCACACAACATCTATATATCTAGAAGTAGAAATTTATAGCACAAATTAGTAACATAACACATACAATACGGGTAAAAATAAGCTGATTTTCGAAATCCCCAAATTATTTTTCAGAACTAAATAGTTAAGGTTTTAAGGACTTACCTTGAAAAGAACAAACATAGAATAGCGGCTAATGGTCGCCTAGCACTCCGGTACGCGTTTGGTGGCTAGAAACCGCCTGAAATTCACCGGTATGGTCGGATGGAATGCCTGTGTTCGTGGCTAGAGGTAGAAGAAAGCAAAGCAAAAGGAGAAAGAAAGAAGATGTCGGGCGTGACCGTATTTAGAAAAGAAAATAACCAGTCCATCGCTAATCAGTGATAAAACGACGCTGTTTTGTTTAGTTTACCTAACCACACGCGAGAATAGATAGAATCAAAACGATGTAGTTATAAAGAAAAATGGCGACGGACAGTCCGTCTCCAGTCCGTCGCTAAATAAGAATAAAAGAGATGTCATTTTGATTAGTTAAATTAACGAGGCGCGAGAACAGATAGAGTCAATACGACGTCATTGTGCTTAAAGTTGGCGACGGACTTGTTCCGTCGCTAAATCTTTGTTTCCTTTATTTTTTAAATCTTAAAGGCGATAGTGACGGACGGTCGTCCCTCGCTATTTTAGCCCGTCCGTCGCTAAAAAAGGTGTCAGGGCTGGAAAAGTTCATGCCACCACATGCGCTCAATTTCTGTCGCCAATCTATCGCCAATCCGTCTCTAAAATTTTCGTCACTAATCCCCCTCTAATCAGTCACTAATTAGCGATGGATTTCTATCCGTAGCTAATTCCGTCTCTAATTTGCTGATTTCTAGTAGTGGTTGTTTCCCCTCCCCCTCTCCCTCAATCCTCTCCTTATGAATCTTGCTGTGTGGAATGTTACGAGCTGCAACGATTTCCCCGAACTCCTTGAAATTGAGAAATTCATGGAAATAAAAAAAGCTTTGTGTCGTTGGCCTCCTCAAAACTCGTGTCTCTTGTTATAACCATCATTCTATTCTAACTTGTTTTTTCCCTCTTAAAGTTTCATTCACAACTGCATCACACATCCCAATGGCCGCATCTCAGTCCTCTTTAACCCCTCTCCTAGATATGGGTGGAGATCATTAATCCGAGCCACAATACAATAGGCCCCTGACTTGTTGGGGATTTCAACAACATCCTCCATGCTGAAGACAAACTTAGCTCCCGCACCCCTACCCCTAGGGACTTTTGTGACTTCGTGGACACCGTCTGTAGAGCTGAGCAGCAGGATCTCCGCTACTGTGGGTGCTTCTATACTTGGTCGAACAATCGATATGACCTTAGGCGTGTCATGGGTAAAACTGACCGAGTTCTTGTTAATGAGGATTGGATTTTGGCCCTCCCTCTTACTTATGCTTCTTTCCTCCCTTCTCTTTGATCACAGCCCCATGGTTATCACTTTACTCCTCCCTAACCCCCCAGAAATGAAGCTTTAAATTTTTGAATATTTGGACCATTGACCCCTCCTTCCTCCACCCTTGTTTGTGATGTTTGGGACATCCCACTTGATGGGAGTCATCTGTTTACCATTGTAACTAGGCTACGTGACCTCAAAACTTATCTCTCCTCGCTTTATAAAACTTAATTAGGATCACTCTCTTTTAAAGCACAAGATATTAGGGAGGAGCTAATGGATACTAAACGGAAGATTGACCTAGATCGTAGGAACTCTTCCCTCATATCCAAAGAGAAGTCTTTGAGACATAGCCTCCTTACCAGGGACAGTCAAGAGCTCTTATTACTCTACCAATAAATGAAAGCCTGCTGGCTCACATTTGCTTATTCTAAAACCGTGTTTTCCATTGATCCACAATGACGAGAAGGAATATAAACTCCATTTCATCTATCACCAATGACCTCGGGGAGGTCCTTAATGCCCCAGGTGATATTGTAGATTGCCTTGTCTCCCATTTCCAATGGGCTCTTGGTCCTAGAGCATCCCTTTCACGCTCCCTCCCTGACTTCAACTTGGAGAACACTAGAATTTTTGACCAATCAAGGTGGGCCCCCCTTACTCGTCCGGTTGATCACAGCGACATTAAAGCGGCCCTCCTCTCAATTGAGGATCACAAAGCTCCGGGCCCAAACAGTTACACGGCCAAATTCTTCAAAGCTAGTTGGAATATCATTGGTGATGACGTCTATCTGGTGATCAAAAGCTTCTTCTAAAGTGACAGGTTTCTAAAAGAAATAAAATCCACCATAATTATTCTTATCCCAAAATTTGACGTCGCTTCCTTCCCAGGGATTTTAGACCCATCTCGTGCTGTAATACATTATACGCAGTCATTAGCAAGATTCTAGATGAGAAGCTTAAAAAGAGCACCCACTCCTCATGAAGGAAAGCCAAAGGGCCTTCATAAAAGGCTACCTCATTTCGGATAACATCCAGCTTTGCTCCTGCATGATGAAACACTACCAAAGAGCTCACAACTCTCCTCACTACATGATGAAAATTGACATTAGAAAAGCCTTTAACACCATTGACTAGACTTTCCGTAGGGATACTATCTCCTTCCTGAATTTCCCCCTTGTGTTTGGTAAGTGGATCATGCAATGTGTTGCTACCACCTATTTCTTGATCAACAGTAATGGCTCCCCTTCAGGGTTCCTCAAAGGTGAGTGAGGGTTGTGTCAAGGAGACCCTTCTTCACCAGCTTCACCTCACCCCTAACTTCCACTACCATCCCATTTGCAGATCTCTCCGCCTATCCCACCTTTATTTTCTTCACTGATAATGCCCTTCTACTCAATAAAGGTGACAAAAATTTATTTCCTTCATGCTTAGCAGAGTCAATATTTTCTCTAAGGCCTCGGATTAGGGATGTCAATCTTGACCCGAACCCGAAATCCGACCCGAAACCGACCCGTAAAAAGTCGGGTTTGGGTTGAGATTTTTGACCCGAAATGATTTTCGGGTCGGGTTCAGGTTGGGTCATTGAAACCCGTTTCGGGTTCGGGTTGAACCCGCCAACCCGTAACCCGAAAAATAATTAGTTAAAAATAAAAAATATGTTATATTTAATGATTAAATTAGTGTTTAATGATTAATTTATGACTAAAATAAACATTTAATCGACAAATTATGATTAATTATAATACATAATAATTAATTAATATTAAAGTATTATATTTATTTATTAAATAATCTAAAATTTTAAAAATCAAATATATTTTTTAAAAAGCGGGTCGGGTTCGGGTCGACCCGCTGCGGATTCGGGTTGAAGAAATATAACCCGCTCCGGGTTCGGGTCGGGTTCGGGTTGACCTAAACCATTTTCGGGTCGGGTTCGGGTTGAGCTCAACCCGACCCAAAACCCGATTTTGACACCCCTACCTCGGATCTTAAGCTTAACCCCTTTAAATTCAACATATTCCTTGTCAGCCCCCATAATGTTAATTCGATTCTCCAAACCATTGGTTTTAATCATGGATCGTATCCCTTTCGCTTCCTTGGCATCCCCATATCCGCTAGGTTGCTTAAAACTGTGAACTTTAAATCTCTGATCGACAACATCCACAAGACTATCTTTTATTGGAGCGCTAAATCACTTTCATTTGTGGGGAGAATTTCCCTCATCCAAAGTAACCTCTTCGGTATCGTTGGCTTTTGGGCTTCTTGCGTTTCCATCCCCAAGAACATCATCAAAAGCATTATCAAGATATTTTTTTCCTTTATATGGTCCGGGGATGCCTATAGCAATCTTACCCCTCATGTGGCTTGGAATGCCATCTTCTATAATAAGAAAAAACGGGGGCCTTGGGATGAAAGAAGTTTATAAATAGAACATGTGATTCATGCTAAAGACTATCTCCATAATCGCTTATGATGCTGAGTATCCGTGGATCCAATGGACTCATAATGTTGTCCTGAAGGACCGTAATTGATGAGCGGCCACAGCTAAGGAGGATGATCCATGTAAATGAAAATCTATCCTTCATGCTAGAGATTGATGTATCACGCAATGTGGGTCTACTACTGATGCCTCATCACTCCTGCTTTCTTATACTCTCAGGCCTTATGTCAATTTCTTTTATAATGAGGTCTCCCACCCCTTCATCCCTTTTTTCCTAGTATAATATCTGTTAGAGAACCTGGTCAATCCATAAAGCTAAATTTATATTATTGGTTACTATTAGAGGTAGGCTTAAAACCTGCGACAAGCTCCAATCTTGGGGCATATACCTTGCTAACAGATGGTGGCTCTATGAGCTCACTCTAGAGACTAGCCATCACCTCTTCTACCTTTGCAGGTTCTTTTTGCATGATTTGGTGCATATGTGATTGGCTCGGCATCCCTACCAGCTGGTCAAGCTTCCATAGTTACATTAAGTGGGTATCCCATTAATGCTAGAGAAAACATTTGATTGACTTGGTGAGACGAGCGACCATCGCCAATGATGTCTACTACATCTGAATCGAGAGATGTAAGTGTGCCATGACGAACATTGCTAGAGACCCTGCCCTTATTGTTTCATACATCAAAAGTTCCACTAAAGCTATCATTTGGATGAAGGTGGGAGCCTCTATCAGAGATTTTGATTGGCTGGATAGAGTGCTAAGCTCTTAGAGACCGTTTGTCGTATGTTATGCTCTTTTGTTTATCCTCTTGTGTACTGTGGTTTTTGTATCCTCCCCCTCCTATGGTTGTTGTCTTTTGTTGACAGATTGCCACTATTATATGGTGCTAGAGAAGTTTTGTATATCCCCCTTCCCCTTAGCATTTTTGTTATTCTGTCAGTTTGTATGGTGCTAGGGAAGTTTTGTATATTCCCCCAGCCTTTTGAACATTCTCTCGGTTTATGATATATAGGTCCTCCTATGTATCAACTTTTGTAAAATCATTTTCCTATATGAATATATCATTACATTTAAAAAAAAAATTCATAGTTGTTGAGAAATTTTCAAACATAAGAAAACTTAAATTTCTATTTTCTCACTTACTATTCATGAATCTTATACTCCAAAAAATATTTATAGTCTAGCTAAATTAGATTATAATTTTATCGATTGATAAATTGATAGTAATTAATTCTTATATAATGTTTTAATACCAACTAAAAAATAAAAAATAAAAGTGAAAGTTAGTTTATCAAAACATTTAATGCGTGAGGATCAATATTTTTAATTGAGATTATACAACTACATGATATATATATGATTAGATTTATTTGTAAATTGACATAAAATTGTTCTTTGATGATATATAATCACGATCTAATTATAATTAAATATTTAATGAAAGAAAAAAAATCAGTCAAATGGTGAGTAAGAGAAGAAAATATATATTTTTTAAAAAAAATTTTGTTTAATGCTTTGATAATTATCTAATATTTGTATTAAATTAGATTTATATTTTTGAACAATTAGTGATATATTGTGAAGTTTTTTATGCCTTTTTTCTATTAAGCCGCAAATGCGATAACATATCATAAATTAAACAAAAAAGTAGTTGAGTATAACAAATTTTCCTTTTTTTCTTCATCCTTCCTCGAGATAGTCTGGAAGAAATCTCAAGCAGAAATAGATAAATTGCCTACAATAAGGTATGTCCCTACAACTTTAACTTCATGCCGAATTGAATAGTCAAAACAGGAAATTTTCTCCACAAAGTAGGTAGTTGTTATTTTCTGCTACTGTACTGTGTACTCTGAAAAATTTAGCAAAATGAATGGTTTATATTTTATTTGATAAGATGCTCATAGTTTTTATTGGTCGAGTCCGAAATCCGCAACCACATCCACAAACTGCGATCAGCCACTTGTGTGGCATGTGACATGCGTCAAAAAGAATGAAAAGAAAGAAAAAAAAAAGAATCCCCAGGGGTAGGGGTTGAATATGGTAGGAGAGAAAAATTGTTTTTTTTTTCAAAATGTTATAATTTACAACATAAAAGTGCAAAAAAAAATTAACCATTTTTCATTATTTTTCGTGCTCTTCCAAACTAGATGCATATGTTTTGGTAAACTTAAAATTTTATATTTTTAGAATGAGTATATATATTAGGTATTTTTACAGTGAATCTTATTCATTAGCAAAATGAATCTTCTTTAATAATAAAATGAATCTTATTCATTAACATAATGAATCTTACCCCAAACACTCTAAAAACCACCATAGGAAAGTTAAAAACGCCGAAAACATTTTTATGGTTTGTAGTGCAGGGTTACCCTAAACCCTAAACGACACCCTAAAAACCTGTCGAGTCAGTAACGACAATATAAAATGTAAAACTAATACCAAAAAGATTATCCTACCTCCAAACACCTAAAACCACCATAGGAATACTAAAAACGTCAAAGACATTTTTAGGGTTTGTAGTGCAGGGTTTAGGGTCGCTAGGCCATAAACCCTAAATCACAAACCCTAAAAACTTGCCGAGTCTGTAACGACGATATAAAGTGTGAAACCAATGCAAAAAAGATTTCCCTACCCCCAAACACCCTAAAAACCACACTAGGAATGTTAAAAACGACATTTTTAGAGTTTGTGGTGCAGGGTTAAGATTCACTTTTAAAAAACACAAAGGATTTATTGTTTTATATGAAATGTTCACTTTTCTTAAACATAAGATTCACTTTTTTTAAACAAATGATTCACTTTCAGTAAATGAAAGGTTCATACTGTTCTCGCATAAGTTTGTGGTAGGATTAACTTTTACTAGTATTAAGCATAATATTCACTTTTCTTAAACCTTTGATTCACCTTTAAAAAACCTTTGATTCTCTTTTCTTAAACCTCTTATTCACTTTAGTTAAACAATCTCTATTTTACAAGAATCACTTTTCTTAAACCTCTGATTCACTTTTCTTAAAACCATGATTCACTTTATAAAAACCTCTAATTCACATTTCTTAAACCTCTTAATCACTTTAGTTAACACAATGTATGCTTATGAGATTCACTTTTCTTATTACTGTGATTCACTTTGTAACAACTTATGATTCACTTTTTAACAACCTTTGATTCACTTTTTTAAAATCTCTTATTCACACTTTTCTAGATCCACCTCCATAGTGATTAGAGGAATCCCTTTCAGGCCTGGTCAACCAGTGCTATTTACCAGCTCACAAGACACCTGGGAGTTATGACAGAGATCTCCACTGATATGAGTAGATTCCCTACCTTTCTGGAAGTACACGCTCAACTATTAACAACGAAGAGGTCAATAATCAATGAAGAAGTTTCAGTGGATGTGGAAGGAGCAGTTACTAAGGTCGGGATCATTGAATTCTGGTCTGAAGAGTTATCACAGCACTCCCAAATGAGCGATCAGAATCAACCTGGACCGTCGTTAAATTCTCCTGTGCTGAAACCACCATACCATACCAACTCGGAAGAGTCAAAGGATGAAGGACTTGATCATCAACCAGAACCGTCGGTAAATCCTCCCATGACAGAGCTACAACCACCAAACCCTGATGAAACTCAAAAGCTTCAAACGCCGCGTTCCGATTTGAGAATGCAATTATGGGTAGAAGGAAATCATCGGCAAATGACACCGTTTCTGCATGCTATGATCCTGGAAAATACGAATGGACCGGTCGCCTTCCCTAATCCTCTTTTACTTTATTACGGCTTAAATGAAGGTATAATTGGGGTTGCAAAAAGAACATCGTTTAAAATTCTAGAGGTAGTCCCGAGACAAGTCAGTCTTTGTGCTCCTCAAACATTCCTTTAAAAAGCCTTTAAGCCTCCCCCCTACTTCAGGCAACGCGGCTAATAAACCCGATCTCGGATCCCGAAATTGGGCCCACTACAAACCCATTCCGAGACCTCATCGTCGACGGCCCCAACATGCACTCTACAAATTCTGGAAAAAATCCTGAAACTTCCAATCTTGGGACCAAGGAACAAAATGATGGAAGCTAGTGCGGCTCTCCAGTCACACCCCCCGAGGCTACCTTTCCAATTATCTCACCCGCCGACATTCCTCTAACAACCACATCATCTACCCCCTCCCCTCCCTCTCACCCCTACCGCGTTTCTAACCTGAGTCAAGAGTCCCATGTCTCCCAAACCCTAAACCTTCTTGACTCTGACACATGCAATATCTCATCCACCCTACAGACATGTGACCATGCAGTTTTATCTCCTACTTCCCATGCGATTAATCTAGAAGTCCTTCTCACCCTAAGCCCAAGCCACGATCCACGGACCCCCAATTCCTAAACACATTAAATGACAGTCCATTGCTCCTTGCAGCCTGTAAATGTTTAGACTTCGGTAGAAGTCTAAACTACCATTTTTCAAATCCGGATGACACTATCCAAAATTATAGTGAGATTCTCAGAAGAAGCAAACGTGTAGAGGAGCGACATCCACAAATGGCAAATGTAAATGTTTCAAGACATCAGAGGAGTTACCAGAAGAGAAAAGTGGACACTGCTCCAAAAAGAAATCCGAGAAGCAGGAACAAATATCATTTGTCTTCAGGAGACCCACCGTTCTCGTCTTCTCACTGAAAATCGAGGCATTTGGGGACCAAGAGACCAATCCAACTCAATCAAAGTCCCCGCAGAAGGCTTCTCCGGCGGTCTGATAGTCATGTGGAATCCCAATGTAATCACCGTTCAGAATTCTTGTGTAGAAGAACTCGGATGGATCCTTGATGAAGCAATTCGTTCAGGCGACCGACAAGGGGTATGTATCGGTAAGAATGAAACACTCATCTCCCATCTACAATATGTCGATGATACAATGATCTTTTGTGCACTATCAACAAGGGAGATAGAGACGCCAAACTGTGCATAACAATATTTTCGGAGATGTCGGGTTTAGACGTCAACTGGTCCAAATCTGCCGTAATCCCTATAAACTTGAATGCGCAACTTATCGAAGGAATTAAAGGAATACTTGGCTGTCGGATCAGCCCTCTGCCCACCGTCTATTTGGGTTTCAACCTCAGGGGAAGTCCACAGCGCACCTCCACTTGGCGGCCGGTCCTTGACAAAATAGCTAAGCGTCTAGCTGGTTGGAAAGCTTCGTCATTGTCGAAAGCTGGTAGACTAGTTTTGATTAAATCGGTTTTGGATAGTCTACCGGTTTATTACATGAGTTTATTCAAAATTCCGAAAACTGTTATGAAGCAAATCAGGAAGATGTAGAGAATTTCCTTTGGAGTTCAGGTACCCGACGGGGTACACCTCTCCTTTCTTGGACTACACTCACAAGACCTAAAGATAGGGGCGGCTTGGGCATAATAGACATCGAAACAAAAAACGCTGCTTTGTTACTCAAGTGGTGGTGGAAATTCCAAAAGGATGATGGCAAATTGTGGAAGAATTTAATCTGCTCCATCTACAATGTGGATATACATCTCCCCATCACTGATGATGAATGGAATAAGGTCAGAGGAAGAGGAACGTGGAACACGATACTGTCTATTTTAGCCTGGCACCCTATCAATGCACAAATATTAGAGAGTAACTTCAAGTGGATTATCTCAAATGGGAAGAGAGTGCGTTTCTGGGTAGACCGGTGGATAGGGAATTAGCCCCTTTGACACAAATATCCAAGACTCTTTCTGATCAGTGATCAAAAGTTCGCCACTGTAGATCAGACAGGGAATTGGAATGGCTCTACATGGAATGGTCCCTTTTTTGGAGGAGATCTTCTTCCTATATGAACGAGCTCAGGTGAACCAGCTGCTCCAAGAATTAAACTCACGCTCACCAGTTATCTCAGAAGAGCCCGACCAGTTAAGTTGGACTGGTACTGTAGATGGAAACTACACAACCAAGGCCTTCATCGACACAGTCTCAACCTTGCAGTATACCCCCGCAGCTAGCTGGTGCCGTGCCTTCTGGCAGAAGATGGCTCCTCCCAGAATAGAATTGTTGACATGGTTCCTCCTTCAAGGGAAGCTTCAGTGTAAGGACATTCTATTTGCTAAAAATATAATCCCTATTAGCTCGATCATATGTATTTTTTGTAAAAGGGCAGTGGAGACTTGTGATCATCTCTTCCTTCACTGTAAAAGGACGAGGGTACTATGGCATCATTTGTTGGATTGGTGGGGTATTATGTTCGTTTTTCCCCAAACTCCACAAGAATTCTTCATCGCTTGGCAAGGGATGGCTAACGCTTGTCGACTTCCACTCTAGTCCACTACGTTCTTTTTTGCGGTTTCAACAATATGGAACTGTAGAAATAAAGCCATCTTTGAAGGAGCAAGCATAGTATGGAGTGAGGCTAGCTGCATATATGGTGAAGAGATCAAGTCTGGAATGGTACGAACAACATATACGATGGCCTGCGCACATCATTCTTTCTTCTAGAAATTGTTATGTACTTTTGCATTCATAATTTATATCTGGCGAGAACGACTTTCTGTCATAGTATTGCCAAGCTAAACTGGATTTCCAGTCAATTATCAAAAAAAAATGAAAACCGTAAAACAAGCAAAAATCTACCTACCAGCGAAAGTACTTCCATATCCGTATACAAAACGTAGTTTTTAGTGGAGTAGCATAAAAAAAAGAAAGATACACAAAGAACAAGAACACAAAGAAGATAAAAGATTCAAAAGCAGGGAGAATCAAAGAGCAAACGGGAAACGTATCATAAAACGGAACGGAGAGGATGGCGCTAACGCCACGGTACTGTATGGCGTCAACTCCACGTGGCAGGCTGTGGTTGGAAGAAATAAAAGAACGCTGAAAAACAACGTCGTCTGCTCGCGCGCCTCTTCAAACACCAACGCTAGCAAACGTGTTGATCAGATTTCAACTAAAACTTCGAAAGAGGTAAATCACAGAACGCACGCCACACATCGCACCATTTGTCCGATGAGATCGCTTTTAATTTCAGCTCACCTAATAACAGAGCAAAATCATCGCGCCACAATCGCACCAAACTGATCAACGACGATCAATTTTTGCTCACTTATCCACAAACGCGATCAATTTCTTCAAGCTAGCATTGGACCACAGTTCCAACCAATTGTTCACAAAATTAATCAGCCAAGTATCGGATCATACTTTCGAATTGCAAATGACAATGATTCAGCAGTGATGATACGCATTATTAGCTGACGATAGGAAAACCTAGACATACAACACTGTCAATGAGCTTCAATACAACAGTGGAGACTAATGGTATTGCATTGACGATGAGCACTGACGATGAAGAAAATCAACTTTCTCAAATCAGAGTTGAATCTGATGGTATTATACTGTTGCAAAATGCGTTAGTTTATTTACAGAAGTTTATATGCTCAGTTCACTTTTGGTAAAGTTTACTATAGATTATGTTGTGTTAGTGTAAAGTAAATCATGTTAATATATGTATCTGCAGTGTTTTCACAATGAATCAAATGCTTTAATAACATGAATCGTTAGTGTAATAGAAGTGAATCATTGTCTGCTATAATATTATCTTTCATATTATAATTTTTTTAAGGGAATTTTCACCAGATACCTCTGAGGTTTGACCGAATTTCACCAAATACCCTTATCTTTTCAGTATTACTATGAGATACCCCTGAGATTTGGTTTTTAATACGAGATACCCTTCCGTCTATTTCCTCAGTAAACATCCGTTAACTTTTACAATTTCTTCCCATTTTACCCTTAATCCAATTTTTCATGAGATACCCCTACATATTTGTAACGACTACTTTCACCAGATACCGCTGCATGTTTCAAACGGCTAGTTTCACCAGATACCCCTGTAACGGATAATTTTACCAGATACCCCTGCAACATAAAACAACTAGTTTTGGCCTATAAAATCAGAAAAAACACAACATTTTGACATTGTAGTTTTCATAATATGACAATGTCTTCCTCACAATCAAGTTATACTCGGTCACTGCTGCTGTTAAAGGTAGAAGATGCAATTGTGGAAAAGAAGTTGAAGTCCTTATTTAAAGAAAAAACACTTCATCCGGAATAATTTACTACAAATGCTTAGATTGCAATAGATGGATAGATTGGGCAACTGTAACCTATTGGTAGTTTTCATCTTCTTATCGATTTGGTTGACAGGGATAAGAAGAACGATCATGATTAGGCACCCGAAGAGACAACAATAAGCGTTTAACTTGTCAGAGGATGACATCTACCCTAAAATAAAGAAGAAATTGCAGATTATTGTGAGAAGGAGTAGGTTTTGTATCTCCCATCCATCTGGTAGAGGAATATTTGAGGTGAAAGACTTTTATGATGTAGTGACAGTGGATTTGAATCGAAAAGAGTGCCTTTATGGAGCATGGCAAATATCTGGCATCCCTTGTAAGCATGGGGTAAGGGCAATTCTAGATTCTAGTGAGGAGCCTCAAGAATATATGGATGAGATTTATTCTGTCAAGAACTATAGGATAATGTACACTTCGAACTTGGAGCCGGTACCTGATCAACGGTATGGGCGGTTGGAGATTATCCTAAAGTTTAACCTCTAGTGCTGAAAAGGTGAATTGGAAGGCCTTCGAGAAATAAAAGAAGGGAAGAATGGGAGAGACCAGCAAGCAAGATGTCAAGTATGTCAAGATACACAACTTGTATGTAATTTGGTCATAACAAAAGGACATGTAAGGGAGGACAACCTGCTAAGGAGAAATAGAGCAACCTCGTGGTGCTATCCCTAACGCAGAGACTTCATCATTAGCTTATGCACCACGTCAGCCGTAAATTCACACAGGTTCCACTTCTTTTTGGTTTTTGACATTTTGGATTCTGATAGATACTACAATGCTGTTGCATTTTGGTGGGAAAATAGTCTCTTTTTGGATGAAGTGTGAAGTGGGATAGTAGTCTCTTTTTGGACATACTGTGAAGTGGGAAAGGTACTTGTTTCTTTTTTGATACAGTGTGAAGTGAAGAAAGTAGTATCTTTTTAGATATAGTGCAAGTGTAAGCTGAAATATTAGTTGCTGGAACTATATAAATGCACTAGCTTGATGTGTAAGCTACTACAACTTTGTGAAATAATCAAGCTCAAAAGTAACAGCTTTATTATACTTCTGATTTTTTTTACATTTCTAGCATTTGGTTTACACTTTCAGCAGCAACAATACATAGAATATGCATATAAATACTCCTACCCTCACCCCCATTGAACTTGCATCTTCAAGTCCTTCACTTCCTCCTTGATCTTCATCAGCTCATGTTGCAATGCTTCTAAGCTTTGTTGGTTGGGGATATAATGTTGTTGTGCCACTGGAATCTGTTGATTAGTTGTGGTTTTGCCCAATCTATCCGTCTATTGCAATGTAAGCATTTGTAGTACATTCTTCCGGATGAAGTATTTTTTCTTGAAACAAGGACTTCAGCTTCTCTTCCACAATTGCATCTTCTACCTTCAGCAACAATAGTGACCGAGTAACTTGATTGTGAGGAAGACATTGTCTTATTATGAAAACTATAATGTCAAAGTGTTGTGTTTTTTCTGATTTTATAGGCCAGCACTAGTTGTTTTATGTTGCAGGGGTATCTGGTGAAAATACCCGTTACAGGGGTATCTGGTGAAAGTACCCGTTACAGGGGTATCTGGTGAAAGTACCCGTTACAGGGGTATCTGGTGAAACTAAACGTTTGAAACATGCAAGGGTATCTGGTGAAAGTAGTCGTTACAAATATGTGGGGGTATCTCATGAAAAATTAGATTAAGGGTAAAATGGGAAGAAATTGTAAAAGTTAACGGACGTTTACTGAGAAAATAGACGGAAGGGTATCTCGTATTAAAAACTAAATCTCAGGGGTATCTCATAGTAATTTCGAAAAGGTAGGGGTATTTGGTGAAATTCGGTCAAACCTCAGGGGTATCTCATGAAAATTCCCTTTTTTTAATATGAGACTCTGTTTTAGTGCAATGTTGAATCTTATGCAAGTTAAATCTGAATCATCATTGTTATATAAGTGAAGAATATTCTAGTATGTTTATATTAGAAGTATTGTTTAATAATAATGTAGCAGTATAAAAATTTTTGGTACTGTAGTGTCACAATTGTGAATTTAATGTTAGATTATAATGAATCATTAGTTATATTAAAGTGAATTATTCTCTGCTATAGAACTCAGTTTCAGACTATGAAAAGTTTCCAATACATTGTGATGCATAAGGGGATAGTAAATCTAATTTATTAATAAAAGGTTTTTGCATTGTTATTGAAGTAAAGTTTTGCCTGCTTTGAATTGTAGTTACTGCTATATTTGAGCATTCAACAACACGAGTAAGTCAATTCATTGAAGTAGAAAATTCAGAGTTGATAGGCAAAGTGGTAACTAGTGAAGAAGAAGCATATCAACTATACAACAATTACGCATACAAGAAGGGGTTCGGTATACGTTGCAAAGAAAAAAAAGAGAGAGTAGATGGTAGCATTGTTTTAAGAACATATGTTTGCTGCCAAGAAGGAAAAAAAATGTAAGTCAAGCACAAAACAGATTGTTCTCAAAAACTGATTCAAGGACAGGATGCAAGGCAATGATAGGTTTCAAAGTCGAGGACCAAAACACAAAATGGATTGTTACAAGTCACAGAATGGAACATTCTCATCCGTTTTGTGCTCCAAGTGAAGTGAAGTATTTCAGATCTCACAGAAGGGTACCAACTGATACAATCGAACATGTATTAATCATGAAAAAAAGTGGAATATCGGTTGCTGATTCATACAGATTTTTTAGAACAGAAGCGGGTGGGACTTCAAATGTAGGGTTCTTACAGAAAGATCTCTATGATGCAATGTAAACTGTTAGAACTACATTTGTGGGAAGTGATTCAAACAACCTGCTTGAAATTTTTAAGTCAAGAAGAGAGAAGGAATTGGATTTTTACTATGATTTCCGGTTGGATGAAGATGGGAGATTGTGCAGCTTTTTCTGGAGGGATGGTACAATGAAAGAAGATTACAAGTTGTGGGGAGATCTTCTGGTACATGATACTACATATCGTACAAATAAATACGATATGATATGTGCACCGTTTGTGGGAATGAACTGTCATGGAAAAAATGTTATGTTCGGATGTGGCTTTCTATTGAATGAAAAGATTGAATCATTTTTGTGGTTGTTTGGTACATTTCTGAAGTCTATGGATTTCATTCAACCACAAACATTTATGACAGACCAATGTGCTTCTATGGATAATGCAATCTCGAAGATATTTACAAATTCAAATCATAGATTGTGTGTATGGCATATCATGGAGAATGCGAAAAAACAAATTGGTCACCTGATACATCTGAGAGAAGGATTCAACAGCAAGTTTCAGTACATTTTGAAGTATTGTGAAACAGAAGCTGAGTTCAACCATGTCTGGTCGAGGTAAGGGAACAAATTAAAAGAAAGTTGTTGATTATGTTGTTTCTAATTGATTGTTATCTTTTAATCTTCAGTGAATCATATATGAAACTAAAGTGAACCATAAGTGTCATATAAATGAATTATTGTCTGCTATAAAATTATAGTTTGAAATAATATAGTTTTATATGAATGGTGATATGTTAGTGAACAATGAATTATTAATGTAGTTAAAGTGAATCATTAGAGGTATAAAAATGAAGTAATGTCTGCTATACAGTTTTAGTTTCTGATATGAGCACCGTTTGATAATGGTAGGTCAGTATGAGTTTGTGTAGTTACTGTAATTTTAATGTAAATAATAATAACAACTTGATCTTTAAAATATTGCAGGCTTATAGAAGAGTATCAGTGTGCACAAAATTCATGGCTTAACAAGTTGTATCAAACACGGGAGAAATGGTGCAGAGCATTCTCAAAGAATTAATTTTCTGGTGGTGCATTGTCCTCTCAGAGGAGTGAAAGTACAAATCACTCAGTTTCTAGGAGGATGAAGAAGACCTCAACACTTACTGAGTTCTACGAAACTTTATGTAATGTTATTTCAGAATGGCGTGAAATTAAACAATATGATGATTGGAGGTGCTCCAACAGCAAACCAGACATGATAGCCCAAAATGTGAAACTTCTTTCAGCAGCAAGAGAGGTATACACACATGAAGCTTATAAAATCTTTCAAGATGAGTTTTTGAAAAGTCTAGCGTTGCAGCAAGAAATATACAACGAAGATCAAGACAATGTGGTTTACACTATATGGCAAACAGAGAGTGCAGAAATAAAGCATATGGTGACATTGAAGAAAGTGGATTCAAGTGTTTGCTGCACATGTAAGCTGATAATTGAGGTAGGCATCCTTTGCTCACATTGCATACGCATACTACACTTGAGGTGTGTACAAGAGCTGGGAGAAGACTATGTGCTTGATAGATGGAAAAATAAAGCATCAACAGAGAAGAATCAAACAAAAGATGGATGTAATTCAAATTCAGAAGCAACACCAAATTGGAGAGCGATGATGCGCAGAAAATTTGATTACATTCTTGCTGCTACTGAAAAGAACATGGAGACAAGAGGTTTGTGTGAGAATGTTGTTCGAAACTTGAAAGAAGAAGTGGAAACAATGCTGTCTACACAAAATGTTCAAAATGGTGATTCAAGCACCATTCAAGCAAGGACAATAGTCCTTGATCCGCAAGGTTCAAAAACAAAAGGGAGAAAAACCAAAAGGATGAAAAGCACAACAGAGAAGATATACAATAGGAGCAAAAGAAGAAACAAGAATGCAGTAAGAACATATCTACAAAACAAAAGTTCAATTAAATCGATGATGCATGTTGATGAAGAAGCACAATCTGTTGGAGTCTCATTTGCACATCCGGTAAATGAGGGTGGAACACTTACAAGAATAATTCCAGATTAGAGAGTACAAAATTTTTTTTAAAACATTTCAGATTCATTTAGATGATTACATGGGATGATACACATTACATTAGAAGGTTCATATTGTTGATACTGTTGATTCCATTTTATAAAATGAAAGATTCATATGTTGAACATATGTTATACACAATGGATTGTCTCAAATGTGTTTTAGATAGTTCTGTGTATGTTTGGGTATAAATCGTGACAATAATGTTGATTGACAAAGTATATGTTTTCTTGTACGATAATTGGATTGATTCATTTTATAGGATCTAAAGATTCATTTCAAAGAAACATCTAATTCACTTTCCAGAAAAATGGTTCATTTTTTTTGTCAACAAATGATTCACCTTCAGAAACAAGTGATTCAATTTACAAATAATAAAGATAAAATGTGTTATAAACAGATCAAGAACAACAATTGTAAACTTTCATAACAAATTGACAAAATCAAACCTTACAAAATTCACTTTCCAGAATGATTCAATTTTTCAGAACCAGTGATACAATAAAAAACAAAAAAAGATTCATTAAGATCTGAAACAGGATCTTCTTTTTCATACACTTCTAAAAAGAGTTTCATAACAGATTCTAAAACACACTTCACCCTCCAACAGTTTCATGGCAACTCCAAAGGTTCTAAAACAGTCTCATAGCGGATACACCGAAGTTCTAACATCCAACAAATTCTTACACTTCTAAAAAGAGGCTCTACTTTTTCAGAACACAATCTAAAACATAACCCTTCTTCAAGTTATTTTTATGAACAAGAATCTGCACAGCATACTCCATCCTCAGACGATCCAAAGGCTCTTTCTACAAAAAAGATAAACATAACAGATTTTTAGAAACAAAAGAATAACATAAAAAACACATAGAAGATCAAATAAAAAGATAAAAACTAAGATTAAAGAGCTGAATGCTCACAGATTTTTTGGCAAGTTTGGAACTAGAACTCTTCCAATTAAAACCTTGCCCTATATAAGTTTCCATGTGTCTGAGCATGTATATGGCCGAGCAATTCTCAAATGCTGAAGACCTCCACGACATTGGCAAGATGTAGTAGTCAAAATCATTGAAGAGTTTATATCTCTCATCACAGAGCGTCTCCAACATTGATTAAAATGCAGAAACCTGAACACAATAAAAACATGAGTTAGAAAACAGTAAAATAGTTTAAACAATATTTCAAAAATCTTTTTAAGCATTACAAATAATTTTTTAAAACGCTTACCACAGAATCAATACAATCACCATATCTTTCTTCGATTGAGGTCTTGGAATCACTATTGTCAATTATGTCTATGCTTAAAGTGATGAAATTAATCACAATAAGAAAATAATGACCATTAACAGCATAAGGAATAAAAAACAGTTTTACTCCAAACAACTTTTCTAAGTTTGTTGCACCAATGTCAACAAGTTGTTTGCTCATTCTATCAACACACACACATCTTCAGAGAAAGGAACACCATCAACTCCAACACTCAACGGTACGTACTACAACAGCAAGAGAACATAATCAGAAAACTGCAGATTTATGAAACAAAAACTGAACCGCAAGTATTAAAAAGAATCTAAAAGCATGTAAATATATAATTTTCTATATAGAGAAACACTTACACAGCTATCTAATGTAAAAAAGACCCTCTCTGGACCAGCAGGGCTGTATCTAGCATTGTCCAAATTGAAGAGCAACACATATTTATCAATAAGTAATTGGTCTGGCTCAACATCACCGACCAGAGTAAGGAAACTCTTGCGAGTGATAGAATGCAGTTCATCTTCAAACAACACTTGACTGAAAAACATATAAAAAGTAAATAAGAAAAAAAGAAATAAAAAAAAAAAAACAAGAAAAGTGAATAAAATGTACTAATACCTCTCATCAGCACCAGACCGTATAAGTTTGATCAATTTGGGATGAAGAGGTGAGACACTTTGTTTATTTATGTCCACCGGTCGAGCTCCAAAAATGATAGACATCGTAGTTGTTTGAGCAGAACTTGATGGACCAGGAATAGATGCAAGGGGTACTGGACAAATAATTTCATTTGGACGCTTCTCACTTGTTTTTCCTCCTTTTTCCAAATGGACAGATGTAGTAGACTTTTGGTCCACAAAAGCCACTTTTTTGGACGATTTAATTGGTAGCTTCGACCGTTTCATCGGTCGAGAACTCTCAGTCATGCTGGTATTACCAGCTGCAGACCTTTTGGATATTCTAAGAGAGCGTTTCACAGGAGCAAGTTGAAAATAATCATCATCATCATTACAATTTCCAGGAACTGTTGTCAAAAAAAGTTTCAGACTATTAAAAATATGTGAATCAGTTATATAATTGAAATGAATCAAAGAAGTTATTAAAATGAATATTCTTGTGTAATTAACTTAATTTAAACAGTCATGACACAAAAAAAAATGTGAATCATTTGTATATCAGAAATGAATAAAGAAAAATATAGAAATGAATTTAATTCTACCAATAAAGAAAGCTTTATATTAATAAAATATGAAGTCTTACTAGTCTTATCAGGTCCTTTACATGTCTTAACATCATCATCAACTTCCACATGTTCATCAACTACAACATCCTCACAAACCGCAACATCTTCATCAACTTCCAAATGTTCATCAACTACAACATCCTCAGCAACCGCAACATCTTCATCAACACCAACTAATACATGTGTAGATTGTCATGTTATTAAAGAATAAGTGAATCATTTTAATAATAGAAATGAATCACAACAGTAATAAAAATGAATCATATTCAGTGAAATACCCCGAATAATTAACAGTCCAAATTCGTGAAGGTTAAATTTAATTATGAGTAACCTCTATGATCATACAACTAAAACGCGACGGGATTATCCGAAAATAACACGTTATATAAGTCGGACATAAAACAATGTGTGAACAATTAAATTGAGTGTATACGTGTCCGGAAGCGTGACGACGTTACATAATAATATAGTCACGTACTTATACATGTACGTAACGTTACGATATTGTAACGTTGTAATAAGTAATAATAACGTCGCGTAACTTCGTAACAAAAAATAATAATAACACGATATAATGTATAGCCTTACATATAAATATAAATAGACATGTGTATGGCTTATAAAAAAAAAGAAGAAGAAAGAAAAAAAAAAGAGCAAATATGCTCCCGTTGAGGTTCAAACCCTGTACCTCTCGTATACCTCATAAACGTCCTAACCGGTTGAGCTATGCTCAAATTCAGTATTAGACAGCAACTAATTAAAACTAATACTATGACTACTAATTAATTACAAATAAAAAAGGGGAAACTCACTTGTCTCTGCCTAATAAATTAACCGCACACCAATTCAAATCTGTCCCCTGTAACATCGAGAAAAAAAAATGAATAACAGGTCAGACTTTGAGAAGCACAATGTCGACAAGAATTTGTGCTGCAGATTCTTAAAAAAAAAAACTCAGTGCCATCATTCCTTTTTGCAACCTCACCTGGAATTGGGAGCACGCCAGACTTCACAATTTCCCTGGGGAATCATATCCTCACTCCTGTGCTGCCTAGTGATTGAAAGTTACAAAAGAATAACCGACACCACACAGTCCTTGAAGTCGGACTCCATTAGCTTCACGTCACACCCATGTCTTAGGAACATATTAACACTTCCTCCATGGCGTCTTCCCCTTCTGTTCCTGGCGCGTGATTCAGGCCCTGTCAATCCCTTCCTCACATGCCGAAACTGGGATGTTACTAACCTTGGGAGCCTGAGACAACACCATTACAATCGGCAAGGTAATGTCCTATTGATCGTTTTCAAACTCTGCCCCTGTACAGTTCTGTTCAAAAAAAAATCTGATCCATGACCGTTGATTGCTGTCTCGCTGCATGCATTAACTCCTCAGATATTCCCTCAAGGATTGCACCAAAACTTTTCCAGAGACAGCTACACCCTTGCCTTTCACTTTTGGCTCACGGTGAGACCATGAACCAAACTCTACTACAAGTCTTCTCTTCTGGTTTCCTTTTTTTTTCTTCTGATGTCCGAGACACCACTGACTTGCTCATCCAAATCACTTGGACCTTGCATGCAGACCTCTTGGATTTATTCGAAAGTCATTTGGGAAGAAGCTGCCCAATACCACTCCCAAAGCAACTAGAAGGTAACAACTTCAAAATAGTTTCCTGATGCTCCAGCCACTACCTTGTGTTGTCTTTCTGTTTTAGTACTGCTTGGGACATCGGTGTATTCACCCAAGTTTTCTTTTCTGTTCTGCTGGAATATCTTAGGCAAGTGCTCCAGCAAGCGTAGGAATTCTAGAGCCACAACCTGCCTTAAACCTATACTGACCCAAACATAAACTAATGTTTGAAGTATATCGACAACCTGGTGACAGTGAGTTGGGAAGAAAAAAAAAAAAAAGTTCTTCGTGCAGTAAGATAATAAGCCGTGATCTGGTAACTTAAACATGGCCTAAACTGCTTGAGTCCCTGCAAGGGTAAGGCAGGAAAACAGATCAATCTAACCCAAGGAAGAAAAAAAAGAGCTAGTGATGACAAAGAAGAGTCTGTTTGTGACCTGCTATTATAGCAGCAGAAGATCGAATGAATGGGAATTTAAAACTCTGTGGTTCTGGTGCCGCAATGGAGTGGCATTGACCTAGGATAGGGGTTAGAAAATCCTGAAACATTAGGAAACAAATGTTACCAACTATTTATAAGTTAGATAACGAGTTTGTGGGCTGGAGAAATTCTGTGTGAATCACCTAATGAACTAGTGCAGAAACCAGCTTAAAGTCTTCAACCTCCCTCCTCTGTACAATCGAATTCAGCAACAATCTAGAGGCTGTAGTGCTGGATAAGGAACTTAAAAACCCTACTGTCACATTATGCTAAGTGTAGAGAAGCTGGGGGTTAATGGAGAAACCAGATAGCACATTTAAAAGGAGGAAGAGGAAATAGTAGTGTACAGGGATGTAGTTCAGTCTGCTGCAGTTCTCGGTTCAGTATAAGGGAAATTTAGTAGACTCATCAGCATGGTTTAGGATGGTTTCTGAGTTTAAAATCTTGATAAATCATTAACTAAATGAGTACAAAGTTAGGAGGAGGTGTAAGTCAGTTAAGAAAGCAGACAGAGAACAAATGAGAGAAAATATCGGTTTATGACTTCAGTTCAGTTGCAGAAATCTTGTGTTTCTACATGACTCTGTTACAGAGAGAATAAGAGGGTTGTAATGGTCTCTTTCAAGAACCTAAAACTGTAATAAGACACCTAACCTAATACCTAGACAAGTAAGGGAGAATCTGGGTAAAACAAAACAGAAAGCAAAGAAAAGAAGTAGGAGAAATAGGAAGGTATATCAGTAGTTACACGTTCTGTTTTCTTTTCTGCAGTGATACAGTTTGGGTATAACGAACTTTCAGAGTTGCTTACAGGGTTTTCCTTGGGCTGGGGTTTAGCTTAGGACTTGCTTAATACACTCAACTAACTGAGTAAGTAACTTGGGAAACATTGGAAGTCAGATTCAGGAATGAAACAGAAAGAAAAAAAATATGATTAAGAGAAGATTTCAGATCCATGTTTCAGTTACAGCTCTGTATAAACGAATCACAGATGGAGTGCAAGTGTTGTGTTGGGGGGTTAACAAGCCTGAAACGCTTCAAACATGCGTAAGTAAAGATATAAATACTGGGAAGAAGAATGACATGCCCGACTAACCAACCACCTGCAAGGATCAAACAAAAAAAATGGAAGGAGAGTCACACAGGACTTTGGTTACAGTTCTGTTTCTGTATAATAGCATTGCAGAAGTGTTATCAGTACGGTTTTGGATCGGTTATGGGCTTAAAGCCTTGCTAAGGCGTTTAACCAGATGCGTTAACATTGTGGGAAAATTGGGAAACAGATTTAATAAACTAAAAGCAAGAGGAATAGGTGATGTACAGATTCTGGTTTCAGTTTTTTCAGAAGCTTGCTATTTCTGTATAACTGAGTTACAGGTATGTTGAGAGTTTTGTGTTGGGTCAATAATAAACATAAATCAGTGCTAATACACTTATCTAGGTTAGTATATTCATGGGGGAGGTTATAAGACAATTTAACAGACATAAAATAGGGAATGAAGAGGAAATCCACAGATTTGGGGTTACATATTTTCAGTACTTGGATGCTTCTGTGTAACTGATTTAAAGAGGTGCTGGGAATGTTGTATAAGGTTAAGAATTTACCCAGGACATGGTTAAAGGGGTAAAATGAGTAGGTATATACATTTGGGAGATAGGAAGTCAGATTCATTGATTAAAAACAAGAATCAAGGAGAAGTATGCAGGTTGTACTCTCAGGTTTCTGCAGTTTTCTGGTTTCTGTATAGTGAACTGTCAGAGGTGTTAACAGGTTGTTTGAGCTGGGTTTTAGTTTGGAACTTACCTAACACACTTAGCTAGTTGGGTAAAAGTTTTGGGTGGAATTGGGGACAGGTCAACGAACTAAAAGAAATCGTGAAGAAGAGAGATACGAATTGTGTTTTCAGAAATTCCATAAATAGTTGTTTCTGTATGATTGTAATACAGATGGTGCAAGAGAGTGTAATGGGTTGGAAATGGACCTAAAACCTTGCCAATACAATTACCTAAGATTATAAACACCTTGGGAAAATTATAAAGCAAATCAAGACATGGAAAAGAGAAGCTCAAGGGAAGTATGCACAGATTCGGTGTTTCAGTTTCTGAAACTTGTGTCTCAGAATGAGTGAGTTCTAGGGATGTTAAAAGTGTGGTGTTGGATTAATAATGCACCCAAAATCTTTCTAATGCATCTAGCTAAGTTTATGAAACATTTTGAGAAGGATAAACATCAGTTGTTACATTAGAAGTGAAGCTTGATAAGGTAATACATGGGGGTTGTGTTTCAGATTTGGAAATTTTTGGGTTTCAGTATAAACAGGTTTTACGGGCATCTTGAAGACTATGTTACTGTCACAATAAGCCTAAAACATTGCTAACCTATTTAGCTAAGGTAGGAACACACCTTAGGCAAATCAAACTCCGTCTGAGATAAACTTGTTTCATGATATGCCTATAATACTCTAAAACATTAGTTTAAGAGAGAACTTTATTAACGTGTAATACGTCGGGGTAAATGCCCTAGGAGTAAGATAAAATTTAGGGCTAATACTTGGGAAGATCTAAGGACTAATGTAAGTGGAACATTCAAAGATCATCTAGGGAATAATACCCGTTATAAATGAGATAAACTAGAAAAGAGTCATCACATGAAATCATGAATTGACACATTATTTTTTTATCAACGTTAGGTCCGTAACGAACGCAAATCGAGACCCCGTGTGTGAGACGACACTTGCTTCTGATCCAGGTATGGACATGTGTGGTTCGTATGTTGCCATGTTACACGGCTTGTGTGCTGTGTGCCTTGTTTGTTTATGACCACAAGATTAATGCATGAAAACGGATGTTTGTTTTACCGTGCTTACTTGTCTGTGGTGATCTTGTGTAAGGCATGTGAATAGATTGATTATCTTCCTTGCTTACCTACTTGCTATTATTGTGCATATTGTTTGCGCGCACACAGTAGTGTAGTCCCTTCTCGTTGATGAATCCTTGAGATGAAACACAACGAACTTCGTAAACAAACCAAAGGAACTACAAAAAGGGAAACTCCTCTTAACTATAGAGGACCTCTAAAGACACCCACTATGGTGTCGAATTATCAAAGACAATGATATGTCAATACCTTGAGAAGGAATAGGGAGACAGACCCTTTGTATCCGGGGTAGAGACCAGTAATTAAAGAAATAGGGAGACGGACCCTTTGTATCCGGGGTAGAGACCAACAGTAAAAATAGGGAGACGGACCCTTTGTATCCGGGGTAGAGACCAACAGTAAAAATAGGGAGACGGACCCTTCGTATCCGGGGTAGAGACCAGAGCATTAAGAGGCATAGGGAGACGGACCCTTTGTATCCGGGGCAGAGGCTAGTAACATGGAAAAGGAATAGGGAGACGGACCCTTGGTATCCGGGGCAATGGCCAGTAACATTTAAAAACAACAGAGAGAGAAAGAGCTATCCGGGAATGGAGGATTAGCTATGGACACGATGTACTCCAAATTGTGGTGATAAGAGAATTCACAAATAACCCTTAAAGAAACAAGGAAAGATTAGCACCTACATGAGATGGTCACGGGATCTAAATTACATCCCCAGACCTGGTGCAAGGAAAGAGAAAGAAAATACACTTTAAGGGAACAAGAGAAAAGAAATGAAAGCACACAACGCTCGTACGATCCCATATTGAGGATCATGAGTATTACATACCTATGCACACGTTTTATTATGTACATGATTGCTGTTGTGTTACTAGCAGCTTGTTGTGCTTGGTTGTTGTTGCTAATGTGTTACTACCTTAAGTGTGTATGATACTATGTTGTAATGTGGTGTGTTTTACTGCTTTATTATAGCATGTAAATTGACTTAATAATATTCGACCAAGTAGTCGTGTGGCCCGGTAACACACGGGCTACACACGTTCATACTCAGCGTAGTTTGCTGAGTCCTTTACACCCAATTTTTTTCAGGTATTGTGCCGGATGATAACGGAGCGTAGGCGGGATGGCTACCATGGGGGTAGTCCATCAGGGCATGACTTTTAAGTTTGTAGTAGTATGGGTAATATATGGGTTGATACTAAACCCGAGATGTAATTCTTAGTTTAAGATTTGGTAACTTTGTTGTAGACACTCGGTAATTGGGAATTGTACTATGTATTGTTTATGAGTTTGTATTGAGGGTTGTTTCCAGTCATGCAGACCGTAACTTGATGTTGGTAATGTGGTCTGTCAACCACGTGGGTGGTTGGCGTCTGTGACACCCGGATGATGTTGAGAATCCGCTGCATAGTTGTCTTGTATTAAGGCTAGGAGTTGGTTGTACTACGGGATGTTTATTTCGGGGGTGTTACATTCAGTATTCTAAATAATTTAAAAATGATATTGTTACAGAAAAGTGAATCAATATTATAATAGAAATGAAACAAGAATGATGTCATAATGAAACATTGAGAGAAGTAAAATTCATAGTTATTTAAATTTAAAACTCACAACCTTTATCATGTACAACATTGGGCACTTCTTTAACAACTTCAGAAGATGGACCAACAACATCAGAACCATCCATTTCACCAGAAGGAATAGCTTCACATTTGAAGATTGTCATAACAAACCAAGAAATGAATTGGTAATATATCACAAATGAATAAATCTAGTTTAAAAAATGAATTATTATAAGAAGCAAAAAAAAAACAAATCTCACCAGGCTTGGGATGTACAACCGTGTCCGATTCTTTGTCAACTTCAACAGATTGAGGAACATAATCAGAAACAGCCTCCCCAGCAGAAGGAATATCTATATTACAACATTGAGATCACAAATAAACAAATGAATCAGTTATATATCAAAAATGAATCGGTGTAGTTAAAAAAATGAAATATTATATGAAACTAAATTATTTTCCAAAAAATGTAAAAAAATACAAGACTCACCAAGTTTACCAGGAACATCATTGGGCATATCCGTGACAGCATCATTAGGTGGTAGAACATCATCAGAAGCATCTTCTTCAAATGAAGAAATATTGTTATATGTAAATATTGAGACAACAAAACAAGAAATTGAATCAGAAGAATATCATAACTGAATCGAACATCTTATAAAAGTGAACCATTGAATGAAATTAAAATGGTTTTAAGTCTCTTACAAAATGAACTCTTACCTTTTAATGGTTCAGATTCAGAATCGTCATCAATTGTCTTTTCAAATGACTCAAAGCTATTCATCATCCAAGCAAGAGCTAAAGTAATATCATTGTTTTTCAATGGAGAAGTCACCAAGCCTTCAGATTTGGCTTTGAGAGTCAATGTTGAAAGTCTTGAAAGGGATGAAGCAATAGCGTTTGCACATTCGCATATTTGAGTCACAATATCCTTGAAACATACAAAAAAAAAGTAAAGAACATTTAAGCTAAAAAAAGAATCTGTCATAAATAAAACAAGGAATTAAAAAAAACAGAAATAAAACATTACCGAAGAAGACGAAGAACCTGCTTCAACTTTACGAGGTTCACCTTTTCAAACATTTTTGCTGAACTTTGGAATTTGGTCCAGCTCATCAACAGACAAAAGGGGTTCAATCTTACCCCGCCCAAAACCACCAGCAAGAGATTCTAACTTGACCCTTTTATAATATCGCTTTTGATCCCAACATAACAGCGAAGGAAAATTCCTAACCCCCGGGTTACCCCCTAATGACGTACGATCAAGATAAATCAAATTCAACAACAATAATGAACCCGTAAAATATTTACCCTCCGCTTGAGATTTATCCCAACTCATCATTGCTTGGTTGAGTTTGTACAACACAAACTCACACCAATTCATTTGCTTACATAAACTCAAATCCATTAGTGAATACAGAACTTTCCAATTGTAGTGGCCAGTTTGGTGTGAACTGACCAAGCATGAAATAGCAAAATAGACAAAATTTCTCTTGAATTCCTCACCCCTAAAACTATGCACCCTCTCAGCCATTTGTTTGATAGTGGGACCTTTCCACTTCACATTCCAAACATCTCGCCAAGAAACAATAAAATCATAGAAACCATCACCACAAAACTGACTAGTAGCCTCAGTGACTGTCAAAGCACCCCGAGGAAGACCAAGACAAGAATAGATAGCATTAACAAAGACATCAATTTTCTGACCATCCACCATCCAAAGACAACACTGCAGTCATAGTTATTTAACAACCAGAAATTCAAAGACCCATTCAGACGTTTGAGCCTTAGATGAAGAAGAGACCCAAATCCTATTTCCTCTACAAGTACCATCTGCTCATTATCAATATTTTGTATGACATGAATCATGTTTTTCAACGCCTTACGGGTAGAGACTCTACACAAACCAAATTCTTCATCAGAATCATCAGAAAGTACATCCTCTTTAACTTGCCTTTTTCTTTTCGGAGGTTTAACAGAATCAGGAACAACCTCAGAAGGACCAACATCACAAACCTTCTCTTTTCCTTTTCTTCTTTTTGCTTGTCTGAATGATAAAAAAACTATTAGTTATGTAACCAGAATCTGTATTGAAACATAAAAAATAAAAAAACAGTATGATTCAAATACATAAAAATAAAAAAGCACATAAAAAACAAGCTAATTTACCTCGTTATAACAGGCTCAGTTTCTTCAACAACCTTCTCTGAAGGCACAACATCAGAAAGTTTGGTTGGTTTCTGTTTTTCACCTCGGCAAGGTTTAGAAACAACATCAGAAGGCAAAACTTCAACAACCTTCTCTTTTCCTTTTCTAGACTTGGGTTGCCTGTATAATTAAAAAAAACTCTTAACTTTGTGAACCAACAAACGTAATAATATGAACCAACACTATGACTAAAATGAATAAACAAATAATAAAATAATAGGAATATACATGTTCAGAAAAAACTTACTCAGTTCTACCAGAAGCAATAACATCAATGGAAACAGGTTTGGTTGCTCTGCATAAAAAATACAAACTATCAGAGAAGCAACAGAAGTATTAAAATGAATAAACAGCATGAATAATATGAATCAAATAACAGTGAAACATAAAAATAGAACAGAATCAGAAAATACCTTCGTATAATGGCATCAATTTCTTGGGTAGACAAATCTTCAACGACCTTATTTTTGCTTGATTTGGACTTACCCATTTCTACACCTCAAAACATATCACGCATTACCAACCACAAACAGATGCATTTCATAACAAAAATGGAAAAGGAATAGGGAGACGGACCCTTGGTATCCGGGGCAATGGCCAGTAACATTTAAAAACAACAGAGAGAGAAAGAGCTATCCGGGAATGGAGGATTAGCTATGGACACGATGTACTCCAAATTGTGGTGATAAGAGAATTCACAAATAACCCTTAAAGAAACAAGGAAAGATTAGCACCTACATGAGATGGTCACGGGATCTAAATTACATCCCCAGACCTGGTGCAAGGAAAGAGAAAGAAAATACACTTTAAGGGAACAAGAGAAAAGAAATGAAAGCACACAACGCTCGTACGATCCCATATTGAGGATCATGAGTATTACATACCTATGCACACGTTTTACTATGTACATGATTGCTGTTGTGTTACTAGCAGCTTGTTGTGCTTGGTTGTTGTTGCTAATGTGTTACTACCTTAAGTGTGTATGATACTATGTTGTAATGTGGTGTGTTTTACTGCTTTATTATAGCATGTAAATTGACTTAATAATATTCGACCAAGTAGTCGTGTGGCCCGGTAACATACGGGCTACACACGTTCATACTCAGCGTAGTTTGCTGAGTCCTTTACACCCAATTTTTTTCAGGTATTGTGCCGGACGATAACGGAGCGTAGGCGGGATGGCTACCATGGGGGTAGTCCATCAGGGCATGACTTTTAAGTTTGTAGTAGTATGGGTAATATATGGGTTGATACTAAACCCGAGATGTAATTCTTAGTTTAAGATTTGGTAACTTTGTTGTAGACACTCGGTAATTGGGAATTGTACTATGTATTGTTTATGAGTTTGTATTGAGGGCTGTTTCCAGTCATGCAGACCGTAACTTGATGTTGGTAATGTGGTCTGTCAACCACGTGGGTGGTTGGCGTCTGTGACACCCGGATGATGTTGAGAATCCGCTGCATAGTTGTCTTGTATTAAGGCTAGGAGTTGGTTGTACTACGGGATGTTTATTTCGGGGGTGTTACATTCAGTATTCTAAATAATTTAAAAATGATATTGTTACAGAAAAGTGAATCAATATTATAATAGAAATGAAACAAGAATGATGTCATAATGAAACATTGAGAGAAGTAAAATTCATAGTTATTTAAATTTAAAACTCACAACCTTTATCATGTACAACATTGGGCACTTCTTTAACAACTTCAGAAGATGGACCAACAACATCAGACCATCCATTTCACCAGAAGGAATAGCTTCACATTTGAAGATTGTCATAACAAACCAAGAAATGAATTGGTAATATATCACAAATGAATAAATCTAGTTTAAAAATGAATTATTATAAGAAGCAAAAAAAAAAACAAATCTCACCAGGCTTGGGATGTACAACCGTGTCCGATTCTTTGTCAACTTCAACAGATTGAGGAACATAATCAGAAACAGCCTCCCTAGCAGAAGGAATATCTATATTACAACATTGAGATCACAAATAAACAAATGAATCAGTTATATATCAAAAATGAATCGGTGTAGTTAAAAAAATGAAATATTATATGAAACTAAATTATTTTCCAAAAAATGTAAAAAAATGCAAGACTCACCAAGTTTACCAGGAACATCATTGGGCATATCCGTGACAGCATCATTAGGTGGTAGAACATCATCAGAAGCATCTTCTTCAAATGAAGAAATATTGTTATATGTAAATATTGAGACAACAAAACAAGAAATTGAATCAGAAGAATATCATAACTGAATCAAACATCTTATAAAAGTGAACCATTGAATGAAATTAAAATGGTTTTAAGTCTCTTACAAAATGAACTCTTACCTTTTAATGGTTCAGATTCAGAATCGTCATCAATTGTCTTTTCAAATGACTCAAAGCTATTCATCATCCAAGCAAGAGCTAAAGTAATATCATTGTTTTTCAATGGAGAAGTCACCAAGCCTTCAGATTTGGCTTTGAGAGTCAATGTTGAAAGTCTTGAAAGGGATGAAGCAATAGCGTTTGCACATTCGCATATTTGAGTCACAATATCCTTGAAACATACAAAAAAAAAGTAAAGAACATTTAAGCTAAAAAAGAATCTGTCATAAATAAAACAAGGAATTAAAAAAAAAGAAATAAAACATTACCGAAGAAGACGAAGAACCTGCTTCAACTTTACGAGGTTCACCTTTTCAAACATTTTTGCTGAACTTTGGAATTTGGTCCAGCTCATCAACAGACAAAAGGGGTTCAATCTTACCCCGCCCAAAACCACCAGCAAGAGATTCTAACTTGACCCTTTTATAATATCGCTTTTGATCCCAACATAACAGCGAAGGAAAATTCCTAACCCCCGGGTTACCCCCTAATGACGTACGATCAAGATAAATCAAATTCAACAACAATAATGAACCCGTAAAATATTTACCCTCCGCTTGAGATTTATCCCAACTCATCATTGCTTGGTTGAGTTTGTACAACACAAACTCACACCAATTCATTTGCTTACATAAACTCAAATCCATTAGTGAATACAGAACTTTCCAATTGTAGTGGCCAGTTTGGTGTGAACTGACCAAGCATGAAATAGCAAAATAGACAAAATTTCTCTTGAATTCCTCACCCCTAAAACTATGCACCCTCTCAGCCATTTGTTTGATAGTGGGACCTTTCCACTTCACATTCCAAACATCTCGCCAAGAAACAATAAAATCATAGAAACCATCACCACAAAACTGACTAGTAGCCTCAGTGACTGTCAAAGCACCCCGAGGAAGACCAAGACAAGAATAGATAGCATTAACAAAGACATCAATTTTCTGACCATCCACCATCCAAAGACAACACTGCGCCCAGTCATAGTTATTTAACAACCAGAAATTCAAAGACCCATTCAGACGTTTGAGCCTTAGATGAAGAAGAGACCCAAATCCTATTTCCTCTACAAGTACCATCTGCTCATTATCAATATTTTGTATGACATGAATCATGTTTTTCAACGCCTTACGGGTAGAGACTCTACACAAACCAAATTCTTCATCAGAATCATCAGAAAGTACATCCTCTTTAACTTGCCTTTTTCTTTTCGGAGGTTTAACAGAATCAGGAACAACCTCAGAAGGACCAACATCACAAACCTTCTCTTTTCCTTTTCTTCTTTTTGCTTGTCTGAATGATAAAAAAACTATTAGTTATGTAACCAGAATCTGTATTGAAACATAAAAAATAAAAAAACAGTATGATTCAAATACATAAAAATAAAAAAGCACATAAAAAACAAGCTAATTTACCTCGTTATAACAGGCTCAGTTTCTTCAACAACCTTCTCTGAAGGCACAACATCAGAAAGTTTGGTTGGTTTCTGTTTTTCACCTCGGCAAGGTTTAGAAACAACATCAGAAGGCAAAACTTCAACAACCTTCTCTTTTCCTTTTCTAGACTTGGGTTGCCTGTATAATTAAAAAAACTCTTAACTTTGTAAACAACTAATAATATGAACCAACACTATGACTAAAATGAATAAACAAATTAAAATAATAGGAATATACATGTTCAGAAAAAACTTACTCAGTTCTACCAGAAGCAATAACATCAATGGAAACAGGTTTGGTTGCTCTGCATAAAAAATACAAACTATCAGAGAAGCAACAGAAGTATTAAAATGAATAAACAGCATGAATAATATGAATCAAATAACAGTGAAACATAAAAAATAGAACAGAATCAGAAAATACCTTCGTATAATGGCATCAATTTCTTGGGTAGACAAATCTTCAACGACCTTATTTTTGCTTGATTTGGACTTACCCATTTCTACACCTCAAAACATATCACGCATTACCAACCACAAACAGATGCATTTCATACAAAAATGCAAGCAAGATCTGTACAGATAACAAAATAAAAACTAGAAAAAGCTAGATTGGCAACCAAAATGGAGCAAGCATAGCTCAAATCACCAAAAAACACAAAAAATGATAAAGAAAGATGTAATGACAGATCTATGGGTAAAGAGAAAAAATATGAGATCGTAGGGCTTACGGCAACGAGAAGATCAAGAGACTTGCAATGGATTTCCGGTTGAGGAACTGCAGTTAGGGTTACGGCAACGAGAAAGATAAAGAGAAGGGATGAGCAGTAGATTATAATATGTAGTTGGAGGAAGCTCTGGGACGCTAAAAAACGCAACAACACAAACTCACAAGAGAAAGTGCATGAAGCGAAATGAAGTTGAGAGTTACCGAAGCTCTGGGTTGAGCGATTTTGAACTGAAGTTAGATGGGATGAGCACGGCGAGGATCTTCTGTTGTTGGAGGAAAATCTTCGACGGTCAAGAACGAAAACGAGACAAAAATCAGAAGAGAAGGTGCATGGAGAGAGTTGAGGTTTCGGGGAGCAGGAAATGACGGGAAAAAAGAGAGGGAGAATAGAAAAGAAATACAGAAAATTACAACTATAACCTCAAACAAAATTACATACTTACCCATCACCACATACAGTGTGGTGCCTTCGCCATCTTCGAAAACGAGATCATAAAATCCATTCTGAAAAAGAACACATCGCTAAAAACAAAGAAAATACTTCATGTCGCTAAGTTGAGGCTCGATTAGTAGCAACGGGAGCTGGCTAGGAAGAGACTGAGAATGAAAACTAGAAAAGAGGAGAGACGAGATTGGGCGGAGCCAGAAATGAAATATTAGGGGGGCCAATAATATATAACAAACATTATATTTAGCTAATATATTAATGGTATATAACAAAATGTTCAATTTTTTTAAATACATTTTGATTTATATGTAAATGTCAAAGATATTCAGTATCATAGAAGGAAGTATATTAAGAAATAAAAAAACATTATATATAATAGAAGTCAAACAAGAACAACAATAGAAACCATGAAATGATGGCAAGTAACCATGAATGATGCCAAGTCTTCAGAACATGTACAATAAACCAAGAAAAATACTTCATCTTGTTTCAAATATAGATTTTTTTTAGCTGTTGACAATTTCACTTTTATTTTTTTCATTATAAATTAAAATTATTAAAAAGTAGAATGTGATATACAAGATAAGGGGTAGAGATGAAAAATAGGATTTGAACATGCTGAAACCTCTATCATTTTGAAATAATGAAAAGACCTATCTGTGATAATAAACAATTTAAAAAATATAGCAGATACCAAAACTGGCTCTCTAATGATAATAAATTCTATATATTTTTTAAATTAGTAAACAAGCATTTATGTTAATCCATCAAATGTTAACCAGACTAGTGGAAACAATGAAAATGGGATACTACAAAAGAAGTTCTATTGACCACATGCCTAATTTTGTAAAGTTACTATTATACTGTAAAATATTGTATTTAATACAAAATCATAATACAATCATCTAGGAGATAGCCCAAAAAGATTTGGTTAATGAAATCAACTATTGATATGAAAGTGTTTAAACAATCTACTTAGTAAGGTAATTAGGAGAAACCAAAATTAAGGTCTTACACTTAGTATGACATTGAATGGAAGTGATTAGATTAGAAACAACATAAAATATGATTAAGTAGTTACTGTTAATGACAGATAATTGACACCTATATATTTAGGTTGCATGTAATTGTTTTTATCTAAAATATCATTATTTATTGTCATTCATATGAATAATCTAATATATATATAGTTTCAATTTTTTTAAAAAAAGGTTGGGGGGCCAAGCCCCCCTAATGTTACATGTGGCTCCGCCACTCGAGAACATTTTCCTTCTACTATGGTTGGTAGCTAGTCTTTTGGTCGTTACTTTTTTCTATTTTCTTCCTTTATTTTTTCCAGTATAATGATCACATTGAATAGTGGTCGTTACCGTTAAATGTGAAGCTATGCGAATGGCTAGGATCTATCATTATTAGAGATCTAACAACCATATAGCTTTAAAGTTTTTCCAAAATGGATGGCTCAAAACTATGAGGTCAAATTATATATTGTTCTTCCAAAAATGAATGAGACTCGAGTACAACACAAACATAAACATGTATTGATCATATTAGTGGGCCGGGCCTCATAACTCATATTAACTGTCGTGGACACAAGTCATATTTGGAACGAAACTGTCACTCATCCTTTAAATGATCATCTTGTAGGCGTTCTTCAATTTTCATTACAGTATACTACTCACTATGTGATGTAAAGACTTGAATTTAAAACAAGGTTTGTAAGTTGTTCGGACGAATAAGGTATAAGGTTTTTCTCAAAAAAAAGAATTGACATTTTGAAGTATACGACCAGAATATATGGTGGTATTGAGACGATGCCGTTTATACTTCTTGTCAAGAAAGAATAGAGATTTTTTATAAGAATACAACAATATAGGAAAGTTTAGAATAAATCATGACAAACACTACGGTGAAATCGTCATATATTTTTTAACAAAGAGAATTGAAATCTTTTATAAGCACACAGTGATAAAAGTGAGATTTTTAAGGTTTTTTTTGCCGAGTATCATACTGATGATAACGGTTATAAATGAAAAAAAGGGAGACGACATAGTGATGCATGGTTAAAGGATGTAAGATAATGCAGGGAGAACTAATAAACCTTATAAACAACTCAAGTAGATAATTAATAACTTAATGCATATCTACTTTTACAATAACTACTATAAATACACAAGATGTAAGTTTCACCTTAAATTTATCAATTTATAGGATGAGCCTATTTATGTAGATATAATTCAAATTTTTTTAACTTAACTTAAAACACACCAGGAAAGAATATATAACGTCAATCTTCAACCACTGAAGTTTTGTATTGTTATTAGAAAATTAGTACTTAAATTTTAATTTATTGTTATAACATATACTCCCTTCGTCCTCAATTGACCGTCCTGTTTATTTTATGACACGTTTTTCTACTCCAATATTAAGTATATAAGATAAAATAATTTTATAAAACTAAATTTTGTAACATATATGGTTTATTAAGGATTCATATGCAAAACTTAAATTTTCAAAATTAATTTATTTTTTATGTTAAAAATTTAAGTCAAACGACATGTTCAAATAATAAACATGACGGTCAATTCAGGACGGAGGGAGTATTACTAAGAACTATAATTTTATATATTCAGCAACATCATTTTAAGAACCATGTATATTTTTTCATCAACACAGAAAACTCATTCTTTTGATTATTAACTCTCACTTTTTATCGGTCATTTTATTTTTATTTTAAAATTCTTAAACAAAAACAAACAGTAATCTATAATTATTATGACTACTGTAATACTATTGTCAACAATGCACAAAATAATCTTAACTTAATGTTTATTTATGATTAAAGTTTATTATATTTTTAAAACAAAAAAAAATAAATTAATTTATATCATATATATATATAATTAGAGAATGATTCATTTAACTTTATCTACTTACCATATCATATTAAAATATGTTTTTTAATTATTATTATAAGAATTAAAATATTCATCCATGATTAATATTACCATTACTAATAATATAAGACATAATCTTAACTAATACTTTTATTTAGGATTAAAATATTATAATGAACTTAAAATGAGTATATTATAAATTTTATGTTTATTTTAATATACATTTTTGTATCACCAAAATATAAGTATTAAGTACTAATTTACTTAAAATAGATATTTTAAAAAATATAATCAATATGGATCAAAATAGTATGAGATTTTAATAATTTTAATAATTTAGTTTATTTAGATCATTATGAGTTTTAAAAATAATAAGATTTGAAAATTTATAGGTTCTGGCATATTGTAATTGTAAAAGAAAGTTGAAGGTCTCATTTTATGGTTCTTCCAAGAAACTAAAAATTAAGGTTCTTCGTTCTCTTATCCACCTATATATCCACTCATCTTTTTTATTTTTTTATTATTAGTATTGATAATTGTGTGTAAGTTATTGATGATTGTGCTGAATAGTTTTGATAAGATTATGTATAGGCAAATACGATGCTGCGGACTGTCCGCACACGTTTTAGGAATGAGATGATGACATGGCAGTCCCAGTCAGCTAGTGACTGGACTATTTTGTTGACTTGACTGTTTTTTTATTATATTAACTTTAAATAGTTGTAACTTTTAATATATAAGTCCAAAATAAAAAAAATTATATCATTATTCATCTAAATTCAAGCTCTTCAAAACAAGATCAGTCATGGATATGTTTTGACAACTTAAAAAAAATTCTTTTTTTACATGTATATGATGATACACTAAATCATAATATAATTCATTAATTTTGATATTATGATTCATTAAAATTGATATTATGATTCATTAACTAATAAGTGGTAAATTAGCTAACAAACTTTGAAATCGGTATTATTATTTTGTAGTGTATTATTATTGTTGTATGGTGTATTTTAAACTTTATATGGTGAATCATGTATTTTTCTTACATACCAAATATTGTTTTGTGCTATATTATTGTTTAAATTTTTTTATTTTTACATGTTTACGATGATACACTAATGAAGATATGATTCTAATTTTGTATTATGATTCATTAAAATTTGATATTATGATTCATTAACTAATAAGTGGTGAATTACATAACAAATTTCGGAACTAATAAAAATCATTTTTGTTTTGTAGTGTATTATTATTGTTGATGGTGTATTTTAAACATTATGTGGCGAATCATGTATTTTTCTTATGTACCAAATATTATTTTTGTGTTGTATTATTGTTTAAAAAATTTCTTTTTATATGTATACGATGATACACTAAAATCATAATATGATTCATAAATTTTGATATTATTATTCATTAAAATTGATATTATGATTCATTAACTAATAAGTGGTATATTTGATAAAAAACTTCGAAACCGATAAACATCATTATTGTTTGTAGTGTATTATTAGTTGTATGGTGTATTTTAAACCTTATATGGTGAATCATATATTTTTCATACATACCAAATATTGTTTTGTGTTATATTATTGTTTTTTTTTTTAATTTTTATATGTTTATAATGAAACACTAAGTTGATGATATGATTCGTTAAAATTATATATGATTCATTAAAATTGATATTATGATTCATTAATTAACAAATGGTGAATTAGATAACAAAATTCAGAACTAATAATGGATCATTATTGTATTTGTGATGTATTATTATTATTTTGTGGTGTATTATGATTTGTATGATATTTTTAAGCCTTATATATATTGAATCATAAATTTCCTTAATATACCACATTTGTAACAATAATGGGTCATTATTGTTTTGTAGTGTATTATTATTGTTTTATAGTGTATTTTAAAGTGTATATAATGAATCATAAATCTAGATGATATGTATAAATATATACATGTAACTAATGTAAATTTTAAATTTTGTCAAAACATATCCATTATTGGTCTTGTTTTGAAGAGCTTGAATTTAGATGAAAATGGTGCAAACATTTTTTATTTTGGATTTATATTTCAAAAGTTAAACCATTTAAAGTTTATACATACTTACTCTCACTTATTTACCATATAACCAGTCCAGTCAGCATGCTGACTAGACTGTCAAATAGATGGACTGCACGGAGGGATTGTGCAGCGGGAGTGCACGCTCGACCATCTGTATGTATAATGCTATAAATTAATTTCAAAGCAAGATAAATAAATACTATACTACCATTATAGAGAAAAAAATATGTTTCTAAAAAGATATATTAATGACAATACTTTCGCAACTTTCTTTGGGTTTTTTTTATTTCTTTAAAGGCAAATTTTTGCCTACAAGTGTATGTAGCTAGGATGGCTACATGTGGAGGCATTTTAGTGAAATAAAAATAAAAGAAATGAGAGGAAGGGTAGCGCTCAACATCAAACGTTTGTATTTCCATTTTTTCTTTTTTGTTTTGAATTTTTTTTCTTCATCACAAAAACTTTAAATTGTTATAACTTTTAATATATAAGTCCAAAATGAAAAAAAATATATTATTGTTCATCTAAATTCGAGCTCTTCAAAACAAGACCAGTCATGGATATTTTTAACTTTAAAAAAAATTATTTTTACATGTATACCATGATATTTTAATGTTAGGATGCATGCACATATTTTAATGTGAGAATGTACATGTTTTAATGTGACGATGTACATGTTCAAATGTGAGAATGTACATGTTCTTTAATGAACATCTGTACATGTTTGTATGGTCATATGTACATGTTTGTATGACCGTCTGTACAAGTGTTTTTCCTTATATGTACATGTTTTAATTTAAGGATGTACATATTTAATGTTTCGTACAGGTTTATATGACTATCTATATGTTTTTAATGCGAGAATGTACATGTCTTCACGTGAGGATGTACATATTTTAGTGAACATTTGTACATGTTTGTATGACAATCTGTACAAGTTTCTTTTACATTCTATGCTCTATACATGTAAAAATAATTTTTTTGAAAGTTGTCAAAATATATCCATGACTGGTCTTGTTTTGAAGAGTTGAATTTAGATGAACAATAATATTTTTTTTATTTTGGGAGTTACAACTATTTAAAACTTTATAATAAAAAAAAAGTCCCGCGTCCGAGATGTAGCCAAATTGGCTACACTCAGTTGTAGCTAAGACACGTTGTTCTTTAAAAACATCCAGTTTAGTAAAAAAAAAAATTATATATTGTTGTTTTTGTCATAGTGGTATTTTAGTAAATTGTTTATATTCAGTCTAAAAGACTACTATACGAAAATGTTTGTAGTCAATGAACATAAAAGACAACGCACATTACTATAAACGTCCATAACTACCGAGAAGGAAGGAATCCAATCCCAACTGAAAAGGAAAGAAACTGATGAGAATGACAACATCAAGAGAAAGAAAAAGAAAACGATGGCACAGCTGATGAGCTGAAGGCTGATCTTTCCCAGCAATGTACATATGCTGTCTTTCCGATCCCCCCTTATTCCATACATCATTTTTATTCGTCTGACATTTTTGTTACGCCTTACTCTAATTCACTGCACTTTCATCGTCACCTCCACTGCATCTTCATCCCACGATCTGGGTCTCACTCCAAGTAGGTAGAAGATGAGCATCTCCATTGCCAGGAACATCTTCGTCTTGTCAAGGAATTTATTCCACAACCCACTCACCACACAGTAGTTATTGTTATGAGGGAGACGATGGTGCACTTCATGCTGCGTCCTGGAAATCAAAACCCCGAGATTCTGCAACATAACCACCGCCCCCGGCAGCTTACCTTTTGACCCATGAGCCCACGCGTGGAACTGTGCGCTGCACATGATGGAACCGGAGAATGTAGCCACAAACCCGAGAATGATTGGGTCATTACAGGCCAAGGTAATTGGGATCACTGAGAAAACAACGACTCGAGCGGGGACGTGAAGGTTGTTAATGAATGGGTACTTGGTTATGACCCATGGGAGTTTATGGTGATCCTGGAAGTAGTCGATTTGAGTTCCAAAGATTGGGGTTGATGGACTCCCATAGTTATCAAGGGCCCATGATAGATACCGGATACGAGGTCGGATAAGATGTAACCGACTAAGGCTGATAGAGCTGGTTCAAGCCACATTTGTGACGATGACGCAGTTTCAAATGTCTTGGCTAGGGTAAAGAGAAGAGTACCGCATCCGGCCAAGACCCATGCCCTGTGAGCCCATGTGACTGGGCCTGGGGCGGCTTTGGCAGGAACTTCAATGATGGAAGCCAGTTGTTGCTCATCGTAGACGGGCTGTTTGAGGTGAAGAGTGTGGTTTGATGAGAAAGACATTGCGAATTCTTTGTGGAAGGGGAAGAGAGCTAGGGAGATGTGAAACTCAAGTTTTGATGGTGAAGATGAAGCTTGATTTATAGTAGTAGAGCGAACTGTAGAATAGGAAACCAACCCAATGATCGAATGGTAGTCACTGGTGGACGGCGAAGCATGGCCAAGTAACCAGCCCTGTCATCACTGCGTAGGGAGTTTTTTTTTAGAGAGTGGAGAACGCGCTAGCACGCGCTTCCCCCTTTCACTTTTCGAGAGTTTCCCTGAGTTTCTCTCTGGTGAGTGCCCTTTCGGTTCCTTAGGAGCCTGCAAATCCCCGCATTTATTCCTCTAACTCAGGTGAGTGTGAGTGTTTAGAGTCAACCCTGCCCTTCCTCTAGGTTAGCTTGCCATCGATGGCTTCCGAGTTACGAGACATGGGAATTTTTTCCTCTCTGAGATCTCTCTCCATATCCAATCTTCTACAGTCGCCGTCTGCCCCCTCCTCCTCCGTGATGGAAAGTAGTGAGAACGTCGGTAGCAGGCACAGGCAAGTGGATACGGTGGAGAAGATCTCTGACAGTAGCATTTACGAAGGTGGTTGGGGTGAGGAACGCACCCGAGCTCCGGCCTGCAAGTCGGTAAAGTCTCCTAACCTTTTACTGGTTCCCCCTGATAATCTAATTAGTGCTCTAGGCAAATTAGAGTTGGGAGTAATAGAAAGCCTCAGTAACAAATTCGCTAAGATCTTCCCCATCTCCCCGACTTCTAGAAAGCTAATTCACAAAATTCCCCCCGTGCTAGTCTCCGCCCCTCCTATGGATTCTATTATTGCAAACTGCTCCAGAATGCAACTGCATCCGGCTGAATCGGCGGTCATCGAAGTAGACGCCCAACCCAACATCCCTCTCCATCTTGATACAAACAAAGCTGTAGTAGGAAAAATCTGGAGTCCTAATCGAGTCCATCCAAAGCTTCTCCAAAAAATTCTTAACCAGATGTGGCGGACTCGGTCTAACTTCAGAGTTCTTGAGTTTGATTTCAATCGTTTCACCATTCAGTTCGAGGCGGAGAGGGATGTCAGTTTTGTGTTAGGAAACGGACCTTGGCATTTCCAAAACAGGCTCTTTGCTCTCATGCCAATCATCTCCGATATCAACCTGGTCGAGCATCACCCTCAGGTAATAAGCATCTGGGTAGGGATCAACAAGCTCCCCTTAGGTTGTTTTAACAGACATTATGCAATGTTACTGGGGAGTAGAATAGGTAGATTTGTCGAATGTCATGACCGAATAAACCCCCTGGCCTCGAACGTCCTTAGAGTTAAGGTGGAAATTAAGATAGACGAGCCTCTCTGTCGCCTTCTGATCATCAAGACCAGCAGTGGTAATCGGGTTTGTAGAGTGTCGTATGAGAATCTGCCGAGCTTTTGCTACCGTTGTGGTAAACTCACGCATATTATTTCTGAGTGTCTGCTTGCCAACCCTATCCCCCACAGTACTGAAAAATTTGGTCCGTGGATAAGATCTGAATTTGCTGGTGTGATGTCGGACTCTACTGATGTGTATCTGCTGTCTCTTTGGAAAAGTGAAGGGCTCCTGGATAGTCTAACTGTCATGGCTCCACAAGAAAGTCCCCATGCCAACCTTTCTTCTTCTGAAGTGAATGTCGATCTCACCCTAGCCACCATCCCAAGTAATTCCCTTCTTACTGCTGCTAATCCAAACCTGCCTCCTGTCCTGGACAGTCCAATTCTCTCCTCTCAAACTGTGCCCCTTATGCCATCCTTTCAATCTTCTCAGAATCCAAATTTAAGCCATCCTGGTCCAATCCTTCCCCTTTCGGGAGCCGCATCAGCCAGTCAGGCAATACATAACCAGTTAGAGGAAAATCCCCCCAGGTGCTTCCTTCAACTGTGGTTCCTATCCCCTCTCAAACAGCCAGCTCTAATAACATCTCCTCCCCACTAGGTGGGGGTCTCTCAACCCTGAAACCTGCTGAGTACAAGAAATCAATTCATGATATAGATTGGGATTCTGCAGTGTCCAACTTCAGTGCTGATTTCATCAACAAACAGAAAAGGGTGGATATTGGTAGTCAAGGCATTGATTCTGAAATCAACAATATACTGACAGAAGCTGAGGCCAGAGTGCCCAAAACTTGCCCCACTTCACTCCAGAATCTTATTCCTCAGGACTCCGGTAAGATTCCTACTTCTGGAAAGGGCAAAGAGAAGTCCTTCCCTGAAGCAGCTCTCAGCCTCCATTACCCTGATAAGTTTAAACATAAAAAGCGGAAAACAGCTAACCTCGGACCTCTGATGATCAACTCTTCCTCTCTAAGGGAAGAGATGGAGGAGTCTGATTACTACTGTTGGCTCCGTAAGATGGCAGACCCTGCTGAGGAGCAGGGCTGCCAGCCTAAATGAGTTGCTTATCATTAAACTGCCGGGGGCTGGGTCGCCCCTGGGCAGTTGCTTGGGTTTCGAGTTTATTGAAGATGCATAGACCCGAGCTAGTTTTTCTTATGGAGACCCATAGAAGCAAGGAACAGATGGAGAAAATTATGAGGAAGTGGGAAGAATATGAAGGTTTTCCGGTTGCCAGTTGTGGGAAAAGTGGGGGGCTTGTTCTGATGTGGAGTAAACAAGTAAAGGTCAATTTGGTTAATTCTTCAAATCATCATATGGCAGCCGAGGTGCAAATCTCAGGTATGGATATCTTTCATCTTACTGGATTTTATGGTTGGTCTGATTGGAGAGTGAAAACCTTTTCTTGGATGTTATTAAAAAGCTGAGAGAACAAGTGAGACACCCTTGGTTAGTTGTAGGGGATTTCAACCAGATTTGTTTTGAAAGTGAAAAAATGGGAGGTAAAATTAGAGGGGAAAAGGAAATGCTCCCTTTTAGAGAAGCCTTAGAGTCGTCTGGCTTGAACGATATGGGATTTAGTGGTTACCGCTATACCTTCACAAATCTTCAAATCGAGCCTTTTCATAGTGAAAGTAGATTAGACAGAGCCTTGTGCTCGGCAGACTTCTGGTTGTCCTTCCCTTCGAGCTCTGTTCTGCATCTTCCAAAACTTCATTCGGATCACTGTCCTATTCTCGTTAAGCTTATAGGAAGCCACAAAAAACCGGGTAGAATGTTTAGGTTTGAGAATGTGTGGCTGGAGGAAAAAAAGTGTAAAGATATTGTATCGGCTATATGGGGAGGGGAGAATGAAAACTTGTTTGCGAATATCAACAAATGTAGGAGAAAATTGGTGGAGTGGAATGGATGGAATATCCATAAGATTTCTTTCAAAATCAAGATGAAGAAGAAGGAGTTGGAAGAGGTTAGGAGGAAACCCCAAAATGTGTGGGCTGTTGAAAATGGTAAAAGAATTCTGTTAGAAATTCAAATTCTACAAATGAAAGAAGAATGTTGGTGGAGACAAAGAGCTAGAGAAAACTGGATCAGAGAAGGAGATAAAAACACAAGTTACTTTCATGGGAGAGCCTCTTCAAGACGTAGGAAAAAGGAAATTCTGAGTCTTGAAGATTCCAATGGGATTCCTAAATCAGATTGGAGGGACCTAGATTTGATTTCTAAGGAATTCTTTCAAAACCTTTTCTCCTCCTCTGATCCCACTAGTGTGCATCAGTTCTCTAAGCCCATAGCCAATATCCTTCAGTCTGAACATATAGCCCAGCTTAATGAACCTTATACGTCTCTTGAAGTCTTCACAGCTACCAAACAGTTGGGGTCCAATAAAGCCCCGGGGCCTGATGGCTTCAATGGAGCTTTCTACAAAAAGTTCTGGCCAAGCCTTGGTTCGCAAGTGAGTGAGGAAGTGTTAAAGATCCTAAACGGTGAGTTGGTCCCCTCCTCTTTAAATGACTATTTTATTACCCTTATCCCAAAAATCCCTGGAGCTAACTCTCTGCAGAACTTTAGGCCGATTGCTTTGTGTAATTTTGTTTATAAGATAGCCACCAAAGTTCTTGCCAACCGAATCCAAGAAATTCTTCCCAGTGTTATCTCGCAGAATCAGTCTGGTTTTGTTAAGAATAGACTGATCACGGACAACGTTATTCTAGCAGGGGAACTTCATCACCTTATAGCCAGATCAAAAGCTAAGAAGAAAGGTTATTTCTCTTGTAAAATCGACTTAAGTAAGGCTTATGACAGACTGGAGTGGGGATTTATTAATAACACTTTGATAGAAATGGGTTTTCCTGAGCAGTGGAGAACTCCGGTCATGAACTGCATCACTTCGGCTAGAGGGGCTGTTATCATCAATGGTTCCCCCGGGGAGTGGTTTTCCCAGAAAAGAGGGTTAAGACAAGGGGATCCTTTATCGCCTTTCTTGTTCATTTTAGCCCAAGAAGCTTTGTCCCGTTATCTTAATGAAGCTACGGATAAAAAAGAATTCACTGGAATTAAGTTGGCCAGATCTTGTTCTCCCATTTCCCACCTAGCATTTGCAGATGATATTATTCTGTACGGCCAAGCTACCCAAAAAAATGCTCAGTTTTTGGCTAATACTTTGAATGATTTTATGAAAGCCTCTGGACACAAGATAAACTACCAGAAATCAGAAATAGTCTTTAGCCCAAAAATTCCCCATGAACTTAAAACCTCCATTTCCAGCACTCTACAAGTCTCCCAAGTTCCTTTTTTCACCAAATATCTGGGGCTACCTATCAAAATAGGGAGAAACAGAAACGAAACTTTCAAGTTCCTGTTGGACAATCTTAGGAAAAGAGTGGCAGGTTGGAAAAAACCCATGTCCCAAGCTGCTAGGGCTGTATTAGTTAAAAGTGTGTTGCAAGCTCTTCCTAATTACACTATGTCCCTGTTCAAACTTCCTAAAAACATCTCCTCAAAAATGAATTCCATCTTTGCCAACTTCTGGTGGGGAGGTAATGATAGCAAGAAACCTATGGTGTAGAAGAAATGGCAGGATATTTGTAAGTATTCTGAGGATGGAGGTCTGGGCTTTCGTAGTTCGGAGGCCTTTAATGAGGCTCTGCTTGCTAAACAAGCATGGAGAATTATCAGAAACCCTGATTCTCTGGTTAGTTCCAATCTGAAGGCTTTATACTTTCCTAACAAGGATATATTTGGCGTTATTAGTAAGAGCAATGATAGCCCAATATGGAAATCCTTGCTCTGTGGAGTCAAAATTATTTCTAAAGGTGCTGCCATCAGGGTGGGAAATGGGAAGATGACTAGTATCAGGGAACACCCATGGGTTTCAAACTCTCTTCCAGCAAAAATTGTGATTCCTAACCTGATTAGTCAAAACCTGGTCACGGTGAACCAGCTGATGAAGCCTAATTCCAATGAATGGAATAAGGAGCTGATTTTGAATGAATTTGCCTCTATCGACCAAGATCGCATTTTAAATATCCAGTTTGATCCAAACACCCGGGATGAGTGGTTTTGGACTGGTACCTCTTCAGGAGAATACACAGTCAAATCTGGTTATTATCTGCTGAATAAAGTGTCTCAATCAGACTCTACGTCTACTGCCCCAGTGAACCCTTTCCTGAGAATGCATGGAATCTTTATCCCCCCCAGAGCTAAGCTGTTTTGCTGGAAATTTCTCAATAAGATTATCCCTTGCATGGCCAATATTGCAAGAAGAGTGGGAGGCCACGACAAGTGCTTTCTTTGTGGGAAGAAGGACACAGACTACCATAGCATCTTCCTATGTTGGGCAACTAAGGATTATTGGACTAGAGTGGTGGCTGTTAGTAAGTTACCTGAAGAAGGGGAAGGGGCTATTCAAGAGTGGTTTTTGGAGAATAGTATCAAGTGGTCTAATAAGAAGTTAGCAGAAATAGTTAACACTATATGGGCTATTTATGATGCTAAAAATAGAGTTAGACACAATATGGATTTGTCAATTACGGAGTGTATTGATTCTAATCTCGCTTTCATCAAAGTGTATCAAGATTATGAAAAGAACAAGAAGGTCCAGGAGAGTTCTGAGTGTGTTCCTTTCCAACTCAAACGAAATGAAGCTTGTCTAGCTATTCATAGTTCAGGAAAGAGGTGCTTACACGATTGTAGTGGCGTTCTAACATCCCATCCTGGGAATTTAATTATGACTTACAACAGGAGAATGCAAGGATGTAGGGATCAAGTTCAAGCCGAGGTTGACACTATTATTGTTGGTATCAAAGAAGCGCATGGAAGAGGTATATCCAACATGGTGGTGAAGGTCAATCTGATGGAGACAAAGAAGCTGCTGGAGAATCTTTTGAAGAGCCGACAACAGCATGAAGATAAGCTAAAGGAATTGTTAATTGGAATCAAATCTTTTAGTAATTTTAGACTTATGTTTTGTAAGCAGGAATGTTATCCTGCAATCTTAGCTTGTGGTTTGTTTAACAACACTAACTCATGGAAGAAGTGGGAGACTTCTAATGTGTCTAAATGCTTTCTTCATGCAATCACTTTGGAAGGGAGCATATGTAACTATTTTGGTGGCTAGATGCCATTTGTTTAATATATGGAGTAGTATCATTTTCATCATCAAAAAAAAAAAAGAATGGTAGTCACTGGTAATGGTGGCCACCGAATCCGAATCTACCCGGAACCGGCGAATCTACCCGGAACCGATTGGAACCGGAACCGGCCGGAACCGGGCCGGAACCGATTCGGAACCGGAACCGCCCCCTTGCGAATCGAATCCGAATACAACTTTTGAGATTCGGGACCGAACCGGAACCGGAACCGGAACCGGAACCGCCTGGAACCGCCCGGAACCGCCCGGATTCGCGTCGGATTCGGAACCGTGGAACCGGAACCGGAACCGGAACCGGTGGAACCGGAACCGGAACCGGAACCGGAACCGGTCGATTTTACCGTTGGAAACTAGCCGTTGGGAACCGGAACCGGAACCGGAACCGGAACCGGAACCGGAACCGGCCAGATTCCCAACAGCTCTTTTTTTTTATGTGTGTAACGGCTCCAAACAAAGCCTAACGGCTATATTGCCCCAAAACCCCTATAAATACACCATTTTATCATCATTCTCACCACACAACTCATCCTACTCTTCCTCTCTCTTATTACTAGTATTTTCTTGTGCAATTAAGTGTTATTAAGCATTTTAGCTACTAAAAGGTTCATTTCCCACATTAGCTCTCAATTTTCCATTTCCCACATTCTAGCAAAATGCCGAGGAGATCCGGAAAGGAAGTGATGCCTTCTTCCAACCTCCGAATCGATCCAAATTTTCAAGTTGATGAGCAAGACCAAATCGACGAGATGGAATTCGGGTATCATCAACATCAACAACATCCACATTATTCACCTTCATCACTCCCGCAAGGTGGAAGCTATACAATTTCTCAGCACGGATCTACAAACATGGGGCCAACACAACCGGGAATATCACCACCATTTGGTAAGTTTTAATATTAGTTACAACTTATTTTATACAAACTTTAATTTTAATTACATTCTTATCTTAATTATAGTCTAAATCAAAATTTTTTACAATTAAAGGTACATCCTCTACCCCATCCGATGCTCACAATCTTGGTCAAGATGATGATCAAGAAGATGATGATGCCGACAACACCACCGCTCCAACAAAATCGAGACAAGCTTCTTGGGTGTGGGCATACTTCACAAAGAAAGAAGATCCGCAGATGCCCGGGACATACAAGCAACATTGCAATATTTGCCACAAAGGACTTGCATGGGCGTTGGGCACCGGAACCGGAACCTTTGCAAAACATATGAAGACGCACAAGATCTACAAGGATACGGCGGCAATGGCGGGCGGTACGAGTGGTCAAACTATGCTCACCGGGTTTAACCAACGACAACCCGGTCCAGGTTTTTTTCATTATGATAGAGAAAGAATGATAGATGGCATGGCTAGGTTTATGATTGCTGAACAGTTACCTTTTAATTTTGGTGAAAGTCCTTACTTTGAAAACTTTGTTTGCTCCACATTACAACCACAATATAGTAGAGTGCCTAGGAATACGCTTAAACGTAGAGCTTTTGCACAACATAGTAAAACTAGAAACCAACTTATGGAAATGATGAAAGCATTTGATGGTCGTGTTTCATTAACTAGTGATATGTGGACATCTACTACTAATGAGGCATTTATTTGTGTTACACTTCATTGGATTGATAGTTCTTGGACGCTTCAGAAGCGTATTATTGCTTTTGATATTTTTGATGATGCACATACCGGTTTTAATATTTCTGAGAAAATTATTGAAGTATTATCTGAGTGGAATTTGTTAGACAAGGTATTCTCAATTTCTTTAGATAATGCTTCGAACAATGTTAAGTGTGTAGATTATCTAAAAGCTAATTCGAATCTCATACTCTTGCATGATGGTGATTACTTGCATGTTCGATGTTGTGCTCATGTTGTGAATTTGTGTGTACAAGATGGTTTATCTAACTTGACTTCCACACTAGAACCACTTAGGCATGTCATGAGGAAAATTAGAAAATCGGGTCTTGTTAAAAATGAGTACAAAAAAAAGTGTGAGGAATCCGGTTTACGTCCTCGTCATTTTGCTCCCGACACCCCCACTAGATGGAACTCCACATATGAATTGTTAGTTAAGACTAAGAAACACCAATCCATTTTAACTAGTTTGTATAACACTATGGTTGTTCAACAAAATCAAGAATTAATGGGTGCGGACTTTTGGGTAAAGGCTAATGCCATACATAATGTTTTAAAATGTTTTGACAGTGCAACTAAGGTGTTTTCATTAGTTTATGAACCTAATGTGCATCTTGTCATAAATGAATGCATTAGTATTTTCCATGTCTTGCATGAGAACAAGAATGTTGCTGAGGTTAGTGGTGTTATTTATGATATGATGTCTAAATGGTTTAACTATTTCAATGAATTTCCTTTGATTTATTGTATGGCAACTGTTCTTGATCCTCAAATAAAATTGGATGGTCTAACAAAATTGCTTGATTATTATTATAGTATTGTTCCAGGAGGTCCACCCAATGATGGTTATGTTCAACAATATGTAGAAAAAGTTAATGCAGCCTTGAAAAAGCTACATGATGAGTACACTTCAAAGTACCGTCCGGATGAGCTTTCTTCTGCTAGTGGTAGTGGTTCATCTTCTAAACCACCACGCCCCGGTAGCAAAAGAAGTTCTTTGATTTCTAGTATTTTGAAAAGACCAAGATCAGTTCAATCGGGTTCGGGATTTTGTACTTATGATGATTACATTAACTTCACTTTTAGTTTGATGATGATGATGGTGATATAGATGTTCTTAAGTGGTGGCAAGCACATGAAGGCAAGTTCCCATCCTTGCAAAGATAGCTCGAGATATACTAGCAATTCCAGCATCAACCGTTGCTTCAGAGTCGGCGTTTAGTGCGGGCAAACGAGTGTTGGATGAAAAGAGATCAAGCCTTGCACCGGACTCAATCAAGGTTTGTGTTGAGAAGTATGATTGGGACTTAGCCGAGCTGAGATGCCAAGCACACGCATTGCAATACGAGGGGCAACATGATGATTGGTACGAGATGAATGGGGACAACACCACTTAGGACTTCTATTTTGTATTGTAATCTTTTAGAATGTATTAGTATTACTTTCTTTCCATGTAATCTTTTAAGACTTCCAAATTGAAATCATGTAACCTATTAGTAGCTGTACTCTTTTTCCTTATTAGGGTTTTCCCAATGGGTTTTTACCTAATAAGGTTTTAACGAGGCAGTGAATCATATAATAAAATCACCTTTATTTTTGTAAATTCAATACAAAAATTTAAGTCTTTGGTTCTTACACATTTAAGATTATAAACTTGAGGAATAACCTAGCTAGGAGTAAAGTGGACGAAAAGAGCAACGTGTGCGCGCAAACGGATCTAAAATCGGAGTTAAAACGAAGAAACTAGAGCCGATCGAATCTTTCCGGAACCGGTCGGAACCGCCCCGGAACCGCCCCGGAACCGGTCGGAACCGAACCGGAACCGGAACCCGCTCCGGAACCGGTCGGAACCGTTGATTTGAGCGAATCCGAAGCGAATACAGAGTCCGGAACCGGAACCGGAACCGCCCCGGAACCGCCTGGAACCGGTTCCGAATCCGAATACACATTTTCCGGAACCGGAACCGGAACCGGAACCGGTGGATTCGGATTCGTGGCCAGCATTAGTCACTGGTGCGTACTGATTAATTGGAGAGTAACTTTGTTAGGTAATTAGAAGGGTAGTATTGATTGAGATTGTCAGATGCGTGGGAGACTATAGCTGCTGCGCAGGTCCCATCCCTTAAATTATTGATTCTCTTTATCGTCAATTCCCATCGCGCGTTGAGTTACTGTTTGTCCATATCTTATCTTCCAAATCAATTTGCTAGTTTCCCAATTGCATCGTGTTTTGTCAGGAAAATAAATGTACATAAACAGGCTGGAGCTTATGGATTGTTAGAAGAGCTTCCCGATATATTCATAGTGAGGCATTCCTTGCGGTGTATGTATCCACCGGAACTGGAAGCTACTGTACTACAAGAAAAACTAGATTTAGCGTCAATATAAAAAATCGGACGCTAAATACGATTAGCGTCCGATTTTTGATGTTGATCTAAAAGCCTGGACGCTAAATTTATTTTTGCGTCCGCGGACGCTAATTTACCTCTACTCGGCGTCCATTTTTTTCGGACGTTATTTAGCGTCTACTTGTGAAATACCCCTAAATTAATTTAGGGGATTTTTTTATTAAAAATTAAATTATTATATGGAATTATGAATATTAAATTATTATATGGAATTATGAAATTTATTTAGGGGTTTTCTCCTATTTAACCTTAATTATTATACCTTATTATATAGTATTATGAATTTAATAATAGGATTTATAAGTCAATAAATCTTGGGAAAATTATTAAGCACTCCAAGCATATTATAAAGATTTTGGGAAGTGTTGGAACATTGTTTTGAAATATAAAAGTCAATATAAAATTCTAGAAACCTTAAAGCTTATTAAGCCTTGCTAGAGTTGACTTTTTGAGAATGGTCAAACCAGGCCATGAAACCTATACCAAAAAAATAGGTTATGAAAAACCATGAAGATCGATAAAAAGAACGTCAAAAACGGATCATCCTAGCCAAAGTTTATGCTAGTTTGAAGTTAGAGCCAAAATTTTATAACTGCCACGTGTCAGCCTCTCGTGCGCCCCAACACTTAGTTAATTCTATCTCCTTGTTTTTCTCCAACAATCATCCGATTTTGACCTAACTTGTGACGGCTATATCTCACTCGTTACTTCGAATTTTCCAGTGCCGTCTTCTATTCTTTTCTCCCTCAATTCCCTCTTTACAACCGTAACTCATACAAGCCCTAACTCATTCTACATCGACGGGAAAGTTGATCCAAAGTTGTCAACTTTCGAGTTCGTAACCCAGTTTCCAGTTTCATCCGATTTCAGGTAATGTTCGTCTTGCCGTAACTTCCTCTCTTTCAACCAAATTTCGATTTCTTTAGCTCGTTGTGTAGATCACTAATCCATCTACAACTTTCATGTTTATTTCCAAGCCTGATTCGTAACCGTTTGGAAGTTATAGTCGCCCAAAGTCTCTGATTTGTCAGCACATAAAATCACAGAAAAACGACAGGTAAACTCGTAACTTTCGGGTCAATTTTCTTTCTGTATAGTGCATATTAGATTGAGTTCTTGTTATCATTGTGTAGATCTATGTCCCATCTTTCGATTGAGCCAAAGAACGCAGTCTAACTCAATCTGTACCGAAAGTTATAGAGTCGCAAAGTAGGCTACCCAAACGGTCAAGCTCGAGCGGTTTTTCCAGTTTCCGATTTCGAATTCACCAAATTCGCACAATCCGGTGAGTCTCCGACCAAATTTCTCCGATTATGCTAACCGGTTACAATTCCGACCTAACCCATGTTGTAATTAACCTATTACGCTATTACGCTCTAGATTAGGAGAATTCGACAGAATCGAATTCGGTAACCTTAAGAACCCTAACTCTCTAATCAAATTCGAATCTTGATGAACTCGTATTAAAATTGGGGAAATTAGCATCATTGGAACTGAAATTTTATTACGAATCCATAGAACAAGAATCACGCGATTTCGTTCTGTAGATTGTGAGGAATCGTCGATTTAGTACTCGACTTGGTTGAACTCGGCGCTGAAGAACTCGGAGAATTAGGGCCGTCCGATCGTAGTTATAAGATCTGGACGGCCGAGATTAAAACATTCCAGAATTTAGTTTATAAGGGTTTAATAATTCCAGTAAATAGTCTTAACTTGTTGGGTTAATTTAAATATCTTCCCGAATGTATTTTGACTTGAAATTTTAACCATAGATTCCTTATTTTATGTAGTTTATTTTGATGTAAATATTAAGGTTTTGGAGTTTTTAAATATAAGTTATGATTTTTACAAGTTACGGGTTTTCTGGAATTATTTGGCTAAAATTAAAAGATATTTTATGAAATAAAAATTTTATAATATGTCTAAAATGCTATAGTTACTGTATATTAAATTTGGGAATTTTTGGGCAACGGTAAAGGGTTTTAAAAATTGTGTTTATGAGTTTTTCATAAGAATAACCTATAATATAAAGTTTTTAATGTAATCAAAAATTAAAGTAAGGTTTGTTAATTAACTTTTAAGCTGGGGAAAATAAGGGGAACTAAATTAACATTTTATAACAGTAAGTTTATAAATGTTTTTGTATTAACTTCTAAGAGAAATGAAATTATTTACATATATGTATATTTACTTACTTAAGTAGGAACTTATATAAATTAAGGAATTTAATTATCCTACATTCTATTTACTATATTATATGGGGATTAATATTTTAAATAAACTAAGGAACAAATATATATAAATATTATTTATTACACATTAAAAAAAATTAAATTAAGAAGTAATTTAAAGTAAAGCGGGGAACTAATTAAAGTACCACTTATAATAACTAAACTTTATAAGAGCTAGAACCTTAAGTTATGGTAAAAGAAATACTTTATGAAATATACTTAGAATACAGTTTAAGGTGGTATTAATAAGATAGTTTAAATATGGTGAATTACATGGGGAAAATGTCTTAGTAATTTTTAATACGGGTATACTTATATCTATTAAATAAATCAAGGAAACACATCATGTTATAAACTTTAAGTCAGTTGTGTTAAGCCTATAAGTTATTGAACATTAATAAATACAATAAAATTTCCTAAAAATTCTATGGATAAATTCTAATACATAAAGATATATATATATATATATCTATATATAATATATATATATATATATAGATATATATAAATATACATGTGAATAAATACATTAAAATAGTTGAGGGAAATAATAATCCTTGTGACAGTTATAATAAGTAGGTTATATATATATATATATATTAAACCTTAGGTTTTAGTCAGTGAGTGATTAAATAATCACTATTAATTTAAGAGTTATTACACAACATAACTTAACCCTGTCTTGGGCTAACCTACTAAGCCCAAGTCTATGAACTCCAAAAGCCCACTTTAACAATCCAAAGAGAGTTTGGGCCACTCTCAGGAATAAATCCTAAATTATTCCAAACTAAACGAGATGGGCCTAACAACGGATTTGGTTAACAAGTCAAGCCCAAACCTTTGTAAAAGAATAATGGTAAACTTAGAACTATTAATCAGTAAGTGAAGAAGGTTGTTAAGTTTGTAAGTCTCTTAACTAATCGACGTTTGGAACACCTTAATTATAGGTTACTGTTGGGGAATCACTTTTACGAGTTAGTTATTGTGCTTCACGTACCAGGTACGATTTCTCGTACTCCGATATTTTTGATGATTGGCTTGTGGAATGTTTTGGAAAACGCTAACCGACTTTAAGAGGAATTTCTAAAAAAAATTGGTTGTGTGACTAACTCAGCTTGTGTGACTAACTGAGCCTTGGGCATGAAATTTGCATGGGTACTGGTTCTTTCTATTTGGTGTCCCGTTAGACATTGACTGCTTAGGGTTTACGCTTCTGCACTCTGTAGGACTGAGTGTTTTGGTATTGCTCTAGGTAGTTGGTGGTCTAGTGGGAATTTGGAAAAGGTCATTCCTGGAAATCTTTCTTTCGACGTGCGCGCGTCTTTAATGGTAACAGCAGGGGGCTGTATATCCCTCGCCCATAGGGGCATTGATATTTGACAGCAGGGGGCTGTATATCCCTCGTCCACTAGGACATTGAAATTATGACAGCAGGGGGCTGTATATCCCTCGTCCATATGGACATTGATATTTGGCGGTGGGGGCCATCTCTCCCAGTTAAATTATTCCACTCTTGAGTTCTTGATTCCTGGATCTATTTTATCGTTCCTAGTCCTTTGTGACTATCTGAGTCTTTTTACTCCTAACGGGAATTGGGTTTAACTAAGGCAATGGATGTTCACTAACACATGATGTGATTTTGTTCCACTAACTTTATTTCCCAGTTATTAAACTTTATTTTTATCTTAGTATCTTGATTTGGTGATTGTGAAATGCTTTATTTTCTCTGACTGTTTTAAGTGTTTGGGTTCAAGTTATTGTTTGTGTAAGAATTGTATTTTAAGTTGTTTTTGGAGAATCGTACCAGTTCCATTCCAGGGAACTGACCCGCCCCTTCTGGGGTGGGCTGCTTGGTTTTATCTTGCAGGTACGTGTTATCTTACAGGTGGCCACGAAGAGGAAGAGTGATTGGGATGGGATTAGGCTTGGAGAGTTTTGATGTTTTATTACTTCTTATTTTTGTTAAGTTTTCTCGTGGTTCAGGCCGTGACTTTTGTAATCATTAAGTTGTGTTTTGGTGAGGTTGGTACCGGGTGTTTGGAACCCGATGATCTGTACGTCTTTAGTATTTTGTTTCCGCTATAAATATGTTAAATAGGGGCGTTACAGAAATTGGTATCAGAGCGTAGTTACGCTCTGAACCCGAGAAAACAAGCCGAGTGAAATACTTAGATTATAGGTGCACTTAAAACTGGGGAACTGGGGTAGAATTGGGAAGTGAGAATTCCAGAAAGGCGCGTGACCCTACCCCATACTTACTACTTATGTTTTAATTCATGTACATACGAACCGTCCTTAGGACGTTATAAATGTTAATACATAAGTAGTTAGACTTTACGATACGACTTCTGAGTAACAACAACCGTCATACCAGCTAGATGTCTCGAAGAGGAGGAAGAGGAGGGGCTGGTCCCTCAGGAGGCTTGGGACCCGACGCTGTCACCCCGGAGGTTATAGCACAGATAGTGACAGCTGCATTGGCCCAGCAGCAGGCTCAGATCCCACAGCCACCACCACCACCACCGAATGGTCCCCGGGAGTTCAACTGGCTGAAGGCGGTTAACGACCTTCGTCCTCCCATCTATGAAGGCCAGCCAGAACCGAGGACGTTGGAGAAGTATATAGACGAGATGCAGAAGGCCTTCACCTCTCTGCATGTTCCAGTGAACCGTCAGGTGGACATAGCGGCCTACTTTCTTCAGGGACCCGCGCACCGATGGTGGCAGACCGCTAGAGCCGAGCTGACGGCCCAGGCGAATTTCGACTTCCAGGCATTTCTGGTGGCCCTGAGAGCTAAATTCTATCCATCCTATCTACAGAAGAGGATGAGGAGCGAGTTCGAGCAGTTGAAGCAAGGGAGTCTTTCTGTTGCTGAGTACCACAACAAGTTCGTGGAACTACTTGCTGTTATTGGAGAGGGAGCTTACGCTCCAAGATATCTGGTGGACAAATTCCATACCGGCCTGAACTTCAAGATCATGACTATGATCGGGTCCACCAGAGGGATGACCCTACAGGTATGGAATGTGATTTAAAAATTTCTGGTACACAAAGGTTTCTCCACTAACATATATTGTCACCACAGGAGTTAGCGGAGGATGCGAATGATTGTGAGACCACCATTGCCTATCAGGATTCTGTGCTAGGCAAGAGGAGGAATGACAATGGAGGAGGAAATGGGAGAGGACCCCCCCAGACTCAGGAAAGGAGGGGAAAGTTTTTCAAGGGAGGAAACGAGAAAGCCATTGTCTCCTATAATGCTAATGCTGAGCCACTCCGCTCTCAGCCATTTCAGGGTGAGACAAATCAAAAACCCTAAAGTGATTACATCTTGTTATCAATTACTAATCTTGAGACTGAAACAGGGAACCAACTTGCGAGAAAGTTCTTCTGCAAATGGTGCAAGAAGGACCACCCGGGCAAGGATTGTAAGGGCAACCTGGTGGAATGCCACCACTGCGGCAGGAAGGGGCACAGATCATTCGAATGCCACAAGAACCCGGATTCTTGGAACTACAAACCCACCACCGGGACCACTGCTAGAGCCCCAGCTGCTACTACTACTGGAGGAGGTCGAGGTAGCACAGGAGGTGCTGGACCATCTACCGGTCGCCCTGCTCAGAGTCATCCACAGAGGCCGGGACAGAACTATCCACAGAGGCCGGGACAGAACTATCCCCAGAGGCCGGGCAAGGCACCGATCCTCAATCTGGTAGACCGTGTCGAGGCAGCCAGTGATGACCCGAGCCCACCTGGTGAGGACTATTTCCCTCACGAAGAGGCTTAGACTTTTACTTTCTTTACATTTCATTGACTAGTTTTCCTTTTCGTTGTCAATGTAAAAAGGGATGAACTATAAACCCTTCATTTTATTTCGTTACGAACCTTTCAATTCCATTTGTGAACCATGACTTATTTATGTAATGACAATTGTTCCTCAGCTTTCGATATTTGCTTTCCTGTTTTGCCCTATACCACACCCAATATCCCTTTTGAAGCCAAACCACACCCACCAGAGAAGTGTGAGGTCTTGAGACCCGGGATGATCTTACTACGAGAGTACCTGACCCCGGCAGTCCAGTATACATTGATCCTCATGATCAGGGAGTTAGGTGTGAAGGAAGGAAATTTTTACACCCCTATCTTCAAGAACGGTTCGACCATGAAGGTGAAGATCATGTGCCTAGGCAAGAAGTGGAACCACACCACCAAGACCTATGAAGAAGTGGAGGTGCCACAAATCCCGGAGGAACTACAGACCATCATTAGAGCTGCAGTCAAGGCAGCACAAGAATTGGAGGAAGAGCCCGTCCCAGACCTAACCTCAGACGTCTGCATCATCAATTTTTATGGAAAAGAAGGTAAGCTAGGGTTGCATCAAGATAAGGATGAATCCCTAGAATCCATCACCAAAGGAGTCCCAGTGGTTTCCATATCACTTGGAGACGACGCGGAGTTCCTATTTGGTGACCAGAAGAGGATGAACCTTTCCACCAAAATCCTCCTGAAGTCAGGTGATGTACTGATCTTTGGTGGGGCAGCTAGACTCATCTACCATGGAGTGAAGAGAATCAAGCCCAACACAGCCCCCACATCCGTTATTAACCAGACTCACCTGAAACCTGGCAGATTGAACCTGACCTTTAGACAGATCTAGCTTTGTACTTTACAATTTCAGCCTTGTAATCATTAAACTGCTCATGAAGCTTTCAATAAGAATGAGAATTCTAAGAAATTATTTCTTCATGTAGGAGCTGGAAATTTAGAGGTCAGGCTGAATGTGTTGGACCAGGCTCAAGCAAAGAGCAATGGAACGGTCATCACAGGTATACCAATTAACCTTGAACAACTGCCTTGGAAGAGTTACTAGAAGCCTTAGAACTTAATTCATTCACTAATTGCAGGCACATTCCAAATTAATGGAGTGGAGGCCACCGTCTTGTTTGATTCTGGAGCCTCCCACTCCTTCATATCCCAAGCCTTTCATACCGAGATAAATGCCCCCACAGAGGATATCCATGGTTGCTCCGTTTTGTTGCCATCCAAAGAATTGATCAAATGCGCAAACAGTGCAAGAATCGAGCACTGCAAATCAAGGGAGCAGACTTCTTCTCGACGCCATTGTCTTCCCTGGCATGGGATTTGATATGATTGTGGGCATGGACACGCTACAGCGGTACAGAGGTAGACTACACTGCGCAGAGCATCGTCTCCTCTTGAAGTCAGCCACAGGGATCACAGTATCATACCGAATGCAGCCTAAGCAGCCGACTGTGAAGGTTGTATCCGCATTATCCCTGATGAAGGAAGTGTCCAAGGGCGCTACTGCCTACTACTGTTGCCCAGGATCTGAGGACGGATCCGAAGTTCAGGAGCGACGTTCCCATTGTGTCGGAGTACCCCGACGTTTTTCCAGAGGAGCTACCTGGACTACCACCGCTGAGAGAGGTTGAATTCAACATCGACCTCGTACCGGGCACGGGACCGATTGCTAAGGCTCCCTACCGGATGGGCCCTGCTGAGATGGTCGAGTTAAAGAAGCAGTTGCAGGAGCTACTGGATAAGGGTTTCATTAGACCCAGTGTCTCACCTTGGGGCGCTCCTGTGCTGTTTGTCAAGAAGAAGGACGGGAGCATGAGACTGTGTATAGACTACAGAGAGTTGAACAATGTCACGATCAAAAACAAGTACCCACTGCCCAGGATCGATGACTTGTTCGACCAGCTGAGGGGAGCAAGGGTGTTCTCTAAGATCGATCTGCGATCCGGATATCACCAGATAGCTGTAGCTGAGCCAGACATTGAGAAGACAGCCTTCCGGACCAGATACGGCCACTATGAGTTCACAGTGATGCCGTTTGGACTGACCAATGCACCGCGAGATTTATGGACTTGATGCAGAGAGTCTTCCAAGCCCAGCTGGATAAGTCGGTAGTCGTATTTATTGACGACATTCTAGTCTTCTCTAAGAGCAAGGAGGAACATGAGCAGCATTTGAGGACAGTCTTGGAGACGCTGAGGGAGAAACAGTTATATGCCAAGTTCAGCAAGTGTGAATTTTGGCTGGACAAGGTGTCATTTCTTGGACACGTGATCTCAGCTGAGGGAGTTTCTGTAGACCCAGCTAAGATCGAGGCAGTGCAGAGCTGGCATAGACCTCGCACCGTGACAGAGGTTAGGAGTTTCCTTGGGTTGGCTGGCTACTATAGACGCTTTGTGAAGGACTTCTCCAGGCTGGCCAAGCCCTTGACCTCCTTGATGAAGAAGGACAGCCCTTTTGTATGGACAGAGGCTTGTGAGGTCTCCTTCAAGGCGCTGAAGGACGCCTTGACCACAGCTCCAGTATTGACTATCCCAGAGGGGAATGAGGGGTACGAGGTATATTGCGATGCCTCAGGCAGAGGAATTGGTGGAGTACTGATGCAGCATGGCCGAGTAGTAGCGTATGCTTCTAGACAGCTGAAGAAGCACGAGGAAAACTACCCCACCACGACCTTGAGCTCCTCGCCATAGTCTTCGCCTTGAAGATCTGGCGACATTACTTGTATGGAGCCACAGTCCGGATTATGACAGACCATAAGAGTCTGAAGTACATCTGGACCCAGAAGGAGCTCAATTTGAGACAGCGACGATGGGTTGAGCTACTGGATTATGACATCAACCTCCAGTACACAGAAGGGAAAGGAAATGTCGTGGCAGACGCTCTGAGCAGAAGAGCTTATTCACTACTCGCCCTATTAGAGACGACCACGATAGCTGAGGAGGTGTATGCAGCCCAGCAGGACAGTGACGTTTACTACAGGGCATCAGACAGAAGTTAGCAGACGGGTTGACTGACGGTTTGAAGTACGACTATGAGCTGGACAGCGAGGGACACCTTCGAGTCAGAGGCAGACTCTGCGTTCCTCAGGATGCGACAGAGCTTCAGACCAGGATTCTTTCAGAGGCTCATTCCTCGACATTATCAGTACACCCTGGAGCCACCAAGATGTACAAGGACTTGAAGCAATTATTCTGGTGGAGTGGGATGAAGAGGGATGTAGCTGATTTTGTCTCTCGATGCCTCACTTGTCAGAAAGTGAAGTTTGAGCATCGTCGACCAGGCGGCCAGATTCAGTCACTTCCAGTACCGTGCTGGAAGTTTGACGACATCAGCATGGATTTTGTGGTCGGTCTCCCTCCAGCTAGAGGTGGACTGAACGCCATTTGGGTTATAGTCGATAGGTTGACCAAGACAGCTAGGTTCATACCTATCAAGGACACATGGAAGGTGCCCAAACTGGCTGAGGTGTTTACCACAGAGCATATCCGGTACCATGGGGTACCGAAGACGATCGTCTCTGATCGTGACACTCGTTTCCTCAGTCGATATTGGCGTCAGGTACAGGAGGCATTTGGGACTCAGCTACGACTTAGCACAGCTTTTCACCCGCAGACTGATGGGCAGACTGAGACTATTCAGACATTGGAGGATATGTTGCGAGCAGTCGCTCTGGATTATCAGGGGAGTTGGGTAGAGCGTCTACACCTGGTAGAGTTCTCCTATAATAACTCTTACCACGCGTCTATCGGCATGGCACCATTCAGGCTCTATATGGCAGGCCGTGCCGGACTCCCTTATCATGGAGTGACCCTGCTGAGGCGGTCTTGATTGGGCCTGAGTATATTCAGACACTGCAGGATGACGTTAGGGTTATTCAGCAGCACATGAGGGCAGCTCAGTCCAGACAGAAGTCTTATGGGGATCAGCGTACCAGAGAGCTCGAGTTTCAGTTGGGAGACATGGTCTTCTTACGAGTGTCCCCGATGAGAGGGATATTCAGATTCGGGATGAGGGGGAAGCTAAGCCCTAAGTATGTCGCCCGTACAGGATTACGGAGCGAGTGGGCCCAGTTGCTTACAGACTCGAGCTACCAGCGAGTTGGGGAAGGTACACGATGTGTTTCACGTATCACAGCTGAAGAAGTATATGCCTGACCCTTCTCACGTACTGCAGCCAGAGAGGTTAGAGATTGAGCCTACACTGAGGTATGAGGAGACTCCTATACAGATCTTGGACACGAAGGTCCGAGAAACGAGGGGCAGATCAGTTAAGTAGTGAAGGTTCTTTGGGAACATCATGGGGTCGAGGAAGCTACTTGGGAGACCGAGGACTCCATGAGAGTTAAGTACCCACATCTGTTTGCATGATACTCTGCTATCCTGAGAGGATTCACGTTAGTGGCGGTACGAGGGCGTACCTTAGCTCTTTTAAGGGGGATATGCTGGCATACTCCTCCTTCGTTATCTCATCCGGATTATGCCTCGTTGCATTGTTAGTAATGAGAGGTGTATGTATGTACGTAGTTTTACGTTGTGGCACAGTACTTTGTCACGTTTGTGGTTTGTGTTTTTTCAGTTTATATTGTTCACTTTGATTTGATTTCGGTACCCTTGAGTGGAATGTTGAAATGGAGATAAAGGATTGGAATGGTATGGAATATCATTGAAGTTATTATTGTCTCAGCACACCCGAAGCGGTGTGAGTGCCTATTAGTTGATTGTTAAACTTCGAGGCGAAGTTTCTTTTAAGGGGGATATGCTGAAATACCCCTAAATTAATTTAAATTAATTTAGGGGATTTCTTTTATTAAAAATTAAATTATTATGTAATTATGAATATTAAATTATTATATGGAATTGTGAAATTTATTTAGGGGTTTTCTCCTATTTAACCCTAATTATTATACATTATTATATAGTATTATGAATTTAATAATAAGATTTATAAGTCAATAAATCTTGGGAAAATTATTAAACACTCCAAATATATTATAAAGATTTTAGGAAGTGTTGGAACATTGTTTTGAAATAAAAGTCAATATAAAATTCTAGAAACCTTAAAGCTTATTAAGCCTTGCTAGAGTTGACTTTTTGAGAATGGTCAAACCAGGCCATGAAACCTATACCAAAAATAGGTTATGAAAAACCATGAAGATCGATAAAAAGAACGTCAAAAACGGATCATCCTAGCCAAAGTTATGCTAGATTGAAGTTTGAATCAAAATTTTAAGAATGCCACGTGTCACCTCTGTGGGTCGCCCACACTTAGCCGATTTCCTTCCCTGATTTTCGTAACCCCACTTTTACCTAACTTGACGGCTATAACTTTCACATTACTCAATTTTTCCATGCCGTCTTCACCACTCTCTTCTCCTTAATTCCCTCTTTACAACCGTAACTCATACAAGCCCTAACTCATTCTACATCGACGGGAAAGTTGATCCAAAGTTGCCACTTTCGAGTTCGTAACCCAGATTCCAGTTTTCATCGATTTCAGGTAATGTTCGTCTTGCCATAACTTCCTCGTCTTTCAACCAAATTTCGATTTCTTTAGCTCGTTGTGTAGATCTCTAATCCATCTACAACTTTCATGTTTATTCCCAAGCCTGATTCGTAACCGTTTGGAAGTTATAGTCGCCCAAAGTCCTGATTTGTCAGCACATAAAATCACAGAAAAACGACAGGTAAACTCGTAACTTTCGGGTCAATTTTCTTTCTGTATAATGCGAGTTAGGATTAGTTCTAGTTATCAATGTGTAGATCTAAGTTTCATCTTTCTAATGAGCCCAAAAACATGGCCTAACTCGATCTGAACGTAATCTACAGACCTCCAAAGTTCGCTACTCGAACGTTGAAGTCGAACCTTTCCAGAAAAAACTTTCGAATCGCTTCATCGTGCAATTGTGAGTTTTCTTCAAATTCCTCCGATTATGCTAACCGGTTTTACAATTCCGATCTAACCCATGTTGCAATTTAACCTTTACGCTCTAGATTAGGAGAATTTGACAGAATTGAATTCGGTAACCTTAAGAACCCTAACTCTCGAATCAAATTCGAATCTTGATGAACTCATTAAAATTGGGGAAATTAGCATCATTGGAACCGAAATTTTATTACGAATCCATAGAAACAAGAATCACGCGATTTCGTTCTGTAGATTGTGAGGATCGTCGATTAGTACTCGATCTGTTTAGTGTTCGCTGATGAACTCAGAGGAGGCCGTCCGATCTCAGTTAATAAAGATGGACGGCCACGATTAAAACGCGATTTTAAAGTAAAGTTTTTATATATTTCCAGAATAACCTAACTTGTTGAATTAATTTAATGCCTTCCCGAATGTATTTTGACTTGAAATTTTAACCATAGATTCCTTATTTTATGTAGTTTATTTTGATGTAAATTATTATGGTTTTGGAGTTTTTAAACATAAGTTATGATTTTACAAGTTACGGGTTTTCTGGAATTATTTGGCTAAATTAAAAAGATATTTTTATGAAATAAAAATTTTTAATATGTCTAAAATGTTATAGTTACTGTATATTAAATTTGGGAATTTTTGGGCAATGGTAAAGGGTTTTAAAAATTGTGTTTATGAGTTTTTCATAAGAATAACCTATAATATAAAGTTTTTAATGTAATCAAAATTAAAGTAAGGTTTGTTAATTAACTTTTAAGCTGGGGAAAATAAAGGGAACTAAATTAACATTTTAACAGTAAGTTTATAAATGTTTTTGTATTAGCTTTAAGAGAAATGAAATTATTTACATATATGTATATTTACTTACTTAAGTAGGAACTTATATAAATTAAGGAATTTAATTATCCTACATTTTATTTACTAATTATATGGGGATTAATATTTTAAATAAACTAAGGAACAAATATATATAAAATTATTTAATACACATTTAAAAAAAAGAATTAAGAAGTAATTAAAGTAAATCAGGGAACTAATTAAAGTACCACTTATAATCTAAACTTTATAAGAGCTAGAACCTTAAGATATGGTAAAAGAAATACTTTATGAAATATACTTAGAATACAGTTTAAGGTTGTATTAATAAGATAGTTTAAATGGTGAATTACATGGGGAAATGTCTTAGTAATTTCTAATACGGGTATACTTATATCTATTAAATAAATCAAGGAAACACATCATGTTATAAACTTTAAGTCAGTTGTGTTAAGCCTATAGTTATTGAACATTAATAAATACAATAAAATTTCCTAAAAATGCTATGGATAAATTTTAATACATAAAGATATATATATATATATAATATACATGTAATAAATACATTAATATAGTTGAGGGAAATAATAATCCTTGTGACAGTTATAATAAGTAGGTTATATATATATATTAACCTTAGGTTTTAGTCAGTGAGTGATTAAATTCACTATTAATTTAAGAGTTATTACACAACATAACTTAACCCGTCTTGGGCTAACCTATAAGCCCAGTCTATGAACTCCAAAAGCCCACTTTAACAATCCAAAGAGAGTTTGGGCCACTCTCAGGAATAAATCTAAATCATTCCAAACTAAACGAGATGGGCCTAACAACGGATTTAGTTAACAAGTCAAGCCCAAACCATTGTAAAAGAATAATGGTAAACCTAGAACTATTAATCAGTAAGTGAAGAAGGTTGTTAAGTTTGTAAGTCTCTTAACTAATCGACGTTTGGAACACCTTAATTCTAGGTTACTGTTGGGGAATCACTTTTACGGGTTAGTTATTGTGCTTCACGTACCAGGTACGATTTCTCGTACTCCGATATTTTTTTGATGATTGACTTGTGGAATGTTTTGGAAAACGCTAACTGACTTTAAGAGGAATTTCAAAAAAAATTGGTTGTGTGACTAACTCAGCTTGTGTGACTAACTGAGCCTTGAGCATGAAATTTACATGGGTACTGGTTCTTTCTATTTGGTGTCCCGTTAGACATTGACTGCTTAGGGTTTACGCTTCTGCACTCTGTAGGACTGAGTGTTTTGGTATTGCTCTGGGTAGTTGGTGGTCTAGTGGGAATTTGGAAAAGGTCATTCTTGGAAATCTTTCTTTCGACGTGCGCGCGTCTTTAATGGTAACAGCAGGGGGCTGTATATCCCTCGCCCATAGGGGCATTGATATTTGACAGCAGGGGGCTGTATATCCCTCGTCCACTAGGACATTGATAATATGACAGCAGGGGGCTGTATATCCCTCGTCCATACGGACATTGATATTTGGCGGTGGGGGCCATCTCTCCCAGTTAAATTATTCCACTCTTGAGTTCTTGATTCTTGGATCTATTTTATCATTCCTAGTCCTTTGTGACTATCTGAGTCTTTCTACTCCTAACGGGAATTGGGTTTAACTAAGGAAATGGATGTTCACTAACACATGATGTGATTTTGTTCCACTAACTTTATCTTTCAGTTATTAAACTTTATTCTTATCTGAGTATCTTGATTTGGTGATTGTGAAATGCTTTATTTCTCTGAGTGTTTTATGTTTTTTCAGTTATTATTTATTTAAGAATTGTATTTTAAGTTGTTTTTGGAGGATCGTACCAGTTCCATTCCAGGGAACTGACCCGCCCCTTCCGGGGTGGGCTGCTTGGTTTTATCTTGCAGGTACGTGTTATCTTACAGGTGGCCACGAAGAGAAAGAGTGATTGGGATGGGATTAGGCTTGGAGAGTTTATACGTTTTATTACTGCTTATTTTTGTTAAAGTTTTCTCGTGGTTCAGGCCGTGACTTTTGTAATCATTAAGTTGTGTTTTGGTGAGGTTGGTACCGGGTGTTTGGAACCCGATGATCTGTACGTCTTTAGTATTTTATTTCCGCTATAAATATGTTAAATAGGGGCGTTACACATAATTTTATATTAAGTTAGGTAATGAGATTAAATGTTAAAAAATAATAATACAGGCAAACTAGAAAAAATTTACTTATTATTGAATAATCACTTAAAATAGTCTGCTAATATTTTTTACAACAAAATCTTTGAAGAAACAAGTGTTATTACTTAATAAAATAGCACCTAAGAAGAATAGGAAGACCAATATATTTGTATTTTTTACAAAAAAAACAAGATAAGTATACACAGTTTCACCAATAATTTTATTTATTAATTTGTCTTCTAAAAAACTTAATAATGTTAAATTCAAGTGTTATTTATGATCTAGTCTGTTGAATAAATTAGAATCTTTCATATCCATTTAATTATATATAGGGAAAATTATATCCCCCACCCATGACGTTTGGCGAAATTACATAACTCACCCACGAGGTTTCAAAAATTACTTTGCCCACCCATGTGGTTTTCTCTATTTTACATCTAGCAACTTTTTTAATATTTGATCAACTTAAACGAGGCTTAAATGTTGTCCAAAATTTATAAAACTTTACATGGATGATGCTAAGATGTTATATTTTTGTCCAATGCCAAATCCAAAGTTTTTTAAGGTCATATATGATATGTGACATGTGAACATGTTTTCATTGGGTCCCACGGATCACATATGAGCTTAAAAAACTTTAGATTTCACGCTAGACCAAAATATAAAACCTTAGCATCGTCCATGTAAATTTTCATCAATTTTGGGCAACATTTAACCATCTTTTAAGTTGATCAAATATTATAAAAGTTGTTGGATGTAAAATAGCGGAAACCACATGGGTGGACAAAGTAATATTTGAAACCTCATGGGTGGGGTGTGTAATTTCGCCAAACGTCATGGGTGGGGGATGTAATTTTTAGATCCCAAAAATATGGGGCCCCCTAAAATTGGGGGCCCTGCTCCATGTCATCGGATAAACTTGCTAATAGCCGCCCCTGCCGGCCCGATCCGGAAAAAAACCTGAAAACCCGGCTTGAAAAAAAATTCGAGCGGGATAAACTAGTCTGAATTAAAAACCGGGCCGGGCTCCAGCAAAATTTTAGGCCCAAAACAAACCCGGTTCGAATTAAATATATACTACTATTAAAAGTAACCATGTATTATATATATATTTAATGTAATTTTTAAATAATACATAGTTTATTTAGAATTTATTAATTTAATATTCATGTTGATTTTTCTTATTTATTTAAACTTTTTATTTATAACTTTATTATTTTTTTAAATTTTTATCAAAAAAAATGAAAAAAACGGCCGTATAGGCTGGGTAGCGGCAGGTCGACGAGCCTGAATTCTTTCAGTCCCGACTCACCCGTCTATTTGATCAGCTTTACTTCACACTATACTTTTTTTATCTAATCAATAAAGATTCTTACTTTTTTATTCTACTGCAATGGTACACTAATGTTTTTTAAACTCGTTCTTAAAAATGTGAAAAATCTCAACAACTTAAAAATTGAATAAGAGGGAGTAACAATTATGGGCAGATAGATTGTGACAATAAAGTTGAGTTGTTATCGAAAACGTGTTTCTCAACTCAAAATAACGGACGTGGTTACGCTAAAGGCAATGCATAAAGACATTAATGTCACCCTTACGGAGAAAAAAATGTTAGCCATTTTTATAGGATAATATTGGCCATATATATGAAAATTGATAGCCACCTGATAACTAATAATAATATTTTAAGGAAGTTGTTATTTGCAGTTACAAAATTACTAAATACACTCATAGGCTGTTGGCGGCAGGCTCAGTAGCCAGCCTCAAAAACAATTTTTTAAGATTACTCTACACCAACATTACCCTGTACCACAAACCATAAAACCCACTATATCAGTTAAAAAATACTGAAAACATTTTTAGGTTTTGTAATACAGCATTGTAAGACCCTAAACCATAAACCCTTTATATAAGCAATGGAATATTAACGATATACACCGTGGCCAATTTTATTTAGCTATGGCATACTATTTATGTATACATAGCTTACATATCTTACTGCTATGGCAACAATTTTTTTGTATATAAAGCTTAAACTAATAAATAAAGATTGTTAGTCGTACATATACCCGATTATGTTAGTCAGCATAGATCTTAAATATCACCATAGGAAAGCTAAAAACAATGAAAACCTATTTTAGGGTTTGTAGTGAAGGGTTTAAGGTCGTTACCACAAATTTTTTAAAATGTGTCGAGTCAATGACGACATTATAAAATAAAACGAGTTAAAAAGGATTCTCCTACACCACACACCCTAAAACCACCATAGGAAAGGTTTTGTTCATAAACATTAAGATTCACTTAAATTTATTACTACATTATTTATATATTAAGATAGTTTTTTTATATGATGGTTGTTATTTATATAATATCATGGCTAATTTATGTATACCCATGACATATATAATTTTATATCGATGGCTATATTGTTGCCTTTATGATAAAGGCAAATCAGGTGCCTTTATCTAATCCTAGTATTTTAAAACGCAGCTATTGTACTGGCGATAGACGGGACGGAGGATCATATTTCGGTCTAGCCAGCCCATTCGGATTCGAACATGAAGAAGAGCCGCCTGGACGGCATTATAGTTACGTCTGGTCAAACTGTCCGGACCCAGACGTGATACGGTGCCATTTGGACGGCATTATAAGTTACATCCAGCCAAACCATATGGACCTGAACGTGACACATAGCCGCCTCGATAGCATTATTATCTTCGTTTAGTCTATATTCTTCCTTTGTAAACATATATATATGCTCTTCTGTATTGCGCCATAAAGATATATCTTTTGCCTACTATGTTCACAAAAGCAACAATGCTATACTATGGAATTTTATTATGGTATTAGAGCAATTGAATTCAGTCTAGTTTCTGTTGGAGCTTGAATGCTTGATGATGGCAGATGACGAGAAAGCTGGCAAAACTCCAGCCGGAGGTTCTAGAACCATCGCGAGTGTGATTGATGTTTCATATCCGCTCTACGTTCACGCATCAGAGCAACCAAGAGTTAGTCCAGCACCGAAGTTTACACGCACTGGATTCCTAGGATGGAAGTGGGCGATGATACTCAGTCTACAAGGAAAGAATAAATATGGTTTTATTACTGGATAAGTAAAGAAACCAGGAACTAAAGATCCAGTTCGCATGGTTGTGTGGTTCGTTCCAGTTCGCTTGTAGCTTCCTGGATCATCGGATCGTTGGACTAGAAAATTGCAGGAAGTTTAATGTTCTCAAATAATCCCAAACATATTTGGGACACTCTTTGCAAGATGTATAAACTGAATAATCTTGCTATGCTTCATGGTTTGAAGCAAACGCTTGTTGAAATCAAACAAGGGGATGATTCTATAACTAATTATTTTGCTAAGCTTCAGAAGGTCTAGGGAGAGATCGAACTTGCAGACCTCTGTCAGAGTGTAATTGTCCCTCTGAGAAAACATTGAGGGATTGAGAAGAACAAGATAAGTTGATTTAGTTTCTTATGGAGTCTTGATAGGCGTTATCTTCACATTAGAGGTCAGATTTTGGTGATGAAACAAGCTCCGAGCCTTGAGGAAGCCCTTTTTGTTCTTGCTCACGAAGAATAACAAAGAAAGAATGATAAGGGTAGGAGCGATGCGATGTCTTTTCTGAGGGTTAGTTCGAGTTCTAGCATAAGCAGAGATCATACAAAAGTAAAAGGTGCAGCGAGAAAGCGGAAAACTTGTATCTTTCGTAGTAAGAAAGGGCATTCGTTTGATGAATGTTTACAACGTCAAAAATGCACGCATTGTGGTAGAATAGGACATCTTGCTACAGAATGTTATCAACTACATGGGTGTGATGTTGTCCTTTCTAAGAAGAAGAAACAAGCAATTGCTTTATTTGCCGGGGAAAGTCACTTTGGAAAGGAGACTCGTGCCTCAAAGGTAATCAGTCAAATGAGCCCAAAATACTGTAACAGATAGCCGGATTAATTCGACGAGGCAAATCAAATGTTGTGAAAGAAAACAAATCTTCTACAATATATCTAGTGAGAATGTATATTTTTTCTCTTAATAGTCAATGCTTATTATGAAGTGAGTTGGTTGATTTGGCCGCTAAGTGGATTCTAGATACAGGAGCCACTGATCATATGAGTGGGTCTTTCAGTTCGTTTGTAAATCTGAGAATTTGGATCGTTGTAAGTCGGTTATCTTGCCAGATGGCTGGCTACAACAAATTAATAGAGTTAGGTATGTAAAGTTTGGGAACATTTTTTGGATCAATGGAGTTCTGTATGTACCAGAATTTCAGTTTAATCTGATTTCAGTTTGTAAGTTGATTAAACAGTACAAACATGATCTCACATTTTCTTCTCGTTACTGTTCTGCCCAGGATCCTATTACAGGGACGAGTGAGTTACTGGGAGAAGAGCATGGCGGCCTATATTCTCTGAATGTCAATCATGCCGAGAGCTGGGCTAGTAGATTGACTCAGAAGAGAAGTGCAACAGATTGTAGATATTTGAGGTTAGCTTCTTTTAGTAGTTTATCATCTTTTGAAATACATGTTAAGCTATGACATGTACCTTTTGATGAGCTTGTTGACATGGGTTTAATAAAGAGGCAAGACCTTTTGCAACAATCTACTTGTGATGTTTGTTACAAAGCTAGAGCTCAACAACATCCTTTTGTAAATTCAGAAATTAAAATTGTGCGACCGTTTGAGATGATACATTTTGACGTTTGGAGTCCTTTTCGATCCTAAATGTATAACGAATATAAATACTTTTTCTGCTTTGTTGATGATAACACTCGCACGACGTGGATACAATTGTTGTCTCATAAAGGTGAGGGTTGACAAGCTATTATTCATTTTATACGGGTGGTAGAGAAACAGTTTTATTCTAGAGTCAAAGTTGTCAGAAGTGACAATGCTTATGAGTTGTGTAGTTCCAATGAAGGTCGACTGTTTTATAGTAAAGAAGAAATTGTTCATTATACCACTTGTGCTTATACTCCACAGCAGAATGTGGTGGTTGCACGTAAGCATAAGTATCTCTTGGAAACAACTAGAGCTTAATAATTTCAATCCAAGGTTTCTTTATTATATTGGGAAGAATGCATTCTTTACGCAACATTCCTCATTAACCGTCTTCCCATAAAATCCTTGGAGGGTAAGACACCTTTTGAATGTCTTCATGGAAGAAGGTTAACTATGATGACATAAGGCCTTTTGGATTTCTCTGCTATGTAACTCTAGTTGGACCAAAGGACGACAAGTTTAGTCCTCGGGCAAAAGCATGTGTTTATCTAGGGGAAGATTGTAGAATGAAGGGACACAAAGCATTGAGTTTATCCACAAGAAAGGTGGATGTTTGTAGGGATGTTAAGTTTCATCCTCAGATGTTTCCCTTCAGAAATGTCTCATCTGAAAGGTTGTTGGTAATGGAAGTTTTTATCAAGTTAATAATCTTCCTATTTAGTGGTGTGATTCTGATTATTTCATTCAGTATTCTACGACTTAACCAGATAATCAATCCTAACAGATTGTGACATCTTATCTGGTTGACATACGAGCTTCTGCTCCTAATCAGTCTACTAATGTAGAACAGTCAAGCGTAGAAGTTGTTGTTGTCCCTTCCACTGGTGAAGTTTGACGCTCTAACAGGAATAACTTAGAGGCCTCATTATCTTGATGATTATATCTGCAATACAGTATTCCATGAGATTCTAGATGACCGGATTTGCAGGAGGAGAAATGTTAATGTTATTGCGAATTATGAGAGCTTGACAAATACTATCCCTCATCACTCTACGAGTGTGGCGTTGGGGGAATTTAATCAGCTACACCATTGTTTGCTTGTCACAGAAGAGCCTAGTCATCGCAGCGATACTATCCTTCATGATCACTGGAAGGATGTCATACATAATGAACTGAGTGCTCTGGAAGCAAATAGAACCCGCAAGATTGTTGACTTACCGAAAAGCAAGAAATTGGTAGGTTGCAAGTGGGTGTATAAGGTGAAACTCAAATCTGAAGGAACTCTAGCACGGTATAAGGCTCGACTTGTGACAAAAGGTTTTACTCAACGTCATGGACTTGACTACCATAAAACCTTTTCTTCTGTTGTAACACCCCTACTACGCCCTTAACAATTAACGGAATCGCAGCGGAAATAAACTAAACAATAACTAACGATTTTGGTGCTACAACGTCGTCAACCACCCACGTGGTTAACAAGGCTGAATAAATACAAGTCATACCGGTCTGATGATCAGACTCCCGAGCATAGAAACTAAAACCATAAGTACATATTCACATTACCGAGTATTTAACTTACAACCCATAAAAGTACACTGTCACTGTAAACCTCCATCGTAAACTGTTAACAACCCAATATATATTGCCACAGGAGCACAGGCGCATCCCGGGCCCAACATCCAAAACATAACCAAAAGTATTTCATAACCTAGATCTAAAGCCACTCCGCTTCTTCGATCCTCATCCTGCAAATAAACAGAGCCCCCAGAGGGGGTCAGCAACCTTTGCTGGTATGGTTAACGCGCAGCCCATCGGCTACCGGGATACGCGCAACCATTTGTCATGATAACATGGCGTTCATTTTACACATCCACAATAATATATAAAGCATAGCAAGAATATTGCATAGCAAACAACATCACACATAACACACAAGAACAATTCCTTTTAGGAAGTGAACCAACAAGTTAGATCACATGGAGAGCCTAGAGGTTGTTGCCAAGCTCATGCTAAGCTCGTTACATAACTCGTTACCGTCATTTTAGATTGAACGGATAACTTAATCACAAGGTGTGTCGGATATAGTGATCCCAAGCACACCGAATAAACATAGTATGCCCCTGTGGCCCGACGTGAGTCAGTAAAATAGCCTTGGATAAGCTAAAGGGAAGATTGAAACCAAAATGGAAAACAACCTTAACATACAAAGAGAATCGAACCGGTAAATGACATCGACTCCCATACTCACACGCGTGGCCGGAACTACCGGACTCCTCACTCCCCGGTTAGCACTTGTTAGAAGTTCAACATCGAAGTCAATAAACAATCCACAACAAGTGGTTAAGTCTTGTTAGACACACACAAGGGAAATGAGTCACAACGTAACAACATAATAATATGAATAACTGTAAACTCGTTACATGACTTAAGTCTTACAAGGTCATAAACACACAGAAAAACAAACAACACACAAGCTGGTGTAAACCGGTAGACAACAGACTGCAAGAAAACCATACCTTGGTCCTTGCTTCGATTGATTTCCACCGTTGAAGGATCCTATACACATTTAGTAATGTCGGTTAATTAACTTACTTAACTTCAAATTTTACTAAGTATCTTATACAATTGTATGACACGTTTTATAGCCTAAACTTACCCTAGTTTACCTTCATTATACCCCCTAGGGTTAATTACATAAGTCACATTCTTTTCTGTTTTTTTTTTAAGTTTTGGTCTGTCCGACCCACCGTCCGACCCACCAACTGGGTCGGACCCTTCCAGTAACCTTCGGGTTTGAAAAACTCTACTTCGTCCGACCCATGTCCGACTCAACCAACTGGGTCGGACGGTTCCAGAAACTCATACCGGTGTCTAACAGAGGCCGTCCGACCCAAACTTGGATCGGACACCTGGGTCGGACGCCACCAGAATATGCCCAAAAATTGTTAAATCTTCACCAAACTTCTCCTAAAGCCTTCTAATGTTTCCCAACACCATTTGGCACATTCAAACCCTTATATAACATCCATAAAACTCATTTTCTATTTCCTTAAACACTTACTCTTCTCTTATCAAAAATCTCTAACACTTATAGTATTTTCTCCTTAGGTTTCTAAGTGGTGTTTCATGCCTATTGTAACCCTTATACCAAAATATTTCCTCACCATTTAAACATCATCTCCCAAGCATCTCTTCTTACAAACTAAATTCCTTATGTCATTCTTGTAATCCTTTTACAAGTTGATACCTTCTCCTTGTTTTACCAAAGTTTGCAATAAGTCCTAGAACAACTCTAAAATGACTTTGGTGTATCCCAAAACACTCATTTGCATTCTACAATTCCCAAGATAATGCATAAGTCCTTCTTATACTCCAAAACACCTTAATACTTAGTTTCACTACTAACAAAATACCTAGCCATTCCTAAGACTTCCTAGTTCACCAAAACTCATTTAAACACTTATAACTTCTTACACTTACCTAATTTTCGACATGGATTCTCCTAGAACATTACTAAGCCAAAACACATTGTTTTCACCATTAAACATACTAGAACACTAATATCCATCAAGAACACTCTTATACACAAAACTTCACCAAATTTACACTACATCACAATATAGTGCATAATTTAAATTGCATGGCACTTAGGCCCTTAAAATGCATAAATCTTAAACACTGAATTTCCCACAATATATTTGCCTTTGACCTGCAAATACATACAACAATACATATGTCCTTTTACTAGTCTCCTTGAGAACATTTTACTAGGTCATTTACCATTGGCTCTTTAAGTAGCTTTAATAAACAACATAAGCTCATTTTTCCCCTAAGGCATTATAAGCTATTTTAGGTTAGCATATTTACCTCTTTCCCTCACAACTTCTTTCTTGTTTCCTTGTTTAAAAATCGGTAATGATGTTTGATAGCTTGTCAACCTCTAACAACATACACATAATGAAATGAGTATACAAGCTTTATGCTTCATCTCATTGTAAACCCTAAATACATATATTGTCTTAGAACACTTAGATGGTTGTTTTACCTTAGATCTTGAAGAGAGTTTGGGTATGTATCAAGAGAGGACTCCACCTAGTCCTTGAATGATTGGAATGAAGCTAGAACAAGGCAATATAAGGACACCATTAAGGGTGATTTTCGGACAACATAAAAAACATGAGGGAAACATCATTTTTCTTTGAGTTTCCTTACCTTGAAGCAAAGGAGAACAAGGATATGTGAAAAGATGAACTCAAGCTCCTTCCATGGAGATTCCTCTTGGCACCAAAATGGAGCTCTTGGAACTTTGAAAGGATGAAGTTGAAGAGCTTGATGAGACTAAGAGATTGGTGGTCTTGGTTTTTGATTTGGCAAAGTGAGCTAGGAGTTACAAGGGATTGAAGATGAAGTTTGGTGGTGGTGCTGTATTACCGTGAAAGAGAGCAAGGAGGGAGATAGAAGACGGTAGACAGCAAGGAGGAAATGAAGGGAATTGAAGATTGAACTTGCTTTTGGAAGATATTTGTTACTTAAAGCAAATAGTAGTTTTGCTATATTACTAGTTTATTTACTCAATAAGCTAGCAAGAGTGGTGACTCACCACATACAAAAACCGGCCCCCATTATGATATAAGGGGTTACTTAGTCTTTATTGATCAATTAAATTACTTATGTTGACATATGTTACAAACTAGCTTATTTAGTTACTATTCATAAAAGCAAGGCACATAGAAGTGAAATTTTTGATTTCCCATTGATTTAGACTTCCAAATGTGATACTAAATAGTACACATGTTAATTAAAGAGTAATGATGGACATTTAGCCATTCAAAACTCATTTACAAGACAATTTTTCAAAAATGTGCTTTAAGGCTCCTTAAAGCACATTTTGTGTTTTAACTTGTTTTCAAGCTTGGTTTTCTTTGGTAATTGATCTAACAGGTTCATTAATATATAAATAAGGTCTTGGTAAGTTCATTAAGTCTTAACCAAGATTATTCCAAGCTTAGAGCATATTTTGCCCTTATTGCCTTTAAGGCATTTAGTTGCATTTACTATCTTTTAAATTGTTTACTAATGTTTCTAAGACTCTTTTTAGTCTTAATATATTATAATTTAATGTTTAAACAACTTATTAAGGTTTGGGGTATTTCAATCTACCCCCCTTAAAAGAACTTTGTCCCCAAAGTTCACACTTCCCACATATCTTAAACATTAAAACATGGGGATTACTTATGAAACAATACTTCCATAACAACATCAACAACATACTTACATAACATGGGACTCAAGGTCAGACACAACGGTTTGTAACATAACAAGATAACAACATGGACAATGTATCTAAATACATGTCATACACACATAACCGAAACGGCTCTACCCCCCTTAAAATAGGGGTACGCCTCGTACCCTATACATACAAACACTAAGAAGTAAACAATGACGGGTACTTCGCCTTCATCTTATCTTCCAGCTCCCAAGTGGCCTCCTCAACGTCCTGGTTAGACCAGAGGACCTTCACCAGTCTCACAGACTTATGGCGAGTGTCTCGAGTCTTAGTATCCAGAATCCGTACGGGAGTCTCCACTGATCGCATGGTCGGCTCTAAGGTTAGCCTTTCAGGCTGAAGTACATGAGACGGATAGACATATATTTCTTCAACTGGGACACATGAAATACATCATGTACCTTGCCCAGCTCGGCGGGTAAATCAAGTCTATAAGCTACCGGGCCGATCCGCTCCGTCACAACATAAGGCCCCACATATTTCGGGCTCAACTTGCCCTTCTGGCCAAAACGAAACACTCCCTTCATGAGGGATACTCTAAGAAATACCTGATCGCCCACGGCGAACTCCAGGTCACGTCTGCGCACATCTGTGTACGACTTCTGTCTATCCTGAGCTGCTTTCATGTTAGCCCAGATCTGGCGAACTTCTGCCTGAACTTGCTCCAGATACTCTGGTCCTATAATGACCGTCTCACTCGACTCATCCCAGCATAATGGCGTGCGACATGGTCTACCGTACAAAGCCTGGAAGGGAGACATCTTGATCGAAGCATGATAACTGTTGTTATAGCTAAACTCAATCAGATGTAACTTGTCAATCCTGCTGGTCTGAAAGTCAAGTGCACATGCACGTAACATATCCTCAAGTGTTTGGATGGTGCGCTCACTCTGACCATCTGTCTGTGGGTGAAACGCCGTACTCAATTTCAATTCCGTACCCAGTGCTTCTCGTGTGGATCTCCAATACCTGCATAAGAATCTGGTATCCCTGTCAGATACAATTGTTTTCGGTACCCCATAATGCCTTACAATCTCTCTGTCGAAGAGCTCTGCAAGTCTTGCCACCTTTCAGGTGTCCTTCATCGGAATGAATCGGGCCACCTTGGTCAGTCGGTCAACAACAACCCAAATCATATTCAGACCTCCCCTTGTAGGCGGAAGCCCTACTACGAAGTCCATAGAAATGTCATGGAACTTCCACTCAGGCACTGGCATTGGCTGCACCATACCACCAGGCCGTCGGTGCTCAAACTTGACCTTCTGACAAGTGAGACACCTCAACACATAATCATTCACATCCTTTTTCATACCAGCCCACCAGAAATAACGTTTCATACCCTTATCATCTTTGAAGCTCCGGGGTGAATCGATGTCGTAGAAGAATGGGATTCACTCAGTATGCGCTCCTTCAGCTCAGCGCTACTCCTCGGAATACACAGTCGGCCATTAAGCCTAATCAAGTCATCATCGTGGAGTCTGAAGTCGTACTTCTGACCCTCGAATGTGCCATCAATAAGCTTCTGTCTAATCTCTATCATATACTGATCCGTCATCTGAGCACTCCGCACCTCTTCAACCAAGCTAGTATGAGAGACCAGCGAATGGAGAGAGTGTGCTCGGCGACTCAATGCGTCAGCTACCACATTTGCTTTCCCCTCTTTGTATTGCAAGTTAATGTCATAATCATTCAAGAATTCAACCCACCTTCTTTGTCTCATGTTCAACTCCTTCTGAGTGAACAAGTACTTTAAACTCTTGTGGTCGGAATAAATTGTCATGCTTACCCCATATAAATGATGTCGCCATATCTTCAATGCGAAGACAATGGCACCCAGTTCTAAATCGTGGGTAGGGTAGTTTTCTTCATGTTTCTTCAGCTGTCGGGAGGCGTATGCTACGACCTTCCCGTGTTGCATCAACACACAACCCATACCCTTGCCTGATGCGTCGCAATTGACCTCAAAACCATCTGGACCGTCTGGTATAGTCAAGACTGGTGCAGATGTCAGAGCATCTTTGAGCCTCTGAAAAGAACTCTCGTAGTCGACTGTCCACTCGAATGGAGCATCCTTTTTCATCAAGGAAGTCATCGGCTTCGAGACACTGGAGAAGTTCTTCACAAAGCTCCTATAATATCCTGCCAGACCGAGGAAGCTCCGGTTCGGTAACTGTCTTCGGCCTAGGCCAGGTGCGTACTGCATCAATCTTTGCCGGATCAACAGCGATCCCGGCCTCAGAAATCACATGACCAAGAAAAGAAACGTGGTTCAACCAAAACTCACACTTAGAAAATTTGCATACAACTGATTCCTTCTCAACGTCTGTAACACATTTCTCAGGTGGCTTTCATGCTCACCTCTCGATTTCGAATACACAAGTATGTCGTCGATGAAGACTACCACTGACTTGTCCAACTGGTCTTGGAACAAGCGGTTCATTAGGTCCATGAACTTTGCTGGTGCATTGGATAAACCAAACGGCATAACCGTAAACTCATAATGTCCATATCTGGTTTGAACGCTGTCTTCTCAATATCACTGTCCTGACGGCACTGGGTGATAACGGATCGTAGATCTATCTTGGAGAATACTGATGCTCCTCTCAACTGATCAAACAAGTCGTCGATGCGCGGTAAAGGATAACGGTTCTTCACCGTAACTGCATTCAGCTTCGATAGTTAATACAAAGGCGGAGGCTACCGTCCTTTTCTTCACGAAGAGGACCGGCGCTCCCCATGGTGAAACGCTAGGGCGGTAAATCCCTTGTCAAGTAGGTTCTTAGCTGCTCCTTGAGCTCTGTCATCTCTGCTGGAGCCATACGATAGGGGCCTTCGCTATTGGTCCGGTGCCCGGAACCAAGTCAATCTCAAACTCAACTTCCCGTGCTGGCGGCATGCCCGGACAGTTCCTTAGGAAATACATCAGGAAACTCCGACACTACGGCACATCTGGGCTAAACTCTGGGTCTCTCTCTATGTCTGACATAGCAGAGGTATACATCATTCCCTCGTCGCAGTTCATGATACTAGCCATGGCGGTGATGATCTGAGTCGAAGGCTCTTGGGCCTCTGGCGGTATGATATAGTCACCCCAGACGGACTCCGAAGAAGCAGTCGATGCTCGGCACATAGGATTCTGCCTTGTACCGCTCCAACCAGTTCATCCCGACAATCACATCAAAACCAAGTCCATCGAACTCTATCACGTCGATTGGAAACTCCTCATCTCTGATTCGACAACAACAACCTCGGTGGTAGCGGGTGCACCTGATCCGCTTTCGGGGGAGAGTGACTAGGAAGTCAGACATCTCTTCACCGTCTAACCCCACCTCTTCGCAAATGGTAGCGAAATAAATGTGTGTGAGGTCCGGAGTCGAACAAGATCGATGCATCCACGCCATTGACTGGGAAGGTACGGTGAGGATGTGCCGCTTATGCCGGCTTCTGCTTCATTGCAGACACTCAGTATACCTCCCGTTCCGAGGCCAGCCTAATTTATGGCAAACTTATAAGTATATAGTAACAACACGGTTCACATATTTCAAAACAACTCCACTTTATTCATTAACATTCTCTTTACACCATAAGGTGGTTTACACTGCTGACATAACTAACACATGATACATCTTTAACATACACTGACTAAACACATTACATGATTACATAAGGTTTAAAACTGTTTGAAGGTCAAATTCAAACGTCCGGGTTTCATGTGTGTGGCATTGACCACTATCGAAGGTGCGGTATTCAGTTTGATCTTCTTGATACAGTGGTATAACATCCTTGACTGTCCTCCCATAATTAACACATCTCCTGATTTCAGTATCAACTTCTTTGCGAGATCAGCACGCTTCTGCTCGCCGTACATAAACACTGCGGTATCACCAATGGACCAAGACACCACGGGTACTCCCTTACTTAGAGACTCGGGTGATCGTCCTATCTTGGTGTAAACCCAATCGTCCACCTTTCTGGTAGAAGTTCACAATACATAGATCTGCTTTAACACTTGGTATTGAATCGGATTCAACTTGCTGAGCAATTCCCACGGCGTGGTTAACGACCGCAAGGAACTCCTCAGGTATCATCGGTACAGTTGCTCCATCTTCAGCTCGCTTATCTTGATATGACTTGGTGTAAGGATTCCAGTCCTTACCCATGCACATCATCTTCAATTTCATCCTTGACCCACTCGGGTATTCAGGTGTGTAGAAACCTCCTGGTGCTGCTCCCAGTTCGTCGCATCGTCGGATGATGTGGGTTTTGGCTCCGGGTGTCAGGTATCCTTTAAGAGTATCATACCTGGTTGGATGACCTGAACATTGCTCCATTGGAAAGTCGGTGATGCTGATGGTGGTTTCTTCGGGGTTTGGTGTGGGTGGGATTGGATAGCAAATATTGAAGGTTCCTAAGTTTTCAAATTTCCTAATTTAGGTGACTTTCACATTATACTTTAACTCTTTACTCACATGGTAGTACACTTAAACTCACTAACACGCATGCATGAAATGCGGTATCAATCACTTATTCATTAACGGTTTAGGCGGTACCTGGTCTAGAAGAGGGCCCTGGTGCCTCAGACCGGTCCACCACATTCAGGGCGGCCTTGCCGGATCCCGACCCCTTCCCCTTCTGGGCATCAGTATACCTCTGGTCGATGGGTGGCTGATTGGCCGTCTTCGGGCCATCGGTAATCGCGGCGGCCTTACCCTTCCACTGCCCCCTAGGCCTGTAGTTTCTGCCATTTGGGTTCTGGAAGCACTCGTAGTCACGATGCCCCATCTTCTTACAGAATCGGCACTGCACATCGTTGCCATTGCAGTCCTTGCCGGGGTGGTCTCCGTTGCACCACTTGCAGTAGTAGTGGCGGTCGGATCCAGAGCCCGTACTAGCTGCTAACACATCACACACTCAGTACACACTTCACATTATAATATAACACACTTAAACTCGTTATTCAGATTTAATTGGTTACCCTTGAATGGCTGAGAGCGCAGGGGCTTAGCTGCGTATGCATAGGTGAGCTGCAACGGCTCTCAGCAGTGGTGGTCTGGGCCTGGCCCTGCCACCCTGTTGCTGTCCTTTCTGGGCTGAGGGAGCTTTTTCTTCTTCCACCCCGAACCCTGGCGTGCTTTGACCCTCGCTCGTGGCCTTGCGCTTGAGCGCATTCTCCTCGTCCCTCAGAGGGACGGTGATCTCTACTAGCAGCGGCATGATAGCACTCCTATTATTTAGGGTGTTAGTTATGCCCCGCAAAATAAACTCACATTCACATTAACACATTGAACATACTTATTCACATCACACTGTTACTCCATTACCTGCAAAGTAGTATATCCACTTGGCCCCATGCCGTAACATAGGCGGTAGCTCAATCCGTTGTAGAAACGGTTCACTAGAATTCAATCTGAGTAACCCAGATCCGGTAGCAGGTGGATAAGTCCGATGAAGGCTGAGTAGTACTCATCTACCGTCATCTTATCCCCTTGCCTCAGATTGTCTAGCTCTAGGCGCTTGGCCTCTTGCACGTGTATTGGGTAATACTTGGCTCGCAGCAGAGCCGTGTACTCCCTCCACTGAAAGGTCGGGTCAGCAACTCTGCCCTCCCGTACTAGCTTCCACCAGCTCTGTGCCGAACCCTTAAGGTAGTAAGCGGCAAGTCGAACCTTGGTCTCCTCAGGCACCGCCAAGGTCTCGAAGGCAGTCTCCATCTCAGAGATGTATGCCTCCAGCTTACTAAGGTCGGTCTCCCCTCCGAATGACGGTGGTCTCAAATCAGCCAACGCCTTGATCCAGTTGGTCTCTCGTGGCGGTGGCGGTGGTGGTTGAACTCCGGGCTGTTGCCCCTGCTGCACCGCAGCTACTAACTGTGGGACCATCTGGGCTACGGCGGCCGCAACAGCGTCGGCCATAACTTGCGCCGTAGGGTTCTCTCCCTGGTTCCCAGTATCGTCAGTGCCGCGTCGGCGGCCTCCACCTCGTGGTCTACCTGACATCTGAATTCATACGAACATTTATTAGCAATATGCTTGCACACTTATCGGTCCAACGGTTGTAACGCTTTCCCGACTTAAAGGTATTCCCACACTTAGTCAGTGGTTAACCTATCCATAACTGCTCACTTTAGTAACTATTGCTAGATTTCCTAACTCGGTATAAACCTAAGCTCGGTATTCTAGTCATCAGAGTGATACTTCGCTCTGATACCACTTTTTGTAACACCCCTACTACACCCTTAACAATTAACGGAATCGTAGCGGAAATAAACTAAACAATAACTAACGATTTTGGTGCTACAACGCCGTCAACCACCCACGTGGTTAACAAGGCTGAATAAATACAAGTCGTACCGGTCTGATGATCAGACTCCCGAGCATAGAAACTAAAACCATAAGTACATATTCACATTACCGAGTATTTAACTTACAACCCATAAAAGTACACTGTCACTGTAAACCTCCATCGTAAACTGTTAACAACCCAAATATATATTGCCACGGGAGCACAGGCGCATCCCGGGCCCAACATCCAAAACATAACCAAAAGTATTTCATAACCTAGATCTAAAGCCACTCCGCTTCTTCGATCCTCATCCTGCAAATAAACAGAGCCCTAGAGGGGGTCAGCAACTTTTGCTGGTATGGTTAACGCGCAGCCATCGGCTACCGGGATACGCGCAACCATTTGTCATGATAACATGGCGTTCATTTTACACATCAACGACAATAATATATAGCATAGCAAGAAAATTACATAGCAAATAACATCACACATAACACACAAGAACAATTCCTTTTAGGAAGTGAACCAACAAGTTAGATCACATGGAGAGCCTAGAGGTTGTTGCCAAGCTCATGCTAAGCTCGTTACATAACTCGTTACCGTCATTTTAAATTGATCGGATAACTTAATCACAAGGTGTGTCGGATATAGTGATCCCAAGCACACCGAATAAACATAGTATGCCCCTGTGGCCCGACGTGAGTCAGTAAAATAGCCTTGGATAAGCTAAAGGGAAGATTGAAACCAAAATGGAAAACAACCTTAACATACAAAGAGAATCGAACCGGTAAATGACATCGACTCCATACACACGCGTGGCCGGAACTACCGGACTCCTCACTCCCCGGTTAGCACTTGTTAGAAGTTCAACATCGAAGTCAATAAACAATCCACAACAAGTGGTTAAGTCTTGTTAGACACACACAAGGGAAATGAGTCACACGTAACAACATAATAATATGAATAACTGTAAACTCGTTACATGACTTAAGTCTTACAAGGTCATAAACACACAGAAAAACAAACAACACACAAGCCGGTGTAAACCGGTAGGCAACAGACTGCAAGAAAACCATACCTTGGTCCTTGCTTCGATTGATTTCCACCGTTGAAGGATCCTATACACATTTAGTAACGTCGGTTAATTACTTACTTAATTCAAATTTTACTAAGTATCTTATACAATTGTATGACACGTTTTATAGCCTAAACTTACCCTAGTTTACCTTCATTATACCCCCTAGGGTTAATTACATAAGTCCATTCTTTTCTGTTTTTTTTTTTAGTTTTGGTCTGTCCGACCCACCGTCCGACCCACCGTCCGACACCAACTGGGTCGGATCCTTCTAGTAACCTTCGGGTTTGAAAAACTCTACTTCGTCCGACCCATGTCCGACTCAACCAACTGGGTCGGACGGTTCCAGAAACTCATACCGGTGTCTAACAGAGGCCGTCCGACCCAAACGTGGATCGGACACGTGGGTCGGACGCCACCAGAATATGCCCAAAAATTGTTAAATCTTCACCAAACTTCTCCTAAAGCCTTCTAATGTTTCCCAACACCATTTGGCACATTCAAACCTTTATATAACATCCATAAAACTCATTTTCTATTTCCTTAAATACTTACTCTTCTCTTATCAAAAATCTCTAACACTTATAGTATTTTTCTCCTTAGGTTTCTAAGTGGTGTTTCATTCTTATTGTAATCCCTATACCAAAATATTTCCTCACCATTTAAACATCGTCTCCCAAGCATCTCTTCTTAAAACTAAATTCCTTATGTCATTCTTGTAATCCTTTTACAAGTTGATACCCTCTCCTTGTTTTACCAAAGTTTGCAATAAATCCTAGAACAACTCTAAAATGACTTTGGTGTATCCCAAAACACTCATTTGCATTCTACAATTCCAAGATAATGCATAAGTCCTTCTTATATTCCAAAACACCTTAATACTTAGTTTCACTACTAACAAAATACCTAGCCATTCCTAAGACTTCCTCACCAAAACTCATTTAAACACTTATAACTTCTTACACTTACTTAATTTTCGACATGGATTCTCCTAAAACATTACTAAGCCAAACACATTGTTTTCACCATTAAACATACTAGAACACTAATATCCATCAAGAACACTCTTATACACAAAACTTCACCAAATTTACACTACATCACAATATAGTGCATAATTTAAATTGCATGGCACTTAGGCCCTTAAAATGCATAAATCTTAAACACTGAATTTACCACAATATATTTGCCTTTGACCTGCAAATACATACAACAATACATATGTCCTTTTACTAGTCTCCTTGAGAACATTTTACTAGGTCATTTACCATTGGCTCTTTAAGTAGCTTTAATAAACAACATAAGCTCATTTTTCCCCTAAGGCATTATAAGTTATTTTAGGTTAGCATATTTACCTATTTCCCTCACAACTTCTTTCTTGTTTCCTTGTTTAAAAATCGGTAATGATGTTTGATAGCTTGTCAACCTCTAACAACATACACATAATGAAATGTGTATACAAGCTTTATGCTTCATCTCATTGTAAACCCTAAATACATATATTGTCTTAGAACACTTAGATGGTTGTTTTACCTTAGATCTTGAAGAGAGTTTGGATATGTATCAAGAGAGGACTCCACCTAGTCCTTGAATGATTGGAATGAAGCTAGAACAAGGCAATATAAGGACACCATTAAGGGTGATTTTCGGACAACAAAAAACATGAAGGAAACATCATTTTTCTTTGAGTTTCCTTACCTTGAAGCAAAGGAGAACAAGGATATGTGAAAAGATGAGCTCAAGCTCCTTCCATGGAGATTCCTCTTGGCACCAAAATGGAGCTCTTGGAACTTTGAAAGGATGAAGTTGAAGAGCTTGATGAGACTAAGAGATTGGTGGTCTTGGTTTTTGATTTGGCAAAGTGAGCTAGGAGTTACAAGGGATTGAAGATGAAGTTTGGTGGTGGTGCTGTATTACCGTGAAAGAGAGCAAGGAGGGAGATAGAAGACGGTGGACAGCAAGGAGGAAATGAAGGGAATTGAAGATTGAACTTGCTTTTGGAAGATATTTGTTACTTAAAGCAAATAGTAGTTTTGCTATATTACTAGTTTATTTACTCAATAAGTTAGAAAGAGTGGTGACTCACCACATACAAAAACCGGCCCCCATTATGATATAAGGGGTCTTAGTCTTTATTGATCAATTAAATTACTTATGTTGACATATGTTACAAACTAGCTTATTTAGTTACTATTCATAAAAGCAAGGCACATAGAAGTGAAATTTTTGATTTCCCATTGATTTAGACTTCCAAATGTGATACTAAATAGTACACATGTTAATTAAAGAGTAATGATGGACATTTAGCCATTCAAAACTCATTTACAAGACAATTTTTCAAAAATGTGCTTTAAGGCTCCTTAAAGCACATTTTGTGTTTTAACTTGTTTTCAAGCTTGGTTTTCTTTGGTATGATTGTCTAACAGGTCATTAATATATAAATAAGGTCTTGGTAAGTTCATTAAGTCTTAACCAAGATTATTCCAAGCTTAGAGCATATTTTGCCCTTATTGCCTTTAAGGCATTTAGTTGCATTTACTATCTTTTAAATTGTTTACTAATGTTTCTAAGACTCTTTTTAGTCTTAATATATTATAATTTAATGTTTAAACAACTTATTAATGTTTGGGGTATTTCATCTGTAGTCAATATGAAAACGATTTGAGCTCTCGTTACAGTTGCTCTTAATAAAGGCTAGATCGTCAACCAGTTGGATGTCATTAATTCATTTCTCCATGGAGATTTGGATGAAGAAGTCTATATGAGAGTCCCACCTGGTTTAGATGTTACCAGAAAGAAAAATATTGCTTGTTAAAGAAGTCCTTGTATAGTCTTAAACAAGCTTCACATCAGTGGTTTTCTAAACTTGCCCAAATCCTTCGGACCATGGGTTTTGTGCAGTCGAAGAATGACTATTCTTTGTTATTAAAAAAGGTTGGGACTCATTTTATCTACATCGCTATATACTTTGATGGCATGCTTGTCATAGGAACTCATCAATCAGATGTTGATTCTATCAAACGTGCGATGGATGATAATTTCAAGATCAAGGATTTAGGACAGTTACGATATTTCCTTGGTATTGAGATTGTTCCCTACTGGTCACAATGTCATACCCAAAATTTTGACCCCCAAAAAAAGGTCTCTTAGGACACAAAAGATGTAAAGGGTAAAATGGTCAAAGGATACATAATCCCTAGCTGATTAGAACGTCTCAAGACAACGGTGACAACTTAATCATCACGAGTAGTTTTCAGGGCTTTTGAGCCATCTTGTAAAATTTCTCATTCCTCCGAAAATGACTCATATCTAGTCAAAATGCTTTGAAATTTTAACATATGATAAAGGATGACATTTAAAGTATAATGGTTTTAGATTTTCGAATTTTTAATGTCCAATAATGTCTTATTAATTTCTGAACAGTTCTGATGAAAATTATTTTAAAAATATTCCTTTATTAAAAAATTCCTAACTTTCATTAGAAAAATCATAAATATCTTCCTTTACATATTGATAGAATTTCATGGTCAGATTCTTCCTGGAAGCTACCCGACCAAATCCTGGTAAACTTCACTCCTTTACCAGGTTTACTCTATCTTTAGTAATGTCTATATAAGGGATATTTTCCCTTGACCTAAGGAGATTATCTAGAACCCTAAGAAGTCAGAACACCCCAACCATCCACAAGTCTCCACGTTTTGAACTCATGAGCCCCGAATCAAAACCGAAATTCCACTAAAATCCATACAAAAACTAGTTTTCAGACTTTCATGGCCTCAAAAATCATCAAACACCCATCAAAAGGTGAAGAACATAGTCAGCAATCAAGGGTCAGAAGCTCGGTCGAATTCAATCCGAGACTGCCACCGACGAAGCTCTCAAGAATTCCGACGTGAAGGAACTCCCAAATCCCGAAAGTAAAACAAGTTAGAAATCAGATTCTCTAACCACTTTAGACTCAATATACTCTCGGTCAAAATTTGGGATCGAACTGACTTTTCCCGGCTCTCGAATTAAGTTTAGTTCGTGTTTCTGCCTAATAATTTGTTCACTAAGTTTCGTCAATAATTTGAGGTCAAATTTAAGTCTTTCAATCACTAACGTGCTTAGAATCTTTTAGGCTACCTACCCATAAAATTTGAGCCAAAACATCACCGGAAACCACCCGAACGCCGTCATCCAAGGGTGGTCTATACCCACGGATGCTACGTCGAGGTCGGACGCCCTGTCCACAACCACGGACACCTCCGGACGGTGGCGGAACTTTTATATTTCAAAATGTTAGGTTTTCTTAATACATGTCCGGGCCCACGGATGCCCTGCCTGTGGCCCCAGACTTTTCAAAATTTCATTTTTTTACAAATTTGATCTTTCTGTATTACTAGTTTAATTAGGGTCCGTAGGTTCGAACATTAGGTCCGTGGCCACGGACATTTTTAAAATTTGACCTAATTCGGCTTTCGAAACCCTAGTTTAGGTATTTTCAATTTCTACTTTAATTTTCAGTCAAAAAATGTTAAAATACAAAATACAGAAACCCACACACTTAAGTTAAATCGACTTTGTAATTAGCCGTGAATGAAATAAGTAGAAAAACACAACGTAAAAGGGTAGTGGAAGTAATTTGAACCCTGAAAAGACGTATACCAAGCCCCCGAACCCGAAATCTTACCTTTCCAAGTTTACTTAGGTTAGAACGTAGGTGGTGACTCATAATAGGTTCCAGTTAGCTAGCTAGGTTTTTAAAAAATTAATGTTTAATAACATAGTTATTAAGTTTAGGTTATAAGTGGACCTGGAACCCGATCAGATCCTAATCAACCAGAATCAACATAGGATAAAGTTTCAAAAACCAAGGCTCATAGACTGGCGATTCTGCTGGGATTTTAATATTAATTTTAATTGGTTTAATTTTAATATTAGAGGGCTTAACTCGAAATTGTTTGTTTACGTCTTTTATTATGTTGTTTGTTTACTTTTGTGCGCACTTTAAATTTATGTACTTATGCATCATGCGAGAGCGAGGGTCCATGCAAACCGATCACCCCGGGATCCGCACTAGGCGACCCTTGTCATGGACTTACACCTTTGTAGGTGTGGGGGGAAAATAGGTCGATTTCTTCTAACCACTTCCCCTTAATACTCGGGCTTCGGCTCCAAGCATCTTCTTGGCAGTATCCTTACCGAGCCTAACGTTGGCCAGTCAAAGACCTGTCCATAGACGCACACCTTGCGGTGTTGTGAAAAAGTATGGAAGCCCAAAGAGAATAGCGTGCAAGCCCTATTCTTTTACGGTGACCTGGGCCCGAGCCCCAAGCACCTCCCCTGATCGATCCGTACTTGTCAATCTAAATCATTTTATGAGGGCATATGCATAATATCCTTGTGTGATTTCTCTCTCTATGTGTTCTTCGGGCTTTAGGACCAATACCCACATTAAGCTCTCAATCCCTTTTAGCCCAAGTGATTCATCTAATCCAAAAAAAAAAAATTGAGGCCCAAACACTTTTACCCATTTAAAAAAAGGTTCCTTCAAACCCGTATTGAAATACCCCTAAATTTTAAAATACATATATTATATAGTTTATTTGTATATTATATAGTTTGCAAATATATTATATAATTTCTTTGTACAATATATAATTTACAGGCATATAAACTAGATTACGTTTATACATTATAGTTTGATAGTATAATAATTATCTTACAAGTATACATAATAGTTGGCAAATATATACTAGATATCTTACGAGTACATATATTATGTAGGTTATGAGTATATTATTTACTACAGAGAAATTATTTTAATAAATAACGTTTTTAAATAGACTGGTTATAATTTTTATTGTCTTATTAATGATCCTCTTGTTTATTTTGATTAATATGGAATATTAAGTTATTTATATGGAGTTATAATAATAATGATACGATTCAAATACTATTGATTTAAAATACATCTATTATATAGTTTATGTGTATATAAGCTGACAAGTATAATATATAGTTTATGCGTACATTATACTATAAGTTTGAGTATATTATATAGTATTTAATAAAGATAATTCATGTTAATAAAATAACCGTTTTAAAATAGACCAATTGTAATTTTATTAAAGATCATCGTATTTTTCTGATTAATTTGGTATATTTATTTATATAACGGAGTTATAATAAATATTTTACGTTTTGAAGGCTATAATTGATTTTACTTAATTTAGTTGTTGTTACTTAATTTAAATCTATAATTGTTGTACTTAGTTTAAGAAGTCAGTTTTATCTTTTCATATTTCCTAACTCTATTTAATAAGCTGGTTTATCTTTGCATATTTCTGACTTTATTTAATAAGTCAGTTTTATCCTTCCATATTTCCGACTAAATTTATCACGTCGGTTGGATCTACCATATTTGCTAAATTTATTTAATAAATCAGTTTATCTTTGTATTTTCTAACTTTTAGTTTTCTATAACTTAATTAAAAATTTAAGTACCTTAATTAATAAATTAGTTCATATTCCTTACAGTTCACATTCCCTCACCTTCTAAATTTCCTAATCGGCTATATACGGGTTGTCATCCTACTCATCTTCATCAACCAATCTAGTCTCCTGTCTTCCTTATCCCCCTTGAGTCATCTTTCTCTTGCATCATTTTCTAAGCCACACTATAAGATACTGCTCTTTCCTTTCCTCTCTATTTTCTCTGCGACTAACATACACAAGAAAAACAAATATATATACATCAATCATCCTCACCTTACCATCTGTTATCCCCAAAATCTTTACCCTCCTTTAAACATGAACAAGGTTTTTCTAGGGTCGGTGCATGGCTAAGGGTAAAGTGGCGCCTTTTCATTCAATAGATCTTTATCCTATTTTTGGAAAGAATATGGACTTTAAGGTGGTAAGGTTCATAGGGGTTGTGATACTGTGAAAAGAGGAAAGGTGCAATATGCGACAAAAAGTTATAATGGCACATTGATAGAGGGGTATGGAGGAGATTCAAGAGGTTGATGGTTTGAGGTTAAGAATAAATATTTTTTAACATTAAATAGTTTTTAAGTTCAGTTTTCTTCATAGTGATTTTTCTTTTTTATTTTCTAATTGCATTTGTTTTTTACTAGTTGTTTATTTCCAAAACAAAGAAAAAACAAACTTTCAAATTCTTCACACGGCAATATATTGAAAAAAAGAAAGTAAAAGTATTGTTGTTACCATGTTGGTTATTTATCCCTTTGTTTTAGGTAATTTCTTTTTTACTTTTTTATACATCCTTATCCCTCATTTCTCTCGACTTGTGAGTTTGATTGTTTCCAAAATTAAAATAAAGTCATTTTGAAATTCTAAATTTTTTCTTTATTTGTGTTTAAAAACGTGATTTCTAAAAACAAATAAAACAAAACAAAAATACATTTTTCTTTACTTGTGTCATAAAAAAAACCAAAAAGAGAGAAAACTTTTTTTTTAATTCTATTTGCACGTTATCTTAGAAAAAAAAAGGCATTTTTTTGTGATGGATTAACATTTGATTCAGTTTCTTTTCTTTTTTGAATTTGAATTTTGAATTTTTATTGTTCATTTTTTTTTTTACTTTAGGATTAGTACTCCATATTATTTTCTAACTTATTTGTTTGTTTGGATCTTAGTCGTTACATTCTTGAAGCTCTCGAACCCGCTCCACTGATCTACACCATCCATGTGTAAAAATATCTAGTAACTAACTCCTAGACTTTCTAACCTCTTCCTATATTTAGGCCACTCTCTTTTTGTACACTGTATCTATATATTGCGTAATACAATCGGTAATCCTCAAGGGGACTTTACTCTATTATTTCACATGGTATCAGCCTTGAGAATCCCACAATTAATTCTCTCCCGATCCTTCCTCCACTCTCCTCGTTAATCTCTTCCTAACAACTTCTCTTTTTTCCTGCCCGACGTTAACGTTTGACTGCGCCTCCCTATCTGTCTGCCCACATTTGACTTCCATCCTCCCTCCTGCTTCGACTGTAGCCCTCTGCTCGTATCCTGTTTTCCATTCCCCTGGCCGACAACGCATCCCCACCACACTCTCCCACGGTGTCGGAGCGCACTATCCTGGCCTCCCCACATTTCCCCTTCCCGTGCAAATACCAGTGCGCCTACCCTATCTTCCGCGGCCATTGCGGTATCCCAAGCACTACACGTAAACTCCATCACGAACCACGTGCGGATCGAACTAACGCAGTCCCCGCCCAACTACGCTATGTGGTGTCACTTATTCCTGGTAACCCTCGGTAAGTTCAATCTCCTTCGCCACGTTGACGGTTCTCCTCCCTCGCCCGGCAAGAGCTAGGCGCTTCTCGATTTCACCGTGTTGTCCTGGATCTACGCCACTATCCATCCGGACATCTTCAGCTTAATCATGCGGCCCAATGCCACTGCGTTAAATGTCTAGCAGTCCATCGAAGATCTCTTTCGGGACAATAAAAAGGCACGTGCCATACAAATCGAGGCCGAATTCCGAGGTTTTCGCCAAGGCTCTCTCTCCATTAATGAGTACTGCACCAGACTCAAGACCCTCTCCGATGCTTTGGCTGATGTCGACAATCCTGTTACAGGTGAGAACCTCGTTCTCCAGATGTTGAGCGGCCTCAACGAGAATTTTTCCAATCTTCGAAGTATTCTGCAATTTCAGCCCCTTCCCTTCGTTTCAGGCAGTGCGCAGTGCTCTAATCCTCAAAGAAACTTGCCGCTCCACCGCCCTCACACCCGCCACTACGCTCGTCACTACTCCAACACCGCCCGTTTCGGCCCCCTTCACACCGGCGCCGCCAGAACAGACTCCCGACTCTTCAACCAACCACAATAGCCAGGCGCGATCTTCCTTTAACTCTCGATCCGGTCGTCGTGGTCGGGGGCGCGGTCACGGTCGAGGTTGCTCCTCCCTCCAGTCTCAGTTATGGAATCTACTCTACGACAATTCCCACCAGCAGTGGCAATCCACGCCAGCATGGTCCGCCCATGGCCTGTTAGGCCCGCGTCCCACCACTCCCGCACCGGCCCTATATTGTGCTGCCTACACCAACATGGGACCAACAAGGCTTGGTGACTGCTCTCAATTCAATGCATTTTTCTCCTCGACCCGCCGACTCCCAGTGGTACATGGACAGCGGCGCTTAATCTCACATGAGTCCATCAACCGGTAACCTCTTTTCTACTTTTAATCCTTGCTCAAATACTCCTTCTAATATCATTGTTGGAAATGGAATAGTCTTACCTATAACCACATTCGGTCACACCCACCTCCCATCCACTCGTTCAAACTAAATAATGTCCTTACTGCTCCGCATTGATTAAAACGTTAATATCTGTTCGTCAATTCTGTCATGACAATTTTTGCTCTATTGAATTTGACCCTGTCGGTTTTTCCATAAAGGATCTCACCACCAGGACCATGATCCATCGATCAATAGTGGCGGCGATCTATATCCATTCCTCCCCAGCTAGAATCGGCGCAACCCCCCTACGGCACTCACCACTACCATCCACAATCCTTCATGCATCACCGGCTCGCACACCCGAGTCGGGAAGTTTTACAATCTTTAATTAAACAACAATTTATTCCCTCCCCAAATAATACGCCGATGCACTGTCACGCCTGCTCCTTGGGCAAACAAGCAAGGCTGCCTTTTAAGCGTTCAATTACTTGCACTTTATCTCCGTTTGACATTATACATTGCGATTTATGGACCTCTCCGGTCCCTAGCATCAGTGGGTTTAAATATTTTTTACTTGTACTTGATGATTATTCT